>OX439485.1:28963463-30176381 GCA_949320155.1 Melangyna quadrimaculata | reverse complement strand
CGTAACGGATGCGTAACGCATGCGTAACGGATGCGTAACGCATGCGTAACGGATGCATAACGCATGCGTAACAATGCGTAACAATGCGTAACGCATGCGTTACGCATTCGTTACGCATCAGTTACGCATCTGCTACGCATGATTTACGCATGCGTAAAAAAATCGACTCTATTTTTACGCATGCGTATCGCATCCGTAACGCATGCGTAACGGATGCGTTACGTATGTGTTACGCATCCGTTATGCATGCTTTACTCATGCGTTATGCATGCGTAAAAATAGAGTCGATTTTTCAACTCAAAGTTTTCGTGAGTATGATACATCTTTGGAAATGTGGCACCTCCTATTTCACGAAAATGATAGTTTTAACCCTCTATGAGGCTTAGTTCTCGGGATAATCGAGCAAAAGCCTGCACATTTGCATGAGAACAAAATACAAAAGCTATAGCTTGTAGTTATTTGCTATATACAAATTGATTTGATTTTTATAACAACAAAATGCAAAAGCTATAGCCTTTTGCAAATTATATACAAGCAGTAGCTTCCCAAATTATGTAAATGCCGTTTGATATTCCGACCGTACAAATGGCATCTGTTATCTGTGGATTTCATGAATTCGTTACGATGGGTCGGCTTCCCCTTCGGTGGGTTGCTCGTTTCACATTCCCATTACTAACCATATAGATAAGTCAATAAACAAGCGAGTTCAGGAAATTTTAAACGAAATAAATTTTGAGACATTAAATAGCGAAGAAAAAACCGATATTGAAGCAATATGTACAAAATTCCAAGATATTTTTCACGTAGATGGTGACAAACTTACGTATAGCCATATTGGAAAGGCAGACAATCAAATTAAAAACGAATCTTCACCGAAATATACCAAGCCGTATCGATTGCCACATACTCAAAAGGAAGATATAAAGGGGGAGATAAAAAAAATGTTGTCAGGTGACATAATAGAACCGTCCATCTCCCCATGGAATTCTCCAATACTTATAGTACCAAAAAAGAAAGACCCAGTTACCGGTCTACAAAAATTCCGAATGGTGATCGACTATCGTCACGTTAACGATCGAATCGAAGATGATAAATTCCCACTAAAAAACATAACGGACGTCTATGATATGGTCGGAGGAGCAACTTACTTCTCATGTATAGATTTAAGTCAAGGATACTACCAAATGGAGTTAGACCCCAAAAGTAGACCAATAACGGCATTCCAAATAGAGGATGGTCCACTACCAGTTAAAACGTCTACCAATGGGTTTAAAGATCTCAAGAATGATGTCTAAAGCCATGTCAGGACTAACATATTCACGATGTTTTGTCTATCGATCTTATAATTTTTGTTAAAAATTCAATGCACCACAACAAAAACTTGATCCAAGTCTTTGAACGTCTCAGAGAAGTAAATCTCAAAATACACCCGGGAAAATGCTCTTTCTTGCGAAAAGACACCTTATATCGGACAGAGGAAATTTACCTGACCCCACCAAATCGGCTGCAGAGAATAATTATCCAACTCTTACTAACGCGGATGAAGTAAGAAGATTCGTAGCATTTGCAAATTATTATCGAAAATTCATTAAAAATTTTGCCACCATTTGCATCCCATTAAATCGGTTATTGAAAAAGGAAGTTGAATTCAATTTTAATAAAGATTGCGAAAAATCATTCAATTTGCTGTAAGAAATCCTTATAAGTCCTACAATTCTTCAATTTCCAAATTTTAGTGAAGAATTCATTCTACGTACAGACGCCTCAGGTGCTGTTTTAACTAATTCCGATGACAGGCCAATTGCTTACGCAAGCAAAACTCTAAATAAGTCAGAGAAAAACTATAGTACCATTCAGAAAGAATTACTTGCTATAGTGTGGGCAGTAAAACACTATCGACCATACTTGTTCGGAAGAAAGTTCAAAATTTTGACAAACCAAAGACCTCTAGTGTACTTGTTCTCGCTAGTTGAACCTAGTAGAAGACTAACTAAATTGAGGCTATTACTAGAAGAATAAAATTTTTACGAACATAGAATATTCAACAGGTAAGACTAACTGTACCGCTGACGCGCTTAGTAGAATAATAATATATAAATATATCTGTGTAGTAACAAGAGCCCAGTCGAAAGTAATAAGATACAAACCAATGAACAAATTATAATAGAACTTCTGAAACCACAATAAAAATCGTTGACAATTTTACGGAAGATTTAGTTAATTTCAAGGACGACATAATTATAGGACCAAACAAAGTTTTGGCGTATATTCCAACAAGGAATTGTTTACTCCTAAAGAAGTCCAAGGACAGCACTACAACCCAATCGACATTATTTGGCAACGGCGTATACAGGCGTGTACTCTCGGTCAACCCGCAAAACACCGAACTGGTACTTTTAACTAACAAAAGGAAAATACCAGATTTTGTCCTACCATCAATAGAAGGAACCCGACTTAGTCTTTCAGAACATGCCAAATGTCTGGGCGTAATTCTTGACAAAAAGCTTAACTGGGGTTTGAACATTAAAGAAAGAGCCAAGAAGGCCATGATCGCTATTTACTCCTGCAACAGGATCTTTGGTAAGACCTGGCGTCCAAATCCTAAGATCATAATGTGGATGTACACGGCCATTATAAGACCGATCTTCACATATGGTAGCCTGGTTTGGTGGAGTGCGATGGAAAAAGAAACTAATTGCAAAACGCTTAATAAAGTTCAAAGACTAGCGTGTATAGGAATTACAGGGGCAATGAGATGTACACCCACTGCGGGAATGGAAACGATACTCAACCTAAGGCCCCTAGATCTACTTGTACAAGAAACCGCGGCCTACAGTGCCCTAAGACTAAGCCATACCAATAGCTGCAAAAGGAACTCAGTAGGTCACGGAGGGGTACGTATGCACAGACTTCACAACACCCCCCGTACAGATTTTGAAAAACCGTTTTCTGTCTCCATCCCCACAAGAGAGGAATGGGATGCTGGTTTACAACAATCAGATGAACCGGTGGTAGAAATATACACCAATGGATCGAAGTTGGATACTGGTGTAGGTGCGGATTCTTCTCAGAAACCCTCAATTTAGCCAAATCATTTAGACTCCCCGATTACGAGCAAATATTAATGATGGCGATACCACTAGCTGATATCACTTTTTACATTGACAGCCAGGCGGCGATCAAGGCCATCTCTGTCACAGAAATAAAATCCAAACTGCTTTCAAAGCTTAGAGTTCTTGCCACACAGCACAACATCAGACCTTGTTGGGTCCCTGGACACTGTGGAATTGAAGGTAATGAAAAAGCCGATGAACTAGCAAGGACTGGTTCATCGTTAGATCCAAGCCTAACAGACTCCAGTGTTAAAATTCCACACTGTGCCATTAAACAGACGATTAACAAGAAAATAGTGGAACTTACCAATGACAGGTGGAAAATGTCAAGTAAATGTAAATAACATACACTCCTACTTAAGTAATACAACCTCGGGTGTACCCCAAGGGTCAGTTCTTGCTCCATTGCTATACATTACGTACGTTGCTGACTTTCCAGAAGTATGGAACTGTGAAATAGCAATGTTTGCAGATGATACTGCTATTTATAGCTCAAGTAAATTTGGCTATGAAATCGAGAATGACTTGCAATATGCCCTCAACAAAATTTTCGACTATTACAAAGTATGGAAAGTTAAACTTAATGCTGAAGAAACCCAGGCCATCTTTTTCACCAGAAAAAGAAAGTCCTCTGCTTCACCTTCTCAGCTAAAAATAAATGATTGTGATGTTCCGTGGGTTGATTCTGTCAAATATCTAGGTGTATATTTATACAAGACATTAACTTTCCGTGACCATATCACAAATACTCTCAGTAAAATAATCATTGCTACTAAAATGTTATACCCCCTTATATGCAGGAAATCGCCCTGAGTAAATTTAATAATCTGTAAAGTAATTTTTCAAGCCTTAATCGTTTATGCAGCCGTAACCGTATCGTTTATGCAACTTGTACAAAATCACATATACAAAAATTACAAGTTTCTCAAAATAAAACACTTAAAATGATGACAAATTTACCTTGGCATTTTTCCACTCAACTTTTACATGAAAAAACTGGAGTCCATCAAGTTGAAGGAAATATTGAAATTCTCAATCAAAGATTTTATGTTAGATGTAGTGGTTCAAGAAATATGTTAATTCAAAATTTAGTAAACCAATAATAATTGTAAGCATATTGGTATTTCTGTGCTCAAAAGGTAAAAGCTCTTAAGTTGACTTGAGTGGTTTTAGTTATGTATCGCTTTCTTACATATTTTGTCTACAACCTTTATAGATCTTTAAAAACAAGAAACTTATGACCGTTTGTAAGATATCTTAAGTTTACTTCGTAGGTTCTTTGAAAAGATGATGGCTCATCAATCAATTTATTAATTTAAAAATTAACTGACATTATTTTTTTAGAAAATAATAACAAATAAACTAATTGCAACCAACAAAATATTTGATGGTTTTGTTAAAGCCCAATTGAAGAGGTATAACTCAAAACAACCTCGAAAATTCAACCGTTTTTTGCACTTTGTTGACATTTTTAGTAATGTTGCATTCGGCTCTAGAAAATAAAAGCTTGGATTTATCATTAGGACAACATCATAAAAACAGGCAATTAATCAAAAATCTACCATGTTCAACGCATGGCATTATTATCACGTTTACTGTGTTAATTTTTAAAACTTTTGTTTTTGTTAAATTGCCTCTAAAATTGCAGATTTTAACCAATTACTTGCTATTGACTCTAGATACAATAACAAGCTATACTAATTTGAAATTCGCATTTAACGCGCATATTTTTAAAATGATTGGCCAGTGGCCACTTAGGTATTCATGCATTTTTTTTTTGTATACCAGAGATGCTTTAACTTGTTCAAAAATTATTTTCTGTTGCATTTTGCATTAAAAATCAAAGTTAAATCATTTTTTTCTCGAAGATGTTATCATAATTTTCTTCTATTAATGTTTTGGCACAAATAATGTAAAATATTGCTACGAAAAAAACCGTGGAATTCATTCACTTGTAGTCGTGGTCGTGGTATTAAAAAATGTAAGTAAGGCAAAAATTAATGCACTGAACAAAAAAATTAATGTATCTTTTTTTGTGGTTGGGATAGAACTTTTTTTTATTAGTTTTCAGGACGGCCATAAAGTCTAATCAATTTCAAACTCAAAATTAAAAAAAAAAAAACAAAAAATTCAAAATTTAGTTTTGATTTTTTTTTCTTAATTGGGAAAAAAGATGCTTAATTGGCTTTTATTATTCACAACCCCTAAAAAATCTTTATTGAAAACGGAATGGTTCTATGTCTCCTAGTTTTTGAGAAAATTGAAAGTTGCGACAACAATTTTTATGATTTTTTTTATAATTTGTATTATTATCTATATATTAATACGCTCAGCAAATCCTGAGCAAAACCTAACGGTACACTTTTCTCTGTAAATACTAAACGGAACTACATAAATTATATAACGTTGGAAAGGTTTTGCCCCATAGATTATGTCTGTATGTAGATTTTAAAGCATTTAATGGACATTTGAATTTTTCCAGATAAATGATTTTTATCATTTTAAGGGTTCGGATAAGAACTCGGAAATTTCGGGAGATGGTGACCATTATTTATTTGGAATTTTTGGTAAAAAAATTAAAATTCATAACTTCCCGGACAACAGAGAAAGTTGCATTTTTATATATTTTTGCTCAAAAATCAACTTCTATAGCAAATATATAAATGTTGAACTCTACTATAGTAGACTAAGCTTTAATATCAAAAAATTATTTGTTTGTACATACATTTGTATGTACATACATATGTCAGTATTTAAAAAGAGTAAGTATTATTTGCAATATGTACATAATAATAATATAATGTTTATTAACAGAAATTTGTTTGTTGGTCTATTTTAGAAAGTACGACTGATCGTATCCCTTTATTTAAAAAAATGGCCCCATTTTCGAAATAGAAAAATGGCCCCAAACTTATGAAAAATGACTCCAAACAAAAAATGAAAAATTGCCCCAAAATAAGTATAACAAGCAACAATTACAGAAAAATTACAATCGTACAAAAAGTGTTTTTGCGTCGGTTTGGGATAGTCTTAAAAGTACCTCGCCTGGTCTACTTCGCGTGTTCAATGATTTAAACTCCCTTTTTGGGTCCTCTGTCCCGCTCACGTTAGGGTATGCTCAGTCACCTACCGGGCAGGCGCCTAAGTTGTCAGTTGGTCTGTGATCAAAGGTTTTGTATTTTGGTTTAAGAATAAAAGTTTGGGCCATTTTTCATAATGAAATCTGACCCCAAAATTAAAAATGAAAAAATGCCCTAAAACCATGAAAAATGGCCCCAATTCACAAATTTAAAACTTTTATTTGTTTTTGTTGTTTTGTTTTGGGGTTATTTTTCATTTTATGTTTGGGGCCAAATTTCACATAGCCAAGTCCACACTGTAGGGATATTTCTAATTGTGATTGCTAAATAGTTCTCCAAAGACCATATACAAATTAGTTTTGTGTTGACACTACTACGTAAGTGATACTATTAGTTTTATAGTTTTATTAAGGTGTCTGGCTGTCATTAGAGGTAAGGCCTTAGAAAAATAACGTGATCTTTCAACAATTGTATGGAACTTTAACATTCGCTTCACCCTAATTGTCCTAAGATTCTTTGTATCTATTTGTTTTTGTCTACCATAGTATTAGTATGTTAATGTTATAGCCTAAGAGCAGACACCAAATTTTGGGAGTGGATGGATAACCAAAAAATTAAGAGTATGAGGGTTTGTAGGTGCTTATATCGAAAACCAAAGTCTGGCACATTTTGTTCAGCCTCTAGCGAGGGTGGGGTTTTAAAAATATCGATTTTAAAATTTGTTTCTCAGAGGTATTACCACTTCAACAGATTTTAAAAATATATGTTATGGTGCTAAAGTCCAATTATCTAAATCTTTGGCAATCCCACCAATGGAACTCAAGATATTAGCTTTTTAGAAGGACCTCATTGGCTTTTTCTTGGATTTTTTAAAACGCAAAAAATCAGCAAAACAATGTCTCAAAAAAAAAACTATTTCGGTTCGCATAAAAAGCTAATATCTTGAGTTATATTGACAAAGTGAAACAATGCAAAAATCAAACAAATTGGCTGTCTTAGGTTTAGGTAATTTATATAGTAATTCATAATTTTAGTAGGGCAAAGTTTGTTTTAACTGAAGAAGGGTCATTTTTAGTTCATTTATTGTATGTTGTTGAAATGGAAATATTTTTTTATTTTCTAACTGAGCGGCAAAATATTTTCATATTTATTTGAAAGGTGCTCAGGTTAAGTCACATATAGAAATAAGTTACAAGAATCAGGTATTGTTCAAATGAAATATTTATGAATTCTATATAGTAAAGGCTTAACGACATGGACCTATTTTTTTTGCAAAAATTACAAAAGTAAGAAATGAATATCTTTGCTGAAGACAATTAAAAATTATGTATAGTGGTTAAATTTATCTGTCAGAACAATTTTCGTATGTTTTTTTTGAAAGCAGTTTTCTGTAGAATACATGTTTATTATGTCTTTTTATTGTTTCGATTTTTTGTTTCGATATTTCTACTCTCGCATCTCTATTGTGTCGACTGACAGACAAGCAACTTCCAACCAAATTGACCACTTCGCGATCAGCCGGCGTTTTAGAAGCAGTCTCCAGGACGTTCGTAACAGAAGAGGTGCTGACATGGGAATCGCCCGGGACCACCATCTGATGGTTGCTACCGTAAGATTGCGTACAGCTGCAGTTCGGAGATCCCAAGGAAACACTCGAATGCCCAAGTTTAATACAGATAGACTAAAGGATCCTGCAGTGCGCCAACAACTAGGGGACCACCTTTCACAAGGATTGAACACAATCAGCAGCACGGAAACCACATCCATCGAAAATCATTGGTGTGCTGTGAAAAATGTGTTCATATCCGGTGCTGAAAGTATAGTCGGCCGGGTGCAAGGGAGAAATAGTGCTTGGCTTTCCGACGAAACTTGGGCAAGGATCGAAGAAAGAAAACACCTTAAAGCTCGCATCGCAGCTACCCCAGCAGCAGGGAGAAACGAGCTTGAGTCTACGTACCGCATGAAGATGAGGAAAGTTCACCGTAGTGTGCGACGTGATAAGCGTAACTACATCAACGCATTGGCTACAGAAGCAGAAGAAGCCGCTAGTAGGTGTGACAGTAGGACCGTCTACAGAATTACAAAAGAGCTCACTGGTGTCCAGAGCTCTAAACAACACCTGGTTAAAGACACAAACGGATCCCTGCTAATTTCGGATGAGGACCAGCTCATAATGTGGAGGGAACATTTTTCTGCGGTTTTAAACCGCGTTTTCGCCAGTGAAGTGAACCCTATTCCCTGAACTGAGCTACCCGAAGTAATAATTTCCCGAATACGCACCGTACCCCCCAGTAAAGAAGAAATTATCACCGCCATCAAAGCACTGAAGAACAACAAAGCGGTTGGACTTGACGGTATTCCTGCAGAGCTCTTAGGAGCAGCTCCAAGACATCGAGCGAGCTACTGCACCCACTTATTAAGAGAGCTTGGGAAACAGAGAGCTTTCCTGAAGAGTGGAAAAAAGGAATGATTGTCAAGCTCTTAAAGAAAGGAGATCTCACACAATGCGAAAACTGGAGAGGAATATGCGTTCTGCCTGCAGTAGCCAAGATAAAAGCAAGGATAGTATTGGACCGAATTAAAGACCACCTCGAAGACACACTCGACGCCGAACAAACAGGTTTCCGGACTGGATCTTCCTGTGTGGATCACATCAACACCTTGCGGAGCATCATCGAACAGTGCGTTGAATATCGATCACCACTTCACCTGCTGTTCATCGATTTTGAAAAGGCGTTCGACAGTGTCAATAGAGAATTTATTTGGCTTGCTTTGCGCAGGAGGGGCATCCCAGATAAATTGATTGCTATTATCAAGGCTACATATGATGGATCCAAGTGTCACGTTTTGCACAAAGGTAGGCTGTCAGAGGAGTTTGAAATCCAAAGTGGAGTTAGGCAAGGCTGTATACTGTCACCAATACTGTTCCTGTTGGTGATAAAAGACGTACTGCACGCAGCTTTGTCAAATGGAAATGGAGGAATTCAGTGGACTCTGCAATCTCATCTCAAACATCTGGACAGCCAACATCTCTCATAGGATCATGGATCTCCATCAAATGACAACAAGGGTGGAGAGAGAAGCAGAAATCGTAGGGCTTAAGATCAACTCGGCAAAAACTAAAAGGATCAGCCTTGGAACTTCCTCATCAATCCAAGTAAATATTTCTCGACAACCGGTAGAGATGGTAGAGGATTTCCAATATCTTGGGAGTATTGTCTCTACGGGTGGCGGAACTGAACTGGACGTAAACAGCCGAATCAGAAAAGCAAAGGCTGCGTTCGGAATGCTGTCCAAAATATGGAGAAACAACTCTTTTAGCTTAAAGACCAAGCTACGACTGTTCCGCTCCAATGTTGAATCCGTTCTGCTTTACGGCTGCAGCACTTGGAAAGTCACTAAAACTGTCACTAGAAAGCTGCAAACCTTCGTTAATAGATGTCTACGAAACATCTTGAGGATTTTCTGGCCCAACCGTATCTCCAATGCCGAACTTCATGCGAGAACGGGTCAGGAGCCCATAGACTCCTTTATACGAAGAAGAAAGTGGCAGTGGATTGGCCATACGCTTCGAAAAGGTGATCGGAACAGTGGAACCCGCTCACACAGGAGGGAAGACAAGTGGGCCGGCCTAGAAGTACATGGCGAAGAACGGTCGAACAGGAATCGGCACGACTGGGGAAAATTTGGAGAGAGCTGAAATATATTTCAAGAAATTGTACACGATGGCGCGTAGGTGTATTGGAGGCCCTATGTCCCCTAAGGGAAACATCACGGACGTAATAGGTCCGAGGACCTAAGTAAGTAAGTATCTCTATTGATTGCAGCAAAACTATGAGAATATCTTTTATTTGTAGGGAATTTAATTTTTTTTCGATTTGTCTTTGTTCGATTTGTCTTTGCCTCTATTACGCTTAGTTTTCCAAATATTGAAGAAAAACTCTTTTGTAGACCTTAACCCCCTCTCCTGCCTAAAGCTTGCGGCCTTGGGCTGGGGATTTTGAGTATGTTATACCTAAGGGTCAGCTCAGCTAAAGCTCAAAGAAACACACTACCACATACTACACACTATAATAATAAACAAATTATAAAATATATCATAAAAATTGTCGTCGCAACTTTCAATTTTCTCAAAAACTAGGAGACATAGAACCATTTAGTTTTCAGTTTTCAATAAAGATTTGTTTGGGGTAGTGAATAATAAAAGCCAATTTAGCATCTTATTTCCTAATTAAGAAAAAAAATCAAAAACTAAATTTTCAATTTTTTTTTTTTTAATTTTGAGTTGGAAATTGATTTTCATAAAAACTATGGACATCAAAAACTTAATTTAAAAATAAAACAAAAGAACGGAGTTCTGGCTTACAAAAACGGTAATTTTTTTGTTGTAAGTGTTGCCGTTGTTTTTTAATATTATTTTTAAAAAAATTCCCCTCCTCTCTAAAGGAGGGGAGAAAGAACCTCCCTTTATGGCAAATAAATTTTGTATTAAGCTCCTTTAAAAGAAACAATATCAGTTTTTGGCGCCGTATGCAAACAACTCTTTCTAATTAAATTTTGCCTAATTTTGTTTACATCAACTTTTTCATATAGTTTCAGATATATAGAAAAAAGAGCAAATTATAAGTCCACTCTGTGTATTTACCTTTTTTGTTTTTTCCAAGTCAATTGGTCAGAAAACATTCAATGTCTAAGACAATAACAGGTTTTTACAGATTTGTGGACTTTTCTACCCCGCATATCCCTTATTGTTAACCCTATCGAAAATATGAACATAAGTTTTTATATAGACAATTTATTTGTCTCTAATTATGTAGTATAGACTTTTGCGCTAACATGCTAGGTTGTGCCAATATTCACGAAAATCTAAAAAGGGGTACCTTTAACTGCCCCTCCTGAGTTTAGCTTGCGGCTCTGAGCTGGGGACTTTGGGTATGTTATACCTAGGGGTATCCCCTACCATATACAAAAATAATCCAGAGAGCACTAGTTTTTGCAAGCAAAACTCCTTCGTTGACTGTACTAATATGCGAATTTTGGGAAAAAGTCAGTTAACTTAAAAATGGGTTGAACGAGTATATTGTTTTACAAATTTAAACAGATTTATTTACAACTTGATGACGTTACCACACAGTTCTGCTGCTGCTTTTTTTTATGTTTTAAATTTAATTAAAACTAAGTTAAGAAACAGACTTAACTTTAACACCACAAATAATATTATGTCGGCCAAAGAGCTTCACGATGTAAAGCCATAGCGGCAAAAGCCTTTTTTAAACAAGTAGATATTGTGTGTGTAAACCTTAGTAGATTTAATTTCGATTGACTTATTAAAAAAAAATATTGTAATCTTATTATAAAATGCTGTGAAAAAATGTGTTGTAGTAATCAAACCTTTATGTTTGGTTATCCAAGTGGAAACCGTGACTCACATGGTGTATCTCGTGAAAATAGTGCTAGGAGCTTGTAGTAGGCTGCAAATGTTTATACTGGTGTATCTTGGGGCAGGGTCAAAAGTCCACAGGCAAAAAGTCCATAATGGACATAATGGTCCACAATTGTCTTGTGGAGATTTGACCCACTCAAGTGGGTCTAAAGGGTCAATATTCCCTAATTTTAGAAAGAAAGTGGATCATAAATCTACAATAATTTCATATTATAATATTGAAAAAAGCAAAACAATTATGAAATATTTTTTTATTTCGTTAAGAATTAATTTGTATACTCTTCACTACTCGTAAACTTAAAGTACATCAACTGACTACATAGGCGCCTGCCTGGCGACTGAGCATACCCTAAGCGGAGCGACGGAGTCGCGTGAGCGGAACAGAGGACCCGAAAAGGGAGTTAAAATCCTTTAACTCGAGAAGCGGGCCACCCAAAGCAGTCTTGTAAGAGAAAACTATCTATAAAGTGATCCATTGAAGTGAGTCAGAAATCCACAATCAATGGGCCAGAAGTCCACAAGATTTTTGTATTGACTTTTGGCCCATTGGAGTGGGTCAAAAGTTCACAATTGATTTATGGACTTTTGACTCACAGAAGTGAGACAAAAGTCCATAATGGACTTTTGGCCTGTGGACTTTTGACCCTGCGCCGTGTATCTCGGGAACCAAGCGTGCTAGGAACTTGAGTAGGCTCAATTATTTGTTTGTTTTTCAAGAATAGGCTGAAGGTCAAAATTTTGAAGTCCTTATAATATTAGAAAAAAAATTTCATACTACCCTGCTACCTATCCTCAAAGAGATACACTTTGTTTCTTGTTAACTTCAATGAGAAGACAATTTAATTCAATTTCTTAAGAACAAGGACAACAACATTTCAACCAAGCCTATATTTTTGAAAACATCACTGTGAAGTTAGCAGCATACATTTTAATATAAAAATTAAGGACGTCAAAATTTTAACTATCACTAATGCTGATAACTTAAAAATAACCGAGATATAACGATCAGAATCTCAATTTGCGGATTATATTGAAAACTATAAATCTTAGACAAAAAACTATTAAAATCAAAGTTGTAGATAATTAAATATTAAACATTGCAGCATTTAATATTGTTAAATTCCAACGACTGTACTACTCCTAATTGTCCTCGGATTCAATTTTCTAAGTATCCATTTGGTCTTAGCTACCAGATCCATGTGTTAAGCTTATTGCATCCAAAAATGGCTTGAGTGCATGAAAAAACAATATTTTAACCACCTTCGAAAACTGTATCATCCACTGTGTACTCAAAAAACGCTTGTACTTGCAAAGTGGAGACAAAATAGAATGTGGTCTCGAAAAAAAAAATACACATCACAAGCAGAGCCAACATCCACGATATACAAATTCAACTCAAATTTAGGGATTTTAAACTTTCAAGATTTTCGGAATTATAGTTTAAGGCATTTTGGGGGTCTGGATTTTGGGTTTTCTGAAATTTGGAAATTATGTTTTTTCGTGATTTCGGGTCTTTTTAATATTCGGTTTACTGGATTTTGGATTAAAGTATTCTGTCCGTATCCTATACACATCCTCTACAGAGAGGCATCGATATTCTCTGAAACATTTTAACTGATTCCGATGGAATGGAAAGTCGGACTTTTTTTTGTAATTGCATTTAATTTAATTTAACTTAATTAAATTTTTCCTTATTGTTTTTCTTACTTCCTAGTAGCATTTTTAACACCAGCACGAGAGCACCAATTGCTCCAGCAATTCCCAACACAAACAATCCAATCACATCCAACAAATAATATTCATACCAAGCCAAATCAAGACCTGCTGAACGAATATGACGAGCGCCCTTATGACGGATGACATATTCTATCCAATACATGGCCGAATCGCGAGCGCTCACTTGTCGATCACGATATATTTCCGATATTTGTTGCATTTTATTTCGGTATGAAGGATTCTCTAAGAGTTCCTTCAAAGAATATTCTAGTTGTTCACGATTTATCTCATTGAAACTTAATGTTAAGGCATAGCCAGCCTTGGTTGGTTTGTTTATGTTGAAGTGCTGAAACAAAAAAAATAAAAATTTAATATAAGAATAGGAAAAGTTGCTGAGGTTTTTTATTAAAAGGATGTTCACCCTACCCTCCAACACACTAAACTACGTCGTAATGTTAGAAACAGGTCTATCCCCACTCTTCGTTCAAACCCTCAAATCCCGAATAGATTACATTATCAAAGTTTTGAATATGACTAATGAAAGACTTCCTTAGAAAACAGCCCTCTACGTGATCAACCGGAGATACAGCTGGTAAGCGGAATGGAACGAGCTCGCGCAATGGTGTGGTATGGAGCTAGACTTACATATTGATAATCTTTATGAATGGAAAGCTAAACTGTATAAGTTAATTGCTATGGTTGATGAAAAGCTTAGAGAGAAGTTTATCGAAGATGCCACCAGCTCTGTCTACAGAGTTGTTTACAGTCGCCTTTGTCATAACTTAGGAACAAGAAACTACTTCAGGGATGAAAATAGTGTGGAGCATATCTCGATGATGGTGAGACTTCGTGCAGAGCTTCTACAATTGAATTATATGCTACACAGAGAGGACCTTACCGGCCTATGCAGTCTGTGTAACCTGAGGGAAAGAGAAGACGTCTTTCATTTTTTAGGAAAATGTCCAGTTCTTATGGAAACTAGGAGATTCTTCTTCGGCTGCAACTATTTAACTGACACAGAAATGATATCCTGTTTAAACGAAGTGGGGGTGGAAAAACTTTTTAAGCACTGTAAAGTAGCGCAAGCTTACCGAAGCAGAGTTCTCAGTGAAAACTTCTGAAGTGGAAAAAAAAGTAAATAAACTAGAAAAATTTGTTTTAGATACTCATATTTTAGAAAAACGATTTAAATTGTCAATCTGGCAGAAGGCATTGCCATGCTATACTTGATTTTGTTATTATTATTGTAATTATTTAAAATAAAAATAAAATATTCACTACTTTTTACTACTACTATAAGAATAGGCGAATTAAGGAAGGCTCCTAACCTCTAGTACCTCATATATGGGATTTTCACAACAAAAGTATGCCATCTAAAAGGCCAGTAATTGGTCCAAAAAGGTCAACTAAATTCCTTAATTGGTCAGCCACAGGAAATTTTTAATCAATGGATAAAGTTTTTCAAGGTCACCAACTATTTTTGGCACCTCATTTATGTGATATTCGCAAAAAAAGTGTACCATTCGAAAGGCCACCGACTTGTGACAAAAGGTCAGCTAGTTTCAGTAATTGGTCAGCCATAGATTGTTTTTTTTAATTTTTTAAAAATTAGTAATTGGTCAGCCATATATTTTTGTTTAATGAAGACTCTTATGCTGTTACTTTGAAACAATAATTCAAAAAACCTATGGGTGACCAATAACTGAAACTAGCTGACCTTTTATCACGAGTCGTTCGCCTTTCAAATGGTATACTTCTTTTGCGAATATCCCACAAATGAGGTGCTAAAAGTCTTGTACGACCTTGAAAATATAAATTCTTAAAATTAAATTAAACAAAAACTATGGCTGAGCAATTAATGAAATAAGTTGACCTTTTATGAGGTCTAGGTAACCTTTCAGATGCTGTATATTTTTTTCGAATATCCCATAAATAAGATGCTGAAAATAGTTCTGACCTTTAATTTATTTTTTTTAAATTATTAAATAAAATCTTTGGCTGACCAATTACTGAGACTAGCTGACCTTTTTTCACAAGTCGGTGGCCATTTGAATGGTACACTTTTTTTGCGATAAATGAGGTGCCAACAAAAATTGGTGGCCTTGAAAAACTTTAACCAATGATTAAAAATTTCCTATGGCTGACCAATTTCTGAAACAAGTTGACCTTTTTTGACCAATTACTGACCTTTTAGATGGTAAACTTTTTTGTTGCGAATATCCCATTTATGAGGTTCTAAAGGTTAGGAGCCATTAAGGAAAGGGAAATTTCGGAGGGCCTCAGCAATCTAAGTGACCTGAACAGGATTCCTTAGCAAAAATTTCACTTTGGCTGTCAAAATACCGAGGAAAACAATTTTTAGATTCGCTTGATTAGCGTTTGACGGAGCAAAATCTCCGATATCTCTCTTTCCTCAACGCGCCTACTGAATTTGAAACTGTGGTTTTAGTGCGTGTTTTTAAAGTGAAACAAGTGTAAGCCACCTCCCGTTACCTGATCACAATAAATAGGTATTCCCAGCATTGGTACCCCATAGTGTACACCTTCTTGACTGCCAAAAAGTCCTCCATGTGTGATAAAAACTTTAATATTAGGATGAGCGAGAATATCACCCTGTGGCATCCATTTTTTAGTCATAACATTCTTTGGCAACTCTGGAAGCGCATCATCTTCGAATTTCCACAAAACTCTCTGTTTCAATTTAGAAAAGACGTCTAAAAAGATTTGCAATTTTGCCGGTGGCAATTCTGCGCTTTTAACTTGACTTCCTGAAATTAATTAAAAAAAAAATTAAGTCTTCTTGTGAAATAAGATATTTTATTTCATTTATCTTTACCCAAACTGAAATAGATGGCTCCATCAGTAGCTCCATCTAAAAACGCCTTTATGTCTAATGGAAGTGGCTTTGGTGGATAGATGTGCATTCCACCAACTTGAACCATACCCGATGTTAAGGGTCTTGACGAAGTCAATGGAACATAGCTGTTTAATAGAAGCACAGATGCATTCTTCTTCATTTCAGAGACCGAGGGAATTTTCACTTAAGAAGAAACAAAATATTTTTTAATAATATTGAATGAATATGTTGGTCTGTCCCTTCCACTGAATTTCTGTGTATTTACGTTCAATTTAATTTTTTTGTATACTTGAATTTGACAGGAGTTTGGACTTAAATGCACAGACATTCAGAGTACTTACTGAAATACTGGGTACGGTTGAAGCAAAGGACAGTTGAAACAACACAGATATCGAGCAACGACGGACGAAGCAGCAATAGATTAGGACACGAACCTTAATAGAGCTCTTTACCAAATGGCAATATATGGCTGTCTCATTCATTTTACTTTGTGAGGAATGTCATAACCATAACATAGAAGACAAAAAAAAAATTGTGTAAAATTATTTCAATAAAATCAAAAAAACTTTTAAATCTTGTGAAATATTAAAATATTTCTTTAAATTTATTTATTTTATATTTATCCACTTTATCACTTTTCTTTTATCAACGCAGAACTTCATTAAAATTTAATATCAAGCTTTTTTTTTCAATTTCCTTTTGTTTGACATTCCCCACATAGTGCTGGCTGTTACTTTTGAGTTTGACAGATTCGCAAAGAGATCTATCTTGCTTAGGTCGTAGCGCGCTTCAGTTGTCTATGGGAAGTTTTATTGTGTTTTGACAACTAAAAGTATTTTGCTGGAATCTTTTTTATTTTACTTTGTTTTCTATTCGTTTGAGAGAATAGAGTGTTTTTTGTTCGAAGCAGAGTTACCACTGGGACTCATATGAGTCAAAAGGGACTCATTTTTTTAAACTTGGCTCAGGGACTCATCTTTTTTAGATTTGGCTCATTTTTTTAAGAGTAAAAATAAACACTGGGCCTTACCAATAATCAAATTAAGTGACGACTTAAATATTTCTGTAAAATGAACCATAATGGTATGGAATCTAACCAATTAACTGTACCTGGTACGACCTTAATTTTAATGTTAACTATAAATAGTGAATCAAATATGGGATTGACTTTAAAAATTAAACATGCCATAAATAGTAAATTATTTGTGATCAATAAAAATAAGGTTAATTTACTGGAATATTTAAGTCCTTACTAAATATGATTATTGATAAGGCCCTTTATATAATACGGTTAAGCCAATTTTTAAGTTGAAGCGCTTTTATTCCGTTTGCTGAAAAAAAATTATGTTAAGTAAGTTTAATAATATTTATGAATTAAATATATTGTTTTATAAAATTGTTCCTATTTTCGTGAACGTTATTTGAATTTATAAAATTTTGTTCCTAAGTGGGCTATAGGTCGTTATAGATTTTTGTTTAGCAAGTGAAATAATAGCTAATCAAAAATCTATAACGACCTATAGCCCACTTAGGAACAAAATATTATATATTGTTGATTTCAATGTAATTATTTTTATTATTAAAAAATGAAATAATTCTTATCATACTCCTTGAACAGATTTTTTATTGGGACTCGATTATATTCCATATGACTCATTTTTTCAGCGTCCACTAGTTTTAATGTATCACTATTTTTACCGACACTATACAAATTTGTTTACCTACAAGAGGGGTTGGGGTCGCTTGAAAAAATGTATCTGCCGACGACAATTGCGATTTAAAGCATTCCGAAATCCTAATTTTATTGATTTATAATCAAACAAAATTGAAGAAAGATTTCTTTTTATTTCGTTTATAATTATTTAATAAAGTAAGGTTTTTTTTAAATAAATTCATTTTATTGCTTGCAGTTATCATTTTTTTTTTAATGAATATTGAAACACTGAGGACTAATAAATCTTGTGAGAAATTGTCATCATTTATGTTATAATTTAAATAAACATGTAACAATATAATATCATGTATTATTTGCATGTGTTTCAACAGACCCCCATCACTGTTTCAACCGCCCCTAATACGGGGACGGTTGAAACAAATTGATTTTTTTTATTTGATGTACACTTAAAATAAATCATAGGGTACTTAAAAAAACACTGTCCATATAAAGATTGAAACATGCTCTTTCATGTACCGTAAACATTGACCGCTTTCACACAAGGAAACTGAGTTGCCGGCAACTAAGAGCTTGTAAGCAAAAAGGGCAAACAGTAAGTGGAATACTGTCAACGTTTGAGGAGATTTTTATCACATTCCTTCTCACACTGTCCGTAATTGTGCTTTCAGCCAATAGACTTTAAATGGAAACAAACAAAAATCTCTGGCAATTTTGTTTCTTTGTGTAAAAAATACAAGGCAATTAAAGTAAAACGTCAAAAAAAATCTCCAGCAACTGGTTTCCCTGTGTGAAAGATGACATTGCTCAGCTTACAAATGGCAATAATACTATGGACGATATAAGCGAAATTGTTTCAACCATACCCAGTCTACCCTGAAGGAGCAAACCTAATAAAAGAAGTAAAGAAATTCTCTCTATCTCTCTCTCTCTCTCTCAGTCTTACTTGGTAGGTGTGACAAATACTTTTGCACCAAAGCATCCTGCTTGGGGAAGTAAACATACTCCCTATAGTAATCATGATATAGCGATGCGATTGTATTCCTCACTCTTTCCCAAAAATCCATTTTGTCATCCAAAGCCAAATATCCATGGGGTACAAATGACCATGGAGTAATAACACCCATCATTTGACTCATGAAATTCTGTTGTCCCAGAGTACTGGCAACAACTGTTGGGATATCATATTTCAGTGCTAAGGCTAAGAAAGCATCTTGATAAGATTGTTCAACAATTAGAACATCATAAATATCCTTTGTGTCATTTCGGTGCAGGATTTCCTGAATATTGGGTTGTTGCAATGCAAATTCGGTAGTTTTTATGCCAATGTAGTCGACCATTTTGAAGAAATCTGATAGTGAAATAGTGGCCAGGTCGAATATAGTGTTAACTTTAAACATTCTGGTAACTGAAATAAGAAATAAAAGTTATCTTTAAACTCATTTAAGAAAATGAAAAACGAAAAAGTTCTGCGGAAAAAATATTTTGAACTAGTAAAATTACCCCACTTGGTAGTCATATATTAACACCAAATAACTTAAATTTACATTGCTAGTCCGTATGCACCTCGACCTGCATCGTAAGCAACTGAAGGTATTTATCCTTTCAAAAATTAAAAGATGTTTCTTGAAGCCAAATTGAAAAATTTGGCATCAAAATAATGATCAATTTTTTTGTATCCTTTAGAAAGTTAACAAATACAATTTTCAATCATGGAAGTTTACTAGCCCCTATGAGTCCCTTTTAGCCCCAACAATCAAACAAGCCGATCATTTTTTTGTATGAAATATTATATGTACATAAAATGTAACTTCATGTCTCACTGGTAAATTTAAATAATAGGTCGCGTCGCAATCAATCCAGCAGGCAATTTGTATTAAAAAGCTACGTAAAACAACGATAAGACTGATTTTTGGACATAGATAAAGATTAAACATTACGAAAATGATAAGTGATGGAATCGGCTAAGCTGATTTGATTATTATCAATTTTTGTTGATTGTCGTTTTTAAGATAGCTGTCTCTTTCAATTCTATAGGGAAAGATAGAAAAGGCAATTGTGGAAGCGACGATCAAAAATTCGATAAGGCTTTTGCTGGCAATAATATGAAACTGACCAAACTAATTCTACCAATAAAATATTTCATATTGAATTAATTTGCCGTGAAGCAAAGTAATCTCACTATGCAAAGAAATTTTACCTTCAGGCCAAAAATCGTACACTGGTATCAGAACTTCGGTGTAGTTTTCTCCCATGTTCTTTCCCATCGAAAAAGCTGTTAGAAATGTTACCTAAAATCAAAATTTTGAAGTTATGTTCATTCATTTTCTGAAATAAAAGTTAAAATTTTGTTTAATTTACCTCATGTCCTCTGTTAAGAAGTTCTTTGATGAGCGCCGTATGCATCATGTAATGACTTTTGCAAGGAAACACTATTGCTGCAAGAATTTTTGATGCATTGCATTGAGATATCGTGAGAAGCACCACGATCGTAAATGACAAGTACTTTTTGATATTCTACAATAAAAACAACAGAATTTCCTTAGCATTTAAATTGAATTAATGGAGAAGATTATTTTTTAAAATTTTAACACTTTTCTCGGAACTAAACTCAATAGTTAAAAATCTATAATTGGTTACCATTTTTTTTTTTTTTAATTTAAATTCAATTTTAATTTCTAGATGTATTCATTCTTCGAAAAAAAAACAAAAGCTATACTACTTTTACTATGAATCAGTGATAAACAGATGCAAACTCAACAACAACTAAATATTGAACTGACCAACCAAGAAACGATGAACATCCGAAAAAAAGAATCGATTACTTAATACATATAAGATTTTTGTGTTTTCAATTTGTTGATAAGAAAAAGTCAAAATTGATTGAATTAGGTCCAATAGAACTGTTTTTAAGATTGCTGAATTTATTACAATCGTATAGATATGCATAACAATGTATGATTATGTACATTAGGGTGTCCGTTATTTCCCAAACTCATTTTTTTTTTTTGGATAGCACACCCCGTCAATCGAAAGTTTATGCATGCCGTAAAAAAAAATTATTTAACAAAAAAAAATTAATTCGGGGGTATTAATCCGTGCATCTAAGGTCATACTTTTCCCATTCAAAAAATTTATTACAAAATCCTGTTCATTCGAAGTTGTCCATTTTTGAAGTCACAATATCTTGGGACTTATGAGATGACTCTTATGGAAAAAAGTTTCATATATTTCGAAAAAGAGGTTTTTTCGACAACTTTGTGTTCAGATGTTATCAAAAATTTGAACCATTTAGGAGTTGTACGTGAAAAACGACCATTTTCGACATTTTACGTTTTTTGAAATGTCGATATCTTCTTAATGGTGAGTCGTAAGGAAAAAATAGTCATAACTTTTTTTTCGGCAAATGACATAATCTACAAGTAATGTATGAAACTCTTTTCGATAGCATTTACCGTTTCTGAGTTTTATGCGAAAAAGTGATATTTTCGACATTTAACCTTGGATAACTATTGACGCGCACACGATTTGGCAATCGGCTTTCGCGACAGTACCTTTTTCTTTAAAATAAAGACAATTGCGTTTAGAAACTTTACTTGGATTTTTTTTTGGCAGGTTGGCCATTGTTTTGGACATTTTGCCTGGGTTATGCTGAAGATAAGAGAGAAAAATGGTTTAACTAGGCCAACATATTAGCGCTTACAAATTCGCCGGCTTTCATACGAAATTTTTCCGTAAATCCTTGCCAGTGGACTGAGAAACTAAGTGGACATTCCATGTTTTCTATAACAAGTGTCTTCTTCACAACTGACATACCTACATATGTACATAACGGGCGCAATGAACTTTCACTATTTGTGTTAGCCAGACTTGAAACTTCAATATACCATTTCTAAAACTTCGATCGGTAAATTAGTTAACGAAATTTTTGACTGTTTCAATCTGCCAGGGGACTGATAAGAAAGCGTGGGTACAAAGTTTAATGATTTTTTTTTTGTTAGTAAAACAAATTTATATGAACAATTTGTTTACTTCATAATAAAGATTCATTATTCAAGGTCATTTATTTGGTATGCATTTTGGTGTTGAACCAACAGTCGTTCGTCGCGTCAGGGGACTCAGAATGAGGTACTTTGAAGAATTTTTAGAGCAATGAAAATGTATCAGATCTTGATAATTTTTGTTTGCCAATGTGGGTAAAGATGCATGTTGCATGTTGTAAAAAAAATCAGATTGATTGGTTGAACTGTTTTTTAAATATCAACGTGGCCATAGAAAATTCTATACTTTGTACATATGTATATGCATTTAGCAAGTAAGAGTAACAATAACTAGGAAATTTGTGTGCTGATAACAAACAATTATTTAAGATATGAAATACGCGTCTTGGTAAAATAGATTCCTTATCCTTAGACAAGGCCGTAGCCAGACAAATAATTGGGGGGATATGATTTTCAAAAAAAAATTTAGCATTTTAATTTTCAATCTTGATTCTTAAATTTAACTATCTATCAGCAAGTTAGGCTTCTTTTAAAACATATTGGCGCAAATTTTAGTCGCTTTAGTACGTCACACCCGTGTTTTACATTTTACTTTTTGCGTGGTAGCAAATAATTTTCATTTGATGATTCACCTATACAGATACCAAACCGCAGAATTGAGTAGAAGCATCTTGGACTGTTCCATTGGATTTCAGAATAAGTGAAACCTTGAGTGAAACCAATGGAAAACGGCATAAGAGATCTCACTGGCAAAAGCTCATATGTGATTGGACAGTTTTGTTTTGTTCGAACTGTCACTGGAAAGCACAGAAAACAATATTTTTCCGATTGGAAAGTAAAATGTCAAAACTTCAAGACTTTTGGCTCCTTGACTAGAGAACTTGTATGTAATTGCTTAGTCGAAAGCATTTAACAGTAACACTAAAATTGGCATCATGTTTTTCTCAAATTCTAATTGGGTTTTTGCTCCAACTGCATTTTTTTGTGCAATAAGCTAAGTTTTTTGGGTAAATTGTTGCTGCATTTGACATGTTAGTTGTTCAGACCCGACCCCGTTTTTTTTTTTCAATTCATCAATTCAATTATCTCTTCAAGCCTTAGAAGACCAAACATTCGGACAGTCCCTAAAGTTAAGCCCCAAAAACTCTCTTGAAGAAGTTAAGTTTTTTATGTAATTGGTTGTTTAACCCCGACCACGTTATTTGTCCAATTCTTTTCAGGCCATAGTCCCGAGCTAGTTTTTTCGTGCCAATTTTCTGGGCTTTGTTTTTAGGGAATAATATTGTATTTGCATTACCCTGAGGCCACACGAGCCAGTACTGGCTTACAAGTTACAATACATTTAAATTTTCTTACTAACACATACAAACTGAGCAACTTGTTCGTCAACTGGCTTGCCATTTTCGAAGCCAGTTGGGAAGCCAGTAAAAAAGACAGTTGCTATATAGATAGCTTTTCGTTGAAAATTTAATGAAAAATTAAATATTCTTTCTACCACAATTTTCAATGAAAGAAAGGACCAAGAAATTTTAACATTTCCCAAAAAGCCAACTGTCAAATATTAAAAAATTATTACATAACATGTAAATAATTCAGCCCCAAACTCGTTATTTTGCCTGATTCCCTTCAAATTGAACAGCTATTTGAGACGAATATAGAACTTTAAACGTAGTAATGTATGGCTCTCTATATTTCAATTAATTTTAGGAATTGGTTGTGGGGGGGCTTAGCCCCTATAGCCACCCTCCTGGATCCGTCATTGATTTGAACCCCCTGGCTACGGCCTTGATTACAAACAATTATTAAAGATATGAAATACGTTTCTTGGTAAAATAGATTCCTTACCAGTCTTTTTGTGGGTATTTTAATACACGAAACAAAAGCGATCTTATCATGTTTTTTTATTTAAATTTCCAGCATAAACAAAAATAACTGAAAAAATCAATCTTAAAATTGATAAGAAACAACACTAATTATTTAATCTAATCTTTAAATTTTGAGGGGTTTAAATTAACAGCGTCGACTTATTGCATCTTCTAGTTTGGAATTTCTAATCGATCAGCTAGCATCATTAAATAAAGATAGAGAGCTGTTATAGAAGTGGCGTTGTTTTAAAGATAGCTTTTTCGAAAATTTTTCTATTAAATATTGATTTAATATGGTAAATTACAAAGAGTATAGTGAATAAATAGTTTATTCTAGTGTTTTAAATTACTTTCAAATCATCTTCGTATTATACTTTTCCTATTTGCAATTATTTATTTTTAAAAAAATATGTTTTGTTTTAATATACTCGTACTCCTCTTACGGCCAATTTCTTGACAAAGTTCTAAAATCAATTTAAAACTCGATATAGTAATTCTCGGTTTATTTTTGAAACTCAGTTTTTAAATTATTTAGAACTCGAGCATTTCTTCACTTCAAATCATTTCCCTAAAACTCGGTCTAAAATCATTATTGAGTTTTAGAACTATAGATCTCGGTTTAGTGAAACTGAGTTCTAACGTGTTTTTTAAATTTTTCGTAGCACCCGGTAGATTGTTTTGACATAAATTTCTGACATTCTATTGACAAATTTAACAATATCTATCAGTTTTGCTTTGGCGGTAACCTTTTTTGGCATTTTATATTTCTGTTATGCTGTCTATTCATTTGAAATAAATACCACATTTTTGTATTTTGTGATACTTTTTTTATTTTCGGTATTTTAAAATTGGATTTGTGTGATTCTGCGTTACTATTCGTGTTATGATTTTTGAGGATGGTGTACAAAAATGTTATTAATAGCCCTTCCACACTTCCCCACTATGTATTAATACATGTCAAATTGAAAGTGGGAAAGAATTCCACGCGACTGCCAAATTTGTGGGAATGAAATGACTTTTCATATTTTGCTTCCACACTTGCTTACATTACCGTAAGTTAAAAAAAAGTGTGATAGAATGTGGGATAGAATTAGAACCATTCCTAAAATTATTCATGTCAAATCGTGTGGGAAAGAATGTCGGGTTATGTAGGGTGGGCTTTCATATTTTGTTTCCACACTATTCTACATGATTTGTTCCCACTTTTTTGACATGTATTAATACACAGTTGGCTAGTGTGGAAGGCCTTTAAGACCAGGAGCTATATTAAGTGAGCATGTGCAAAGTGCATCAAAGTCAACATTTTTGGGACAAAAATAAGTGTGTGATGGATAATGCATGATTTTGCGGAAATCTTTTTGGAACATGGATATAAGTAAAAACAGTGCCTTTCATTTTGATGCAGTTTGCACATGCAACCTTTATGTTTCGGTTTCCTTTCCTTTTAAGTAAAAAATAAGCTCAAAAATCAAAACATGCAAAAACCACCAAATGAAAATTTAAAACCACCACTCAAATAAAAAACATAACACCAATGAGATGCAACAAAATTTGACATCTTTTTATTTCAATTAAATAAACAATGTGTCGTTAGATGGAGCGTCCTTCAACAAATCGTGTGCGTGTCTCAGGTGCAAGTTTAGTGTGTCACGAGATGCAACCATTGGCAAGATCTTATCAAGCGCTGAAAAACAAAAGTATGTCAACGCATTAAAAAACAAATGAAATTTTTAAAATATACCTAGTAGATGCACTTCTTGTGTATGCAACTTATACTAGGTGCGATGTCAAATATGCTTCGCCACCTTCAGTAGGATACCAGCAGCACTGATATTCTGCGAGCTCGCATAAATAAACATAATATGTAATTGCATTGCACAGGTGCTGGTTTTGCAATGAGTTTTGCATAAACCGTACACTGCTGTGCAATCTTTGGATATGTTTCAAAATTACATCTATTTTATCAACTTCGAACTGTACACAACCTAAACTAATGAATGTATTCACCTTAAATTCACGCGATTAATTTTCTTGGAATTTAACATTGAACATTGCACGATAATGGTACTTGTGTATGTACTTGCCAATTTGTCCCTTATTGATTTTAATTGCATTCCTTTTTAATGTTACAAGCTTACATTTTGAACAATATCAAGTGTTTTGAAGAAATGAAAATATTTTTAAACCGGGTTCTAAGTTGCTAAACCCTCAAAGAGGGTCCAAATATAACAAAGTTCTAACTCAAACTAAGATTTAAATCGGAATTATTTTGCCTTAGAACTTGGTGAAGAAATGAGTTAGAACTCAAATGAGTTCTAATTTCTCGATAAACCGAGTTTTAAGGGTTAGAACTTTGTGAAGAAATTGGCCGTTAAAATAACAAACAAATTGTTTCTACAGCAACAACAAAAGAAATTATAATTAATAACAAATTGTGTAACTTGTAGTACAGTAACTATATACTTTCACGTATGCGTCAAATCTGGTATTTCTGATTTCTTGCTGAGTTGTTCAGGATATTGGCCTAGTGAATAACCTAAGTTTTCGAGCTCTAGCGGCGACCGCTTCATGGTCGAAAAGCAGAAAAACCGCGACTTTTTCGCGCTTTTTTTAGTTATTGGTAATTTTAGTCCCAAATTATTAATTTTAAACAAAAGCATTGTTCTACGAATTCAAAGTTACTTAATTTGCTTCAACTTGAGACCAAAGCCAACTCAAAATATTGAAAGAGCAAATTGCTCCAAGGATCCTGTTTCTAATATGTATATAGTAGAAAAAATTTTTTTCAGAATGGTGAGTTTGGAAATTAATTTTTAAAAACTGTCGATTAAAAAAACTTTATTGAAAAAGATAAATCAAGAATGGGTTTCTGGCTTAAGATAAGCTATAGAAGAATATTGTGGGTGTTACCATTGTTTTTCAATAGTGTTGTTTCTACCTTAAGTCATTGATAGTTGCCTTCCGGTATGATTGTCCTATTCTTTTGGCCCAATCTACACGCTCCAGTGCTTTTATGCATTTATGTCAACCATTCTTTATTTTCCATTATACTGTTTTATAACACTACTTTTTATATTACATTTCTTATCGCTGAATTTTGAATTGCTGTATTTTGGAAACTATTGGGTGGACAGAGTTGGCTTCAGCCTCAAGTTGAAGCAAATTAAGTTACTTTGAATTCGTAGAACAATGCTTTTATTTAAAATTAATAATTTGGGACTAAAATTACCAATAACTAAAAAAAGCGCGAAAAAATCGCGGTTTTTCTGCTTTTTGACCATGAAGCGGTCGCCGCTAGAGGTCGAAAACTTAGGTTATTCACTAGGCCAATATCCTGAACAACTCAGCAAAAATCAGAAATACCAGATTTGACGATAACGGTGTCTTCCATACAAACGACAAGGTTACTGGACTATTGTGTTCTGTGATATAATATTTTTAGTTTTCACCCGGGGTTTAGACAAGCGAGTAGAACTAGTAGCTTATATGTGTGCTAGTGTATCTTAATACGAGAGAGCCGACTAATAGAGCAAATAGTATAATATTTTTGGCTGCGAGTAGCCTGCCAGTTATCCTGCCAGTGTAGTGTATTGTTTTCATTTATTTGTTTTGTTTCCATAGTTTCCATAATTTGTATAAATCATACTAGTTGACAAAACGCGCGGAGACCCAGTAGGAATCATGCTCCTCAATGAAAAATTTATTGGTGAAATCCTATATGACGCATTCATGTTGGAAAGATTATGCACTGATTTCGCTCATGAAAAGTAATGCAGCCGGTCACCAGTTTGCAATTTAAGTAGCGTGTTGTGCTGTGCTCATGAAAAAATGTAGAGAATAGACAACAACAAAAAAACTCAAATGAATATACAAATGAACGCAATAATTTTTTCCTGCATCATTTCAGTGGCATAAGCGCCCAGTTATAGCTATCATTGGAAACCATCATTGAAAATATTAATTGTCAATTTTGAGAGATTTTGAAGTAAAAATATATGATTATTTTGATGCCAAAGTAAAGCTTATTGACTTAATATTTATTTCTAGGTAAAACAAAATTCAATTTTGCACAACTGTTCTCATAAAATGACATTTAATTTTTCAATGATGAACTAACTTGCCAATGATCTTGAAAAAATTAAAAGTTACGTTGTGGTGAAGATATGAGTCAAAATGAACTCTTTTTTGGGGGAGAAATAAAACTAACACTATGATACAAATGCTACTATACTATGCGGGAAATATCGTCCCCAATGAATTTTATATAGCTGAATTCTTCAATCAATTCACTAGCCAAATAATAAAAGGAAACGTCATGCAATGATTTAGTGATTGAAGAGTCATGCGAGGTTTCCTCAGTTCATAGATTTGAACCCACTTTCTGCTTTCTGTGAAAGAAAACAACCCTTTCTTTCCTTGAATTAAAAATTGCTTTTGATATGGAAAATTATAAGATGAAAAAACTGTTGAAAAGTCATGTAGAAGTTCATCAGTTCATCGTCTATGTCCACTCATATGCTTTGTAAAGTATGCACCGCCATTGTGTGTTTTGATAGAAGTTGATTTTTTTTTGTGTTCTCTGTGTTGACATTGTCTACTGACAGTAAATATTATAAGAGGACTTATGAATTTCCATTAAAAAGAGGCAATCTCAGATTTTATCAAAGTATTTCAGTTTTTTGGTTAATCACCACCATGAAGTTAAGAAGTGGTGATTAACCAACAACCACTGACCTAGTGATTTCACTTTAATTTAAAGTTTTAATTCTATAGTTTAATTAACCAATCACAAATAATTCACAACACAACAGAGTTAATGAATTTACTATTTATTTAATTTTCTTCACATTTTTCATATTGAATTAACTAATTGCTGAATAAACAACTACCTACTTCTATATCTTGTGATTTGATAATTGAATTTTCATTACCATTTTCATGGAAAATATTGAACTGATGAATAAACCACATACATTTATGCAGTGAATTCATAGATTATGCAACCATGGGTCGGTGAATAAACAACTTCCAACGAAGTAGTGATTTCGTTGGCGAATTTGCATCGGATTTTCAGCATGTGCTTCCCGCCTAGGACATGCCCATGTTAATTTCATCAAAGGAATCAGCTGAAAAGTGGACGGTGCAGCTGCCATTCCTCAAGGAAAAAGCTGATTTTTCCTCAATGAATTTTTGAATTTTTCCCGCTGGGTAGTTCTACTCGCTTGTCTAAGCCCCGGGTGACAAATCGCGCAGAGAGCTACTAGTCACACATACATCAGTAAAACATGATACAAATGCTACTAGTTCTACTCGCTTGTCTATGCCCCGGGTCAAGAAGAATTTACAATCAAAATAAATGATCGTTTTCAATTAAAAAAAAATACACATAATAGATCGTATATAAAATAGTAACCCAAAACTAATTGATAAGCATCCCACATCCCGCAAGCTGTTCTAAGAGAATTCTCTCCAATTGACAGTGGGACAACTTACGAGTATATATGGCAGAATAGGAAAACAAATATCAGACAGTGATGTATTAAAATTTGCATTTCATTTAGGCCAAGTTTTTCAGTAGATATACCTACCCTTATATCTGTTAAGTTAATCCAGAGTTAACTCCGAGTTAAATTGAAATTGATATCGACCTTTTCCTCGCAACGTGTTTAATCATTTTAAGAGTAGCCAAAACCCTCTTGTAATACAAAAAAAATCTCCCAGTGCCAGCGACTTACGCCCTGCATTTTGGCATTTTATTCACATGAGTAGGTCAACGCAAAGCAGTGCATTCTCATGCAACATAAACAAGGTTAACTTCGGACGAACTTTTTATACGAAATACGTTTGTGAAATTTCCGTTTGACACTTCGCAGAAGATTATGTATGTATAATTTTGGTCGCGCACAAAATATTAAAATTCAAATATTAGAAATATAAAATAATTTTACGCAGTGTTTTGTTTTTTATTTAAATTTTAGTTTAAGGTCATTAATTCATTCCCTCGAAAAAAGTTGAAACAAAAATAGGTGAATATTTTGCTCGTGGTTCATTAGCAAGATACTTTAGTGTCAAATTAATGTCATTTCCCAACGTATGTGTATTTTTGTGTATTAAATTTATTCCACATATTTAAGCAATGCTTACCCCACTGTATGCAATATACATTATGCTTAATTGGTACTCGCTTGTCAGTTAAGATTTATTTGTTATATTCGTGCTTATAATTGGATTTTATTTTAATGATAGTATAATTTTGTTTTTCTTTATTTTTAACAAATTAAAGAAAATATTACTCATTTGCAAGCAATTTAAAAGAATCGAGTTTGTTTAGAACTAGATTTTAATTTTAAAGCTAATACAATCGTTAAGTTGTGATATGTGACAAGAAAATTGATTAACTGTGTGGTGCGCGTGTCTCAGTGCTGTTTTAAATTGAGATACTGTATTTATAATAAGAAGATGAAGAAATTTAAATATTAAAATATTGACATTACTTCTGTTTTAAGTGTAGTGAATGAGTAAAATTCAATTAAAAAGTACAAGTGACCTCAACTCCAGAAATGATTGTGTTTCGCCCAAGGTATAACAATGGGCTCTTCAGTCAGTCTGTTATACCCTACTAAGACACAAATTTTGGTCTGTATTTATTTATCATACCTTATAGATAAATATAAAAATAAATCAGTTGTATCGTTTTTATTTTAAATGAATAGGTATTAAGTGGGATACGCTTGCTGTATAATATAATATTTTAATTGATCTGATTTTTTTTTTTGATGAACGTTGATGGTCGTATATAATAATTCTACTTTAATCCGCAAAAGATGAGGATTTTTTTGTTGGTTGATAACTTAGACCTTTTGGTACAAAAACTGCTTCCAATTTCATTGCGTTCAAGGCTAAAATTGATGCTGATTTGGCTGAAAATCAAACAAGGAGTTGCCGATTTTAAATTGTTCACATGAACATAAGAAGATAAGGAACAAGTTTTTCATCATAACTTTTTTATTTTGGCCGAGAGTTTGTAGGGTGTTTTCCAATTAAAAGAAAGCTGAAGAATCTCATCTTATATGCGTGACAACTCTCATTTACTATAAGAATAGTAGTACGATAATAAAAAAGATTAAATATCCGTTTGGTGATTTTAACTTTAGTTATATGTTAGGAGATAGTAGGATGCTAAATTCGTTTTAAATTATTAAATTATTATTAAATTATTACTTAAAATGATTCAATATAGAACTTAAACGACTGAACTTTTGTGCCAGTGTTTTTGGTATATTTTTGCATTAAATCAGGGTTGCCAGCAGACGCATTTGCTCCGGTTGAGCACTGGTTATCCATATAACAATATTTTTCGCAATTTTGAAGCTTGAGTTCTATAACTATACATTTGACATCAAAGAGAATTTAATTTAATTTAGTGAATTTAGTGATCCATAAAAGGTTTGACAAAAAGCTAGAGAGACAGGCTAGAGAGTGGGTCTAATCCCCCCCGGTGAAGCAGGAGTAGCAACTGTATAAAAAACAATCAAAAAAATATTTAAAAAAAAAAAACTGCAGTTACACCTTTTTGTAAGGCCAGAATTCCTTATTTTAATTTATATGATATTTTAATCCATATAATTTGCCACCATATGAACATAGGATCCAACTTTTGCAGGTCCAAACTTTATATCAGAGGCGGGTTAATAATGATTTAATATTTATGCACCAACTTATTAATGGTCAAATTGATGCTCCCGATCTGCTAGCATGTATTGGCTTAAACTTCCGCGGGAGCTCTCACCACCTGCGAGAATTTGAACTTTTTCACGTAGATTTTCATAGAACAAATTATGGCATGCATGAACCTCTTGACCGAATGAGTAAACTTAATAATTTGAATGTTTCCTCAGTTGATTTTAGTATGAGTAAAATAGTTCTAAAAAAAATTGTTTCGAACCAGTGCTCCACTGTTGGGATCGGTTCAATTTTTGTTCACTCTAAATTTTGTTTGTTTATATTTTAATACATAAATGTTTACTTGTTGACATTTTGTTATTTTGTTTATTTAACTGCTTTCGCGTCCTTTGTTTTTTTTTTTTTTTTTGAATTTTAAGTTTTTTAACTGCTTGCATTAAGCAGACCGTATCTCTTTTAACTTCCGTCGATACTCGTTGCGCGCATGTAAGACAAGTTGCTGTGTTATGGTCAACATGGCAAAGCAACTATTTCATTTAATTTATTATCTTATCATCAAATCATTAATTTAAGTGCCGATACGACTTGCAATCGTAATTGCCGTCGTGCTCGGTGAAAATGGACCCCAGCGCGTGCGGTATCTGTGTTTGACTGAGAGTTGATAAGATCATTGCATTTTAAAAACAAAAATATTACTTAACAAGATAAAATTAAACAAAAAAAAATTATTTGAACATTTTTTTCAAAATTTGGAGTTTGGAAACTTATAGATTTAGATTTTAGATTAGATTAGAATAGACTTTTTTATTATAGTAATTCAGGTTTACAATTATTTTTTTACAATTCTTTTAAGACCTGGTTTTAAAACCGTCGGTCAGATTGACAGATAATCGAATACAAATTTAATTGAGTTTACACATTCTTTTCATAACTCGTATTAAAAAAAAAATAAAAAGTGCATTTAAGACATTATAAAGTAGATGATGAATTTACGACAGTCAAAAGCATTCTGTTCTGATTCTATTTCTATAAGTCATCGCAGTGCGAATAAATTTATAAAGCTTGTTCCAGCGCTGCATGCCATTTAAAATTTCTATTAGCTCTTCAACATCCAATCGTTTTCTGCCAAAAACATCACGTCGAATTTCCATTTAAATTGGACATGATCCTAGAAAATGCGCATTGTTTTCTCTTTCGTGGGTGTTGCACAGATCACATTCAAGAGGTAAGTCAGTCCTATGAGGAATAAAATTCAGAGTCAGGATTTCCCTTCTGGCTCGTAAAATCGTAGATATCATATCCATGAAGTGCTTGTCGTGAAAATAATTAGATTCACCTAGGACGAAGTTGAGTTTGCTGTAGTATTCTCTATAATGTGAATCCTTGGCCTGGTTAATGAAGTCCTCCCAAAATTTTTAAAAGCGTTACATCTGGCAAATCAAAATCAAACGCTTCCCCCACAGAATCGGATAAGCTTATCCACGATTGTACAAAATTCATCTTATTGGAAACTAAATGTCTTAAAACTTTATTTACTAGTCTTGACGCATCCATTTGAAGTATTTTTACAACATACAAAAAACTTATATATTTTTGGAAAGTTTATTTAAAATAATTTTGAATTTAAATATAAAGCTCTTATTTCATAAAGTTTCACTTGATGGTTTTTGAAAAATGGAATTAAAAAAAAAAAATAGTTTAAAGTCAAAAAAACAAACACGTTCTTTTTTTTAATTTTTATATGCAATATTATTCATACTTTTTAGAAGCTTAAAAAATTAAAATAATCATGTCGATTACAGAATCCGCAAAATTGTATTCGATCCACAACGACTTTGTTGCGGATTTGAAATGCCAAAAGTTATATGGAAAGCGGATTTGCTGAGCATTTCATAATCTAAAAATTTCCAAAACACATTGCCGACATTCCTGCAATTTTTTTACAATAGAAAAACTGAACAAAATTGTCGGAAGCCATCTGCAGATCATTCATCGGATTCTGTAATTTGGTTGAATTTAAAATCAGTTAATCCAATATCTAATGAGAAAGTTGAAAAGATGAAATATGGTTCTATGGGAAACAAACTGTTAATAACACTCTAGAGTAAAGTGTTAAGAAAAGATTTCTACAAGATTGCAATCAAAATTGTTTAAGCCGATTTTTAGAACAAAAAGATTTGTCCTTATGTTTTTTTAACATTTGTTTGGTATGCACCGTTATGTCATTTCAAGCTTAAGGAACATGATTTTTTCAATAATTCTACAACATTGTATAAATCACTCTCTATTTCCCAAATTAAAAAAAAAAAAAAAATACTAAGCTGTTTTTAAAAAAACATTTTTTTTAAATTTCCAAAACTATTTTTTTAAATACTACGTTTCTACCTTGAGAAGAAATTTGCTGAATGGTTTTCGAGAAAATCAAAAACCAAAAGAGTGGGTCTACTATGGGGCAACCAAATGTAACCATTTTTCAGATCCAAAAAAATGATTCGTCCATATAGTAATCAAGTAATCTTTTTTTAATCTAAATCGCAAAAATCATTTCTGAGAAAAAAATTGTATCCTGTCACACAAATTTTGGAATCACTAAGGAAAATATTATTTTCCTCAAAAATGATTTCTACCGCTATTTTCGTTCCTACAAAAAAAAAAAATGTCCAAAATACTCCAGGTATCCATTTTGACGATAATCCAAAGACAGACAGACAGAATTGTGAGACTTACTTTTTTCGTTTTCTCCATATCATCGTAATTTTTTTGATCAAAATCTCAAGTTCAATTTGGCTTAAAGAGTTCTTAACTTTTCATACACCTAGGTATCGTAACGTACTTAATTTTATTCTCATATTTTCAGAATTTCAAAAAATGCTTGAGCCTCTTCTTTGTTCTGGCACTAACAATGTCTTATTCCAATGCAGCCAGAATTCTAGCAGCATTTGTGTTTCCTGGAAAAAGTCACACAATGATGTATAATGCCCTCATCAAAGAGCTCATTAATAGAGGGCATGAGGTATTATGATTATGAATAATTTCTTTTTGCTAAAATTTTGACTAAAAACCCATTTTCCGCATACTAGGTTACATTCATTACGAATTTTCCTCTTGGCAAGAATCTTGGCAAAAATTACACAGAAGTTCAAATTCCAGTTTATGATTTTTGGAAGGACAGTAAGTATTTTTTGTATGCATATTTTTAAACTTAAAAAAAATCAACCTACATTTCTTTATAGTTAAGGATCACTTCAAGGCCTCTACTCACTTCGATCTCACCACCATGACCATGACCGGCTTTATGGAAATGCTTGATATAATTGGCGAAAAGGCTACAGAGCACGCCCTCCAACAACCAAATGTTCAGGAAATATTCAACCGAACCGACACCAAAGATGTCTACGATCTTCTGTTGGTTTCTCAATTCTATCAGGAGGCTTTCTTGACACTGAGCCTTAAATATAATATACCTGTGGTGGCATCTAGTACACTTGGATATGAAAACTTCATGAGCCATATGATGGGTATCATGCAACCGTGGTCATTTGTACCACATGGATTTTTGCCATACGATGATAGAATGAATTTCTGGGAAAGAGTCACTAATACAATTGCTTCTTTTTACGAAGATGTCTTCAGGGAGTATGTTTACTTACCCAAACATGATGCTCTGGTGCAGAAATATCTGTCACATCTGCCAAGTAGGTTGCATCTTCATACATTTATGTTTGTTTTATATTTAACGTTCTTCTCCTCTCATTATCAGTTAAATTTCCCAAAGCATCTGAAATGGAAAGAAACATTTCCTTGATGCTTTTGAATAGCCATGCCCCGATAACAACTCCTAGACCAACTATAACAGGAATGGTTGAAGTTGGAGGGCTTCATATCTATCCACCAAAGCCATTGCCACAGGATATTAAAAAGTTCTTGGATGAAGCGACCGTTGGAGCGATATATTTTAGTTTGGGTAAGATTTACTCAAATTCTCCTAGGCCGTGTTTTAATATTGACAATATTTTTTTTAGGAACCAACATCCAGAGCGCCGATATGCCCCCGGAGAAGATACAAATCTTTCTCGAAGTCTTTGCAAGCATCAAACAGCGAGTCCTGTGGAAATTTGAAGCTGATAAAATTCCAAAACTTCCGAAGAACGTTATGGTGCAGAAATGGATGCCCCAAAATGATATCTTAGCTCATCCAAATGTCAAAGTCTTCATAACGCATGGTGGATTGTTTGGCAGTCAGGAGGGTGTACACCATGGAGTACCTATGCTGGGAATGCCTTTCTTTTGTGATCAGGTAGATATTTCATAAGATTTTAGTAGTTTTATTTGCTATCAGGGTTGCAAAAGCTTATTTCACTTCTTAGCTTAAGCCTGGCTTCAATTCACAATCATGTCTATGACTTATGAATTAAAAACCAAAAGCAATATTAAGAGTGTAATTAAAAGCTCATGAAGTCAAAAAATTTCCTTAAATGTTAGTTATGTTTGAGCTTTTAAGACTTTTATCAAAACATTTCACAGCTTAAAGCTAAGTTTTACTATAAGGTTTATTTCTTAAAATGTTCTTATAAGACTATTTAAAGAAGATCATCGAACAAGGAAGTAATTGACTGAAAAAATGACTAAAAGCTTTAAAAATGGCTTTTCAGATTACCGTTTTACTGCACTTTTTGTATAATTTTGTTATTGTTGTTTTAATAAAAAGCTTTCAAAAAAGCTTTAAGTAAATCGTTATATCCACTGATTCTCATCTTTGTTCTTTCCTCGTGTGTATTTTGTCTCAAAATGTTACCTTCTCTTTTCAACTTTTAGCACCTTAACATCAAAAAAGCAACAAAAGCTGGCTATGCTGTATCGCTTAATTTCCAAGAAATTACCAAAGACAGTCTCAAGAACTCACTAACAGAGCTTTTAGAGAATCCCTTCTACAGAGAGAACATGCAACGAATTTCCGCAATATTTCGAGATCGTCCTATGGGTGCTTTAGATACATCAATGTATTGGATAGAATATATTATCCGACATAAAGGAGCTCCTCATATTCGTTCAGCTGGACTTCATCTAGCTTGGTATGAATTTTATTTACTGGATGTTATGGCACTGATGGGGCTAATTGTTGCTGCCGTAATCGGAGCGATCATCATGACGATAAAATTTTTGATCCGAAGTAAAAAGGTCAAGGTCAAACGAAGCTAGGGGACGTGAATTGTAAAGTTATAAAAAAAAATTATAAAAGTTATAGTAAAATACTATTGTAGAGTAAATAAATTGTATTGAAACTTTAATTTTCTTTTTGTTTTTTGAAAGTTTCTTACGATTTTTGATAACAAGAGTTTGAAAAGTAGTTCTTTTTTTTACAAAGGGCAATAAGTACTGAACCCAATTCCGTACTTTATTTCACAATTTTGAAATAAAATCAGTTCACATTTGTGAAAATTAATATAAACACAATATTTGGATTTCAAAACAAAATCCAAGAACAATTTTGTCCATCAAGAAACGTGGTACAAAATATTTGAGATCTAACTACAAAAAAAAGAAGAACAAAATACAACGGTACATTTCACAAAGATTCAAAATATCTCAAATGATGAACAATTAAACTCAGTTTTAGATAATAAGGGTATTTATGCAACGTCGTGAAACACTGAATAAGTTTATGATTTGGTTAAATTTATCATTTGGTGAATGAACTGTCAAATTTTGTATGAGAAATGGATTACCCAATTTCGTTAAAATTATCCAAGGATTTTGATAGGGAAAATTAACCAAATTTATTTGGTTAAACTTATCCAAACGTCATTGTGACTTTAAGAATCAGGCGCGTTCACAAAAATGATTTACATAATATGACTAGCCGACCCGTGCTCGCGTTGCTTCGCAAACTTTAAAAAATAATATTTTGTTTGCTATTAAGTAGGTACATAATCAGCCTTATCGGCAATTCCGGGGGAGATTGTTCTCCTCCGGATTTTCATTTTTCCCAGGAGTCGAATTCTCCTATCGTCAATCTCCCCCGGAAATTACTTTGAATCAGTTTCGAAATACTCTGAGAGAATTTATATTCTGAAATTATTTAACTGTCAAAATTTGTAAATTATTTTCTGAAATAAAATTAAATATTTGAACTATTTGTGGTGATAAAGACCTGTCTTGCATCATAAATTCAATTTTCGTGTAATGTGAACGCGTATAAATAGTCAAAAGTTAAAAAAAAAAGCATTTTTTGTCTATTTTGTTGTTGTAATGTATTTTTTCTCTCTTTGTGAAAAACTGTGCTACTTTATGAGGGCGAATAACCCGAAAGTGTTAAGTGGTAAAACTGTTAAGTGTTGTTTGTTCCAAAATGTGTTAAAAGAGTATAGCGACAAAAACGAAGTGTAGATCGGCTAAAACAAAACCAATTTCTCCTCCAACCCATTTACGGGTAAACTAAACTCTAGCTTATTGTAGAGTTGACGTACAGCCCCAAATACTAATACCGATGGACTTTTCAGTTAACGTAATAATGTTCGAAACTTGTCCTTTAGAGCAAGTACAAAATTATAAAACCTTCAAGAATAGTTAGTAATATGCTTCTATTTTTAAAATTCTCCGACAAAATTGAGGTGAGTTTTTTCCAGGGAAACATCATTAATTTTCCCCCGGAAAATAGATTTACGATATCTCCTTTTTTCATTGGAGTTTTTTCCCATTTTTCGAACATTGTTTATGATTGGAGAGTCTCATACGGGTGAAAAAATCCGGGGGAGATTTTATTCCCGATAAGGCTGAATATTAAAGGAGTTTGTTTATATTTGCATACCATCCTACCTACATATGTACCTTTGTTTTTTTTTTTTTTTTTTTTTTTTTTTTTTTTTTTTTTTTTTAGTTCCCGGATACACAATGTTTTTGAAGTGTAGCCATTTTGTAAATTTGTGAAGCGTTTCGTATGAATGAATTTATTCATAACAATTTCCCTTTTAAATTATTCGCTAAATACCATTCAATTGCTTAAATATTATATTTCTCCCGTAATTTTAAGATCTCAATCTTGAAAATCCGACTATTAGAAGCAGGGCTGTCGTTTCACTTTTAGATCTTTTAAAAAAATATGGCAGTACGGGGCAGTACAGCAAATAAAACAGGAAATTTGTTAATATTTTTTGTATTAAACAATAACAGCCACATAAATAAAAATACCGCTTAACTCATCTGTAACTTTTGAGCTCTCGTGTAGGTATGGATTAGGAGATAACTCGTGAATTATAACGTATATTTACTTTTCTTAGTTAACCCTAAACCACCTTCCTTGTTAATTTAGCTAGTGGCAGGAATCTAACTCCTAATCCACGTTTATTAATATGGGAGTAAAAGATTTAATCAAAATTATCAAGAATTCAGTGTTTTTATAAGGTAATACATTATTGTGGATGTTTAAATTTTAAAAATGTTAATGAAAAAAGTTTTGAATTTAAAATTAAATAAGTGGAACTAAGTTTTGACAAGGTTTTTTAGATGCTTTACTTTTTTTAAGTTTAGCTCGTTCCTTATTCTTAAAAAAAAAATATATTTCATTATGTACCTACATACATTTAGTAGGTACTTCACGCTTTGCTTTGATTTTTGTATTCATGGAAAGATAAATAAAATAATTGTTCTGCGAAATTCAGTAAATTATTAAAGGTATTCATGCAACGAGATAATTTAGAGAAAATTATAACTTTCCGCAAGATGTTTACATGAACACCTCCTTAAAAATACTTGCGTAAACGTGGGAGATAACAAATTACAAATGACTTATCCCAGTGTAACAGGAACAGGTTCTTTTCTACGCTTTCCGTATCAAATTCATGTGATGAAATTATCTGTTTTTGCAGAATATTGTTCCCATACAAATTTTGACAGTTCAATTTTACCGAGATAAAAATATATGGACAAACAGGTTTATCTGGGGTTTACGACGGCGGCGCGCGCGACGGCGGCGCACAGTGGACCGACTCCATACACTTAGAAGTGACAAATTTGAATCTCAATTTTAAGTGTTTCTTTCACTCACGAATTCAAGATAAATAGAAAAATGTTAAAAATATTTATATTATACTAGCTGACCCATCCAACTCTGCTCGAAAAAAACTTTATTTGAAGCTAAATAGAATAAAATGTTTAAGTTAACACTTTTTTAATGAAAAACAAAATATAAGACTTACTTTTTTATAACAATAAATATTATAAATAATTTAAATTCAATAACAAATAACTTTAATACACAATTGCCACACTTAAATATTGACCGTTTGGAAAAAATAACAAAAACAGAATAATATTCATTGCGTTTTACATAGTTCAAATACAGACAAAATAAATTAAAAAAGTTTGGTGTCATACATTTTATATATATTACATATATAGGTACAAACATATACATATGTATTTTTTAAACTTAAAATTAAAAGTATGTAAATTAAAGATGTATGAGTTTTCTTAAAACAGTTGCTGTGTATTATCGTTAAATATTAAAAAATTAATCCGATCTAGAATATTCGGTTTCTGATTTGTGATTTTCGTCACTTACATAAGTAATTTTCTATAACTCATAGTAGTTCTTGACGTATGTTATCAATATCAGGTTCAATTGAAAATTGTAAGATTCCAGTAGGTATTCATTTGATATTTTGTAATTGTTTTTCCCGAAATATGAATTGATCAATGGATCTGATAGTTGTCCAATGAGGACGATAAGCCGTTTAATGACATCCACATCATCGCATAAAATTTTATGAATACTTAGAGGCATAGGATACCAACTGTATAGTAGTAAATAAAGGTCCTTGGCTTCGCTTAGGTGTATTTCTAACTTCAAAAAATTCCATATGGGGAACGAAAAAGTGTGATTCTAAAAAAAGAAAAAATACTTTGCAATGTTTTGCGAGGTATATCATATACATTTCCAAAAAGAAGACACTCACAGCTACTCAAAAATCACAATTTGGATTCAAAGCAGCATCAAGCATAGGGCTGGCCACGGGACGAGACTCTGCGAGACTTTTGTAAGTCTCGTCTCGGTCTCGTTAAAATCAAAAATTTTCAGTCTCGTCTCGGTTTCGTTAAAATCAAAAATTTTCAGCCTCGTCTCGGTCTCGTCTCGGTCTCATATAATTAAGTCTCGTCTCGGTCTCGTCTCCGAAAAATAAGATTTTCCGACAAACTGTTGATTATTGAAACGAAATATTTTCGATTATCGTTTGAATATGTGCTGAAGAAAATAAATATTTAACTGAAATTGGATTTTTTAATTTATTAGACTCTCTGTTAATTTTGGTCCACATAAACAGTCTCGTCTCGGTCTCGTCTCGGTTGCTTAGAAGTCAGTCTCGTCTCGTCTTGTCTCGATCTCGTCATGCGAGACCGAGACTTTTCTCGTCTCGTGACCAGCCCTAATCAAGCACTAATTTAGATTGCCCAAAATATCTTCAGAACATATATTTTTTCAAAATTAATTACACAATTTTTCAAGATTTATTTATCTAGCTAACTAAAACAGACACGTGTTTAAAACTTAAGCCATATAAAAGATAGTACCTTAAGAAATCACTGCCATTTTGTTAATCAATATTGATCAATAATTAACACTTTTATTAATAATAATGTGAACTACTCAAAAACTTAATTCGAAAATTAATCGCAAGTTTTTTAACAATTGACTTTGAAAGGCGTTCGCTCTTCAATAAATTGGGTTAGACAAGGAACAAATGCTTTTTGGGGGTCAACAACTATCCATTATAAATAAGAAAAAACAAAAAATGTGATCTACGTCATCGGTTTTTTACGTCTAGCTATATATGGGGTCAGTCCACAGTGGGGCAAACATGGAAAAAATTCAATTCTTCGAAAGTGTCAATTTTTATGATTCACTATTCGTTTCTTATAGTCAATTAGTTGTTAGATCAAAAAATGATAACGGTTTTTAAATAAAATATATGTAAGCCTGGACTTTAACGCCAAAGTTGAAATTGGAAAAAATTCATATGACTATAGGTGGATTTTAAGCGATCCGTTCACACTCAAATCTGAATATTTTTTAATGATTCTTTTTTTTGTGGGATTAAGATATTCCTATTTAGTAATATAAATGTATTAACTGAGCGAGAAAAATAAGATATTAAATATTTTGAGCAAAAAAACTCAATATAAGCGATTATTTTTAGTCTCATAAGGTTTTAAGTATTGGCGGCACTTGGCGACCCGGGTCTGTTGCTTTGGCGGAATTTGGCAACAATTTCCAGTAAAGAACGCATCCGGATACGTCCGGATTTGACTTCAAATGCATTTTGAAGTGGGCTTAAAAATATATAGAAAATTTTTTGAACATTTTTAAAAATAAAATTTGGAATGCCAATTTTAATAATTTATTAGAATATAGTTTTAAACAAAATTTTAAGAAACCCGTTTTCAAGATACAGAATTTTCAAAAAAAAAAAATATTATTTTTTTTTTAAATCCAATACTTTTTTTTCGAAAATTTCTGCACGCAAAATTGTTAAGATACTGAAGAAAATCCTGTATAAAATTTGTTGGCAAAATCGGTGCAGACGTTAACGAGAAGTTTGAAAATCAATAACCCGGTTCTACGACAGGAATGTAACAGTTGTTAGACAATTTGTTGGACCAAAATATTAATCATAGTCCTTAGTGCTTTGTAATTTTTTTTTATAAAATCTTTAGAGCCATTTATAAGATAAATAACTTGCCGTTTATTAGTTAAATAACAGGTACCGTTATTTAAGAAGTTAAAACAAAATCAATTTCCTCTCCAGGGAGCCCTTTGATGGGCAATTTAGTTTCATAGGTTGAAGAAAATCACATCAGTGGTTAAGACTAGGTAAGCTACAGACCGACAGTCTGGCAGAAAAACAGACAGAACTGCGGCACCCATTTTTTCACTTCTCTATCATCGTAATATTGTGTAAAATTATTATCTCTATAGTAGGTACTCTAGACCGAATTTTTTTTTTTTTTTCAAAAACTTGCCCTAGTGTCCATGTATGAATGTAATAGGTACGATTTCGTCAAAGCAAACTTGACTTGCATTTTTGTTAAAAAAAAAATGCATTACACTTGCGAAATAATAGAAATAAAGGAACTGAAACCAATATAAAATGTGAGTTTAAAATTATACATTATATACTTCGGGAGCTGAGCATTAGGCATCTTCTTTGTCAGCTTCGGTTAAATCTGGCTGAAATTCTCCAATTTTATTATTGTCATTTAGATTTTGATAAAAAGGATGGTAAATACTGTCAATCAGTGGGAGCATATCCAGTAAATCCTGCTTTTCTTTTCGTTAATCTCGAGAGGATTAAGATAACATTTATTTAAATCGGTAATTTTTATGGAATTAAACCCACGGCGTTTAATGTTCAGCGACCTGAATTCTTCTGACTCGTTGAGTGATGTTTTGAAGTATATTGTTCCATACTCCTTCGTGAACCTCATCCACTTTATATTTTGCCAACAGAACTTTTGGCCATCATTGTCAACTTTACGCCACATAAATTTTTCCTTGGAAACAGTTGAGAAACTGAAAATCTGCTCTTGATTCATTTCCTGAACGTCAAATTTGTGTTTAACACCCACATTTCTCACAAATTGGTACCAGTCGCGAGGATGATGTATTTTAACTGTTGTGCGGTTTTTCTTTTTCTCAATTAAGGCGTGGTCAACGTCACATTCCATGTGAGTATGTCCAGGAAGAAGAAATTTATGATCGATGATTTCCAAGTTAGTGTCTAGTTGCAAAAAAGTTTCAAACATTGAAGCAATAAAAGAATTTTTATTTTGTCCTGGACAGCAGTCACTATACAAGGCAATGTGTTGAGTGTCAGATAGAAGGCCTTGAAGGTGTTTGAAAACACATGAAGAAATTTCATTTCCACCACGATTTCCTATTGCCTCATGCCACATATAACACACCGGATGTCCGCTTATACAGTCATGAACAGTTAGATTGTTAGTCCATAATGGACGTTTATAAAATGAAACTGAGGACCTTAAGAAAGGTGTTGGGAGGCATTGTTGCAAGTCGAATGTTAGAACTTTTTAAGATTTATTGTTTTCAGCATTTGATTTGCCTAACTCTTTTGACTTATAAGCATTTTCTGCTTCTAGATGGTGATTTGTTTGTTCTTTTATAAGATTTTCACGTTCTTCATCAGAAGCGACATTAATTTTCATTTTTAAGACTTCACACTTGGGGCAAGTGTCTAGTTTAGGTTTTTTGAATTTTAAATTAAGGGTGTTGAAAATTTGGGAGAACTTTGAAAGTGAAACTGGATTATATTTTTCCGAGTAGAGTCGAAATAACTCAGCGATTGATAAATCGGTTGACAAATATCTTTTAGAAGTAGCTCGTCTAGTGTAGTGGGACTCATAAGATGGGAAACTTTTTATAAATGTAATAATTTCATTTTCTTTTTCAGGAGAAATTTTTTTAGGACCAGGATGTTCTCCACGCATATCACCATTTATAAAGGCTCCATGGCCTTCCAGCTTTTTTTTAACTATAGTTTTAATAAATTGCTCCGATTCACAAAGGGTGTATCTGAAACATTTTTGACATACTGAAACCTTTTCACCACCTACTTCAAGAAAGTATTTATTGCAGTGTTTCCTCTTCCTCGGATTAGTAACTCTTTTCCTCTCTTTCAGATTTGGTTTCTCCTACCACAATGAAGCCAGAGGCAAGCACTTGCCTCAGCACATAAGAACCAAGTTCCCAATATTTTTTTAAAAATAAGCTGTTGGTTTTCATATGAAATTTTTTCCCTACATTTGTTGCGACAGTTATCTAACTTGCGTAAGGTTTGTGGTTTTACAGTTTTTCCAGCTGTATTCATGTAGCTTTTGCCTGAGTTCCTTTTGTTTCTGCGTTAGTCATTTCGTTATTTTGGTCTTCATTTTCAGTTTCACAATCTCCAAACAATACATTTTGCTCTAGCTGATGGCCGGCTTTTTTTGTTTCAAAAGACACATCACTTACGTTGTCAGAATCATCAGGAATAAAATTGGGATCACACATTGAATCATCGTCATCGAAATCCACTGATCTTTCTTCTTCTGCTTCAGTTGGGAAAACAGCGTTTTCGTCACAAATACAATCTTCTTTTTCTTGTTCTGCTACGGTCCCAAAGTCTTGGTCCTCCGAAATGTCTGGCAGTTTATTTGGATCTAAAAGTTTATTTTATGTAAAGGTAATTAATCCTTCCTATTCTTTAGTAAACATGCTAAAAAAAACATACCTATTAAATAACTTTTATTGTCTTCGTATCCTGTAAATGGTGGAATGTCAGAAACACCATCGTCTTTTTCTGATACACTCCTTAAGTCTTGGTCTTCCAAAGAATCTGGCATTTTATTTGCATCTTGAAATTCAATTTTATGTCAAGATAACTAACCGCTAAACTTGCTCAAAAGGAGTTACCATTTAAGAAACTTGTACTGTCTTCGATATGTGTAAATGGTGTGGAGTTTCTATCACATAACATTTTTCTTGCGCGTTCCATTTTATTTTGTTTTAATGGAAAAAACTTTATGAGTACCTACAAACTATACAGCACAAACATTTAAAATTTAATTGATAACTATACACAAGACTTATTATTTACACGTTTTAACACGTCTTATCACTTCAGCACCCTAGAACGAAAAACACAACTTGCCCTCTTAAGTCAACGAAACCAACTGAAAAGCAGCAAACAAAACTATCTTATGTTGACATAAGCAGTGGTTATTTGAAAAGCAAAATTCAATAGAAAATCTTATGTCGACACCAGTGCTTCTGTCAAACTTAATTTTTCTGATTTTTGTTTTCTTAATTTTTCCAGAAGAACTAATGTCGACATAAGTAAGAGTAAAATTCAAACTAAATTTTAACAAAGTATCTTAAGTCAATATAAGTTTTTTAAAAAAACTAAAAGGGAACCGGGTAAAATTAAAATTCGCATGAATTCGACATAAGAGTTTTTGTTGAATCATAAAATTTGAAATTGGAGGACATAAGAAAATTGAATGACATAAGCTTCTATGTCAAATGCATGGTATAGCCATTAAAACATAAGTGCTTACGAATTATAAAATATTTTTTTAACGGAAAAACCTTTTTAAATGGGGGTGATGCAGAAATGTAGATTTCAAACTGCACGGACTTTTGATAGATTGTACCGCTGGTGTTGACATGTGCGTTGCATACAATGGCTTCAAGAACGATGTTGAATAGGTTGCATGATAACGCGTCGCCTTGCCTTAATCCTTTCTCAACATCAAAGGAATCGGTGGTGTTCTTACCAATTTTGACGGAGCAGCGAGATTTCTCCATCGTCATCCTGCACAGGCGGACGAGTTTGGCAGGGATGCCGAGACTCGACATGGCTGTGTATAATTCGTCCCTTTTCACGCTATCATACGCGACTTTAAAATCGATAAAAAGGTGGTGTGTATCGATCTGGAATTCCGCTGATAGGGGCCGATCAGATCGTTGACAAAAGGTTTTAAGCGGTCACACAGGATGGCCGACAAGATTTTATAAGCGACGTTTAAGAGACTAATTCCTCTGTAGTTGGTACATTTCAGAACATCTCCCTTTTTATGGATGAATGGAACCGAGGTTCCATTCATCGGGCATACTTTCCTCCGACTAAATTTTGCAGATGAGCTGGTGTATGCTCCTAGCCAATTCATCTCCCGCTGATTTAAATAGTTCGGCTTGTAAGCCCTCCGCACCAGCAGCCTTGAACGACTTAAGTTTGGATATCGCCAGCCGCACTTCGGTTAGGTCGGGTGGACGGAACTCTTGGCCATCATCGTCCAAGTTGAATGGAGCGTTCTGCCTATTAGCGGCATCTTGGCTGTCTTCGCCATTAAGTAATCTAGAGAAGTGTTCTTTCCAGATCCTCAGCACTGACTGTGTGTCTACTACCATATTCCCACTCTCATCTCGGCAGGCTTCCGTTCTAGCCTTGAATCCGTGGGTGGATCGCTTCACCCTCTGATAAAATTTTCGAACATCTCCCCTACCGCTACAACCCTCAATAGTCTCTACCGCCCGCTTCTCGTGCTCTCTCTTTTTCCTCCTGAGAAGTCGGCGTTCCTCTTTTCGTTTCAGCCCGTAGAGCTCCCGGGCCACTCTCTCAGCAGCTCTAGTTCGAGTCTGCAGCATTGCCTGGTAGGCCTCGTCCTTAGCTGCATGCACTAGCCGGCACTCTTCATCGAACCAGGGGTTTCGTTGTATTCGCCTAGTGAAACCCAGCACATCAGAGGCGTTACTTCTGATGGCTTGTTGACAATGTTCTTAACTTGATGCTGGTGGCGGACCTCCTGAGAGATTAAGAGTTACGTGGTCTGCAAAAGTTCTGGCGGTCTCTTGCGATTTAAGCTTCTCGACATCGAATCTTTTCACAGCATCTGCTCTGCGTTGTCGCGTCATGAATATCCGCATACGTAGTCTAGCTACTACCAGGTAGTGATCCGAGTCAATGTTGTCCCCTCGGAACGTTCGGACGTCCAATATACTGGAAGCATGTCTCGCGTCTATCGCAACGTGGTCGATTTGGTAGACGGTTGGTTGATCACGCGACCGCCAAGTCCCCTTGTGTATTGAGGTGTGGGAAGTAGGTGCTTGAGATGATGACATTTCTCCCCGCCGCAAAGTCTGCCAGCCTGTGTCCGTTGCCGGAAGTTTCGTCGTGTAGGCTGTGTCCTCCTGCTATCAAACCAAAGATGCCCTCCTTTCCGAATCTTGCGTTGAAGTCACCAAGAATGATCTTCACGTCGTACTTCGGGCACATATCATACGTTGCCTCCAGGAGATCGTAGAATGCTTCTTTGGTTGAGTCCTCTCTCCTTTCATGGGGGGCGTGAACACAGATTAGCGAAATGTTCTCAAAATTTGCCTTTGATGCGGATTGTGACCAGGCGTTCGCTTACACTTCGGAAGCCCAAGACTTCTTGCCTAAGTCTTCCCCTTATCACAAAACCACCACCGAAGAGCCGCTGACCCTGTTCCTTCAAGCACCCGCCCTAGTAGATTTCACACGTTTTCAGTCTCCGTATGCCCTCTCCATCCCATCGCACTTCCTGGGTGGCTGTTACGTCAGCCTTTAGCCTGTCCAGGTTCTCCACTAATTGTTCGGCTGCACGTGTTCTGTATAAGGACAGGAAGTTCTACGTGCAGATCCGAAATTCATTGTCCTTGTTTCGTTTGCTGGGGTCGTCAACTTTAAAATCATCCATATTTTACGTGGTAGGGAAGTTACCCCGACGCACAACCCCCGACCCGGAGGACCAGACCCTTCGTATAACTCCAAGGGTAGGGAGCCGGATAAACCGCTCCTTATAGGCCTGAGCTACAAATATGTCGTAGTACCCCATATAAGGTGTTCACTAAGTAGTTCAACCTAACTGGAACTGTAGACGCCACCGTTGATTCCATCTAGAGAATTCGTCCGCTGCCGCCTCGATGAAAGGAGAAGTGCCTTAGTGGGAACGCTCCTCCCCCCTCTCTAGTTAGCTGTCCCCAACAGCTTTCCACGGGGATTTAAACCCCGTCTCCAGCTGAGGTACTAGACACCCGATGTTCACCACTAGGAGGTGAGAGTAGGAGTTGGTAGACAGAGGTGGGTTTTGAGAAAAACCTGTGGACGCTTGTGTCCTCTTGAATGCACATAACTACCCTTTTGAACATCTCATATAGAAATATGTATAACTATTTTGACACAATACAAAAAATCATAATTAATTTTTTTTTTTGATTTTCAGGCATGAAATTTAATTTGTTTTAATTTTCGGATTAGCCGCGTTATTTAAAATAAGAGTGCGATTTTGTACTCACCCCGAACGTTTCGCATCAAATTACATTGAGCGTGGTCACCGGGAAACTGCTGATGAAATGTTATGCATTAGATTGGCTACGCAGGTTGTAGCGGTGCGTAGACGGTTCTATCTCATGAAGTTGTTGTTGTTGAGGTGCAGGTTGTTGGGAGCAAACAATACTCACTACATCGCAGGGTGTTTTAAGTTTGATTTGGGATGCCCGTGAGGTGTTAATGAGTGGGTCCCATGAACGAGAAAGTTTAAAACTGTCGTCCCGATTGAAAATCGCACTCTTATTTTAAATAACGCGGCTAATCCGAAAATTAATTAATTATGTCTATAAACAACCGTGAAAACCTTAAAAGTTATATTAATTTGTTTTGACAAAACTACGCTTACTTGAAACAAGTTTTAGTAATCCGAAGTTCGTTTCACTGAAAACTCCGCTTAGCTGAAATAAATGTTCTGGAATTATGGTGTTCCAGTTAAGCGGAGTCAACTGTATATTTACTAACCTATTAAGCAACCAGTAGAAAATGATGGCATTTGCTCACAATAATAATAAAACATAAACAAACAAATTACCATCAACTTGATTGATTTCCTGATGTACCCGGGTCCGTGTATATAAGTGAATTTATGTTTAAAAAAAATAAAATAAGCTAGAGGCTAGAGATAGGTAGTTTTAAGTTTTAGTTTTAAGTTACAGTGGAGCTTGCCAGTTTATTTTCGTTCACTGGTCAGTCAAGTTCAATATCGTTGTAACCGGGAAGTGGCCTTTTAAATTTTGAAGATTGATCGTCCAAATGGTAAATAAAAAACATACAGTTGGATAATTAGAGTTCTTGTTTTTAATATAAATTACATCTCTATTAAACCTATGTATTTGGCTTTGTGAATAATTATTTTTGTTTTTTGAAATGAGAGTTTTGTTGATAGGTACTTACATCATTTAAATGTTGAGTTGTTTTTTTTTATGCAAAAGCTTAATAGTTTTTTACATGTGATGTTATGAACTTACTCATTAATAAAAATAATTTTAATATTAAGCTGAATACTTTTTGTGACCCTTTAACTTCAAATGATGTAATATAAAAATTGATATGAACTAAAAACAATTAAAACTATAGAACGTAATAGAAGTAATTCACTAATTGCGATCTAAGCAAAACTTCAACGTCGTCACGTCATCGGTAGGAAAACAATTAAAATATGATGAATTTCGGAAATGTCTGCCAGTGTTCTATTTAAAATAAAAATAAAAAATTAATTTAAATTCTTGATAACAACAGACACAGGAACTTGCTCCTCTTATAATAAAAGGCTATTAAATGTTGAGGTGTTGGAGTTTGAAGATATAAGATTGTGGTTTGCTAACACAATAGGTGTGTTTTTTTGGCAAAGCTGTCCCCAGTGCAGTAGGATTTTACACGTATTACAAATACAACTCCGTACTGCCGATAAAAGTAGAAGTAAAATCCTACTGCCGATAGAATTTTGACTTTTATTCGAGTCTCGAATATAATAGTTGTTACAATTGATAGCTGTTGTGTATCTCGAAGGTACGTTCGTAGAGTACGATAAGTAGTTTTTTGTTTACCATTTTCCATTTGTCACCGAGAGTTTACTCCTTTCACCCTTTTCTGCACTTTTTGAGATTTAATGTTTTATATGCAACCAAACTAACAGGAAACGAAAACGCAACCAGATTTAAAACGCTGTCGACAGTATTTTTATAAGAAAAAAACTGCTGTAAAACGCTGTCGACAGTATTTTTATAAGAAAAAAACTGCATTTTTTCGCTTCGGATTCATAGAAAGTTATGTAATCTCTTCCAAAGGTACCCGTTTTTGTAGCAGTGACATAAGGTCTTTTAGATGTCTTATTTTAGTTACCCAGCGTTTTATGAGTGGTGCATACTAACGCGACAAGAAAATAAAGCGTTTTTCTTTAAAAAGGCTTTCTCAACAGGGTTATTATAAGAAAAATGCATCACTCTTTGTTTTCCCGGCGAATATTTCGCGTTAATCTTAATTCATCGTGTACAAATCGATTGATTACTCCGTTTACATGCAGGTCTGAACTAGGCTTCAACCCGACCACTCGATTTAGCATGTTAACGTTAATTAAAAAGTGGTCAAAGTCTGTCCCGGTCTACATTGAACGATTTTTCCAGTGCCGATCTATCTATAATTCCGTATGTAGTAATTTTTTTTTCAAAAAAATTCAATAGAAACTTTATTTAGTGCAAAAAACCAACTATTAAAAAATCTTAACAAATGTTTTTCAACTTTTATACCAAAAAAACATTAATGAAATTTTCCTAGCAAATTGCCATCACCCTTATAAATATAATTATGTACATAGTTTATAAAAAAAAAGATGACAAATAGGTTTTCATACTCACATTTATTAATTCCTATTAATTGTTATTAATTGTTGTTTTTTTCTTTATAATTTTATCAATTCACTTTCACAATAAGCTTTTGAACAAAAACAGAAACACGTCTGACGTGATCACCAGCTAAACTTGCAATTGCAAAACTTTGACGACTCGATATTTGAATTGGTGGCTTGGCTTTGATTTGTAGGCAATTTTACCGTTTCTCTAAAATACATACCCACCAATGTGTGCAAGCAGGCAAAGCATTCATTTGACTTGTGATAGAGAGAGTCCACATAAGAATTAGTTTCCTTTTTACCGTTAGTAATTTTTTTCTTTTCTTTGCTTTGTCTTTCTATAAATTAGTGCTACCAGGATTGCTTTTTTTTGAATAAGCCACATTTAAGGTGATACTGTAATAGGACTTTTATAACCCTGAGGCTACACGAGCCAGTACTGGCAAGCCAGTTGGCTACATAGATTGACTGTCAAGTTCGTCTACGTGAATATACTGTGACGTAGGCGGCAGGCAACTTGTAAGCAAGTTGCTTTCAAGTATCTGCGGTCACGTTCAGCCTATCTAGGATTCTAAATACACAATTTTATTGAAGTTGCTTTGGCATCGGACTTCGCTTTTTTCTTACTTTACAAAAAATGACATCGAATTCTGCATCAATGTCTTGCGATGGTCAACGTATAATACTTCCAATGCGTTGACGGATGCATTGATAGACGTTTCTGTCGCGTCAAAGTAACATGGATTGATTTTCATCTAAGGGGCCAGTTATAGCTATCATTGAAAACCATCATTGAAAAAGTTAACTCTTGATTTTGAGACCTTTCGAAAGTTTAATCATTGAATATTTTAATGCAGAAATATAGCTTACGACTTTTAAATTATTTCACCTTCAAAAAAAATTCATTTTGACCCATATCTTCCCCATAACGCAACTTTTAATTTTTGCAATGGTAAGGTAGTTCATCATTGAAAAATTAAAAGTTACGTTATGGGGAAGATATGGGTCAAAATGAATTTTTTTTGAAGGTGAAATAATTTTGAAGTCGTAAGCTATATTTCTGCATTAAAATATTCAATGATTAAACTTTCGAAAGGTCTCAAAATCAACAGTTAACTTTTTCAATGATGGTTTTCAATCATAGCTATAACTGGCACCTAATTCAAAAATTTCGGTTTTTTTAAAAAAAAATTGATTTTTTTTGATGTTTTTTACATCACCGTAGACATCTTTTGATGGAATTTGACAGTTCATACCTTGACAGATAAGTAACAAACTAAGTTACGAGGAATATTTCGTTCCAAAATGTCACCCAAAGGCGCTAAAATCGCCTTTTCCCGGCAAAAAATTTAATCTCAAAATATTCAGATATCTCTTAGTTTTTCGATGCATCATCTCCTCAGCAATCTTTCAATTTAATTTGGCAATCGGTAACAGAATGTTCCAAATATCACCCGAAATCCCCAAAACTCTCCTTTTTCCCAAGCAAAAAATATACTCTCAAATAATTAGGATTTTTAAGAGATTTTGTATAATTCATCATAATCATAGCCATCCTTCAATCATAATTGACAGTTTCCTATTTTGGAAATGTTAAAATTTCTTAGTCCCTCCTCTCATTAAAAGTTGTGGTAGAAAGAATATTTAAGGAACTAGCTAATTTCTAGCACCCCAGTTTCCTTGTGGAAAGCAGTCTTTAGGGCAACCGCCCACTACCCAGCAAAAACGTAGAACTACATAACCCCCGACTCCACAGGCCATGAACGATGTCTATAATCCAATCTACAATCTAATCCACAATCTGATTTGCATAGATATCTCACTGCTTGGACATGGATTTTTGCGACTCCATGGGATTTTTTTTAGACATGTTCCAAAGTCAGGCCATCGTTCACACCCCGACTCCACAGGCCATACAGATGTCCAACATCACAATCACAATCTAATCAACAAACAGTTCATTTTTACTCACTGGGCAAATCATGATATGTCGTTCATTAGCCTTTCACAACTACTTCTATCTTTTACAACAAAATCCACTTACTCATTCAAGAAAAACAGAAAAAAACTCACACGCACATGAAACGTCATCTCATAGCCAAGCTTTGAACAGCCCCCCATGTCTTGTTCAAAACGTTATTTTTTGCGATATGATGCTGCATGGACATGGATTTTTTGGACTACATAAGATTTTTTTTTAAAACATGTTCATAGTCCGGCCATCGTTCATGGCCCGTGGAGGCGGCCCGTCATGGCATGTGGAGTCGGGGTGTAAATAACCGGTGAAATATGTACGTAATAGAAGTACTTCTTTTCTACTGAAAAAAGATAGGGACTCAGGAAAAAACTCAGTTATATACCTCTTATACATGAGAATACATGAAGCAGCTATCTCTCTCTAGCATACGAAATGTAGTGAATTTCCCCTCCATTAAAGTACTGACAAAGGTACTACTGGAAGTACTACTAATGTTTATTCGCCAGTAGTTTCTTAAACCATAGCGAAAGCACTGAAACTTGTCCTTTAAAAGTACTAAGATGCGTGTATTTTTCACCGGTTATATTTGTACTACTACATACTGAGTTCTCGAATCTAGAAGTACGGATATAACTGGTGAAACTTGTACGTAAAATAAGAAGTTCATATATGAAATAATTTATATGATAAATTGAATTTTACGAATAGTTTTCGTCACCAGTTTATTGCTAGTTTTATCAAAATAAATAAAAACGCCGTTCCAATAATCGAACAATTATCAAAATCATCTCAAAATTCACGACGAATAAGAAACACATACATTTATTGAATGCGTTTTGTTGTTTGCAAACTACTGAGTTTTGGTTTGCAGGGTAGGCAACTTAAAGTTGCTCGCCCCGGCAACTTTTTATTGCTCCCGATCGATCCAATTACATTGGGTTATATGGGAGAGCGCCTACTATAGGCAACTTTGTTGCCGGCAACTTTTAAGGGTAGACCGCACACAACTGCAGCGGAACTGCAGTTCCGCCTAGTGCGGTCTAACCTTTAGTGTAATTGGATCGGGGAGCAACAAAAAGTTGCTGGGCGAGCAACTTTTAAGTTGCCTAGTGGGTTTTCGATTGGTAAGACGGCTTTCACACAAGGAAACTGAGTTGCCAGAAACTGGCTAGTTTGAAGGCGAGAAGGGTGTGAGGGGAAATTTTTTGTCTTCCTTTTACGCCCTTCTCGCCTAGAAACTAAAAATCGCCGGCAACTCAGTTTCCTTGTGTGAAAGGGGTCTAAATGATTGGTGTTTTCGATTGGTAAAATAAATCAATTTATTTTTGATTTAAATCTGTCAAAACGCAGATTTTAGATTCCAATGGGCAAATAAATTGATTTATTTTTTGGTTTAAAATCAAATTTGCAGATCTAGATTTTACACAATTTAGATTTTATACAATTTTTAGTTGTCACTTAACAAAATTTTTTGTATTGTTTGAATTTATTTCGGTTAGTGAAATTTTTGTTCTAAATATAAAGGGAAGTCATATATGAAATGGAAGCTGTTAAAAATTAATTGTAAATTCATGAAGCTCATTGTTTTTTTCTGAAAGTGCATGAAGTGGTGAAAACATACATAAAATTACACGAATACAATGACAAAAATAAATAAATTTGAATTGGCGTTTGATTCACCACGAAATAAATCAATTTTAAGATTTAAAACTGAATTTACCAATCGAAAATACCATAAGAATTCAATCTAAAAATTGATTTACTTCTCATTGTGACTGATGGTGGATTTACGTGTATCTTCATCTGCAAAATGAAGAAAAGTAGAGCAGGACAGATATATACAAAAAATCCGAGCGAGTGTAAGAGAACCATCAAGAATATAAATATGTTCGTCTTCATTTCTGCGTTATGGCACTTTCCTATAATGCAGAAACGAAGTTCTTCTGCATTTTGCTCTTTTCTCTCTTTCTAACAAATACACATTTTGTATTTGACATCCCTTTTTTTGTGCAGATACCAAATTCAGATACATATAAACTCACCATGATTCTCCCTGAATTGCGAATGTTCCGCGTTGGTTTGGAAGAGCTTTTAAAATCTCTCAATGCATTATGTAAGCGCAGGATAGACCCCTTTCACACAAGAAAACTGAGTTGCTGGCGATTTTTAGTTTCTTGGCGAGAAGGGCGTAAAAGGAAGACAAACAATTTCCCCTCACACCCTTCTCACCGACAAACTAGCTAGTTTCTGCCAACTCAGTTTCCTTGTGTGAAAGCCGTCATAGCAATTTCAAATATATTGGTATCACTTCTCGACTTTGAAATACTCGCCACCAGATTTCGGAACTCGGAAAACTGGTCATATTTAAGGTTAGACTGCACACAACTGCAGCGGAACTACACTTCACGACGCGGCAAAACATTATTTGTATGAAATTGTATGAGCTATATCGCACTAAGAGGCAACTGAACTTCATACAATTTCATACAAATTATTTTGAATCGCAGTTCCGCCTAGTGCGGTCTAACCTTTAGGCATACATCTGTCCCGCTCTACTTTTCTTCATATTTGCGCAGACGAAGATAGTCCCGATCTACATTGCCCGATATTTCCACGAAGATTTTTCCAGAAATCGTGTGAAATGTACACACAGAACGATTTTTTCCATGAGATTTTTTCTTTGTCTTCTTCATTTTTTTATTTCTGTGCTCTTCATTTTAAGCAAAAACAAAATAAAACAACAAAAAACAATAGTTTGATAGCTCTAGTTCCCAAACCAGCTCTATGTTCACAAATTTTGTTGATACTGTTAGATGTTTGACGTCAAACAGGTCTGTCAAACAGGTTTAATAATGTGTTTCCCCGCTTTAAGTCCCCTTTCACACAGGACGATACATTTAAAATCTAAAAAAATTCAGATTTCTTTAAGTTTTTTCAATGCATCATCTCCGTAGCAATCTTTCAATTTAATTTGACAGTCTATGGCTTGACAAATTGGTAACAGAATGTTCCAAATCTCATCCAAAATCCCCAAAACTATTATTTTTTTCAAGCAAAAAACATACTCTCAAAAAATTAAGATTTTAAAGAGACTTTGTATAATTTATCATAATCGTCATAGCCATCCTTCAATCATATTTGACAGTTGTTGCCCATTTTGGAAGTGTTTAAATTTCGTGGTCCATCCTTTCATTAAAAGTTGTGGCAGAAAGAATATTTAATTCCAAATATTTCACGGAAAGCTATCTAGATATCGCTTTATATACAAGTCTGAACGCGTCCACTTGCCTCTCAACTTGCTGCTCTACTGGCTTCTTCAGAAATTCCATGCCAGTTGAGGAGCAAGTTGCTTAGGTTTGTAGGTACTAGTAAAAAAATGTGTATGTATAGCAACTTGCTTGCCAGTACTTGCCCGTGTAGCCTCAGGGTAACAAATAATTCGCTTCTCATCGTCGATTTAAATAGAAAATAATAAGGGCATTCATGCAAAGGCGTTACTTACCTCGTTGCTCGTTCCTAGTTTCATGAATACGGTCTGCGCAGATTTGTGCACAACAACAAAATGTATTGGTCTGCAGCGACGTGTTTGTGTCGTGTATGGGCCCCATAAGATAAGATGGAGATTTGGGTTTTGGATGGGAAAAGAGAATACCTTGTTTCTGTTTATCGTCCAAATATTGCTCTTTCACTTTCACTCCTTATTTTGTATCCAGGGATGTGAGGCGAATTAAATTTAAACTAAAATTTTCCTAAGATTTCCCTTTCGCTACCACTGAAATATTTTTTAATGGTCTGATACACTTTAGAAGTAAAGGGATATTAGATAACATAATAGGGGTATTCACGATCCGATGCAACTGGCCTAGTATCATTGTAAAAGTGCAAAAGTGTAAAATCTTACAACACTACAACAACAAAATATACAAGGTGCAATCTTACAACAGTTTCGCACTTTAGCAATACCCGAAACCTATTGCAACAGAAAAATACAACATTGTAAAATTTGTAAATTGTGTTTTTGACAGCTCACTCATTCTTGATTACGTTAAACAGAAACAAAAGTATGTTCATTGGATACATCCAATTTGCTTTCTTGATTGTATTGATGTGACGTCGTCATCATCTTTTACTATTATTTTCCATTTAAAATTCGGACGATAATTAAGATTTGGTAATATTTTCTTTTTCCGTTTTTTTGGCATCTTTTTGTGAACAAAATTTAAATTAAATCAAATTGAAATTTTCAGATATGTTCGAAACAAAAACAAATAACAAATGTCAAACTAATTTTGACATTTGCTTTAGTGTTGCAAGAAGATAAGAAAAGTGCGTTCACGATCCACTTAAAAAAAATAAAATTTCGCACTTTTACTAGGCTCGTTGCACCAGATCGTGAATACCCCTAATATTTATAAATATTTCTAAAATTGGCTCAACTGAGTACTAAGCTGAATTTTTTTTTTAAAGTCGAAATTTGATATGTATAAATTTTGCGAATTTTTCGTTATCTCTTTTACTCATGGCAGCACAAACTGAGTACAACAGAGCCCAAGTTTTGTTTTTCTTTTTTTTTTTGCTAAATTCGAGAATTTTGTTTTATTGTTTTCGGTTAATGGCATACAAGTTAAGCCGGGATCCACATATATCTGGAGTGTTATCGTTTGTCGCTATCGCTGCAATGTATTTTATATCCCTTTCCGTAGATCAACATTTGTCTCGTGTGTTGTGTCGCTTTGTGGCGCATTTACTATATAGAATGACAGCGACACACGGCTCCACAATACAACAAACGAGACCAGTGTTGATCTGGCTTAAGGCACATAACAGCAAACAATTTTTTGTTTGAGATTCAAAAATGGCCGAAGAGTATACCTCAGCCTAAGAAACCAATACACCTCTATGTACATAGTACATCACAAACATTACGCTTCGCATTTTGGCCGTAAAAGCTGCAAATATTCGAATTTTTTCATTATCTCTTCGGATAATGGCAGCACTAACTGAGCACAATGCAGCACAAGTTTTATTTTTTACAAAATCACAAAAACAAAAAAAGTACGTTCGCAAAATCTGCAATATTTACGGCACATGGCAGCACAAACGGCACATGGCAGCACAAACGGCACATGGCAGCACTTGTTGAGCACAATACAGCACATCTTTTTTTTTTTTTTGAAAATCCAAAATGGCGGTGCTAACTTCACGCTTCGCAAAATCTAATTTTGGCCGTAAAAGCTGCAAATATTCGAATTTTTTCATTATCTCTTCGGATAATGGCAGCACTAACTGAGCACAATGCAGCTCAAGTTTTATTTTTTGCAAAATCACAAAAACAAAAAAAAGTAGGTTCGCAAAATGTGCAATATTAACGGCACATGGCAGCACAAATGGCACATGGCAGCACTTGTTGAGCACAATACAGCACAACTTTTTTTTTTTTTTTTGAAAATCCAAAATGGCGGTGCTAACTTCACGCTTCGCAAAATCTAATTTTGGCCGTAAAAGCTGCAAATATTCGAATTTTTTCATTATCTCTTCGGATAATGGCAGCACTAACTGAGCACAATGCAGCACAAGTTTTATTTTTTGCAAAATCACAAAAACAAAAAAAAGTAGGTTCGCAAAATCTGCAATATTTACGGCACATGGCAGCACCTGTTGAGCACAATACAGCACAACTTTTTTTTTTTTGAAAATCCAACATGGCGGTGCTAACTTCACGCTTCGCAAAATCTAATTTTGGCCGTAAAAGCTGCAAATATTCGAATTTTTTCATTATCTCTTCGGATAATGGCAGCACTAACTGAGCACAATGCAGCACAAGTTTTATTTTTTGCAAAATCACAAAAACAAAAAAAAGTAGGTTCGCAAAATCTGCAATATTTACGGCACATGGCAGCACTTGTTGAGCACAATACAGCACAACTTTTTTTTTTTGAAAATCCAAAATGGCGGTGCTAACTTCACGCTTCGCAAAATCTAATTTTGGCCGTAAAAGCTGCAAATATTCGAATTTTTTCATTATCTCTTCGGATAATGGCAGCACTAACTGAGCACAATGCAGCACAAGTTTTATTTTTTGCAAAATCACAAAAACAAAAAAAAGTACGTTCGCAAAATCTGCAAATTTGCGAATTTTTTCTTAATATTTACGGCACATGGCAGCACAAGTTGAGCACTATACAGCAAAATTTTTTTTTTTTTGAAAATCCAAAATGGCGGTGCTAACTTCATGCCAAAAAATGGAAAACCCTCTAAAAAAGACACCCTTAGTACGATTTTTTTAAAAATCTCTTCGGATAATGGCAGCACTAACTGAGCACAATGCAGCTCAAGTTTTATTTTTTGCAAAATCACAAAAACAAAAAAAAGTAGGTTCGCAAAATCTGCAATATTAACGGCACATGGCAGCACAAATGGCACATGGCAGCACTTGTTGAGCACAATACAGCACAACTTTTTTTTTTTTTTTGAAAATCCAAAATGGCGGTGCTAACTTCACGCTTCGCAAAATCTAATTTTGGCCGTAAAAGCTGCAAATATTCGAATTTTTTCATTATCTCTTCGGATAATGGCAGCACTAACTGAGCACAATGCAGCACAAGTTTTATTTTTTGCAAAATCACAAAAACAAAAAAAAGTAGGTTCGCAAAATCTGCAATATTTACGGCACATGGCAGCACCTGTTGAGCACAATACAGCACAACTTTTTTTTTTTTGAAAATCCAAAATGGCGGTGCTAACTTCACGCTTCGCAAAATCTAATTTTGGCCGTAAAAGCTGCAAATATTCGAATTTTTTCATTATCTATTCGGATAATGGCAGCACTAACTGAGCACAATGCAGCACAAGTTTTATTTTTTGCAAAATCACAAAAACAAAAAAAAGTACGTTCGCAAAATCTGCAAATTTGCGAATTTTTTCTTAATATTTACGGCACATGGCAGCACAAGTTGAGCACTATACAGCAAAATTTTTTTTTTTTTGAAAATCCAAAATGGCGGTGCTAACTTCACGCCAAAAAATGGAAAACCCTCTAAAAAAGACACCCTTAGTACGATTTTTTTAAAAAATACGGCACATGGCAGCACAAGTTGGGCACATTGCAGCACAACAGGTTTTTTTACGGAAATCCAAAATGGCGGTGCTAACTTCACGCACTTGATTTGCTAGCATGTATTGGCTTAAACTTCCGCGGGTGTTCTCACCACCTGCTAGAATTTGAACTTTTTCACGTAGAGTTTCATAGATTAAATTATGGCATGCATGAACCTCTAAAACGAATGAGTAAAATCTATAATTTGAATGTTTCCTCAGTTGACTTTAGCATGAGTAAAATAGTTCTAAAAAAATCGTAATTGCCGTCGTGCTCGGTGAAAATGGGCCATAGCGCGTGCGGTATCTGGGGGGGAAAGAGGCGGGGGTTTTAATTTAATATCTCGAGAATGACTTATCGTAAAATCTTTTTTATCTATATATGTATACAAAACAAAGTCGTGTTAGTTACAACACTTATAACTCAAGAACTGCTGGACAGATTTTAATAATTTCTTTTTTCGCCCCGAATAACAGAATAACTATTAAAATGACGAAAAAAGTAAACGGAAATAGTGGTAAAATAGCATGATGAAATCTTATATATAGAAAATACTTTAATCGAAATTTTAAAAAATATACGTACACAACAAATAAAAAAAATGTCAAGTCGATTTTATTTCGTTTTTATTTTGTTCGCTCTTCGGGAGGGAGACGAATCCAATATCGTATTTACACAGTTCATCCGAAGAATGATGAATGCTTCTATTTGTGGTTGTTGCTGGTAAATGTTCGTGGGCCAACATCATTCCAGTCACTAAGGACTGTTAATGGTATAGTGTGCCCAACATTTCGTTCTGCATGTCAAGAGCTAAATTTGCTTTAATACGATACCCATTGGGACATGACAATCGCTGAAGCAACTTTTTCTGCATCTCCAAGTCAAATACGCACATTATTTGCTATCATCATTTCGACTTGCTTGCATCATAAGTAACTTGTTTACTACAACTTAATACAACACTTATTGACTGTAAGGCGGTACGAAGTTCGCCGGGTCAGCTATTGTATATAAATAAAAAACTAAATTATCTTAATTATTTTTTACATTGAGAGTTGAAGCGTCAAAAAGTATGTTTTACAGTTTACACGCAAAATTTGTGTGAAGAAAAGTAAAGGGGCCAGTTATAGCTATCATTGAAAACCATCATTGAAAAAGTTAACTGTTGATTGAGAGACCTTTCGAAAGTTTAATCATTGAATATTTTAATGCAGAAATATAGCTTACGACTTTTAAATTATTTCACCTTCAAAAAAAATTCATTTTGACCCATATCTTCCCCATAACGTAACTTTTAATTTTTTCAATGATCATTGGTAAGGTAGTTCATCATTGAAAAATTAAAAGTTACGTTATGGGTCAAAATGAATTTTTTTTTGAAGGAGAAATAATTTTGAAGTCGTAAGCTATATTTCTACATTAAAATATTCAATGATTAAACTTTCGAAAGTTCTCAAAATCAACAGTTAACTTTTTCAATGATGGTTTTCAATGATACCTATAACTGGCACCTAAGATAATTTCGTTTTCTATATTAACATATTTATAATAAACAATAATTATGCGATGAATTTTTCTTCATGGCATTTTTCAAAATGGCGGATAAAGCATAAAACTAACACCTACGCAGATTTGTTTGTATACTCTTAAATAAACCATCTACCAATTTCAGTCATAAAATTCGAGCGGTATTTTTTTTTGCAAAAAAAAAAAAAAAACCTGCCAACTGGCCTTTTTGTTATTTTTTCGTTTTCAGCGTTTACATCGCCTCTAGAGCTTGGAAAACTAAATTTTTCCGTGTACTTTTTTTTTTGCGTAGCATTCGTTGATCCGAAGTTATAAGGGCTTAAAGTTTTTGTGTTCTTTTTTTATGTTTCACTGTTAAAAACGCTAAATAAAATAATAAAACAAAAACCAAGGAAGATCTGTTTACACAGTGCCATTTTTGTTTTTTTTTTACCGTTAGTTTGGTCTATCTGCACGTTTAAAAACAAAAGTTAATTTTAAAATGTTGAACAACTAATTAAAAAAAATATAACGGAATGCTATTTTGAAAAAAGTAACGGACATCCACATCGCCCCTGGAAAATTATTTGCACAACATTTTAGTATTTGAAATTTTCCAATATCATTGATACTTTTCGAGGTCCGCAACTTTAAAAGAAAAAAAAAACTTGGATGCAGCAATCTTCAGCTTCATCGACCATCCATTAAAATAAAAAACTTTCTTATAACAATTTTCATAAGATAAGATTTTTTCATAAGAATTTTTTATTTCAAAAAAGAAATATTCATTAGTGTATTCCGCAGCGCAGCTTCCTGGTTTAATTTGTTTTTTTTTTTTCAACAATGCAGACCCTGCTATTTATCGAGATCCAGTTCAGGATCCGAAACTTAGTTCTTAGTCTTCAGCCGTCCCGGCATTAAAAAAATATAAAATATGAGAACATTTTCAGGAAACGGAACGTCAATTTAAACGTATTATTAGTGTGTAGTATAGTAGTAGTATTTTCAATATTTCATTTCTTTATAAGAATATACATTTTTTTATTTTATAATTTTAAAAATTATCTAGGGTAAATGTAATTGACCAACAAAAAAAAAATCAGCTTATTTGAGTTATTTGCTTTTTTTAAAAAACAAAAATACAACAATGACTTCCGTCGTATCGTTCGCGAACTATTGCTACTTTTGTATTATGGAACCCTTTTTTTTTTTTTGTTTCTTTTTTTGAAAAAAAAAAATAAATATTATTAGTTAAATTCATCAATCAGTTCTTGCCGATATTTGAGAGCAGTTTGAAGATTGCTCACAAGATAACATCAATCTCGCTCTTCATTTAGAATGCTGATTATCACGTTATCATCTTGTGTGGCGAATACGAAGGATTCTCTGCGTATTCCTCTAAAAATTGGACAAATTCCCTGGAAGTGCGTAAAAGATTCGACTTCATTCACGTTGCAGAGCGAGCAGTTCATATTTTGTTGTCCAGGTCGTGCTGTTCCATAAAGCCTTATAACGACTGTTTTCTTACTTTAAGAATCCATCTAATAGCTGAGGTTTTCCATAGTTCCTGCCAACGTCATAACTGAGTATATGGTAAAGGCAATGCAATCTTGTTAGATGTGCTCTTTGAATTGCCTCGTGCTGCTTTTCTGCAATAATTTTTTCTGCTGCATTTTCAGTATTAGTATGCAGGGGACTTCAATTTCAAAAAAGTTCCGAATTTTTTCTTAATCAAATTTTCATAAAAAATATTTGACATCTTTTTTAAAAATCAATGTCTTCATCATCACCACTAATTGTTGAATAAAACACTCGAATGAATACTAAATTTATTTCCAAACAAATATTCCTTAAATACTATTTGAACACATACATACATATTTACACATTATTTCTTATCTCTTATATGTTACATATTTTTCATTCTTATTATCTATTTTTATCTCCAGGCAGCCGTCAGTGCATGTTTACGTTAACATGTGTTATCCTTATTTACTCGCCGCACATTGGGCAACCTGAAGATAATAAATGGATCTTCAATATGTTCATGTTTGAACATTCTGCGGGCCGACAGAAAGTGCTAAGATTCTTTTCCTGAATATAATTCCCCGTACAATATATATAACAACTATAATGAGCAAGATGCAGCTTAACATTAATCCACTGTGACCGCTTACGTTGTGAAAGTCCAAGCCCGTAAGGTGAATGTTTTCTTCCTTGAACTGTTCCAGGTCCCTTTGAATTTTCAGTAGCTCACAGTTTTTGTTGATTGTAGTTGCTTGTATCGGTTTAATACTTTCTTCTGCAACTTCATCCAGTGCCTTCGTCCACATCATTTGTTCCTCGAAATGGTTGATGGTTTCCGATTCAATTTGTTGTGATGATGTTATGAAACCTCCGTTGTATCTAATTGTACATAATGTAAGAAGCCCTTGTGGAGGCAATTTAACTCATTTATGCTGCGACTTTTCACAACTTAAATGAACAGCTGTTGTGGTGAATTGCTTAAATAGCCATGTATTTGGTTTAGTCAACTGAACCCATTTGACTTGCTCAAAACGACAGCTTGTTGTGTTCGATTTCTTTATCGGTGATATCTCACATGATCCATCAACTGCAGTTTTCCATGGCCAATTACCATAGCAAATATAGTGAGTTTCCTCATTTTTTACACATAGATTTAGTTGTGCTTGAGTCATTAGACCGTAGGCATCTAATTGAAAGTTCAATACCAGTATTTCGCTGTATATTTTTGTTGTAACAATAATATCTCTCTGACGAGTTGGCACGTCAATTATCCGAAAAACATCCGATGCTTCTGAGTGAAGTAGTGGAATTTCCGCGTCGATTACTAAACGCCGGCCAAGTATGAATCCCCTCGCTCTCATTTGTCGAAATATTTCTTTTAATTCGTTTTTTGTACTATCGCCAGGTAACCGGAACTTCCCAGAGATGCTGTTTCGAATCCTTTGTACCTCCTCTTGTAGTTGGGATGGTTTTATTAACAACGGATTCATACGATGATTATTTACATCGACGAGGATGTTTATAACTGCCATCTGCACATCATTACATTCCTTTAACATTGTATCAAGTTGCATTGCTGCTAAATGAAATATCATTCCTGCCTTGTATGCATTATGAGCTTGAGTAGTCATATTGCACATTTCATTAATTTGATCATTAATTTTTATAAATTGGTTGTTTACTTCTTCTGTCGTTTTCCTTAAAACATTTAGTGTGGCATTTACCAGTGATGTTTGCTTCTTGTTTAAGCCATCCAGTTCATGTTGGTTGTCCAAAAGATTTTTCATGTTTTCTTCTAGATTTTCTCTGTCATCACTGTCCATGATTCCGAAAAATATATGGTAAAGTTAACCAATAAATTCAAGTGGAGCTCTTTTTCCCCTGTTGGTTGTTATCAATAGTTTGTTATTCTCGGCCAGAACTTCATATCTTCTCTTTAAGTCAGCTGTTATTAAACTGCACTGCTCGTTGAAGTAAAATATTTTGGAACATTTATTTTCTAGTCTTGTTATGTAAGTTGAAACAGTGTTGGTTTCTTCAATATATGAATCTAATTCATAGTAAACTACAAGTCTCCATTTAGATGACACGACATCCATTTTTCCGATTGGGTCTAGGTAAATTCCCACGTTTTCATCTAAATTCTTAATTGTCATCTCAGATGTTGTGGTTGTATTGGTTTTTGCACTCTTTGTTCGTCCAAATGCAATTAATAACAAGAAAATAAACATCCACCACTTGATTCCATTAATGTGTGACTGCTTAGCTGAATTATGTTCTTGAAACAAGGTGAGTTGGCATGTTTGCTGTGGATTGCTACTTCCGGATTCTTCTTCAGAGATTTCGAGGGGACATAACTTATGTATTGGCCTTTTGTAGAGTCCGTCCTTTGTTTTGAGTGTTACTTCTCGTATATTACCATCTGACCCCTTGTGGACTTTACCAATGCGTCCCATGGGCCACCTTGACGGTTGTGTGTTTTCGTTTTTTATTATAACGACTGCACCTTCTTCAAGATTCTTCCTTTCAGCCTTCCACTTCCTACGTTTCTGAAGAGATACTAAGTATTCGTCCTTCCATTATTATGATTCGCTTTTTCGTTTTAAAATCAACATAGTCGAAAATATGAAACATGCTACTTTTAATATCAAAACATCGTTTATCGGAAATGTTGGATACAATAATATCTAAACTTCACCGTACAAAAAGTTGAAAAAAAAAATCAAAAGAAACATTTTCGTTTTCGAAAAAATAAAAAAAAACAAAAAAAGATTGGTTCTACTAGAACCACTTTCCTAAATTAATAAACTGAACTTTTTTTTTATCAAAATCGTAAGAACCGTTTTAGAGAAAAATAAAATTTTCATTAATTTATCGATTTCAAAAATAAATGATGGGTGAAGCGCTGGAAGAGGGAACCAAATTGCCAAATTGTAAATGGTTGCTTTATAAACTTTGAAGAGCAATAGAATGCTAAGCCCAAGCTGTTACATCATTACCATGTGCTTGTGGTGTAAAAATCTAGTTTGATTGTGGTCAAGCCTCATTTTCATTTTCTCCTTTTTGTCCTCAATAAGTTTGTACCTATGACATGAGTGATAGTATAGTTTAATTTAAAATAAATATAATCCGGATAATCTGTTTAAAGCTTTGTCTTAAAAATGTTAACTTTATCAAATTTTATTTAGAATATAAGAAAATCATTATGTCTCGCCTTGGTGGTGCTCCTCAGCGTATCATATTCGAATGCAGGCCGAATACTAGCAGCGTTTGTGTTTCCTGGCAAAAGTCATTTTATGATGCACAAAACTCTTATCAGAGAGCTTCTTAAAAACGGACACGAGGTGTTATTCCTGTTTTTTGTTATTATTTCCGTAAAATTTGACGAATTAATTCTTATTTTCAGGTTACCTTTATAACAAGTGACTCGATGGGAAGAAATGTCGGAACAAACTACACCGAAGTGCTTATACCTTCATATGATTTTTGGTCTGATGGTAAATTCGAAGCTCTAATTAATGTCAACTCTTTTTTTAAAAAGCTCAATATACCTCGATTTCAGTTCAAGCTCATTTCAAAACTGAAAATCTTTTCGAACTCACTAGTCTCACGTTGAAGGATTTTTTAAAAATGTTAGAAATCATTGGACTTAAAACCACCGAGCATGCTCTCCAACAACCAGCTGTTCAAGAACTATTCAATCGAACAGATACCAAAAATGTCTATGATCTATTTATTGCTGAGCAATTTTATCAGGAGGCATTTTTGACATTGGCTACGAAATTTGAGATACCAGTGATTCTATCGAGTACTCTGGGTTATGAGTCATATATGAGTCAAATGATGGGTGTCATTACACCTTGGTCGTTTGTACCTCATGCATTTTTGCCATTCGATGATAGAATGAGTTTTTGGGAAAGGGTGTTGAATACATTTGCTTCATTGTACCAGGACTACCACAGGGAGTATGAATACTTCCCGAAGCAAGATGCTTTGGTGCAGAAGTATTTGGCACATTTGCCAAGTAATTTTTTGTAACTTTTAAACTTGATTTACAAAATTTAAAAACTTTATCTTCTAATTTTAGTGAAATTTTCAAAAGTTACCGAAATGGAAAAGAATATTTCGGTGATGCTTTTAAATAGCCATGTTCCAATGACAACAACAAGGCCAACTGTTCAGGCGATGATACCAATTGGAGGTGTGCACATCTATCCACCCAAGCCACTACCTGAGGATATTCAAAAGTTCTTAGATGGAGCTACAGATGGTGCAATCTACTTTAGTTTGGGTAATATCAAAATTAAGGTTAAAATCAAACAAAACTTAAAATTCTCTCTGACAGGTAGCAACGTTAGAAGTGCTGATATGCCACCGGAAATGTTAAAAATATTCCTTGAAGTATTTGGAAGTATGAAGCAACGAATTATTTGGAAGTTCGAAACAGATGGAATTACAAAACTGCCAAAGAATGTGATGGTACATAAATGGATGCCACAAAGTGACATACTGGCACATCCAAATGTCAAAGTATTTATTACACATGGTGGTCTATTTGGCAGTCAGGAAGGTGTTTATCATGCGGTGCCTTTATTGGGAATGCCGTTTTATTGTGATCAGGTTTGATTGCTATTCTAGCATTTCTTCATTTCAGAGCCTTGCAGTTTTTGTTCTCCTCTTACCTTTGTAAATAATTCGTAGGCCCAGTTTTTCAGTGGTTAGTTAAGCAGGAGTCAGTTAATTCTTGACATAGATTTGTCTGTAAATGCACCAAGAAGCCGTTTTTAAGTGGAGAATGAATGCAGAAAACTTAAAAAATAAAACTCGGAAGATAAAATATAAAAAGTATTCTTTGAATTAATCAGGAGGAATATTTGACGTTGACTCTACGAAATTTGACATAATCAGTGATTCTATCCAGTAGGTACTCTTAGGGCCAGTGTCACAGTGAACACTTACCGGAATAAGTTTCACTTAAGTTTTGCACAATGGTACTTTTGGGTAATTTGTTCAGTCTGTGCTAGTGAAATTTAAGTGCCCAACACGGAATACTTAAGTGCAACTTATTCAGGTAAGTTTACACTGCGAAAATTGGAATTTTGTATCCTTTATTTCACATTTAAGTGCCACTACTGTTACTTTGAAACTGGACCTTAATCCACTTAATTAGTGAGTTGACTCCGGTTTAACTTTAACCCCACACTGAAAAACTGGGCCTTAGTATAATAAAGATTGGTTTGACCCCTTTCACACAAGGAAACTGAGTTGCCGGCAACTAGGAGTTTGTAGCCGAGAAGGGCGTAAAAGGAAGACAACAAATCTCCCCTCACACCCTTCTCGCCTACAAACTAGCCAGTTTCTGGCAACTCAGTTTCCTTGTGTGAAAGCCGTCTTTCTAACTGCATCTCAATCTACAAACATTTTAGATGATTTTTATGATAAATAATTTTTTTTTATAATTTTCTTTTTTCTTTCAGCATCTCAACATGAATAAAGCTACCAAGGCTGGTTATGCCATTACTCTTAAATTCCAAGATATAACTGCCAATATACTTAAAAAATCTCTTCTGGAGCTTATAGAGAATCCCATTTATAAGGAGAACATTCAGCAAATTTCTGACATATTCCGAGATCGTCCCTTAAATCCAAGGGAAACTGCAATGTATTGGGTGGAATATGTCATTCGGCATAAGGGTGCACGTCATATTCGATCAGCCGGACTCGATCTGGCTTGGTATCAATTCTATTTGTTAGATGTTATTGGATTTATACTTCTGGGAGTTGTAATTATTGGTGGAATTATTTGTATGGCAGTACTTAAGTTGGTTGGAAGTAAAAAACTCAAAGAAAAAACTTCTTAGGAAAATATAAATGTATCTAAGAAATTAATTGTTTACTGAATACTTTCATAACAATTGTGAAATGATGTAATAAATTTACTTCTATTAAACAGTCTTTTAATCGAACACTGAAATAATAGTCTTTGTTTAAAATTTTAAGTGGGCTTTAGGTCTATGTATATCAAACGTGGATAAGTTTTTCTTCAGATCTGACTTTTATTCCTATAAAAACTCTTTAAAATATCAAATGTTTTTTTAGTTATAACTAAATTTTAAATTTAAACATTATTTAAAAAAGATCACGAATAAGGAATTATTATGAAATAATAATAGTTTCTGAGAAAATCGAAATTCAGCTAAAATTTTTAGTTTGTATGAGCTCTTACTTTTAATAATAATTATGATTCAATGGAAAGCTCAGTGTCCTTAACTCCATGCGTTTCACCCTACTATGATGACAGATGTGCTCATCAGTTAGATGCTGCCATTCATCGGCTTCCAACTTCCAACACGCAAATTTAAGTCGATATTTTCTGACTGTTTTAGTAACATGTAGCGTAATTGTTAGTGCGTTTGACTGCCACGCTGGATGTCTGGGTTCACTTCCCAGCCTCGTGCACCTAAAAACTAAAAAGTTTTTTCAGGGTTACTACCTCTTGCGAGGAATTGACAAATGACAAATCCTCCAAGAGTATCACTTGTCATGAATAAGTGCTTCTCGTCTAGCTGTTCGGATTCGGCATAACATTTTAAGTCCCTTCCATTCCTGTTGACACGCGCACACAGCACAGGAATGGTTGCGAGTTGTTAGTCACTAGGCCTTCACGAGTTGTTGCGCCACCCAATTTATTTATTTCTAACTGTCATACAAATCACAGCATTACGCTTAACTTATGTATAACACAATAATTATAATTCTGTTATAGAATCAGGTTAGTTCATAAGCGGAGATGGTTATTGGTTTTCAAAATTTGTTGACGAACAATTAACCATAAAATTTACCATACAAATTTGTATCTCCACAAATGAAGATTTCAATTAAATCTCATTCAAATTCACTCGAAAGCATTAGTTTGTTAAATCAAACATACTTTTTTTCGGAGAACAATTGTGGAATTTGGAGCCGACCCATTTAAACACCATTTTCTTCCGTTGACAGTTTGCAATGTAAAAAATAAACTATATATCTCACTTCCACTTTATATCAAAAAAAAAAAAATTAAACACCATTGCAATTTTTTGTCATAATTCTCTTTTTGATCTTTTTATATGCAGTGGAAAACCCAAATAAATCTCATCACCTAAATGTCGGTTTAATCACAATTGTGATATTTTAAACTGTTATATTTCTAACTGTGATACATTTGACGAAAAGGCTAAAAACTTTGGCCTTTTAAAACCTTTTACTGGACTGATATAAACTTAAATACTAATTCTGACGAAATTGATAAGTTTATATCTAATCTTGACGATAGTTGTATACTAGGACCTGATGGGATACCTTCTACTATCTTGAAAAATTGTGTCAGTCACTTGTCCCTTACTTTGTAATTTTTATTTAACTATTCATTGTCTTCTTATATATTTCCATCAGTTTGGAAAAATTCTTTTATAATCCCTCTTCACAAGAAAGGTAAAAAAGACGAAATCAAAAATTATAGACCTATAGCTAGATTATCGGCCATTCCTAAACTATTCGAGGCAATTATTTGTAAATCACTGTGTTTTTATGTTAAGTCTATTATTGTTTCAAATCAACATGGCTTTATAAAGGGCCGCACTACAGTAACTTTTTTAACGGAGTTGGTGAAAAGTTGTATTGACTCATTTAAAAACAAAAGGCAAATAGATTGTGTCTTTACCGACTTTAGCAAGGCGTTCGATAGACTCTCACATCGAGTTTTGTTATTAAAATTAAAGAAGTTAGGATGAAGCGAACATTTTGTTATGTGGCTTCAATCGAATTTACTGGATAGATGTTACTCTGTAATTTTCAACGGCTTCGAATCAAATAAGTTTACTGTCAATTCTGGAATACCACAGGGTAGCCATTTAGGACCAGTTCTTTTCATCTTATTTATAAATGATTTTACCGTCTGTGTTGAAATTTTCAAACTGCCTTATTTATGCAGACGATGTTACAGTTTTCAAAACAATTTCAAATAATCGTGATTGTGAAGAGTTACAGTGTGATCTTGTTTCGTTTTTTGACTGGTGTGACCGTAACTGTTTAAACCTTAACATTGATAAATGTAAAACTATTAGTTTTACAAGAAAGCTGTCAGTTACTTCTTTTAACTATATTTTAAATGGTGTCCTTTTATCACGCGTAAGCGATATGTCTGTCCTTGGTGTCTTGTGTGATCAAACACTTGAATTTATATCACACATCAATTCAATAAATAATAAAGCCAATTCAATTCTTGGTTGGATAAAAAGAGAGTCGAAACAATTTTCTGATCCTTTTGTTACAAAGCAGCTTTTTAAAACAATTGTTTGTCCCATTCTTGATTATGCTTGTCAAGTTTGGTCACCCCACTACGACTGTCATAAAGCTAGAATAGAACAGGTGCAAAAAAGATTCCTTAGGTTTACACTCAGAGGCTTAGGTTGGGTAAATCCTTACGATCTCCCACCTTACCATAATAGACTGAAACTTATTAACATGCCTTGTCTTGAGAGCAGACGTTCTTATTTGTGTTTTGCCTTTATTGTAAAATTAATAAACGGGAAAATAGACTCTCTTTGCACCTTCTTTCCCGTCTCCACTTTAATATTCCTCAAAGAAACTTAAGGAATTTGCCCGAATGTATACATATTTCTAACTATCGGACCAATTATGAACGTTTTACACCTTTAATCAAAATGTTTTTTTTATTAAATGATTTCAATAATATATACATAAATTTGTTTAATCAAAATGTAAATTTTTCTAAAAAATTTAAATCAACTTTTTTTTCAAACACATAAATTGTACATCAAACTTTTATAGCTAGTAATTAGTTAACTTGTAAATAAATAAATTAATGGTCGCTTGAAACAAAAAACCCGGTTTTCGCGAAAATATCGGTTTACACGATAAAAAGAAAAATGGCTATAATTTTACAGATATAATGGCATTTTGCCATTCGTGAACATGCAGCATTACGCTCTACTTTTCTCCATATTTGCACATGAAGTCCAAATCCAGCATAAATAGCTGACGGGTTGCAGCCAGGAAAAAAAACATTTTACTGCATACCTACTTATTACTACGTGAGCTGGTTCGGTAAAGAAATTAATTATGGTGGATTTACATGTATCTTCGTCTGACTTCTGCAAAAAAAGAGATTTGTTGAAGATATGGAACACCAAAATGCAGAAGATCTTCGTATTATAGGAAGTGCCAATAATGCAGATATGAGGACGAACATGTTCATCTTCTTGATGGTTCTCTTTCACACGCTCGGGTTTCTGGTATGCATCTGTCGCAAACGAAGATACATGTACATTCAGCATTAAATATCACGAATCTGGATTATTTTTCATTGCATTCCCATTTTTAACTTACAATATTTATAAATTTGTCTTCTAATTTAGCCCAAAACATTTTATTTTTCCCTTAACTTTAGCACTGCAAATTATCAAAAGCCCTTCGTTGAAGCCATAGGCACACAGATAACAGTTGGTGTCAAAAAAGAGTTGTAAATTGTCGGTGTGAAGGCTTTTCAAGTTTCCGTTAACCTTTTGCCGAAAACCCCGTTTTTGGTTTGGTTTGGAAAGGCTATTAGGCTCAAAAGGTTTTATGCTGGATTAACATTTAATTTCATCTGCAAATATAAACACAAGTAGAGCGGGACAGCTGTATGCCACATACCGAGCGTGTGAAAGAGAACCATCAAGAAGATGTACATGTTCGTCTTCATATCTGCATTATTCTTGATGGTTTTCTTTGACACGCAGGGTTTTTTGGTATACATCTGTCCCGCTCTACTTTTCTTTATATTTGCAGATGAAGATACATGTAAGCTGGTTCGGTTAAGAAATAAATTAAATATTACGAATCTGGCTGGATTCATTGCATTCCCATTTTTAACTTACAATATTTATAAATTGTCTTTTAATTTCGCATAAAACATTTTATTTTTCCCTTTAAATTTGGCACTTCAATTTTTCAAAGCCCTTCGTCGAGACATATTTCCGAAAACCCCGTTTTGGTTTGGTGTGGAAAGGCTCAAAAGGACTTAGTTGTTCTATCTAACATTTAAATTCATTATCCCCGCAACAAAGAAGCCACAGTTTTGGTTCACATTCTATTTGAATTTATTTAATATGACGACTCTGAACACTTGGTGTGTGTCGCAACTAAAAGTGTGTGTGTAGGTACAGTTATTTCAAAATGTTTGCTTCCAAATTTTATTCAATACACGAACCATTTTCAATTGACTCTGAACGGTTTCTTGCCAAGTTCTACAACCTCTAACACAAGTACAGTCATATACAAAAATTTGGTATGGTATAGCCTTGAATTTGAACGAACTTTACACTCTGCATCGTAACATTAATGCTTTATATTATAAATATTATATTTAAAAAAAAACAGTACCTACATATTGGTTTGAGAATATTTTCAAAAACAGAACAAACAAATATGCAGTTACAATTTAAGTTGCGCAGAATTTATTTTGCATGTTTTCATAAAATATGTTTTTAGAAATAAACCTACATGTTTTGCTTGCTCAAGAAGAAACAATAAGAGTGCAGATGGATAGCAATCCAAGTATTATGCTTTAATTTTGCAAAACCTAAGGTTGCCTGTTTGTTCAAAAGAATCATAGATCACAAATATTAAAATAAAAAAAAAAACTTAATAGAGCCTTTATCCTTAGATTGTGTTCAGTTCACATTTAATTGTTGAATCACAACATTTTGGAAAATTATTTCGAAGTAAAATCAAGAACCAAACTCAACACACCACATTTTTATTTAACGATATAATTATTTTTATTGTAAGTGATTTTATAAAAATGATTGTCAAAAATAGAATTAAAAGTCGTAACAAAAAAAATTAAATAATAAATTAAATTAAATAATAAATAAAATGGATTATTTAGTAAACTTAGTACATAATATTGATTGATATTGATTAAGATATTGAAGTAAAAATTAATGCAAAGTATAGGTTTAATAGATAGATAAGTGAAAATATAAAAAGATAGCAGAAATCAATTATTTAGGTAAGTTTATAGATCTTGTGTTTAATAGTTTCCAGAGACCTTAATTTTCTGAGTCATGCTGCGTGTTTCCTCGACTTTTGATTCACGACGGACATTATAACGACCAGTGGTGTGTTCTTCTTGTTCAACTTTACGAACATTACTTTGCTGTTGATTGATTGATGTCATGGCATTCTTGTTCTTCTCAACAATGCGACTTTCCTCTTCCTGTGTATCGGTTCTTGTCAATTTGGAGGATTTTTTCTTTGGTGTATTAACTTCAACGATTTCTGTGAAATTTGATAATTTTAAATGTAAATTAATAAGGTAGGTCGTAGGTACATCTTTTTTTTTGATTGGAATTTAAAAATCAATAATTTGTTAACAATTTTAAACCTATAGTCCAGGAAAATAAGAAATTCACTTCGAAAAAACTCCGACAAAGATGAATTTTACTGGAGAGCTTCATTTTGTTGTCCAAAAAATTTCCTTAAAAGTACCCTAAATTTGAGGTAGAGCCAAAAAAATTAGGAGGGGGGAGGGAAAGGGGATAAAATGATCTTTTATTCTAAATTACTCGAAAACTGTAGGTTCTTTTTTGAAAAAAGTTGTAGCTACACATTGTAGCTCATGAAAATCTACACAAAAAAGATTATGAATTTTTAGCTCCACCCCAGATTTAGGGTACTTTTCAGGAATTTTTTTGGAAAAACAAATGAAGCTCTCTACCAGAATTCAGCTTTGTCGGAATTTGTTCGAAGTAAGGACATTTTTTTATCTAATTTTCCTGGACTACTAGGGGGATTGTATTTTTAATATTTTAAAAATATATGGAAATTAATTAAAGAAAATTAAATTGGTGAAACTTTCAACAACATATGGGAACATTATTGGCAACTCGATGTGGTGGATAAAGTGTTCCAACCATTATGTGTTCCAATTTGCATTCTACGAACACTAAAATAACTGATTAACTGAAATCTGTCCTTAATCTTCTTTGAATCTCGAATATATTTATCACACAAGTTTATTTTTTTAATCTAGTTGATTTGAAATTAAAATAGTTAATTCTTCATTTTGCCAGTCGTGTAACAAATTGAACTTACTTATTTCACACTGAACGCACTCATTTTGGCGTTTGACATAAACAAATTGACGGTGCAGTGCATTAACGCCCACGGAATTATCCCCCGTGGGTGTTAATTCCCAAGAAAAAAAGGAAATAACTCCCGCGGGTGTAAATTCCTTTTGAAATTGGTAATAACGCCCACCACAAAAAAGAATAAGACCCGCGGGTGTTTCTGCTTTTTGGAATTGGCATCAAGACCCAAACTTCATACACATATGATTCTTAAATACTTTTACCCAAATCACTGTTTACTACAAACACTTTGAAAGCAGACCGACTGACAACATAGGCGCCTGCCAGGCGGCTGAGCATACCCTAAGCGGAGTGAATGAGTCGCGTGAGCGAGACAGAGGACCCGAAAAGGGAGTTTAAATCCTTGAACCCGCGAAGCGGGCCGCCGAAAATACTATTTAGTACAAAAACTTTGAAAGGAGATCGACTGATACTATAGTCTGCCAGGTGGGGTTTCTTTCCATTTTAAATTTGAATTAAAACCCGTCAGAAAAAGGAATTATACCCCGCGGGTGTTAATTCCATTTTAAAAAGGAATTAACACCCGCGGGGGTTAATTCCTTTTTTCTTGGGAATTAACACCCGCGGGGGATAATTCCGTGGGCGTTAATGCACTGCACCAAAATTGACAGATATGCTTTGAAACCACCGAAGCTTAATTTTAGTTTAAATTCAATAAATTGGTGAATCACATGAAAAGATTGAGAAGATGATTAGCTTTGACAGCTTATTTTAAAATGCAAATCTATATAAAAAAGTGAGATAAGACTTTTAATTTGCGTGAACCGTGAAATGATTAAGATTGGATTTTCCAATGAATACATCCAGCACGATATATAAATTTTAATTCGATGTATGTCACTATTGAACAAAATTTTTATGTTAAATCTCAAGATTTGAGGAATATTAAAGGTAGATTTAAGTTAATCCTGGTTTATTTATTAAAAATTCAAAATTAAAAACAATAAAACATGCAAATCTCAAAACTCACCATCAAACCTCTGTGGAAGAGTCTTAACCGACTCAATTGTCTTGAAGACCTTCTCGCCTGGCTCAATGATTTCCTCTTCATAATCTTCAATAATTTCCTCTTCTTCGGAATCATCTGGATTCTCCTTTGGCACCGGATCGTATACGGTCTTGATGGCCTTCTTGACAATACCCTCAGCTGTGACAGTGGTGTAATGATATTCAGTACCACCTTCAATTTGAATTGTCTCCACAGTTGTTACTTCACCGGGATTTTCTGATGGAACAATTTTCTTGGTGCCCGATTGAGACTTCAATTTCTTGGTGGTTGTGACATTCTTGTGCTTCTCAGCATCCTTCAGATGTTTCTTGTAGATTTGGATTTCTTCTTCGGTCATTTCAACGTCTTCCTCTTCGTAAATTGTCTTGCTGGTGGTGATGGTCTTGCCGTTCTCCAAAATAGTACTGTAAGTGTATTCGTTTCCGCCGGGAACCTTGCTTGAAGTAACAGTGGTGCTTTCATTTTGAGGGAAATCGGCTGGTGGTGGGGGAGCTTTCCTGCTCTTCTTCTTCTTGTCCTTAGAAGAGGTGGTTGAACTCTTGGTGTTTTCCTCCTGAACAGATTCCCTGCGCACAATTGTCTTCTTGTTCGAAGTTTCGGTCTTCTTGCTCACACGACGAGTTTCTTCAACAGTCGACTCATGCTTGGCATTGTATTCTTCATTGGAATCTTCATCGACTTGACGAACATTCCTCTGATTGGACTCGACCAATTGCTTATTAACGGATTTCTTCACATTCCTCTCTTCCTCGTCAGTATCGGTTCGGGTCAATTTAGACGATGGCTTCTTCTTTTGCACTTTGGTGTTGCTTTCATCGACAATTTCCTGTTCGACAGCATCGTAGAAGGTCTTAGTTTGCATACTCCTCGAGCCATCATCATACACTGTTGTATAGACTTCCTCATAGCCACCGGGAATCTCGCGAGTTATCATTGTGGTGTTTTTGTCGATTTGAACAACTTGACCGGGTGCCTTCTTAACCCTCTTCTTCTTCTCTTGCTGTTGCTTCAAGGCTTCTTCTTCAGTAACAGGCTTTGGATCGTAGAAGGTCTTTACTTGAGTCTTGACAGTACCATTCTGCTGAGGAGTGGTAATGTGGACTTCGTAACCACCTTCAATATGCTTGTACACAGTCCTGGCCTTGGTAACAGGATCGAATTCGACCTTACCATCTTTAATTTGATCTGAAGTCAATTGGCCTACAAAATCAATTTTTAATTTACAAACATGAAAATATGGAACCCATTCACTAATAAAATTGCTACCTCGCTCGTTTTTGTTATATGAATTGAAATCCATTTTGCGTGTTAATACAAGCTCCTATAAAAGCCGCTTTCATCAAGAAAAATTACTCGCAAGATTTTTAAATTAAATTATATATTTTATTTTGAAAAATTTAGTTATAATTATTATTGTTTTTGTCTTTTAAACTTATAAGCTAAATTATTTAAAAATTCATAGCATTTGTTAATTATTAATTGCTATTTGGATTTTCTGGACTTTTGCCTTGCTGGTGGTTGTGGGGTTCGTTTGTTAGTGGATTTAACAGGACTTGGAGTTGTTACGTTTGAGGCTATAAGCTTCTTAGCGGTTTCTTTTATTTCAATTTCAGGCGGTGTTACAGAGGCTTTGTCGTCTGCAAAAAGAAAGTGTTTCTTGTTTGTAACTTATGATATTTCCGTTGTAATTTTCAATGTGTTTTTTTCTTTGTTTATAAGGTGTATTCAATGCTCTAAGGCCCAGTTTTTGAGAGGTGATTTAGGTAGACTAGAGCAAGTTAACTCTGAAAGTTGGTTTTTCTACATTTTATTGAAGTTGAATATATAGGAAGTCCAAAAAAACAAGGTAGATAAAATATGAAAAAGCATATTTGTTGAGCTCGTGAGTTAACTAGGGTTTAACCCCGAACTGAAAAACTGGCCCTTAGAGGTGAATGAATTAAAAAAAAAATGATGAAATTTATATTCCTTCCATGTGAAAAAAACTTTGTTTTGAATTTGTGGTGTCAAAAGAACTTTGTAATTGTATTTCATAAATTGTGTTTGTGTTGGGTGAATACAAAATTATTAACACAACAATAAACAAAAAGAATTAAAATAAATTAAATCTTACTTACGAATCGAAAAGCTATAAAACCTAAAAATAAATATTTTATAACATTTGATAAAGGTGAGGTCAACTTGCTTGAAATTTTTTTGACCGCGTCAAACTTGTACATTTTTAAGCACATTGCCGCGTTAATTTATATATCAATAATAACTGTTGAAAGAAAAGCTCGTGCAAAGTGGGGCTTAGCCTAATATTGAGTTGTTTAATTGTTTGTCGCGTGTGAATTTGAATCCAGGCGCGAAACAGCGAATCTTTTGGGTCGGGTTGGGAGTGCCTTAACACGAAAATGAAACGGCAAATAAGACTGTGATAAGTGGTGTAGTCCACTTTTTTTTTTAAATTCTATTTTTTTAGTTTTTTTTTTAATAGTAAAAAAGAATATATGTATATTAAATAATCTAAAATCCCAACTATTTTCTTTTATTGACAAAAAAAAATAAAATAAACGAATTTTGCAAAAGGGTCTGAAGTATAAAAGAAACAATTGAGAAGAACAAAGATGAAGCTGTACAAAAGATGGAATCTGGAATATTTTATATCCGGAGAGTCTAGTGAAATTTTCACATTTGTTACTTTTCCAAAGTAATTTTCAATTTAAGTCTAGTAGGTATACGTCCCCTTTCACACAGCGAAACCAGTTGCTGGAGATTTTTTTAACGTTTTCAATTGCCTTGTACCTTTCACACAAGGAAAACAATCAATTGCGGGAGATTTTAGTTTTTTCCATATAAAGTCTATTGGCTGAACGCACATTACGGACAGTGTGAGAAGGAATTTAATAAAAATCTCCTCAAACGTTGACCGGGGTGATTTTTTTTCATTCCCCTTACTTCTTGCCCTTCTCGCCTACATACTTCCAATTGCCGGCAACTCAGTTTTCTTGTGTGAAACCAGTCTGAGACCCCTTTCACACAAGGAAACTGAGTTGCCGGCAACTGGGAGTTTGTAAGCGAGAAGGGTGTAAGAGGAAGAAAACAATCCCCCTCACCCTTCTCTCCTACAAACTAGCTAGTTTCTGACAACTCAGTTTCCTTGTGTGAAAGCGGTCTAAGCTGCTAATGTGAAACGAAAAATCCCATACAAAAATGACATAACGAAAAATAAACGAAAAATTTCGTTGTGCTTTTCCTTCTGCGGTACGCTGTTCGACCAACGAAATTGACAAATCTACACTCTAAAAATGACGTTTGGGTTTGTTCGTGTTTTTATTTGTTGTTACTTTCATTACAGCATGGCTGTTGTTTGATTTTTTCGTAAAATTTTGTTTTATTTAATTGCAATTTGTGATACTCTCCATGAATATTTCTCCGCTGTTTTCGTAAGCATTTTGTGATCTTTTTGGAGACCACAGAAAAATTTCGTTTCGCATCAGCAGCGTACTAGGCTTAAGCGTGATGTGAAAGCATTATTAGTTTGACACTCTAGGTTCAAATAAATAAATAAATTGGGTGGCCCAACGGCTCGTGAAGAACCAGGGCCTAGTGACTAACAACTCGCAACCATTCCTGTGTGCGCCTGTCGACAGGAATGGAAGGGACCAGCAATTTTATGCTGAATCCGAACGGCTAGACGAGAAGCACTTATTCGTAACAAGTGATACTCTTGGAGGGTTTGTCAATTCCTCGCAAGAGGCAGTACCCTGAAAAAAACTTTTTGTTTTTTAGGTGGACGAGTCTGGGAAGCGAACCCAGACCTTCAGCGTGACAGTCAAACGCACAAGAAAAATAAAAAATAAAAATGACGTGTTTATCTGGAGTTTAACAACATTATTTGTATGAAGAGTGAAATGGTCCGCGGTGTGCGGACTCGCACTGCAGCAGCAAAAGAAATACACATTTAAGTGCCCGATTACACGATTCGTTTTTTCAGTTGTTTCGTCTTTCGTCATTTTGACAGCTTGGGTGAGGGGAGAAGACTTTTTCTGGTTGAACTTTGCCGTTTCTGATTTGGCAACTACAATGCTCCTTGATGTAAGCAAAAAACTATTTGAACAAAAATGAACGAATGGGTAAATTGTTTTTTGTGATCGAATATACCTAATAAACGAGTATATTTGGGAAAGAAGTGATTACAAAATATTTTTATTTATTACTGCTGATTATTTTCACACAAAACAACCCCAAATTCCATGGACGTCAAAATAACGAAAGGAAGTACGTCCGTATTTTCGCGAACCATGTAATCATAAACGTTCGTGCCTGTCAAAAACACGAAAGACGAAACAAACGAAAAAACGAACCGTATAATCAGGCTCTAAGTGAAAAGCCTTCACTCTTTGTACAGTTCTGTTTGTGAAGAGAACAAAAGGTACATTTTTGTCTTTTGTGTTGGCTTCATACATAGCTTGGTTGGCATTTACATTGACCGATTTTAGATAGAATTTGAAGATTGAACATGAACTGAGGATAAAAGAGGGTTGGACAAAATTGAATTATCTATGACTGCTTCAATTTAGACATTTCTTGATGCTGTCATTTCAAAACTCATTGGATTGGTTGAAATGTTCTGAGTTTTAATTCAAGGCTCAGTTTTGTCAGTGACGAGATTAAAATTAGACTCCAGCTAACTCATCAAATTCGAAGGGTTAGCTTTAGTTTAACTGCAAATCTCGGATGGTCTCTTCGGACTGACCATCCGAAACAACAGTTATTTACTCAAATAAAGACATCTAAAACTTAAATTAATTATTTCATGTTCAGGAATTACGTATGAAATAAATTTAATAAATTCTGTTTTTTTTTTTTGACAAATTGTCATCAAATGTCAAAATATTTTAATGATTTTTCGAAATCGACTTGGATCATTTTGTGTGCCATTATTTTTAAGCGAATGGTGAACAAAAAACACACATGTCGTACAAAAAAGATACAACGCGAAAAATTGTACATGCTGTAACGAAATACTTATCAAATAGTATTGACGCTCTAGCCCCTAAAACTCTTCAACGCCATACCAGACCAGAAGAGTTGAATACAAATTTTCGGATTCCATATGGATCAAACACGACGAATTTATCAGTTCCACTTAAAGGCAACAAGGAATAATATCGTCAGTGGTGTAGATGATTTTCAAATCTCATGTAAAGTGCTAAAACAATAATGAAATTATGAATTTATCAACATAAGTATTTCACTAACATGCAACAAAGATAAGAACATTCTTTAAGAGGGCTGAAAATACAAATAAAAAAAGTTATTAACATTTTAAAACTGAAAAAAAAAGTTTAATGTGAAAAATAAAACATTTACTACTAATTACTATTTAAAAAAAAAAACTCTATATTTGAATCTTTTGTATATTTTTCTGTTTTTTTTTCTCAAATAAAAATATTTAGGAACACATAAAATAATAGGTTTTAAAACTTTTCTAGTGACACAAAACCATGAATAGTGATGTTGTTTTTAAATTTTACAATTTTGATAGTTTTCCTTTTTGACTATAAAACAATTACATACAATTTCTAGCTAAATAATGATGAAATATAAAAATGCTGAAAATCAAAAAATTATTTACAATCACAAATTTAATTTCTATAAAATGCAAAATAATTATTTTTTTTCCTATAACAACAAAAAATGATGAAATGTGAATAAATAACACATTCTACAAAAAAAAATAGGAAATTAAAATTATATATTAAAAAAAAAAAAATGTGATTCATAGTCGTGAGAGTTTTCATAAGAATATTTTTTTTCCTCCCAGTGTACATGCATCAAATAATTGTATTGAGTGTTCCGTGCAGTACACCATTCTTTTTTGTTGTTGTTTTTGTATAGCTGATATGATATTTTATACGCATAAATGTTTGTGTGTGTGGGTGTTGATTTTTTTTTTTTTATTTACTACCATCAGCAGGTTTGGCAGGAGCTTCGGGTTTCGTTTCTAGAGTTTCCTGGATTTTCTTCCAGATGTTTTCGAATGAATCCCTGCCTGTGTAGTCAATATTTCCAAATTCCCAGCATTGGCGTCTCATTGAAGCTTCATAAGCTTCTTGATCGCTAGAACGTGGTTCACCCAAACGAACTTGAGCCAGAGCACCAGCTAAACCAGCCTAAAATAATTTGAAACAACAAAAGATTAATATAAAGTTTATACTGCACAAAATATTTTTTATTTTTATTTTTAATAAAAATATATTATTTTAAATAAATTATGTAAGTACTATCATGAATCCCGGTAATGAAACATTAAATAATTTATTTTCGAAACTATTGTTAGTATGGGAATTTGTTGTGATACAAGTTTTAGTATTACATCGACCATCATTGGTAGATCCAAACAAACTGTTAGCAAGCTAGAAGAAGAAGAACCAATCACCTTTTTTTAAAAGTTAAGTTTTTTTTTCTATTTAATTCTACTTTAAAATTAATTTACTACAGAAAACTATGAACAAAAATTATAAATGCATAGAAAATACTCAATACTCATAAAACAAAGACAATATTTATACTATAACCAGAATTTGTGATATTTTTGTGATACTATTGTTTACTAGAGAACGAATGAAGTAAAAGTTCTTAATATTTGCTCAAGTAAAAAAATAAAAATTAAAAATGAATTTTGTAGGATTTTCAAATGACGCAGAACATAGACTTCTTTAATTATTTGTGCTGCATCATGTGCCTAAATAACGTATTAATTTTTTTTTTCTTAAATGGCGCCCAACTAACAGATTATTTAAACTTTATATACAAACAGGCGTGAAAATATGACACTGTCAAAATTCTAAAAATATTTCTTAGTTAAAAAACTATGTAATCTTAATACAAAAAAAAAAACATTCAAAACAAACCTTGCTGTCTAGGTCATTACTATTTGACATTTAGTAAAATTTTTTTTTTTATAAAAATACCCCGAATCAAACAAAGTGTTTCCTACAACTACAACACTCTTGTTGTAATTTTAGTTTTCTAAGTTCTCAATGAATTGCAAAATAAACTTTCGAAAAGAAATCACACAAATAGATTCTTTAATTATGTGCATATACCTTCATATATGCAAGCCAAAATTTTAGGGACTAGTGCCAAATATATGCATTATTTTATACGCAGTAGTTGCAGGTAGATAATGTTAACAAAAAATGTGCTTAAAATGTCAACACAAATCGTGGGTTAATTTTGTTTCGGTAGAATTTTAATAGCAATATATTATTTTGAAGACTTTCTCTTTTTATTTTAAAATTTAGTTAATTACTTACAAAATAAATATAATGTTTTTCTTTTAAATAAAAAAAAGATTAAAGGCCAAAAAAGGATGAGCTCCAGCATCTAAAAGTTGAAAAAAGTACTACTATAGTACTAGCTACTAGGAGCTGCTTGGAACTCATAAACCCGTAACAATTTTTGTTGCCCAAGAAAAACATTCTCGTTTTGTGAAATGGTTCGGAAATAATATTCTTGTTTAAGGTCCAATCCACGACAAAACAACTAAGAAAATTGACATAGTCGTATTTATAAACTTAGTTTAACTTTAGACAGCAGTTTAACTTATTTGAAATTCAAAATATTGCCGATATTGAAATCGGCTGTCCATATATTACCTAACGCTGTGGCTCCATTAGTAATATTTGAGGAAATATGGCAATTTCAGTGACAATGGCAATTTATTGCTTGGGTGTGAATTTCATTACTGCAATATTCAGTAACATTCATTGTTGATAATATAAAACATAATTTCACTCAATTTGTTCACGCTTTCTCATATTTTTTGACGGAGAAGCTTTTCAAAATCGGGGAAAAACCATTTTAAAAAAGGCAAAACGTATAAATTTGTTCCTCGTCAACGGAAAGCAATAATTGCCATTGGCAAAGTGTCTCCAGTGGCATTATTAAAGGCAATGGCAATAAGCGAGGCAATTTATTGCTTAAAATATTACCCATGGAGCCCCTGCGTAAAGAAGGAAAGATCAACGAATATAGGACTTAAATATGACCATGTCAACAAAAAAAAAAACCTAGAAATTGGTTACTTCGTGTGAAAGGAGGCTTTGTAAATTGACTTTGACAGCACCTTTCATATTATGCTTGTTTATGTTTGGTAGCTTAAAGTCTTAACAGTAGGTGTGTTTTGCTGTGTCCTTTGAGTAAGCTGTTATAAAATATGCTAAGTTATTAACGTAAGCGAAATCGTTGTTGTAATTTACATGAAAAAATGAGATACAAAAAAAAACACACCAAATGTTGTACAATTTCTCACACAACTTTCGGAATTTTTGACAGATTGTGAACAGTTGCAAACATTTTGAAGATCTCAAACAGACTAAGACCCCGATTCGTTTTTTGTTCGTTTCGTCTTTCGTCTTCTTGACAGATTTGCCGAGAGGTGGTGTAGAAATGCAGCGGGAAGGAAGTGTCGAAAGCAAGAATGAAAATTTTAAGTCTTTTTCTGGTTGAACTTTGACGTTTCTGATTTGACAACCGTAATGCACTTTAAGCGGGGTACACATTATCAAACCTGATTGACACACCTGTTTGACGTCAAACATCAAACAGTATTAACAAAATTTGTGAACAAAGAACGTGTTTGTCAAACAGAGAGTACACACTATCAAATGTGAACAGATTTGTCAAACAGGTTTGATAATGTGTACCCGCTTTAGAAAAAATCGATTTTAATAAAAAGTAGTGATTAAAAAACATTTTTAATTATTACTACTGAATTCTATGTACGTCCAAACAACGAAAGGAAGTATGTACGTTCCTGTCAAAAAGATGAAAGAAGAAACAAACGAAAAATCGAACCCTGTTGTCGTGTCGTAACGAAACTGAATCATGAAAAAAAAACTTTTCAAATGAATGAGTTCAGTGTGATACGAGTATGATTTATACATCAATTAAATTAACGTAATTTAGATATTCTTACGAGATTTCAAGAAGACAAGTTCGGTAGAAAAAAAAAACAAAAAAAAATATTCCTTACCACACTCTCAACTTCTTTGAATTACGTGTCATTAAGATTTCATAGAACGTTTTCTTATAAATATGAATTTTAGCAAAGTTGTTTTAATATTTAAACAGAGCTTAAGTAAATAATTAAGGCTCTAGAGAAAAATACTAAATACGGTTATTTATGTTTAAGAACTAAATACCAACATTTATACGACACAAAAACAATTATTATATACTGTGTTAGTAAGTACAGTTTAAATAAAAATAGAAACACAATATTGTTAAATTAACAGTATCCCATAATTACCTTGAGGAAGATTACTATAATGTTTTTTTTTTTTTTTTTTTGTTTTAAATTTACTTTAGTATTATTTGTTGATTATTTTTGTTTATAATTATCCCAAATATCGTGTGTAAGGCAATCACCGCATGCATATTGTTTAATCCCTTTATTACGAAGAAGAGGACTTAATAACAGGAAAACCCGAGAAATATGTTAAACAAAAATTATATTAAAAATTAAAGAAAGAAAAACGAAAAATGTATACAGATAACAATAAGACTTTTACATTTTTTTACTGGCAAATGTAATTGAATTTAAATGTTACAGATATTCCATGACACTACATAATGTTTATGAGAAGACACCACTGTTTTTTTTTTTTTTTCTTATTATTTTTGCTAAACGACCCCCAGTTTACTGACTACATGCCAAATTCGATTTTGAACTTGAGATACAAATGCTCGTATGTATGTGTTTATACCAACCTCATTGTCGATGGGATTTCTAATTGAGTAATTTTGTGTGGCAACAGGTGGTAAATCCTGATATTCATCATCACTACTTTCACTACTACTCTCGCTTGATACTGTTATTGCACTTGAGTCTAAATTGCTTTCAATGTGACTCTGTTCCTCTTCCAACAGAGCTTCGTTGAGCGATTGGTTTAATTCATTTTCTGAAAGTGTACGGTGGGTGTTGTTGCTGTCATCATTGGTGGGTAAAGTTTGACACCATTGCGAATGGGCATCGTGGAAAACATGGTGTTCAACTATTTCCTGTTGTTTGTCATTACCTTGTGCCCAATTTTGTTGAATTTCACTTTGATGGCATGATTCACCATTATGAGGTGAAGTGTGGTAAGATTCATATGAATCGTGGTGAGAAACATATTCCACTCGGTTTTCTGGTTCTGATTGAGTTTGGACATAATTTGAATTTATATCATGATGATGATGATGGTGTTGTTGTTCCATTGAACAGATTTGTGGCGGAGGAGGTGGTGATTGTGACTTTTGTGGTGACGGTGATTTGTACTCGTTAAATGTCTCATTGTGATTGTAAAAATTTTGTTCTTTAAGTTTTTCCAAATTTTCATAGTAATCTTCCCAAGGATCATGGTAGGGCTGAATATCATCAAAGAAATTTCCACTATCATAATTTGATACACTAGGAGAGGAGGGCAAATTAGGATTGTTGTTTTGTGTCCATGTTGGAACATTATGAAATTCCTCTGTTGGCCAATATGTCTGCACTTCGTGTATACAGTTTTTTTTCTTTAGAAATTTGGATTTAATTGTGTGGGTTTTTTTTTTTTTTTTGTTTGGTTTTATTGTATTGTGCGTTTTGGTTTTGTTGATAGAAAAAGAAATTCAAAATGATTAGTTGTTGTTAGTTGAACATGCTTCAAACAAATGCACAGGACAATAAGGAAAATATTGGAGAGGTAAAATTTAAACTTGTTCACCCTCAACCTTCAGTATCTTTGGGGATAATATTGGTATTTTCTTGAGAACTATGGGACAGGTATGAATTTTCTTTAATTGGACACTCCTTAAGTCACTTTAAAACCAACATGACTCGGTTAGATAATATTTCATACTTCTTATCTATTTTAATTAAAGAGTTTAAAATTAAGCTTTTTATTCTATCTGGTGAATTAGAAACGTGTAAACGTACTAAATTTGTTGTCAAATTATTTTACGGCGGTGAACAAAAAATTATAGCAAAAGATAAATAAAATGTAGCAATTCAGCAGCACTGGTTTCGTATTGAAATAATTGAAATTGACAGAAACGTCAGCTAATATGTCGTTTGCCATCTACAATAGGGATGATTAATCGAAAGATCGAGTTGGAATAGGGTTTTCGTTCCAGAAATAGCTAAAAGTTGAGTTAAAATGGTGTTGAAATGACAAAAGAAGAAGTTGCAACTACGTTAATGTACACAAACGTAAGTATGCAAAGATAGTACATTACCTACATAATAGTTTCCCTTTTTTTATTGCATTGAATCCAAACAAAAATTCCATTTCTTGTAACAAAATAATGACGCATATGAGTACCAGTTAAAACAAAGACAAATTGAATGAGGCCAAAATAAGAACTGGTTTGGTAACGTGAAACCTTACCAAGTTTCCCAAAACTGGATTTTGTCCTATCAGTTATCTTGTGTGACGATTCACGCGTTCCAGGGCAGAACAAAACACACTTTATAAAGCTTACACAATACCAGTAGGTACTCGAATAAAATAAACAATCAAATTATTGACAACCTTTATGTCAATATCAGCAAAGTGAAGACTTTGACATAAATGAATACACGAGAGAAGCATATATTGCTTTTTGATAAAAATTCTTATAATACATTTCCACCGACCACTAAACCGTGATTTAAGCAATTAGATTTATTTGGTGTTTGCACTGCACAAAATGGTCAAAAAGAGGATTATTACAAAACATTCAAATGGTGATTTATTTTGTTGATATGAAGTGGAAGTGAGAGTGTGAGATAGTTGCTTTTACATACCCATCTGTCAATGGAAGAAAATAGCGTTTAAATGGATCGGTTCAACAAGTGCTCTCCGAAGAAAAGTATGTTTGATTTGACAAGCCAATGTTTTCCAGAAGATTTAAATTAGTTTTGTTTTAAAACTTCATTTGAGGAGATCAAAATTTGTATGGTCTTCGATATTTGAAGGAGATAACAATAAATCTTACTAAATCTCGGTTTAGTGTCCGGTGAAAACGCAGTGTAAAGATAGAACTGTAATAAATGGGAGCTTTCCAAACAGTCGAAAGGAGCAGTCAACCATATAACACTCATTTGCTATGAATCATATTTCCTTATATTTACTTTTTCGTGTCATTCCTTATTCACCAAATGTCAGATTTACTTACATAAGGTGTGCCCGAGAGCAATCTTCTTTACCCTTCAAAAGCAAAAGTGAATGAAACAAGACGAAAAGCATCAATCCACAAACTATAGGCTTATGGCAGATCATAATGATTTCTTGGTATTGGTTTTTTTTTCGGACAACTACTTCAGACATTAATTATAGTTTCTATTCGGAACTTAACGAAAATTTAAATGTCAAAAGTGAGAGCAGTTAAATTAAGAAAACTGACAGATTCAAAATTGCAATGTAAAAAGTCATTTTTATGTTAAAAAATTCAGTATAACAGATAATTTTTTCAAGATGGTGGTAATTGCCGATTGGAAAAATTTGATTTTACGCTGCTATGCCATCTCAATCAACATATTTAAAATGTTAAACAACGATAATCACTTATGATATTTTGGATGCCTTATCTACATAGGTATATATTCTATAATAATTCCACGCTGCGAATTTCACTTTCTTCAAAACGATTGAGTTTTTTATTTGGTTCGAATCATAACTACGACACACTTCATTGTATTACCAATAAATTCTTAGGAAATTGAGACCAAATTGGTGTGAAATTTCTCTCTTAAACTCGATTACTTTTATGTTTTTTTTTTTTTTTTTTCAATTTGACTGATAACGGCATTTAATCTTCTGATTATTGTCATTAAGGAAATAAGCAGAAACAAAAATATATGTAGAAACAAAAATAAGCCAAAAATTATGTTGTTTTGAACAAACACGTGGGAAGATTAGATTTGATATTAGCATTGTGGACATCACATCATAGTCTTATCTTAATTAATGTTTATAATGGCCTTGACTTTTTTTTTTGTTTAAATATATGTAGCTATTTTTATAATGCATTATATGTATGAGCAAATATATTTGATAATAAAAATAATCACTACCACTTCTTGTATTTCACAAACGTTTTATTACCTACTCGCGCTTTTGGATTACAAAAACATATAAACAAAATTATTGTAAAAGTTTGTTCTTTCTCAACTTCTGTAACGTTTTTGGGGTAGGTCTGAATCTAGTGGAGAAAAATTAGACAGCAAAATTTACAAACTATGAAAAACTTCCGACAGCAGAAATTTGGTGGGACAAAAGACAAAAATGTCAAAGGGAAAAATTAATTGACAGTTTATGGTGGATTTACATGTATCTGCATCTGCATAATGCAAAAAAGTAGAACAGGACAGTTGTATACAAAAAATCCGAGCGAGTGAAAGAGAACCATCAAGAAGATGAACATGTTGGTCTTCATATCTGCATTATGGCACTTTCTTATAATGCAGAATCGAAGTTCTGCTGCATTTTGATCTTTTCTTATATACATTTTTTTTTTGGCATCCCTTTTTTTGCAGAATACAAATGCAGATGAATGTAAATCCACCATTTTGTATAAAGGGTCTTAGTATGTTCCCTCTGAGCCTGAAATTGCTCAATTTCAAGAACCTAATTACAAAATTACCCAAGGTGTGACAATATAAGTGAGGCAATTTTTTTTTACGGCTCCCGTAATGCTGTTTGGTTTTCTCCTAAGCAACAAGGATATATTTTATGGTTCCAATTAAAGCTTTGAATCTGATTATCTATATGTAAAAAATGTTTTATTTGGTTTACAAATCCTAATTAATACGTTTTATACGAATAAAAATGACAAAACAAAATAATAACACAAGATGACAGCCAATATTTGCGCATAGTCCCTTTTCACACATGGAAACCAGTTGTTTGATATGTTTTTTTTTTAATTGCCTTTGTACATTTTACACGAAGAAAAAAAAATTGCCAACAATTTTTGTTTATTCTTTAGAAAATCACATTACGGACAGTGTGAGAAGGAATGTGATAAATCAAATCGTTGACCGTTGGGTTTTTTTTTCTATACCCTTACTTCTTCCTCTTCACGACTAACTCCCAGTTGCTGGCAACTCAGTTTTCTTGTGTGAAAGGGGACATAGTTGTATTAGTTTTGTTTGTTCACCTTAAAGGTCTTCGACACTAGCCCACTGTGTATTAATTCTCATGTCAAAAAAGTGGGAAACAAATCATGTGGAATAGTGTGGAAACAAAATATGAAAGCCCAGCCTACACAACCCGACATTCTATCCCACACGTTTTGACATACATGAAGAATTTTAGGAATGGTTCTAATTCTATCCCACATTATATCAAAATTTTTTTTAGGTTAAGGTAATGTATTAATACAAGTGTGGAAGCAAAATATTAAAAATCATTTATTTTCCACAAATTCGGCAGTCGCGTGGAATTGTATCCCACTTTCAATTTGACGTGTATTAATACACAGTGGGCTAGTGTGGAAGGGCTTTTATCGAAAAACTGTTATAAACTGTTATAAAACGAAATTTCGTACCAAATTTCATGGAAATTGAAATCACAAATGATTTCAGATGATTTAAAATTGCGCTAGTGGACACTTAAAAATAAAAATCAGGGTTTGAGAATTTAAACTTTAATGTAAGCGTGATAAAAACGTGGGTTTAAAAGGTCTGTAAATTACAGAACTGTCAATTTAGACTAGTGTCACACTAAAATTATATTAGCGTCGAGTAAACCTCTCACTATAATTATACACCCTAATCTTTTTTGTGTAGAACTTTATAAGAAATGTTCAGAACCGTTTTTAATTATTTTATTCATCCTTGGCTTAACTCAACTATAAACATTTAATTATTATACAACTAAACTAATATTTGTTAAGGAATTTCGGGGCTCTGGACTCATAATAATAAAGTACATATTTATTCAACTATATTGAGCGTTTGTCCTTGTGTGTTTACAAAAAAAAAAATAACCCATTCCGTATATGAATCATAAAATAATAAAAAATAAATATATAAAAATTGTGCAAGTGCAATATCCGGCTCGAAGGACCAAAATTCTTATTTTGCGTGATTTATGAACAAAAAAGTAGCTTGAAATTTGTTTAATATTATTTACAGTATTTTGGTTTTATATTTAATTTAAATTTCTACAAAAGAAAATAGTTCTCTAAAGAAGCACCTAACTGACTATAAAAAGAAAAATATATAACAAAAAAAAAGGAAACTATCTATAAAATCTCCTCTTCCAACTACAAAAAATGAGATCTTAATCTTACCTCCTCTTGGAGAAAATACTCTGCATGTGGTAGCTTTTATAAAACGAAACAACATTAATTTGTTAAATTTATTTTTTTTCTCTCAAACAGAAAAAAAGAATATTGTTAATTTCAAATTCAAAATTAAACAAAATAAAAAAATAAAGGAATAAAATCAGGTAAAGGACTAAAAATAAAAACAAAAACAAAAGACGAACGACGAAACAAAAAATATAATTCAAAATTTCTCAAACTCACCATTTGATCAGATAATCTTTGATGAACTGTATCACAGAAAATATTCCACCACAGCTGAATGAATTCACCTGCATGAGTGAACATTTGCGGAACATTAGCTTGTTTGGTTTCAGAATTGAAATTCAACAGCCATGGCTTCACTTTTCCAGCAAAATGAAGAATTTTTATTTTGTTTTTAAATCTGTGTAGTGACAACAACAAAAAAAAAAGCAACCGTTGAAAATAAATTCAATGTCTAAAATAAATATTCACCACACTTACTGTTTGAATGCTGGCAAATAACTGTAAACTGCAAAAGCAGCTGTATTGTATGTGTATGGCAAATGCTTAGTGATGTCAGTGTGTGCCCATTGTGAGAAGTATGAATTTAAAATGCCCTGATCGCCTCCATCGAAGCTGCCATTTTTCGCGGCAAATTCTATGATCGAGGTGAAGGTGGCTTGATTTGGACGATACACAAAGACACCAGAGTTAAAGCAATCTGGCCAACATACATCGGGTGCGGCTGATAGTTCTGCACGTTCCATCAATTCATCGCAATTTTGAATGACCTAAAAGAATAATATACATTCATTTACCTCACACACTGCTCAAAGTAAGAAAAAACAAATTGCAAAAACAAAAAAAAAGAACCTACAAGTGTATCAGAATCGAGGAAGACACATTTTTCATATTGCACAAGTGTCCAAGCATGGAGTTTTGTAAATGTGATACCAAGTTCGGGACGGGCTAAAATTGCCAAATTGGCAGCATCTTTTGAGTCCATTACATTGACCTCTTGGACTAGATTAAACACTTCTCTCAGCCGGCTGCGCATCGCTTCGGAAACAGTTGGTGTGATCATAACAACCAAATCATGAACAGTTCCGACGCGTTTTAGCGAATGTGCCAGAACCATAGCGCCCAGGGAGTATGCATCGTTTGTTGTTAACGTCACCCACGCACATTCTGTAAGATAAAATAAATTTTATTTTTTTTTTCTTATTTTTGTTGTAAATTTTAAATTAGCTACAAAATAATTGTGTTTTTAATATCTTTTCACACCATAACATGCAGTCGCACTCAATTTTCATATGAAATATCATTAATTTTCTTAAGAAAGCTATTTTATATACAAGGTTGTGGTGCCTTATAATATTGGATTTGGAGTAGGTAAATAAATAAATTTTAATTGTTTTTTTTTCTGTTTTCTTTTTTGAAAAAAGAACATTCTGGGCGTTTGCCCAGTTTCTTAAACAAACAGTGCTATGATAAAAATATAAATTAATTTGAAGCGACACGGCTTATGAAATGGTTGCAAGTATCCAGCCAGTCTGTTTTGTATTATATCGAAAATTTGACGATGATAAATGATGGCAGCAGAATGGATGTTGAAAATGATAAATTAGGACAGATGATTGGAGGTTAAATTTTTTGAAAATGAGGTGGAACTGAATATTAAAGCTTTTTATTTGTTTGTTGAATTCACAACCTTTAGATATTTTTTTTTTTAGAAAAGTGACATAATTTTTTTTCAAAACCACCATTTTGGTTTTGACATACAAAAGCACTATTTTATACTCTTTGCATTTACAGAAGTCACCGCTGGCGTATTCCTCTTCCCAGTCCCAACACTTATCCCCATGTTAACCACTTTATTTTTTTGATTTTTTTGTTTCTCTCCGACCATTAGGAATTGAAATAAATCTATTTCCAAAATAAAGAGAGCGAAATGGGGGAAATTATTGGGAGGGGAAATACGCCAAATCTTAGGTGCATGATTTATACTTTTAATGACAATAAAATCTTAAGTCCAGACTGTTACAAATTGTATGTTTCCTACAAAATCTATTTTGACTGCACTATATTTTTTACAAGACGTATCGAAAAATCGAGCTGGATTAGAGGGTCGGATTTAAGATCCAAGTTTTTCGTTAATTGAGTTGAAAGCCTCTTTTGGATTTGAGTTGAAATCATGTTATAAAGAATACAAGGTATGATGGATATGAGATTCGTGTGACGTCATTGCGAGTGACAGTCATTTTGATAGGTAGATTTCGTTTGCGAAAGCAAATATGTGTGCTTCCTTTCCTTTTCTTTCCATCTGAAAATTGAGAACCAAAGAGTACTAATTGAGAATGTGCACTCGCAATGACGTCGACAAGAGCTGTCAAGCATACCTCGTATTTTTTATACCATGAGTTGAAATGGTGTTAAGATTACTCTGTCGTTAGCATGTCTATTTGACCGCTTTCACACAAGGCATTTAAATTGCCGGCAATTGGGAGTTTGTAGGCGAGAAGGGTAAGATGTAAGGGGAAGGGAAAAAATCGCCCGGTCAACAACTGAGGAGATTTTCGCACATTCCTTCTCACACTGTCCGTAATGTGCGTTCAGCCAATAGACTTTATACGGAAACAAACAAAAATCTACGGCAATTTTGTTTCCTTGTGTGAAAGGTACAAGGCAATCAAAGGAAAACGTGAACAAAATTTCCAGCACCTGGTTTTCCTGTGTGAAAGGGGACTTTCTTTTCACAATATCGACGCTGATTCAGTGCCCGATTACACGATTCGTTTTTTGGTTATTTCGTCTTTTTGACAGCTTGGGTAGAGCTTGGAGTAGAAACGTAGAGGGAAGGAAGTAACGAAAGCAGGAACGAAAATTTCAAGACTTTTTCTCGTTTAACTTTGACGTTTCTGATTTGGCAACTACAATGCTCCTCGATGATAGCAAAAAACGATTTGAACAAAAATTAATGAATGGGAAAATTGTTTTAAGTAATTGGATACACCTAATATACCGTTGTATTTGAGAAATAAGTGATTAAAAAATATTTTTTTTTTATTACTACTGATTATTTTCTTAAAAAAAAACCCCAAATTCCATGAACGTCAAAATAACGAATGGAAGTACGTACGTATTTTCGCGAACCATGTTATCATGAATGAACGTTCGTGCCTGTCAAAAAGACGAAACGATCGAAAAAACGAACCGTATAATCAGTCTCTTACATAGTGTCGAAGTGGGGAAGATGCACAATAGAAATTTTAGCGCTGTCATAGTAAAAACTACCCATCAAAAGTACCTGCTGTGTCTGTGATTTACGCAGGGGCTCCATTAGCAAAATTTGAGGCAATAAATTGCTTTGCTTATTGCCATTCCTTTGAATAATGCCAATGGAGACGCTTTTCAATAGCAATTGCAATATTGTCCGGAAGATGGAAGGCAACTATTGCTTTCCACTTCCAAGACGTTTCATCTTTTTTATGTTCCGATTTTGAATTAGCTTCTCCGTCAGCTCGTAACTAAATTAGTCCAGTGCAATTATAAAATTTTATATGGGAGACCCAGCAGTTTGTACCACCCCCAATTTTTTTTTTATTCGATAGAGAGTTAATCGAATATGATAAATCTCATTTTTCGCTTTCGTAACATTTACTGTTTTGCCGCCATCTTGGATTTTACGTTTTACCAAATATCTCGGTTCATATTAAATAAATAAATAAATTTGCAATAACCGGTATACGGGAAAAATTTATTGGTGGGTCCAAATAGAAAAGCCGTTTTGCATAAGAAAAGCGACAAACTAAAATTAAAATCTTAAAAACGGTTTTAGCAAAGGGAAAATCTAACTATAACGAGCCCAAATCGAGATTTTCAGCCAAGATCTCAGACTTAATAGAAAAATATTCATAACTTTTTTATTTATTGAAATGCAGAAAAAAATTGTATAACAAAATTGTTTAAAATTTGAAGCCCAACAAACTTGTCGTAGAAAGTTTTTCAAATTTTTGATTGAAAATGGCCCAAATTTTGGAAAATACTAAATTTTGTTTTTTTGTTGACCTGTAACTTTTTAAATATTATCAATAACGAAAAATTGTTAAACACATGGAATAGGAAATTTTATTCTACGCATTTTATATTTTACAATTTTTTTGTAGGACTAATATGAACCAAGATATTTAGTAAACCGTAAAATCCAAGATGGCGGAAAACGGTAAATGTTACGAATGCGAAAACTGAGATTTATAATATTCGATCAACTCGAATAAAGAAAAAAAATTTGGGGGTGGTACAAACTGCTGGGTCAGATTATAATTGCACTAGACTAAATATGAAAATATGAGAACCCGTGAAAAAATTAGTGAATTAAAAATGTATATTGTCAAAACATGGAATTGAACTGAAATTGCCTGTCCACAATATGCCCACCCAAGCAATAAATTGCCATTGTTATTGCAATTGCCACTGCCTCATACATTTTGCTCCTGGAGCTATAGCATTAAAGATAAAATTATATCGAAATTTTCGTGAAAAGATGTAAGTTCATACGGATTTCTCGACTTTGTTCAGTTGTTGATGGTTTTGGCTCTGGGAGGCTGATGACTTGGTACTCTTGGTAGGATATCAATACGAAACATCATTGAAATATCGTTGATATTTTTTAAATTATTATTTATTAATAACATCTCATTCCAAATATATAAAATATGTCATAATTTTTTGACACAAAGTAATGGCAAGTGCAGTGAGATTTACAATTTTACCATTATCATGACATCGTGTAAACATTGTGCTGTCATTATTTTTTCAAACCCTAATGATAACACACAACAGAGAATGAACCTGCTAATTCTTGCCATAATAATGACAAAGCATCAAATTGCCATCATTTGAATTTCGTGTAAATGTAGGTAATTACAGCATAGATTTTTTTTACCATTATTTGGACATTTTTTTTGGGGAACGGGTTAAGGGTCGTTTTTCTGTATTTCAAAATTCTATATGACTAAAATTCTGTAAATGACTTAAAAATTCTGTGTGACTATAATTCTGTATTTCATTATTATGTAAATTTATAATTCTGAATTACAAATTTCAGAATTCTGTATTTCAAAATTCTGTAAATCCAAAATTCTGTATTAAAATTCTGGAAAATTGAAAATACTGTACTGCAATGCTTTACACATTTTTAATCAACAAAATAGCAACAAAATGTTTGACATAGTGTTGGCAAATCTTGCATTATAAAATATAGGAGCGTTGAATCGTTTGAAAATTGCTTTTGGATTACCTATTAGCGTAGAGGGTGAGGGCGAAATACAAAAAAAAATAGTGGGCACTTTTAGTAATTTATATCTATATAGTAGAAAGATTTCTTAACAGCTAGTAGAATTGTTCAAACTGACACAACTTCATTTCTCTAAAGACTGAATGATATAATTTTGACATGGATATCATGTATTTTCAAGAAAGTGCCTAAGTTTTAAGTTATGCAAAACAGATTGGCAAGTCTTATTGAAACACAATTTAACAGCTTATTTTCAAAATTAAGCACAGGTTTTAGAAAACTATACATAGCTAATCGGCAATACTATGACTAAAATCATTTATTCCAAAATAATTTCGGGAATATAACGAATGACCTTTTAAACAAAATCACCAACCTTGATATAAAATAACTTTTTCACCAATTTTAGAAATTAGATTCTAATAAAACGGTAGTTGGTTTGAAATGTTTTTGTATTTTAATACAAAATTCTGCATTTTAAAATTCTGTAAATGATAACAAAATTGTTTCGATAGTGAAAAAAGTGCGCACTTTTTTGCATTATCAAAACCAATTTTTTATCCGTTGCAGAATTTTGATATACAAAATTTTGGAATACAGAATTTTGAAATACAGGATCATGGCAAAACTGAATGTTGGATTTCCAGAATTTTGAAATACTTGGATGGAAATATTTGGATTTGCAGAATTTTAAAATACAGAATTTTGGATTACAGAATTTTGGAAACCGAATTTTGGCACATACAGAATTATGACCCGACCCATTTGTCTTACAAAAGCATTGTCAATCTGTGTACCTCGTGTAAATGCAGCATAAAGGACTTTAATTATGGATTCGGCACTATTTTCGGTAGAATTCATTTGGATTTTGGAATGAGTCTGACACATTTTTATTTTATTTTGGGCGAAGTCTAACGTAATGTTAAACATTTTTTTTGCACTTCTGTCTAACTTCAAGTGATTTTTTTTTCTTCAAATTTTCAACAAATCCTACAAATTTTTAAGGTTGGTCCAATGATTTTGAAACCAACGCGTCAAGTGCTAAATTTAACCCCAACATTAATTTGAATGACCTAGAAATTATTTTGTTTTGAACATTTTCCTATAGAATAATACTGAGACTTGTTAAGAACTTTCATGTACAAAATTTTATAATAATCGGTGAACCCGGCAATGAAAAATTCAGAATTAACAAAAATACTTCTATGCCAAGAATCGTTACTTTTTTTTTCTAACCTAAAACATTTGCAAAATACATCTGAAAATTGACAAAAAAAACGATAGGTGTCAAATTTTAAAATTATTGACCCAGAAAATTATAAAAAAAATATATTTGTTTTTGATTTTTGGGAACAAATTTTGTCTATCCTTTCCTTCTGCTCAGTCAAAAAAAAAATTGCATTTTATAAGGCAATTAATTCAAAAGCCATTCAACAATTCGTTTGCCAATTTTCTTGTAACTATCGACGGCCTGCATCATTCTCAATGACAAAACTTTTAGCGGTTGGTTTGTTTCATCAGTAATTGACAATCGCAATAGGGGTGTTTCAGATTTCAAAAACATGAACTGACTATTAGAGGAATAAATACTACAGCAATGCGAAACAATTTTTGTTTTATTCGAAGAATAAATACTATCTGACTATCAAAATTTGGACCTAAATAAATCAATTTATTATACTTGTTCGCTTGAGTTAAGCATCATGAACGAATGATTTCAAAGCAAAAATAACAAATCGTAAAATAAAAAGCAACTTTCTTAGCGAGCAAATAATTTTGAAAAATATAAAAAAGTAAAAATGAAATCAGCTAAATATTTAAAATTTTGCATAATCCATTTGCAAATGTTGTTAGTTGGCAGCCAAAATGAATTAAACTAAGACAGTTTTAAAGTAATTGTTTATGTACTAAATATAGTATAGATAAGTTCTAAGAAATAAAACATTTTTATTATTCAAATAAAAATAGATATTTTACAATTTTAAAGAGAAGAAAACAAACACAAGAACAGTATACGATTTTTCACATTTTTATTTTGTTTTACAAAAACACAAAAATTAGAGTAACATTACAAAATTGATCTGCATGCGTTTTGTTGTTGTTTTGTTTTAAAAATTGTTTTTCAAAACAATTATTGTTTTTATATTTTTTAGTTCCTATAAATATAGAAAAATATGTTATATAGTACATAACAGAGTGTTTCAAAGCACACAGAGCAAACAGAAATTTATATTTTTGAATTTTATTATTATTAATTGTTTTTTTTGTTGCAAAAAAATTAAATTTCATTAAATCATTTATAATCAGCAGCTGTTAAATGTTGGCAGTTTATTTTTTTAAGCAAATGTTGTTTTTTTATGAGGAAAATTGTATCTACCTTCTTAATAAAATAAGGCATCCAGAGTGTGGCACGGTGCGGCGCGTGTGTATGATGGATAAAATACCAATTAAATTAGACCAATAAAAGTGTGAGTGTATTTTATTTTTGTTTTTTTTTTTTTTCGTTTGTGGTAATTTAATGGAAGTCCTAAAAAATATAAAAATAAAGTGTTAATGTTGATGTGTGTTATTCGATGGTAAATGAAACCACATTGTTTAACTTACCAGATACTCACAGGATGAAATTAAATGCAATCATATTATTTTTATGCTTACAATTGAAAAATCACATATGTATATGAAACAACGAAAAAAACATTTAAACATTCTCGAATTGCTCGTTTTCGAGAACAATCATCAGCAGGAGATTTTTTCATACGTTTTAATTTTGGAAAATAATCCAATTCAACTTTGTTATTTTTTTATTTTGCCCGCACTATATACATAATTTTAATTTGGAATCAAGTTTATGATACACATACGCACGTGTCCTACTTAATTTCGATATAGAAATAAAAGATGCGTTGCAGAAAGTATTTAAGAATTTATTTCAGTGCATTGCAGGAGGTTAAATAGTATTTTTTTTTTTTAATTTGTGTAGAGTCTCATCCATGTGTGTGAGTTTTATGAAAATTAAATATTTTTATTTTTTATATGGGGAATGTTAAGTGCAAAAAAAAACACCCACGATATTGTCAAAACGTTTTTGGCCTTCAAAAATTAAATTTTGTTGCAAATATTTAGCAGATATTAATTAATTATGCAATAGAAATTTTTTCAAGTTTTTTTGAAAATATACTACGAACATATTTCGTTGAATAAAAGTATATAGGTATGTTTAATATCAAAGTCAAAGATATAATAGAAATTAATTAATTTACGAGTTATTAAAATGGTTTTTTAAAAGCCAAATTAATATAAAATATGTATAAATATAAACCTATTGCTGTTTATAAAATCATGAAACAAGTCAAATTTATTCTAAATTTAATGCATCTGCGTTTTGCATGAATTCGTTCTTGTGTTTTAAGGCTGTTATTTAGCCGACCTAACAGCGAAGTAAAGATATAGACTATTAATGCAAAAAGAGAGAAAAAAAATGTGGACAAAATCAAAAATCTGTAAAATTTTGAAATGCAATAGTATTTTCTTTACTGAGTGTTTTAGTAAAAAATTTAAACATTGTAAGAACTTAATAAAAATTGCGTCTTGACAAGGCCCTCACTGTCAACTGAAGAGTCCAAGTGAGAACGCCGGGACGAAACGCCAATTTGTATGGACTAAAAGCCGTTAAAAGCTATATTGAATCAATAATTCCAATTAAATAATAACTTGGCTGATGTGTTTCAGTAGTATATAGAATTTGTATTATAAAACACATTCATATGTAAGCAATGCCAGGCCACGGGCAACAAAATTTCCAACAATTCTTGATTAGAAATTCTAATTGGGTTGGATATAGTTAACAATTGATTTCCGCAGTAAAATTGATGTAAGCTGGACTGAACTTAATAAAAATTGCGTCTTGACAAGGCCCTCACTGTCAAATGAAGAGTTCAAGTGAGAACGCTAGGACGAAACGCCAATTTTTATGGACTAAAAGCCGTTAAAAGCTATATTGAATCAATAATTCAACAAGTCCAATTAAATAATGCTAAGTCTTCTACTTGGCTGATGTATTTCAGTAGTATATAGAATTTGTATTATAAAACACATTCATTGTGGGAACAATTAACGAAATGAACGGGAATAAGCTTTTTAAAATAAAGTTCAAGTCTAATTTCAATAAGAGCTTTCCATTCAAGATGAGCTTAAATAAAAATTCGAATTTCATCTTTCTTGATTTGTACTAAATTTAAAAAAAAAACCACTCAACCCATCCAGACTCGCCCCGATATGATGGTACGGTAAACGTATATAAATAAATAAATTAATTGGGTGGCGCAACGGCTCGTGAAGACCATCAGGGCCCAGTGACTAACAACTCGCAACCATTCCTGTGTGCGCGTGTCGTCAGGAATGGTAGGGACCTACAATTGTATGCCAAGTCCGAACGGCTAGACGAGAAGCACTTATTCATGAGAAGTGATACTCTTGGAGGATTTTCCAATTCATCGCCAGAGGCAGTAGCCCTGAAAAAAAACTTTTTAGTTTTTACGTGGACAAGGCTCGTAAACGCATAAACTCAGACAAAAAAAAAGTTAAATTAACGAATCATTAAGTTGTAACTTTGCAAAACGGTTAATCGTGTTAAGTTTTTAAAAAAATACAAGATTTAAGAATAGTGCTGAATAAACATCTCTTTACACTTCCAAGAGCAAAATAATCTTGTTAAATCATTACCAAAAATTAAATAAAAAAACTTGGGATAATACCAACTGACTTTACACGAGAACAAAGATAAAGTAATAAAGCGGGATTTTATACTAACTGAAGCTACGGTTTTTTTCTAACTGAGCATTTGCCATAAATAAAAAAAAATATTCACAATTGAATTGAAAACAGTCCGCAAAATTTGCTGTTTCGTCTGGGCAATCTCACCAAGCCTCATGAGTTGACTAGTGAGGAGGCTGTCAATGTGGCAATACATATGCTTTGTTAAGTTCACTTCATCTTACGAGAATTGTTTGACAAGAGGATGAAAGTTTTTAATTATCAAGCTGAGAGATAATACAGTTTTAATACATTTAAATAAAATTGTTTATAAAAGATGAAAATGAAGTTTATGAGTCGAAAATTTCAAAATCTAATCCAGAAAACGTTAAGTCAACGGGTCTTGTAGTAAAATTGAAATTTACAAGAAATCATGTAAAATTATAGCAGGAACTTTTCAAACAATAATATTCAACACCTTATAAGTTTTGTTTCTTTACGAAGATTCCATGTTGAAATAACAATGCATGTTTTTTTAAATTAAAAGTATTGCATGTTGAAACAACATGACATCTTGTTAAATTAACCACAGTATTATCAAAATAGTACCCTGTTGATTAAACTTTGAATATTTATACACAATGATATTGAAATTGTGTAGAGTTCTCGATTTTATAAATTTTCGACTTTTAAATTTAAAAAAAAAAAACACAACTTGTTAAATTTTAACGCGTAGACAGTGGTCCTTAGGTTGAAATGCTATTTTTATCCCGTTAAATATATACAAATTTTGGATCTGATAAAATCAAGTGTCCAGCGGTCCTGTGGGTTTAAGTGACAAATACTTATATCTTTATGTAAATATGTACATTGTACATACATATTATATGGTATATGGTCCTACCGTTTGATTTCTTAAACGCATAAGAAATGTATGCTAGTAAAAGGCTTGAGCAGTTTCTTGAAAATAATTTTTCAAATTCCAATTTCCAAAAAACGAGCAACAGAATTTCGAGACCCAACTTTTTCGTCTTTCCTATCTTATGTGCATCAAGTATTTCATTTTATTTTGTTCATAACTTCTATAAAAACAAAATGCAATTTTTTCTTGAAAGGTGCAAAATTGTTCAAAGGTAACACTGATTCATAACAATAACAACCTTCAAAAAAAAAGAGGCTCTGGTTTTTCACATTATTACAAAAAATGAAAATAAGTAAGAGAACTACATGTGTGTTGTGTTGATTAATTTCGTTAAATGTTTCTCTCACAGTGAGAGTACATATACCATTTTAATTCAACCGGTTACGTTCGTTCTACGTGTTCTTAGTTAACGTGTTACTCAATAAAAAGAAACAAAAAAACACACTTGCTATAAAACTGATAAGATATCCCAGCAGAACCAACCCATATTAGTTGTCGTGCGTCCGTCGTAAAGAGACTTAAGTTATGACGTTTACAAAGTTCGTTCAAAATTACACCTCCTTTATTTTCTCTTATTACAATTTTTGGCGGGCTATGCGCAGTTGAAAGATTTTTTAAATTTTATTTTGCCAAGAATAATTTAAAGAAAAAGAAAAAAAATTGCGAGGCTACGAGTATTGCTTAAAGAAAAATAAATAAAATAATTTAAAAAACAAGTTGTAAGAGAGCCAAAATAATAAAACGGACATAGCTTGTTCTTTGGTGGTTCATCAGACGTATGCACCAGTAGCGGATCTAGGATTTTGTTTTGGGTGGGGGCTTGGAGATAAAGTTTGAGATAAAAATGAAAGTGATATCTAAGAGGTAAGAGGTCGCAAAATATCATGTGTATGATACCGCTAGAGATCTCATTTTCGTGAACTTGCCAAATCAACTAGTAGAGTAAAGTTCAACTTTTGTTCGAACTGTCACTGGAAAGCACAGAAAACAATATTATGGCGATTGAAAAATAAAGTATCAAAACATCACGACTTTTAGTCGGACTGAAGACAAAGCTGATCTGAAAAATAGCATGTGACCTTATTCTGCAAGCGTGAATAAATTTACGTGTATAGACTGCATACATTTTATATTCTTGCTCAAAAAATATGTCGAAAAATTTGCACGTCGCTCTAGAATCTAGAGAGACTGCAAATATTTATTTGGTTCTGCATTTTCAATTTCTCCCCTTGACTAGTAATTTTGTATGTTATTGATTTGGAAATATAAGCCCCAAGATTTTCTAGGCGCTGACTGGCCGTAAGAAACAAATCACGTTGTATTAAACAATTACACTTAAATTGATCAATTATTAATTGGATTTAAGTACCAACTGGTATTAAATAAGTCAAAGTCTAAAGTTGGGGCTGATGCTTGAAGAGACAATTGAAAAAACTTACCCTTAAAGTTTTGTCAATTATATCTTCAAGCTTTAGCCCCAACTTTGGACTTTGATAGTCCCTAGAGATAAATCCTAAACACTCTCTGGAATAAGTAAAGTTTTAAGGGAATCGATCGTTTAATTCCGACCACGTTTTTTTTAATCCAATTCTGGTCCGGCCTTAGTCCCGAGCTTTTTTTTTACTCCCCAATTTTCTGGGCTTTGCTTATGAGGAATAATTGTCTTTGCATTTCCCTAAAGACTAAAGCCCCCACCAAATTAGTTTGGGGTCAAGAAAAAAAATTACATAACACGTAAATTGTTCAGCCCCGATCTTGTTATTTTGTCTGATTCCCATCAAATTGTACACCTTAATATTATTTGAGACGAATATAAAACTACGTTGTAATGAATTGCCTTATATATTTCAATTAATGTAAGGAATTGGTTGTGGGTGGGCTTTAGCCCATATAGCCACCCCCCTGCATACGCCCCCGGTATGAACGTAGGTATATTCGCAAAAAATTAAATTGAAGACCAATGAGTGTGTGTACAATGTACAATGTGCAGAGCTAACTAAAATGAATTTGTTTTGAACCTTGATCATCATGACATGATGTCGTCTGTCTACGACGTTATTTTGAGATAATAATGTCAATGTTGGGGTTCATTGCAATTTCCCGCGTTCTTCAAGGCCAAGACTCAATGCCATGGTTTAATTGAAAGACTTTCAAAAAAGGGCGTTAATATTTTACTTGTACAGGCTATAGATTAGACAGTTAACAATTTTCCAACGACAACACAGATAAAAAACTTCTTTTACGACACTCACAATATAGAAAATATCAATTTGATTATTTTTGTATGAATGAATACATTTTTAATAATCTTGGACTTTGAAATTTGGCCTTTAAATATTTTTATCATAAAACTTAATCATCAAAACAAAATCACTTGATTTTTAAAACTTTCTTATAAAATCTTTTTAAAACTATCAAATAGTATTTATTAGTATTTATTTAATTTTGAAAACTTACACAGCAAAATACAGTAAGTTTAATAAAAGTGTATTATAGAGCTACTAAGTTTCGCTATAAATTCAGTTGAATAATAAATCATAAAAGCAAGATTACAATTTTCATCAGTTGTTTATGAAATAGAATTTAAGTTCTTTTTTAATTTTTACAGTGCTACTTATTCTTCTTATGTCTCGGGGTAGTGAATTCCATAGTCGAATTGAGTTGAAAAAAAACTGGCGTTCGAATACTAAACAGTTAAAGCGAGGTTGAATTAAAAGGTTATTCCTATTAGAGGAGAAGAACTGTAATTCACTAAACAGATCTATTGGTTGGTTCGTTAAAAGAATATCCGAAAACAAGACCATACTACGAAATTTTAAGAAGTTTATTTAGTTATTTAGTTTGAAGTTTATTAAGTAGACGAAACGACGCAACCCATATACGTATCTCACGGTGCTGCTAAAGGCAACGTTTACTTTCCTTTTGCTATCATAATCCAAATTACCAAAAATTTCGTATCCGTAAGTCAGCAATGGAAGGACTAGACTTTAGGCGAGCAAGGCACTTATTTTGGTAGGAATGAAGTGCTGCGTTGTCCATAAGGCACGGAGCACACCATATGTCTTACCAACCATTTAGTTAACATGGTCCTTCCAGGACAAACTTCTATTGAAAATAACTCCAAGTTTTTTTTTGTAGATTGTACAAATTCTATTGGAGAGTCATTTAAGGTAATTGGAGGAAAATAAGAAAGATCAACAACATTTTTAGACACAACCAGACAATTAGACTTCTTCGGATTAAGTACTAAATCAAAATTATGTGACCAGCATACAATCTTCTTCAAATCTTCATTGATGCAGTTTGCAAAGTGTTCAATAACTCCCAAAGGGCAACTTATGTACAACTGGACATCGTCTGCATACATGCGGATAGAGCAGTGTTCGATAACTGAAGGTAGTTCATTAATATAGAGGGAAAAGAACAATGGTCCCAAAATAGATCCCTGGGGAACTCCTCTTGTAAGTGGTAGGAATTCTGATTGAGCTCTGTTTAATTCAACCCTTTGTTTTCGATCTGCGAGATATGAAGATATCAGTTTGACTGCAGTTGAAGAGAATTTGTGCGACTGAACGAGTTTTGTGCACAATTTTGAGTGATTAACTGTGTAGAAAAATCAAGGAGAATCAAAAATGTAACATTTTCCTCATCTATGGCTTTTCTTACCTGTTCAGAGACACTATTAAGGCCGTAATACAGTTATTTTTCTTTCGGAAACCCGATTGTTTGAAAAAAAAATAAATCGGGTGGCACAACGGCTCACGAAGAACCAGGGCCTAGTGACTAACAACTCGCAACCATTCCTGTGTGCGCTTTTCAACAGGAATGTAAGGGACCTACAATTTTATGCCAAATCCGAACGGCTAGATGAGAAGCACTTATTCGTGACAAATGATACTCTTGGAGGATTTGTCAATTCCTCGCAAGAGGCAGTAGTCCTGAAAAAAAAACTTTTTAGTTTTTAGGTGGACGAGGCTGGGAAGCGATCCCAGACCTCCAGCGTGACAGTCGAACGCACTAACCATTACGCTACGGGCTACTACCCCGAGTAGCCCGATTGTTTAGGCGTTAGTAAATTTTCTCGTTCTAAAAACACGCTTATTTGTTTTTGCATTCATTTTTCGAAAACCTTAGATAAAAATGGTAGTATTGAAAAGGGGGTGTATTCATCCCCTTTTTTGTTTCTGGGAACAGGGATAATTTTTGCCATTTCCCATTGAATTGAAAATACACCAGTTGTAAAGATCGTATTAAATAAAGATCTAATACAAAAAACGACTTTATTCATCAGGAAACCGAAAGCATCTTTTAGTCTAAATAAAATTCAATTTTAGAAGAAGGTTTTTAAATAAGCCCTAACATTTGCTTGTATTTGTAATTTATTATAGGTACATTTAAAATTCTGCTTTGATGAAAATTTCGTTTTTTTTTTTAAGTTGTTTTACGAAAATAATTTTTAAATCATTTTATCATTTTTTCTAAAAAAAAAATAAAAAAGAAATTAATCACAGCATAAATTCAAACCGGAAATATCGCTTTAAAAAATTGCCAACATAAACATAAGTGACTAGGTATCTACAAATCTACATATAAAATAACTATTTTATTTTTAAATGGTAGATACCTATACTTTTATCTTTTGCAAATATTTGTGATTTTTTTTTTTTTTTTGTTTTCTGTTTCATGAGTAAATTGAACTATTTTAATCTTTACGATTCAAGACACACAAACATTAAAAACACTTTTACTTTGTTTATTTATTTTGGCATCCATCCCAAACAATCTTCTTGAAAATTCTGTCAACAATATTTTATCACCAATAATATATCCGTGGGAAATTTGGCCAAGTGAAAAAAAAACTACTAGCCTCACAATCTGGTGTTGAATCATAACAAAAATCTATAAGGAATAATTATTATATTATTGTGGCATAACAAAAATGACAAGGTATGTTAATATTTTTTTTCTTACTTAATGTCGATTATGTTTGGATAAGTAATCTATATCTCTAATAAACTATAATAGATGAGTGTATTTACTTTAAAATAGTTTGCACGTTGCTTAAGTAAATTGCGGTTATTTTTATTTGTTTGTTTTCTGAATATTTAATTACTGGAAAATCAAATACGAAAGAGAAATAGAAATAAAAATAAAAATAAAGATGAAAATTATTAAATTAAAATAAATCTGATTGACAGTTTGCTGGATCATTTGATATCGATCTATATTTTCAAGGACGGGCAAATATTTATTGTTTGTTGATCAATATGAATCGAGCAATATTTTATTATATTTTATATTTTTATTGACTTGGGGATAGTAAGTTGCGTTTGAACTTCGAAATTATTAAACAAATTTTAAAGTGAAAAATAACAATGAAGTATTTAATTATTGATCCATTTAAGTATTTGTTTTGTGATTTCGTTGTGACAAATATATGAATCTGAGCACCGAATATAGGAAATCAATTATTTAATCAATTTATTCCAATTATGTAATTTTTTGTTCGATAGTCAATTAAAAATCAGACCTCTTTATTCCTCTGATAGCCTTATTGATGACCACAAATTGCCTCTTAGTCCATCCGTACATCATTCAAAAACGAATGGCACGAATTTGTTAAAAACATACTTAATAGAAATTTCAAAAAGTAATTTCTTAAAGGAGAAAGCCCAAAAAAACCCAGCGTCGATTAAAAAAAATCATATATGGGTTGAAAGGGCTTCGTTTGTGGATAGCAAATATGAAATTATTTTCTTAAAAAGTTATCCCCGGGACAAGCTACTATAATTTATTTATTTTTAATAGCAGGGTGTTTTTGCATATCTTCAAAGTTGATAAGGGCAATACAGAAAAAACGTTGTCAAATAAAATAACATACCTCCATATCTACTAGACACATGGAAGTTCAAAACAGTTTCGAACAACAAAGTTCCGAAACACGAAGCTTCGAAAACAAAATTTTGAAAAAAAAAAACTTCAAAAAGGCAAAGTTTCACAACACAAGTTTTCAAAAAAAAATTGCTACAAGCTGGCGGACGTTATATTTTATTTTGCAATTTAGGCTTGCAATATATGGAAAGTAATTTTTACCAAGAAATCAGTGAAAAAAGAAAATTATGGAAACAAACCATTTCGGACTTTTACCATTTGCGTTGAAAAGTTCTTAGTTGTACCGTTTTCATTTCGGAATTTTACAGCAACATATGCAGTTAAGAAATAAAGGTCTTAACTATTGATTATCATGACAGTTTGCGAATAATTTAAGTTGCACTTAATTCTCACGTATACTTCTTTCTCCAACTCTTGTCTGTTGTTGTAAATATTTTTCCAAACTTTTTCTTTGGGAACATTGTCTTTTGGTAACTTTGTCTTTCGAAACTCTCTATTTAGTTGCACATTCTTAGTATAAAATAAACTTCATAGCGGCCAACTGTTGCACAAAGTAGCACTTTTGCGAGTAATGAGTTTCTTGTGATAAAAAAGCGGGATGCGTTGCAAAATAAAGACAGATGCATTTATTTTTCATACAGTTGTAAATGCAAACTCATATAGCGACTTCGACTACCTACTTACTTTTTATAACGGACACTATTCATTCATTCATTATTTTTATAATTTAACTTTTGTGTACTAATATGTGTGACAGCCGCCATTTTAGACAGCATCATCTTATGGCTGCAAGGACTTGTAGCTGACCTATTTAATAGCACGTATCAACCACAATATGAAAATAAGTCACTGTTTACTTTTTTTTACATAAAGAAACACTTTGTTTAAAAAAAATAGAAATGGTCATAGCCAGTCCCGGGGATAACTTTCTAAGAAAATAATTACATATTTGTTATCTACAACTAATGACCTTTCAAATCATATATGACTTTTCTTAATCGACTCTGGGTTTTTCGCCCATACATTTTTGGGCATTCTTCTTTCAAATTTCATTTACAAAAATTAAAAAAAAAAAATGTCTTTAAACGTTGCAAGAAAGAAGAGAAGAAAAAGATTGTCCAACTTCAAGCAGGGAGTACGAAGAGCATGTATCGGGAGCTGGAGGAAATATTTGCACCGGCTGCTGATGTAAACCAAGCTATTCCGTAACTGGGACATGCCAACATGAACAAGGGAACAACTATTTCCAAAATCGCCGCACAGAGAAGGAAAAATGCTCAGGAGATTCGTTCACCAAAATTCATTCACAACAACGCTCAAGACCAACTCCTTGCGGATGACGACAACATTCTTCACAGATGGCAAGAGTATTGTGAAGGACTTTTAAATGAATAGTTTCCCAGTGTATATTTTCCAATAACAACTGCAACTAACAACGAAGAAGTTAGTAATGCGGTGAAAAACTCCAAAAACGAAAAAGAAAATTGAACTTGAGATTTTGATCAAACTTATCATAACAATCGATCCGATTTGCTTTTTTTGAACGGATACGGATAGGTAGATTTTCTAAGGTACATTCCATTCGAATTTGGTAGCATTTGAAGAAAATCTCATTTAACTTATACACATCCAAAGATTACCAAAAATCTAATTGTTTGTGTAACTTCATGTGTCAATTTTTCAAGCGTTCTACAAGGTAGCCATATAGGACCTCTATATTTTTGTATTAAATCAGTAAAATCGATTTTCCTGAAATTATTAATTTTTTTCGACGAAATCGTAAATAATTAAGGGCTGCTTCGATATCAAAATAAATTTGTTTCATTTGAACTAAGGACAATTTAAATAAACACACGTTTAGCTAATATTTATTGAAACCAAATTCTGCAACTTTTGAAATAGTCATGGTAAGTGTAGAACTGCTCAAAAAAAAAATATTTTTATTGCAAGGAAGTTTTCAAATAATATAAATGCAAAATCAGAAAGACATCTCACTGAGGGAAAAATGAGATCAAAAATTGAATACGACCATATTTGATCTAAAGTATTTTAAATGAAGTGGAGCATTTTCATTTTAACGTTGAAACAATTTTAATTTGAATATGCGACGTAATTTTAAGAGATTCAAGCTAGTGTCAAAGTAAAACGTGTTTATTTATACATTGAAATCAACTTTTGTACATTTACATTCCGCTCAGCGTTGTTTTAAAGTGAAACGTTATCATTTATACTTTGAGATCCACATTTAAAGTGCGCTCAACCTTGTTTCAAAGTGAAACATATTCATTTTTACATTGAAATTTACATTTTACATTGCGATCCACTTTAATGGCATTTAAAGTGCCATCAACGTAGTTTCAAAGTGTTGCATAGTCAAGTTAACCTCAATTTTCTTGCATTGGTAAGCTTAATATAAAGAATTTCGAGAGCGCGTTGTTGTTTTTCGAAGTAGCTCAATTACATTTGTAACCAAGCTAAGTTCAATCTACGTTGATTCGAAGTAGATAAATGTTGTTTTAAAAGATGGATGAATTTGATTTACCTATAATTCCACTTTAAATCAACATAAAATCGTAGTAAAATCTAGTTCGTTTTTAAGTATGGAATCACTTTGAAATAAAGTTGCTCCACTTTGATTTAAAAATTTTTGGCGTTGGCGCCAAATCGTTCCGAAAAATAGTAGAATCAAAGTGTTTTCCTTTGATTGAAGGTACTGTGAAGGTACTTATGGCCTCATTTTCCGTGCTCCCAGGTTGAACGGAAAAGTACATTTTTTTTTAACAAAATGGGAAATAAGATAAACTTAGAAAAAGGGGGAAGAAAATCCAAAAATGAGACAAAATTATTTCTGTTTTTTTTTTTTCAACATTGGCTATACAAAAAACCCGCAATTAAATAGCATTTAAGGAAAAAACAAAAGTTTAAAAATTCAAGCATGAATTATCTCACTAATGATTTATGTGAATCTGAATGATTTCATTCTTTTGAAATTTGTCGGCATTTTGAAAACCTTATAGACACTATTCACATGGGGTATTTTTGTTCGCAGCAAAGTTAAGTTGTTATGGAAATTACAAATAAATCTCTAACGATCTTGTTTCCTTGTAAGAAAGGTACAAACATTAAAAGAAATATTCGAAAACTTGCCAGCAACTAGTTTCCTCGGATAAAAGAGAATTTCAAAAGGTCGAGTGACTTTTGTTTGTATTTAATCATGTAATTGTAACTGAACGATGCAAAATATATGAAGAGTTTAAAACTTTATCATTTTGGTGCCAAATAAATGGAAATAATGACTTAGCAAACTAGGAACCCTGTGTCATATCTGTAATATTTCACCACTAGAAAGCACATATTTCGTTTTTATACTGAACTTATTTTGAATTCATGAAAATATCGTGGATTTAGAACTCATGAAAAAAATCTTCTATTACATGATTTAAACGACATAAATCAAATTTAAACACAACTAAAATCCGGTTTGAAGGACCAAATGTATTGTATTCAATTGTTTTAAGTTCTGATTTGTATGTAGGCTATTTGTTTTTTTTTTAATTATTATTTTGAAAAAACAGCCTCAGGTGAAAACTTTTATTATTTAAAAGTTACTTAGTTAAAAAAAAAGATATCTTATTTAATTGTTTTTAAGTTCAACTTTGTGTCAATCCCGTCTCCGGGAATGATGCGATAGTAGGATATAAGAAGCAGATTATTTAGTTTTTAACAGTCAAATTGAATAAATATACATATATACCCCTGATGAAGTGAGGAATACTCACCAAAAGTTGGGAAAATAATGGAATAAAATTGTTTTTATTAGCATTTTTTACAAATATAACAAAAGAGTTTAAGCAATTACAGTGGGAAAAAAAAACAATTTTCCGAAAGTCTTTTTAAAAATATGACTTTTTATATGATTAAAGTAATTTTTTATCAAACATTTTCACTGAATGAAAACTATGTTTGCTAAAAAGAAATTCTGTTCACTCTTTTCGAAGTTCATGCTCCATGAACATGAACATACCCGTCTTAATCATGAGACAAGAAGGTGCCAAATTCAACGTCTCCCCATCATTCACGCGAAAATCTCAATGTGGTTAAATGAATAGATAAATAGATATCTAGCTACTTAAAAAAAGAAAGGCCGCCCACTTCTTGGCATCTAATTTTTGTGATGATTTACCAAATTTAAGAAACAATTAACTCACGTCAATGCGTCATTTCCTATTTTCTATCCTGATTTTTCATTCGCAATAAAATAATTAAAGTTTTCAACAAAAACAAAATACATACATAAAATAAAATGAGATTAAAAAAAAAAAAAATATTTCATCAAAATACCAAAAGAAAAAAACAAAAATCAAATCATGAGGGATCATTGAAATTCACCCTAACTGAACTCATCCTCCCATTCCAATGAATTGCAACTAAAAAAAGAAATCACGGTTTCTGTGTTTCCAGACATAATTAGATTTTCAGACATCGCAATCACCGCAGGCGACACCGATAGTGACAGCAACAGCGCAGCAACGAGAGCAACTCGACGACGACAACGCGCCAAATGCCGGCACCAATATATTGCAGCCATCCAACATATACATGTGTATTCAACCATCACGTTGCATATTTGAAGTATCTCGCTTCTTGGGGCATCAAACGTCATGCTGTGTTGAGAAAGATTCACTTGACTGGTCCATAGGTATGCAACAGATATAACAACAACAAAAAACAATTGGTACGGATTTCAGTTTAAAAATATAACGACCATTCAGATTTCGTAGAAATGGAAAATGCTAAGAAAAAAAAAGAAAATTATATACAGAAAACAGGGTTGGGGCGATATTTCTATAATTTTCTTTTTGATTCGAATAACTTAATATTTAAACTTAAACACACACACATGGATTTTCCTCTCTTTTTTGTCGATTTTCTTTCTAAAAATACCCGAAACTCACAAGAAAATCCAATACTTTTGAGTTTTATTTTTCCTCTTCTCCAAATTAATTTGGTTGGTATATACCTTCAACCAAACACATACCCGAAATGATAATTTTGGGGGGTGAAACTGGAACACGCATGTAAGGAAAATCCCTTTTGACATCAAAACTCAAAACAAAAAAAAAAAAACAATTTACCTACCCGAATGTAGGTTACCGATTCTAATACTTGTCAGCTTACTAACTGATTATACATTTCTAAAAACTATGTACATATAAATGAATATGATTTTCCAATTGGGATTTCTTGTTTTGTACTTATTTGGATAATTTAACACCAATCATATAAACGGATGTAGGAATCATAATAGAAGAAAAACGAGGAAAAATAAGAAAATTTCTACCAGCAGTTAGGCAGTTAGTTACTGTGGAATTGTGGAAGCAGAAGAGAGAAAAACACATTGAAGGTCACTTAAGGTCGTCCACATTAGGCGGCGCGACAAGAAAACAACAACAACGACGACGACGATGAGGAAGAATCGCGAAAGATTCTTGCAATATTTTGCATGAAGATAATTTTCTTTATATTTTTATTTTCTTTTATTTCAAATGCAAATTGCAAATTTATGCGGCGGTAGCGATGTTAGCATTTAAATTAATATTAAACTTAAAACTAATATAAAATTTAAAAAAATATTTATATTGAGTCAATTTTTGTGGTCATGCTGCACTTAAATTTATATTTTTTTTTTTTGTTTCTATTTCATATAGGAAAATTTATCTTAAAAAACTAAATTAATTGCAAAAATGTAGGTATATTCCCTCTTATTTTAAATTGAGTATATAAAATTAAACTTACTGCTCATTTTGATATAATATATTTTTTTATTTAATTTTTATTTCAATGAAATTTCACACACAAAATCTTTTTCTTTATTTTTTTCACAAGGGGGGTTGTTTTATTTTTTTTTTTTTTCTCAGAAAATTAAAGAAAGTGCGTACAAAAAATTCTCAACCGGCCTCACTCAATAAAAATACAAAAAAGTTTATTCCCAACACACAGTATACAAAAAGCAGAGAAGGCGCTCAGAGTTGTTACTCGGAACACGAACGGCGATAAACTGAATTTCTTTGGCTTTCAATTGAACGGCTCTATCAATTTTGAGATGAAAATAGAATTGATGAAGTTTTTTTTTTGTATTTATTTTTTCAAGTATAATGGTGATGATGATGTTTAAAGTTTGCGGGAGGTTTTTTTTTTTTTTTTAATTTATTTCTTGTCCACAGTAGTATACAGTATGCATATGTGGAGGTGAAGAGGCTGTGATTTTAGAGAAAAAAAATTGAAAAAAAAATTGAAAAAAAAAATAAAAATAAAACAAACATTTTTATTTTGTTGACAAGAAAGAGCGTACAACTATAATAAGTTGTGGGGGATTTGTGACGTCATGGTTGTAATTTTGAGCATTCGAAGAGTGACAGTTAGGAAAAGATTGAGAAAAGAGAGTGTTTTTCTAGGGTTACCCTACCTCCCAGTTTTGGCTACAAGAAACTATTTCTATAGTAGGTACACATACTTAACATAATAAAAATGCACGATTTTGTTATATTTATTCCTTTTGCAAAATGAATTGATTTGCACAAGGTGAATTTCGTCTACGAAATACATAACTACATTTCAGGTTTTTTGTCAATGTTTCGATGTTAAAATAAATAAATTGTAGCCGATGATTGACGAAAATTTATTAAAAAGTCAGTAAATAAAAAAAGTACGTATACGCCCGAGTGCACCACTGTTTTGTCCTCGTTTTTATAGAAAACAAACTGCAGCGTAAGCATAAGAATTTTAATTAAAAAAAAAAAAAACAAAAGAAAAAAAATAAAAAAAAAACGGTTGACAAAATTTTGTCAACTAATGTAAGACTGTGGAAAAACGTGGCGAAAATTTTATTTTATTTTATTGATGATAAAACAATGAATTTTATTCCTTTAATTGTTTTTTAAGACTTTGATAAATAAATGCATGGAACTAATAGTTTGTGCTTAAAGGTTTTCTAAATTCATCCTCATCAATTATTATTTTATTATTATTGTTGTAGAGGGATCAAATACAAGAATTTTTTACTTTGGGGGAGGGGTCTATCTCCTTGAGTATAGGCAGGAGGGGCACTTCTATAAACTAAATAATTTAAAGCAATTAGTAGTTTTCGATGTTTAAGGTTTTCTAAAAAAATAGAAATTATACAGTAATCTGGTTTTTCAGTTCTTGATGAAGAAATAATGGAAGCACTTATCCAATTTAAGCCAATTTCTCACCTAATTCCACAATTGACCAGCTTCCTCTGAAGCCTATGCACTACGCATTGCGCCACCGAGGTCACCCGATAATGCACATCCAATGTAGGGTTTTTGTCTTTATAAATTGCATATTGATGTGCATGATCAGGTGACCTCGGTGGCGCAATGCGTAGTGCATAGGCTTCAGAGGTAGCTGGTCTAGGTTCGATTCCAATTGACGGCACTAATAATTTATAAATTAAAATTGATAATAAAGACTAAGTACCATTAATAAGGAATCTGATGGTTGGTGTGGCAGCCATGAAATTGCAATAAGTCCAGCCAAATACAATGGTGTTAGCTCACTCAACTGGTTGTTGAACATTCAAACATTCATAAATAATGTTGTATTGTTTTGTTATTATTTATTAATCTGTTAATGTACTAACGTTAGAAACTTACAACTATTTAGGCCGTGTGTCAATTGAGTTAAAAGTGCGTTAAATTTGATCCCATGGCTAAATTTTGACATTACTGAGGTGAATACAGTCGTCAAAATTTAACCTGCTCAGGAGCTCGTTTAAACCAGTAGATACATTTTGACGTTTGTATTAAGCTTCTTGCACATTACTTACACCATCGACCTTTTATACCTGGACTGCTTAGAGCCAACATCACGATGGTTCCCTTTATTAAAAAAAAAAATCGATACACTAGCGGCAATTTGAAAACGACTTAGGCATAATTTATTCACTCAAAGTTAAACATAACTTTGGGATTTTTACAGTCAACTTGAGAAATATTTTTTTTCACTCGAAGTTGACGTTTTCAACTTTAGGTTTTCAACTTTAGAGTTGATCAACGAAATAGTAGAAGTTAGTGAGTAAACTTGGGAGTTTTCATCATTTCTGTTTATTCAATCATGATATTGTGTAAACTTTTCGCTTTTTACTTCGAAAAGAAAAAATCTTAAAATAAATAATAATCAAATAAAAATAGAGCTCTGTTATAATTGAAATAATAAAATAAAAAATGTTTGGTGCAAATTACTTAATTCTGACAGAATTGGGCGTCATCTTTTTGGAGCAGCGAAGATGATGCAGAGGAAGAAAATTTATACCTTGAAAGGCGGCAATATAAAATGCTTTCCTGTGTTGGTATCGATAAATAGGACGACCATGATATCATTTATCGTTCTCGCCTCTCAAAATCAACGACAATTAAGTTTTTTTTTATTTAATAAAGGATTCGTTGCCTTTTGACGAAAGACATTACGGAAAATATTCGTATAAAAAAACAAAAACAGGTTGTCATTCAATCACCGAAATCAAGGATCTTCGGGCGCGGTAGATGGGGGACTGCATGAGCATTGAGTTTTTTGTCTTGGTATTCTTTTGACGCCGCGCTTCAGATGGAATGAAAAATCCATTCCAATTATTCGGAATAAATACAAAATCGACAATAATGGTTTATCCCGAGTATTTTATTGAATAAGGAAACACAAAATTCTTATTCCAAATATTTTGAATATAAAAAATTAATAAAGAAAAATATTCACTCTCAAATGCAAAATTATTGAAATGCAAACCAAAAGTTGAAAATGACGTCTTGTGTGTCATGTTTAACAAATTAATGAGAATGACGATCGACTAGCAGTCCAGGTATATAAGGTTCATCATGACTGCCACTATCAAAATGCAATTTCCGCGTTCAAGATAGTATCCAAAGCGATTTGGATAGATTTGTGATGTAATTCCTTCTGAAAAAAGCTATTGCAACAACAAATCAAGGTATCCACCGTCTCGGATAGGTTCCTTAACGCAAGGAACGACGATGGAAAATGTATGTTTTAAAATATTCCATTTAATGCAATTGACACAGCAAAACCCTCAAATTTTATTCACCTCTATAAAAACGGATCAAATTTAACTGGGATCAAATTTAACGAAAATGTTAATGCAATTGACACACGGCCTTAGAATACAATTTTAATAAGTAGAATACTTGAAAAAAAATCATGTTTCTAGATTCAAAAATAACAGTAGGTACCTTCCATACAAAAATGTTGAAAATCCATTAAGAAAAAACTTATTTTCTCGAAAACGGCTCGAAGAGCTTCGATAAAAAGGGATTTTACTATTAAATGTATGGTCAATATTTAGATTAAAAAAATTTTACCGATAACTGTTATTAACGGTACACGGAAAGAATTGAAAAATCACCAATTGCAAAATTTTGGGTTGTAATTTACGAAACTCTTCTTTTTTTTTTGTAAATCAAGGCGCTTTTATTTAAAAACATTTTGTAATTTACTACTCAAATCATCGTAAAAAGCTAAATTTTATAATTCGATATTTATTATCAAAAGTTATAATTCTAGCTTGTTGACTTGAAAGGTAATTACAAGTTTTTGAATCGCAATCTACTACTTCAGGGCAGTAATTTAATTTAACAACTTATTGATCTTGTGTTGCGAACTTTAAATGATGATTTTCATTTTCTCAATGCTCAAACCAGCAAAATGTAAGTAGCTACGATTTAAATATTGACCCCACACGATCGCAATTTACGAAAATAGGTATTTGCAAAACTATACAGTAAATTAAAATTTTTTTAGGCGTAATCTAACACTTCAGGGGAATAATTTAAATATTTATATGGTGATTTGAACTAACCAACAAGTAAATAAGTATTTGAAGTGATTAAGTTTCAACATGGTCCCTTTATATCGGCCTAGGTGGAAGCGTGTTGGATTGATATGCGGAAGTTACCAGGATCAAATCCCAAATTAAGTAAAATAGAATTCTTTTTCAAATATGTAAAATTGTATACACAATTCAGAATAAAAAGGAAGCGGCTGCAAACACAACACCCGTATGTGGACAAGAATAACAAAATAAAAATACACGCAAATCAACATTTCGACCACAATTCGCAGATTTGGAAATTTTCATTTTTTTTTTTTTTATTTTGACTACGAAATAATAATAATAATTCAATTTGTATGCCCGTAATAAAAATAAATAAAAAAAAATGCTACCTAGAGTAGGGATCGCACCCACGACTCCAGGTTAGCCACCATACACTATATCCAAATTGATACAAATTGATATCAAATTGCGATTCGCTAATGGTAATATTTTTTTCCTCGAACGAATTATTGATACTCAGGAGTGTTGAAATATAATTTTTGAGTGTCAATATCTCCATTTCACTCATTTTTTAATATGGCAAACAAAAAGTCTTAATTTAGTTATTTCGAATCCAAGGTCCAAAACTGGATTAATTTTTTGTGATTTGTAGCTTATTTTTCTTGATCTGATCTAAGAATTCTTTCCGTGTACCTGTCGTAGAACCGATTTTTTGGTTTTCAAATTTCTGGACAACGGCTTCACCGATTTCAACCAAAATGTTTATACAAGAGCTCCTTCACAATTTTAACAATTTTGCATACACGAAATTTCAAAAAATTATTTTTGGTTTTTTTAAAAAAATATTGAATTTTTTTCAATATCTTGAAAACGGGCTAGAAATTTTTGTTTTATTTTGTGTATAATTGAATTTTGTTAAATACTAAATGTTCCCATATTTGAAAATGTGCAAGAAATTGTATATTTAAGAAATAATTTTTAAGAAAATCGCTTCCAACGGTTTTTGATTATTTATCTTCATAAATTCATATTTATCAAACAATTTAGATGGCATACTTTTTTTTGATCTCTAACATTTTGAGCCATTAAAATGACAAATTTATAGTCATAATTTATTTTTTTTTTTTTAATGATATCATACTATTTTTGAACAAATCCATGTGTAGTACCTACTCGTGCATCATCAATTTCTAGCTATACGAGATGAAGTTTTGTGCGATACAGTCGCATGTTTTTTGTATTTTTATCAGGTTTAGGTTTCAAAATATTTGTTTCGAAAACTATTGAAAAAAATAACTTGATTTTAAAACTCAATAAAAGAACAAAATTCTGGCTGTCAAAAATGTACATATCACTCTTTATCATCAATTGTTCCGTTCTTTTTAAATAAACGGAAGGAGATCAAGACCCCTACCTCCATGATGATATATAATTGTTTTAGGTCCCTCTACAAGAATCCATTATTATTTTGCACCGACTATAATTCGTGCCCTAATCAATTTTATGTGAAAAACGACCAATTTTCGATGGCTTCCCCGGTATTGTTCTTTCCAACGGCAACTCAAAACAAATACTGAGGATGAGTTAAGAAAACACTTAAGCATAAGCAATGGGTTGCATGCAGTGATTTGGCAAAAAATGCTGAAAACGGTCCACCCTTATAAGAAAGATTTTTATTTCATCTTAACGCGACCATTTTTCACAAAGACAAAGCTCTTCAAAAATCAAAAATCGAAAAAAAAAAATAGTTTCTAGTGTAATATCTGACAAAAAGAAAAAAATTTCCAAAAGAAACATGTTTGTTTATTGAACGATAATAATTTATTTTAATACTAAGTGACTGAACAAAGAAAACAATTAAATTGAAAAATACAAACCATATTTTACAGAGAGTATCTATGTGTGTCAGATAATGCATAGTGGAAAATATGCTAATTTCTAATGTTGATAAAAAGTGTTTTGTTGTGTTCCTCTATCTCCACTTTCCTATCTGCTTCAAGATAATTTCCATTTGGGTATGTGTAGTTTCCATAATTTTGTCAACTCCTGAATTGTTGTTGTATTTTACGCTGACATTTTTCTGTGGAATGCAAAAATATTTTCATTTGTGTGTCCCAATTTTGTTCAACAGAAGTTTTTGTTTTAAAGCATTAAGGAGCCGTCACACACTGAAAGGAAAATACTTTCAGAAAGCGTTTCGTAAATTTCTATTTTGAAATTTTCCTGAAAGTTTTTTTCAGACAGCAGTCACACTATGAAAGGAAAGTTCTTTCTGACAACTTTTTACTTTCAAGAAAGCAAATTTTCTAAAAACATTTTTCGGGTCGTCATACTATGAAAGCGAACGCGTTTTCTGAAAATGCTTTCTGAAAGTGCTTTGTGTGTAAACGGTTGTGATATTTGAGCAGTTTTGGAATATATATTCGAATAAAGGCAATTAACTACACTCCTCGTCAACTGAATACGCACAAACATTTTTTAATATACTTTATCCATTTTTTCCAAACAGTGATGGTTATTATGCCATCTGTTGATGCTAACTATTCCCTTAAGATGTTAAGCAGATAATTCCGAAAGAATTATCCAAAAACAACCGTGAGTTTTTCTTCAACCACTTGCAAAGTGTTTTATATGCAAAGTAGGAGTTTTTTTTTTAGTCAACTGAATAGGTACAACGCCATTTTCTTCGTTGTTTATAAGGTTTTTGGAGTGCTTGACAGTTTAAATTAACGATTTTAGTGTTTTCAGTAAAATTTAATTCTTGATTTCAAATTTTAAGAAAAATGGGTAGATCTACGTGTCTTAACAGTGTTGAAAAAGCTAAAATCGATTTACTTAGAGACCAAGGCCTAACTGGACGTGCAATAGCTGATAAAGTTGGCCGAAGTTTTAATGTAGTTTATTCTTACTTGAAAAATAAAGATGCATACGGCAAAAACATGAAGGGAGGTAAGAAAACAGCAACAACAGCAGCTGAGAGACGAAGAATTTTAAGATGTGCATCAAATTCTTCTGATTCTGTGGCAAAAATAAAACAAAAAGTCGGCGTAAACGCAAGTTGCTCAACAGTATTAAGAGTAACCAACAACTCAAGCCATCTTAAACGATTGAAACTTAAGAAAAAACCACCACTTGACGAGAGACGGAAAATGTTGCGATAAGATTTTTCAAGACTTCACATGAGTTGGAAAAAAGAATGGTATCACGTGGTTTTTTCAGATGAAAAAAAGTTTAATTTCGATGGCCCTGATGGGTTCAACTTCTATTTTCACGACTTAAGAAAAGAAAAAAGATTTTTAAAGCGCCATCATAGTCGTGAAGGAGGTGTCATGATATGGGGAGCAGTCAGTTATTATGGAACAGTTGAGCTCGAGGTTGTAACATCAAGAATGACAGCAGCTGGGTATAAAGTAATTTTGGAAAGAAATGTTCCTAAATTTTCTAACATCTTTGGACCCATAAACTGGACCTACCAACATGATAATGCGCCTATTCACTCAGCGCGCATAATAAAAACATGGATAGAGGAGCAACAAGTGCAGTTGCTTCAATGGCCGCCGTACTCACCTGATCTAAACATCATAGAAAATGTCTGGGGATGGTTAGTACGCAAAGTTTATGAGGGTGGTCGTCAGTTCGAAGACAAAGAAACCTTAATTTCTGCAATCAAATTAGCGTGGAGCGAAATTTCGTTAAATTACATTAAAAAGCTATACGATTCCATGCCGGATCGAATTTACGAAGTAATTAAAAATAAAGGTGGAAGTACCCACTACTAAACTTAAACAAAAACTTGTTTCATTCCATTCCAATACCAATTTTAATTTTTGTACCTATTCAGTTGACTCAAAAAAAACTTCTACTTTGCATAACTTACACTTTGGAAGTGGTTGAAGGAAAAACTCACGGTTGTTTTTGGATAAAACTTTGAAATTCTGTTATTTATATGTTACGAAAATTTTTACCATCAACAGATGGCATAATAACCATCACTGTTTGGAAAAAATGGATAAAATATTTTCAAAAATGTTTGTGCGTATTCAGTTGACGAGGAGTGTATAATGGAAATTATCCAAATACGGGTAATCGTAGGTCAATTTGAAAGCGACTGTTTTGGGAATGTGGTGCTGAAAATCAGTACCACACAACGCTCATGAGAGATTTGCGCACAGAATGAGACGAATTCGTCCGTAATTTTGCTCACGTTTCGGAGGAGCAGTTTAATTTCTTGTGTGACAAAGTACGCCGTTTGTTGAAAAACAAAATACAACATCGAGTGTGCCCATCAGCGTAGAGGAAAGATTAGCTGTGACTTGTGACACTGAAACACCTTGCACATGGCGATACTTACAACACACTGTCTCAAGTGTTTTGTATTTTCCGGCCAGCAATCACTTCAATTGTTCCAGAGGTTTGCAGTGCTTTACATCCAACATTGGCATCAGAATATTTGCTAGAAGGTAGGTAAGTATTTTTATTTAAGCTTTGTTGAATTCAGCAAAAGTGAGAATGATATGGATTAAAGAAAATAAAAATATAGTTAAAAAAAATCATTCGTTTCCGATTTATAGCGTTCTATAATTCGCAAACATTGCTTGTGATTGTTAACCATCCTGCTGGTCCATTTGATGATGTGGAGAAAACACTCGAGAGATTGGTTGAACTTGAAGCTCCTAATTCACTTCATTGTTGCGGTGAAAGCACCGCTTGGACTGTTGGTTCTCGTGCTTTCCAAAACGGGCCGGCTTCAGAAGATGATGTTCTGGAGAGGAGTTCACTCTCCGCCAAACCAAGTGTGGCTTGGTGATTAGATCATTGAATCTGACAAAACGAGTTGTATGCGCGCTTTGGCGCATTTGACAATACTTTCATGTCGAATGTTGTTGAGCACACTTACAATCTCTATCCCAAACTAGTCCACTTCATGTTGCGGTGACAGCCCCGCTCGGACTATTGGTCCTCGGGCTTTCCAAAACGGGCTGGCTTCAGAAGATGATGTTCTAGAGAGGAGTTCACTCTCCGCCAAGCCAAGTGTGGCTTGGTGATTAGGTCATTGAATCTGACAAAACTAGTTGTATGCGCGCTTTGGTGCATTTGACAATACTTTCATACCGAATATTGTTGAGCACACTCACAATCTCTATCCCAAACTTCTAACGAATATAATACCACAATTTTACGCTTGCCACAAAAACAATTGTGGACTTATGACCTACTTCCTTTATCATATTAGGGTCATTGTAGATTTTTGGTCCACCAGAGTGGACTATTTTCTACTATTTCTATTTGCCAATAGAAAAGTAATTCTGTGCAAAACATACTTTCGCTTTCAAGAAAGCAAAAAACTTTCACAAACAGTTTCTGAAAGCAGAAAGCGTTTTCTGAAAGTGATTTACCTTCTTGAAAATGTTTTCAGGAACTAGTCACACTGTGAAAGTTTTTTTTTTCTGAAAGCGTTTTCAAGAAAGCAAATCATTTGCAGAAACACTTTCAGGAAAGTATTTTTCCTTTCAGTTTGTGCCGGCACCTTTAAGGCAAGATACATATATTATAGGTAATATCATTAGCATGTTCATTTTTGTTCAGTTCTGCGCATGCTGTTTAAATCAATAGTAAGCAAATTGAATTTCAAACAATCACAAAAAATTTGTTTTTCTTTACTGTGTACTTACACAAAGGGCAGCCATCTTGAAATTTGGAAAGGTGCGCCTGATAATACCTTAGATATGTGTACTGTGCCTTAAAGGTGCCGTCACACACTGAAAGGAAAGTACTTTCAGAAAGCAAACAAATTTCTGAAAGTAAAACTTTCATAGTGTGACGACCCGTAAAATACTTTCCTGAAAGTGTTTCTGAAAATGATTTGCTTTCTTGAAAACGCTTTCAGAAAAAAAAACTTTCAAAGTGTGACTAGTTTCTAAAAACTTTTTCAAGAAAGCAAATCACTTTCAGAAATCGCTTTCTGCTTTCAGAAACTGTTTGTGAAAGTTTTTTGCTTTCTTGAAAGCGAAGGTAAATATGTTTTACACAGAATTACTTTTCTATTGGCTAATTAAATCAGTTATGAACTTTAAACCCGCTCTGGTGGGCCAAAAATCTACAATGATCTTAATATGATAAAGGAAGTAGGTCATAAGCCCACAATTGTTTTTGTGGTAGGGGTAAAATTGTGGTATGTAGTATATTCGCTAGGCAGACACCACTGTCAACAGTTTTTTTTTTTTTTTTTTTCAGTTACATCTTGGAAAGCCCACTCCGCTTAGCGGGTTCAAAGGATGTTAGCAAACATGTGAAAAATGCCACATTCGAGGAGATCGGTGCGGCAATTGGTGTTTTGGCAGACGAAGCCAAAAAAAAAACTCCGAAATTTGCGGATAATCTTTCTGCAAAATAGTAGAAATAAAGCTAAGACTGGAAGCGGAGTATAGAACCAACCGAAGCAGGAGTTCTTTAACGCGATGCAATTTATTGCCGGAGAAGTAACAATACTGCCTGCAATACAGATTCTGTAAATGAAAATCATATTTTATATTTCGTGAGCAAAATTACGGAAGAACTTGTCTCCTTCTGCGCGGTACTGATTTCCAGCATTGCGTTCCCAAAACGGTCGCACCAAAATTGACCTCAATTACCCGTATTTTGCTCATTAACATGCTGCGAAATCCGTATGATAATTTCCATTATGGTTGATTACCTTCTTTAGCGAACTGCATTATGTTGCTACTCTGAATAAAACAATTAACGAAACAAAGCTCAAATATCACTACCGTTTACACACAAAAGCATTTTCAGAAAACGCTTTCATGGTGTGACGACTCGAAAAATGTTTTCAGAAAATTTTCTTGCTTGAAAGTAAACAGTTTTCAGAAAGCACTTTCTTTTCATAGTGTGACTGCTGGCTGAAAGCGCTTTCAGGAATATTTTCAAATCGGAATTTTCGAAACGCTTTCTGAAAGTATTTTTCTTTCAGTATGTGACGGCTCCTTAAGTCTAAACATTTTGAGAAATATGCAATCGTTTGAACATATTTTTAACTACTTACGAACTACTAACTTAACGATGATGAGAAGTCCAGAAGAGTGATTTTCGGCCAGACGTCCGTCGGTTTGTTTGTCTGTGAATCCTAATGAACACCGATCTAGGGCTTAAATAGTTCACGGATTTACTTCAAATTTGGTGTGAAGTAATTTTATGTGAATTCCCATAAGAATTATTCAAAATTTTGTTTTAGCTCCTAAAAATCTCTGGAAAATTTATGATAATACTGCAACCATTTTAGTTCCAATAAATGCCAACAATGGAAATAAAGTTTTAAGATTTTTTGATTCTACAATCAAGTAGTAAAGAAATTAAGGCCCGTTTGCTGATACGAAACATAAATCTACATCATAACTAAGTTCAACATAGTTTGTATGTTTAACTTAATTTATTCTCTGTTGCAAGAAAATATTTATGATCGCTTCAAAACGTAATTTTTTTTTTCCACTAAATATTTCATTAAATTAATGGATTTTCAATGAAACCTGATAATTAAAAAAACAAACAGTCCGGCGTTATTTTTTGTGTTTCTATAAAAAGTGATATTGTGAAGTTTTGTTGTTATGAAACTGCTGCCTTAGAATTGTCAAAAACGTGTTTCATATCCTTGAATATTGGCGAGGCAACATATTGCCTATTTCTTTTTTATTTTAATATAAATATAATCAAGCTTCTGGAATCTTTATAGACAGTCCAAAATACATCTATATATATGTATAATAATACGCTTTTCTGATTCTGAATTTATACAACCAAACAGCTTTGCCTACAATTCTATTACCTCGTTTGAGACATATAAAATGATTCTTTCCTTCTTGTACTTCAGATGAAATATCTAGCACGCTCCTTAAAAAAAATTTTGCTATATGTATCTGATGTTTTATGTTTCATCTTTAACTTAAGTGTTGTGCAGGGAGTTTTCCCACAAAACCTTAAATGTGCTGAGGTTATACCTTTGTTTAAGAAAGGAGACAGGAAAAGCATTTCAAACTACAGACCTATTTCTCTTCTTCTCACAGTTTCCAAAATTTTTGAAAAACTCATGAAAAACAGAATTACGTCTTTTTTGAACAAAAATAGTTTTTTCAGTGAGAATCAGTTTGGTTTCAGGTCTGGTAAGTCAACAGAAGATGCCATTCTTAGGTTATGCAGTCAGTTGTATGATATTTTAAATAATAACAGATTTACCATAGCCCTCTTCATTGACATGACAAAGGCTTTTGATATGGTTGATCATGATTTTCTTCTAAGGAAACTTTACAATGCTGGTTTTAGAGGAGTTGTTTTTGAATGGTTGAAGTCATATTTGAAGGGTAGAGTCCAAACAGTAATTCTAAAGGGAATCTCAAGTGAAGCCCGTATGAAAAATAGCGTACCACAAGGATCCATACTTGGCCCTTTGTTCTTCTTAATATATATCAACTCACTTTTCAAACTCAAGTTAAATGGCCTTTCGACTGCCTTTGCGGATGACATATCCTTCACTTACCAGTCAGTTTCCGAACTTAACTAAGTATTACAAATTAAAGAAGACCTCCAAACTTTAAGGACATGGTTTTCTATTCATAAGCTAATCCTTAGTGAAAAACCTAAATTGATGACCTTCAAAATATCAGGCTATAGACCTTCTGACTTCAATCTGTATTTTCATGCTTCGAATTGTAGACAATACAGCGTTCCTATACATTTTTGTGGTAAATCTAATTTTGATCCAAACGGAGCTTGTTCAGATTTTTTTTTCAAAATTGAAGCAGTGCCAAGCTTTAAATACTTAGGCGTAATTATTGATTTAAATCTTAATTGGAAAGATCACATCGGAAATATTAAATCTAACTTAATGCTGGTCACTCGAAAAATGTATCTCTTAAAGCCTTTTTGTTCTAAAATAGTCTTAAATTTGGTATATTATGGTCTTGCACATTCAAAACTGCAATATGGATTATCTAGCTAGGGAGGTTCATACGCATATACTTTTAAGACCTTGTTAATTGCACAAAAACAACTGATACGTATTATTTGCAACAAAAATCGATTCTCTGAAAGTTGGCCTTTATACAAAGACTTAAGAATTCTGCCTATGAGACATCTTTACGTTTTTAAAGTCTTGAAAGAATTTTTCAAGCAAAGTGGTAATATGCTTAGCAGAAACTCTCAATTATACGATCTACGTATAAACAATATGCACCTAGTTAATCAACCTGTTGCGAATAAAACACATTTCTCTCATTTTTATACTGCCTCTGCACCCAAATGCTTTAATAAACTTCCTGTGTTAATTAGAATGACTCATAACTTTAACTCATTTTTAAAAAAAGGAAAACAAAATTGGCTTTTCACGGTGGACTTTTATTTTATTGAAAATTACTTTCGTTAATATAAAACAATCCTTTAATTCACTTTTTTCTTAATTTTTCACTTGATGTTACATTATTAATTATAAACTATCCAACATTTGCTTCAATTTTGTCTAGGTTTTAAAAGGGAAATTAAAATCGAAAGATGTAATTTATTTTATATTTATAAATAGGTATTATATTTTTTTGATCATTATTATTTTTAATTGTAACTATTTTAGTTCTGATTGTCACCCCACATCAGATTTATTTTTGTGAATTTTTTCTTGCTGTATCATTCGACACTTACTTTTAAGTTAATGAATGATTACTATTTATTCATTATTAATCAATTAATGGTTATACTAATTTTAAGTTTGAAATGAATAAAAAATACTTCTAAATCTAAAAAAAAAATAAAATCTTAGCAAAACCTAAGCAAAACCTAACGGTACACTTTGCTCTGTAAATACTCAACGGAACTACATAAATTATATAGCGTTAGAAAGGGCTTGCCCAACAGATGTGCAGAAACTAAAAGTTATGTCTGTATGTAGCTGTTAAAGCATTTAATGGTCATTTGAATTTTTTGAGATAAATGATTTTTACCATTTTAAGGGTTGGGCCTAGAAGTTGATATATGATATATCGGGAGATTTTGACCATTATTAATTTGAATTTTTTGGTGGAAAATTTAGAATCCATATCTTAATGTAAAGTACACACAGAAAGTAACATTTTTATATCTTTCTGACCAAAACTAACTTCCATAAGAAATACATACATTTTGAAGTATGGTAGACTTTATTAGCTTTAAAATTAAAAAAATAAATATTTTGTTTTTACGACGCACATACATACATACATATGTGTGACAGTATTTGAACAAATTGAGTTTGTGTAAAATTAAAAGATATTTTTCATCGTATTTCTCAATATAAACCATTTTTTATTTCTGTATTTCCCAGGGCCACTGGATACACGTTATGTTGCAGGATTACCCCCGACTTCATAAAAGTTAACATTCAGAATCAATGTTAAAACAATCGCGAACTTATTTTACTATTAATGTACATTCTTGCTAAACTTTTATATCATTTTTGAAAGCAAACATCAACACTTCTAAAAGAGTAACATTTATAAATAGGGCTTGAATGTGGCAGTGATTCAGGATGTTTATTTTCACGAATTCGGGATACGTTATATTAAAAACCTTATTTGAAACTCGATCGAGACCGGTAAAATATATTATTTTAAAACTCCAAAATAAGTACATTCAAGAATTCACCGGTAAAGCTTAGAGTTTTTCCAGCAAAATTGATAAAAGTCTGAAATGTTATGTTTTCATAATTCATTTTGAACGTTGTACAACATTTTTTTTTTGGGCATCTTTACCTTAGGTCGCCAGCTTCACGGGTTCCGAGGATTTCAACTCCTTTAATGTGTCGTCTGTTTTGCTCACGCAGCTATTTAAGCATTAAAAGACCAATGGTTGTTTGAATTTTTGGTATGTGGGTACTCGCCAAAAAAATACATATCTAGGACAAAGATTGATTTAACTTAAATTAAGGGTAATATGTTAGCTTGAGGACTTTTAAAAAGGCAAAAAATTAGGTGAATAATATCCGTCCATTTTGAACATATTTTCATACTTTTTTTGTAAAGCTATACAGTTGGGCACTTATTTATTTTACAAATTTAAAAAAGTACGTATACGCCAGGGTGTACTTAATTTCGAATTTCAATTTAGAAATTTATATTTTCATAGTTTAAGAAGAACAAAATTTGGTTTAACTAAGAAAATAAATTGTGCTTAATAGATGAAGAAAGGTTAACTATTGAATAGTTTATCAACAAAATATTTAAAAAAAATAAGCAACACCATTATTTTTTTTTTCTTTTTAAGTTCAAGACAAAATTTGAACGAATGCCTAAGGAATGTTGATACTAATTACATACGCATCCGTAAATTTTGTTTGTTTTTTTTTTTATTAGTTTTGCTTTGCTAAAATTTTCCAAAATTGTCTTGGATCTTATATAAAGTAGTAAAGAGATAATCTATGACATATCCATGAATTTTTTGTTTGTTTCGCTGGCCGAATATTCAGCCACTGGCTATACTAGTTTGTATTGTTATTATTGTACTATTCGTACTAGAATGTCAGCTTATTAGGCTTGACCATTCTTTATTCCGTCAATTTCATTGAATTTTTGAACAACAACAACAACTTATAATAATAATAATAACAACAACTTAAAGGCGCTACCACCAATTGTTTGGCTGGAGATATAGCTATTTCGTGCTTTGCCACTTTTGCACTCATCAGTCTCCTTTTTGTAGTGCTGAGCTTTAATCCAATTTTATTTGAAAAACTGTTTTTTTTTTTTTTTTTTTGTATGCACACCATAGGATTCGAACCTACGCATATCAGATTTGCTCAGTCTTAGCAGTCGTGTGCACTACGCACTTCACCGCTTTAGACCACTGACGTCACAGGTCGAGATGTGTTATTTGTTTATCAGATGCATTTGGAGCATTATCATTTTTATAAGCGCCTTTAAGAATGCTGTCTTGTTCCGCCTCCATTTTTCTCCATACCTTATTTCGATAGACTACAATTCGCAGTACTTACGTATCAAAAAGGGAGAGGTTGGAAGATCGGTAACGAACCAGACTATTAAGTTATTATTGTTATTATTGTACTATTCGTACTAGAATGTCAGCTTATTAGGCTTGACCATTCTTTATTCCGTCAATTTTATTGAATTTTTGAACAACAACAACAACTTAAAATGCTGATGCTCCAAATGCATTTGATAAACAAATTCATGTTTACGTTTGGTGCAAAGCAATATGTATATGGCACACTTAAAAGTTTATGTTGAACATAAGTATTTATGTTTCGTGTAAGTAAACGGGCCTTGTACTTTTAGGGAATAGCAATGTATCTATGTATGTAAGTATGTACGTACATAAATATGTTTTTGTAAAATAAAAAAAACTCACCAATTTACTAATTTAAATTGAATTTTTAAACTTGAGGTATATAGTCTAAGAGCCGGCAGCAAATTTTGGGAGTGGAGTGATAACCAAAATTTATATACATGTATGTGTAGATATACGCAATATTATGCTAAATTCGATAGTCTGGCAAGTTTCTTTTTCACCCGGGGGCGGGGGTGGGCGTTCGAAAACGGTAGTTTAATAATAACTTTAACTTTAATAACTTTTTTCCTTTGAAGTATAACCAAAAGAATGGTACGCCAAAATATCAGAAACACTCTCCTGATTATAAAAATGTTTGTCCAAGACGTTTTGGTTTCAGCCTTGTTCTTGTCAGACGTCTGTTTTTTAATATCCTCGAATGAGGTATGTATAACCAAAAGATTAATACACCAAAAAATCAGAAACATTCTACCACCATGAAGAATGGACAAAACCAACTTTTTTCATTTGAGGAATAATCATTGAATAAATTTTACTTAAAAAAACTATTAAATCATTTAACAACGTGCAATAATAAGATATTAAAAAAAATTAGTCTTCTTCAGACGTCTGGCAAGAACATGGCTGAAACCAAAACGTCACATTTTTATAATGAGGAGAGTTTACCTGATTTTTTGGCGTACCATTCTTTTGGTTATATCTCATAGGAAAAAAGTTATTAAGGTTTTAAGTTCAAAAATGCATTTGAGAAAAGTTAACGAGCGTCGGGCAAGCACAAGGCTGAAACCAAAACGTCTTGGACACACTTTTTTATAATAAGGAGGATATTTCTGTTTTCTATTTTTGTGGTTATCACCTCCACCCCAAAAGTTGATTTTCGCGCATTTTGGTGGGCGTCAGACAAGGGGAAGGCTGAAAGTAAAAAATTTGCTGCCGGCTTTTGGTCTAATATATATACATAGATAAATCTTGAAAGCATATCAACTTTTAGGTTAGCATGTCTCAAGAAAACTTTGGGTCGGTCATGCCAGCAAAAAACTTCGGGAAAGTAAACTCTGATTTTCGTTAGAGAAAAAAGTTCCATTTCGTTGAAAAGCTTTGTGAATTTATCTTTAAATAAAAAAAAAAAATACGTATAGGCCGTGGTGTACTTTTTTTAAATGCCATGTTAACACAAAATTTAGAAAGTACAAGAAAAAAGCTGCTTAGGATGACCAATAAGGATCTGCCCTATGGGCGGCTAAAGTCACGCTACACCACTTAGAGCCGATTTTTCAATAGTCAGTTAAAGAAAAGTGAGTTATTTATTGGAAGATAAAGTTATTTGGATCTTTAACAATCGAATAACAAAATTGAATTTTTCAAATGAGAAAAAAATAATCTATAGAACATTATAATTTGAATGTCACTTTCATTTATGTTTGAATATGTTTTTGATATTTTTGTTTTTGTATATCGAACATTTCTAAAATAATTTTAATTTTATTTAACGTTTATTTCAAAGCAATGTTGATAAACAGTAATATTTGACTTTGAAAATATTTATTCCTATGAATAACTTTATCTGAATTCTAAAGAAGATGAAGAAATTTATATATTAAAATATTGAAATTACTTTTGTTTTAAGTGGAGTGAATCAATAAAATTCAAATAAAAAGTACAAGTGACCTCAACTCCAGAAATAATTGCGTTTCGCCCAAGGTATAACAGTGGGCTCTTCAGTCAGTCTGTTATACCCTACTAAGACACAAATTTTGGTCGATGTTTACCGACTCTTATAAAAATCATAGGAACAAGATACTGTGATTTTTATTACTCTAGGGGAATTTGCTTAAATTCTTGCACCCAGAAAATAATAATAACCACGGGTATTTATTTTCTGGGTGCATTCGATTGTGCCAGTGAAGAAAGGAAATCACAAACCTTTTTGGAGCGAATAACCACGAAAATGAATTTTCGGAAATAAAAGAAAGAATTTTAACTCTTAAAAGAAGAATTTTTTTTTATTGAACTTAATTTTGATTGGGAAACCTTTCAAGTAGGATTAAAACCCAAGATCTTTTAGAAACTGTGAGAACAAAAGAGCTAAACAAAAGAAGATGAACTGTTACTGCTCTTTCCCGAAAGAACAAAACGGTTTTTAACGGGTCGCGAGTTCCGCTTTATCGGAAATATACTCGAAAGCAAAAACCAAACGATTCACTAAATTTAACAAAATCTCTCAGATAAAAGAAACGCACAATTCTAATATAAGATATCAATAATATACTTAGCTTGTAATTTTTCTCCTGCCAATTTCTCGCTCCTATCTCCAATCAATTTTCCTCCTCTTTTCTTTCTGCCGTTTTAAACCTTTTTAAATTCATTCACTACCTTTTTCGGTAATGAAAACTTCCAAAAAAATTAAAAAACTACACTCAAATTTCTTTTTCTTTCGCTTTTCAAAAATTTCTTTTTTTTTGCCAATTTTCTTTCAGAACCTCCAGTTCGCTCTATAGACGGGTAAGAAGTGCCCTTCCAGGCTTCGACCTTGCCTGGACGACTGCTTCCTTTTTCCAATGCCCAAGTGCTTTCGGCCAATCAGAAAGCGTGGGTTTCGGTCGCGTCATCATTCAGCTACACCACGCATATTTGCGGGAGTGAGCGAACGCAGTTGAGACCCCACCGCCTATCCTACTCGCACTTTACACCCAGCTTCCTGCATTGTCATCGCCACTGAATTCGCCGTCCTCTGGTATGACTTCCAGTGGGCGGGAATTTAATGGATGCATTCAGCCACCCTATTCACACACCCTCAATTTTTAAAAGAAAGTTTTGGAAATCTACAAAAACAAACTTAAGTTCAAGACCGTTTACATTTTTCCCCTCGAATAAAAGTAAAATTACTGTTGAGAAAATTGATGGGAAGTTAACTTCAATATTCAAAATGTCGGAGAGAAGAAATTGGCAGTAATTCCCTACTTCGCGATTTTACTCTATATCGTTGGACTTTTGCGCAGATTAAGGGATAAGGGACTAGCGTTAACATTCCATCTTATACAATTAATAATTTAGTAAAATATTTACGTTGGGCATTCAGCCATTCTCATACCGAGTCACATCTGCCATCGGGGACCAATGTCGCCCGTCCAACTTTTGGATTTGGACGTAGACACCTGTCTGTCACGTTGAATTATGTTTGTGTCGACCATCTGTCAACCAGGTAATTATTTATTCTTTTGTGGACCGCCCGTCACACATTTTCCACTTTGATTTGTGTCAACCTGCTTGGGTTGCTTTTCCAAAATACTTTAAGAGCAGGCCTCTGGTTGATGGAAACCAGGTATCTACTGAAATCTAAGAGCATTTTGGAGCCACAACGGAAAAGGAGTGATTAAAATGAATTAATGATAATGAATAGGCCAATGAAACTTGTTGTGGTAAAATTTACCGCAACAAATCTTGCTTACTCTTTTATCAAAATGATTAATATTTTGTTTTCCAAAATAAAATAATCAAAATGAACCTTTCTATAACTTATACCTACCTAAAGTTGGTTTTATTATTAAACATATCCACCATAATGGTGGTAGTAGTGCAGAAATAAAACTACACTATCGACATACGTGTTCAAAATAAAACTGTCGTATCCTCAATAAAATTTCTGTTTAGGTGTACCATAAACATTCATCTGCTCCATACTCCATAATTGTACTAGTTCTACAACTGTCAAATGCCAACAAAAAACACAAAAACAAACAAACAGCTGTTTAAGCCGCATGTTGTTCTCTTAAATAAACTTACCGCATTTTCCATTTCTCTTTTATTTTCCCTCAAAAAAAAAAAAAAACAATTTTATTCTTTTCTTATGAGGAAAAAAGGGCTACCAAGAGAATTTAAGAAACCAGTTTTCCACAGTTGCGGTTTATCTATTCTTGAAGTTGGTAAGAAAATATCGGATGTGGATTGCTTTGTTGTGTTTAAATATATTTTCTTTTTGTGAAAAGTGAAAAAGGAAAAATAAAAGAAATCTTTGATGAAAGAAGGTGAACAAAAAAAAAAAAAAAAAAAACAAGTGGCTACCTACAATTTGTGTCGTTATTGTATTTCATTCTATATGTGAAATGTTTAAATTTATCAATAAAATATGTGTATCTAGTATCTAGGCGGTGCAATTTAAGAAGAAGCTGTGCAAAAAAAAAAGTATAAAGTGTATCTACAATAATTCCGTAGTAATTTCTACTTGTTTGCAAAAACAACAACAATAAGGATGGAGAATTCTCCAAATTCCATTGAAATGCAGATAGATAACTTCCTGGAGCACTTTAAGCGTAGTGCTTCTAAGGCCATGGACGCCGACTGGGTTGTGGGTGGCAGTATGAGTAGCAGTTGCAATGGAGTTGCTGCTTTTGGCAAATTAACCAAAACTAGAAGCCGTTCAAGTTGCCTGGATGTAACGGAATTGTCAGGTTCGTGATGGCGAGTCCTTTCTTTTTTTTTTACCTCTTTTACTTTTTTTTTTTTGTTCAAAAACACCCCCCGGTCTTTAGTTATCGATTAGTTTTTCATTTAGAATGACATTGACGCTAGGTTTTTCTCCCCATCCTATAGCCCTCTGCTCCTTTCAACATTTCCTGGATACCACCACCCTCGCTCAAGGGGTTAGTGTCCTTTGATATAAGTCTTCCTTTGGAGTAAAACACCACGTCGAGTGACTACGACGACGAGGACGTAGAACGTAGTTGCATAGAAAAATACGATTTTTTTTTGTCCGCCCATATCCTTGTGCATCATCTTCTTCTCTATGACTGGGGCTCTCGCGTGGGGATGTAAAGTGTGTATTTGTTGCTATACTGCCAACCCTGGTGTGGTGGCCGTCCGCATTCAAAGGGTGGAAATGGCAGAAAATCGATTCAACACTGGCACCGGGGTGGATGAAACTTGTGAGGGTAATTACTGAATTCTATGATTGCAGTTCACCCCTCTTCGTATCCCGCTGTCGGCCGTTTCTTGTTTTTTTTTTTTTTTTTTTTAATTATTTTCATGTATACAAACCCCGAGATTCATGCGTTGCTATGATACCTAGTCGAGAATACGGAAGGAAACTTGTTGAAAGCGCAATTAACTTATTTGTGCCAAAAAGGAAGGGATGAATGCATATTCAGATTCCGAAGGATAAATTATTAAATGCCATCAGCAGAGGCATTGCTGAATGAAAAATAAAATAAATTACGTCGCTGTGAATACCTACACAAATGCGCGGGAAAAACGAAATGAATTTAGAAGTAAGGGCACACAACGATACACACAAACTTATATATTTACCCTTCGTTACTTCGTACTGGAAATGGAAATACGACGTTGTACTTTATTTTCTTTTCGAATAACCAGTCGTAAATGACCTTGCAAGTTTAGTGCAAGAGGAGCTAAATGAAAAAAGAAATATACTACCACCATCATGCTATTTCCGTTGCCGACCATGCATCTCATGGTGTGGCCGTGATTTTAAAATTCTTGTTTGGTTACTCTTATACTAGAACTAAAACTAGGCTGTGTTAAGAACATTGCTTTGACGAAACAAAAAACAAAGTAAGTAACTGATGGTGATGGAGAACGACGACGACATGCTCATATGGAGGAACTTGCTCTTGGAAAGCTGAAGGACTGATGCCAGAGTCAACATTTAATTAGTGAAACACACAACTAGACAATTAACATGAAATACCTACCTACGCGTCTAGAAAATAATTAAATATTAAAAAAAGGGCAAGTTGCTTTAAGAAGGCATATTATAAACGGCTTAGAAAACAGAACTTATTAAAAGAACACCCTTCGGACAAGTGTCCAAAAGATTTATAATTAAGGGAAGCAAGTTTTATTGACGGTATATTTAAAAGTTAACAAGAAGTATACCTACATAAGACCTTGACAGACTCCTGCTCTGAGACTTTAGAGTCACTCTTAGTACTCACTTCCCAGGGTGTGTCAATGACATACCTCTTGGGGACAGAGGCCATCATATAGGTGTAATCTCTCAAATAGGCAATGAGATAGTAGACTGTAAGAAAGTGGCCTGGGCCATTGCCTCTTTCTCAGCATACAACTCCGCAGGGCCCGATGGTATAATTCCAATTATGCTCCAAAGCTCTAAAGACACAATTGTTCCAATCCTCGTGGTTATCTTTAGGGGATTTTTAAATACAACCTATATTCCTTCAGGATGGAGAGAGGTCAATGTCATCTTCATTCCAAAAGCTGGCAAGCCCACGCACATTGAACCGAAGGACTTTAGACCAATTACTTTATCTTCTTTTCTTCTCAAGACATTAGAAAGACTAAAAGAGACCCATATTCGCCTTAAACTAAGTGATGATGTTTTTTCATAGGCCCAGCATGCATATATGAAGGGCAAATCTGTTGAAACAGCTCTTCATGAGGTGGTCGGCACAATTGAAAAATCAATCCATTATAAAGAATTCACTCTAGGAGCTTTCCTAGAAATAGAAGGGGCTTTTAATAATGTCGAAATGAAAACAAACAGGCAAGCCCTAGACTCTACCGGTATTGACCCTTTGTTATCAAACTGGATCGACTCTATGCTTCAAACTAGACTTGTAAATGCGGAATTGAGCGATAGCAAGCTAAAAGTCAGAACATGTAGGGGTACACCGCAGGGTGGGGAATTATCCCCGCTACTCTGGCTCCTGGTTGTTAATCAGGTTTTGGTCGATCTAACCCAAAGTGGAGTCAAAGTCGTGGCATATGCAGACGACATCGTGATAATGACCTCTGGAATATTTGTTTTCACACTTCGTGATCTCTTGCAAACAGCCCTTGACAAGCTCAGTAATTGGGCCAATAGCTGTGGACTTAATGTCAACCCACTTAAAACTGAACTAGTTTTGTTTACGAGAAAACATAATATTCCAACTATTAACCCTCCCACTATAAATGGGACACCGCTCCATATTACGGGTACGGCAAAATATCTTGGACTGATAATTGATCGTAAACTAAACTGGAAAGAAAACATTAAAGAACGTGAGAAAAAAGCGTCGATAGCATTCTACACTTGCAGTAGAATTTTTGGTAGGAGATGGGGGCCTAGCCCTCAAACCATCCATTGGATGTATACAGCCATCATACGGCCAATACTAACATATGCATGTTTGGTTTGGTGGCCAGCACTCGACAAAGCCACCAATTTCAAGACCATGACAAAAATCCAAAGACTCGCGTGCATAGGTACAACAAGTGCCATGAGAACCACACCAACCGCAGCCCTAGAAGCTTTACTTTCGCTTGCCCCACTTGATTCTTTTACAAAAGAGCTGGCGGCCAAGAGCGCTCTTCGATTTAAAGAGTGCAATTATCGGAAAGGGGGCCAGTATGGTCACACGACGATAATTAATTTCACATATTGATTTCAACCCAGTTGTACTTACAGACTTTCCATCAAGAGAACTCTGGAAGGAAAACCGGGTCACTAACGAAGATCATATCTCGGTATTCACTGACGGGTCCAAATCAGACGAGGGGGTAGGGTCCGGCATCTTTTCAGAAAACCCACCCATAAACAAATCGATAAAACTACCAAACTTCTGTAGCGTCTTTCAAGCAGAGGTCCTTGAAGTTTGTGAGTTGCAAAGCATCTCTCCACGCTTGAATTGACGGGAAAGAACATTGATTGCTTCATAGATAGTCAGGCTGCAATCAAAGCCATATCATCAATCGTCACTAAATCCAAACTGATTGATTGCTGTCGCAGCGAACTAAAATCGTTGGGCGCAGCAAACACAGTTACCCTTTGTTGAGTCCCAGGACATTTTTGGTAATGAAAGGGCAGACGAACTGGCCAAAAACGGGGCAACACTTGAACCGAGCCAAGTCATACCCTGGGTACTTATGCCTCTTGAACAAGAAAAATGTAGAATTCACCATAGTTTCTTAAAAGCTACTAACGACCGGTGGTCAACACTGGAGTCCTGTCGAGTTTCAAGGACTTTGTGGCCGTTGCTCTCTAAGAACAAGACAGACTATTTACTAAAGCTAAGCAGGCCCCAATTATCCCTTTTAGTTGGTATACTCACGGGTCACAACTCCATGGGAACCCACTTGAGCAGAATGGGCATCAGCTCATCTGACCTATGTAGAGGGTGTCAAGACGAGGAGGCGGTGGAGGGCTCATACCACTTCCTTTGCAAATGCCACAGCCTAGCTAGAAACAGAAGAGCAACTCTCGGAGAATACTTCTTCGACGAGTTAGATAGCGTCTCTATTTTGCCACCTGCAAACATCATGAAATTTATTCAGATTTCAGGATGGTTCAGGGAGGCTTCTTCCACAACAAGCCCTACTCTCTCTACTCAACCATCTTTTCTCCTACCTAAGTCAACTCCCGGGGAGCACAATGGATCCACTGAGATCCGAGTGAGATGATTCGGCTTGTCGCTTCATCACCCCTTTTAACCTAACCTAACCTATACCTACATCAGTAAATATTTGAAGATGTGAATGTGATACGTACAACTTAGTTAAACAAACTTGATTTTATAAATAAAATAACTCAGTAATTTCTGTAGAAATTGCATAAAAGTTTTATCAAAGGGAAAGTAGTTCTATATCAAGGCTGCAAAGCTAGAAGAGAAGCTCGTGGAGTTGAGAGTAGATATTTTTACATAATTGGTGTCAAGAAGCTGGAAAGAACTGAGCCGTTTGAACTGATAAACGGTAAATGTAGTCAACAGAACACTCTGCATTCAACCTGGCGATAATTCTGTTTATCCAATATTCAAAAAGTGTGGTTAGCGATACTCAAACGTATAGGAAAGTTAACAAAAAGACTGCTGGTGCTATCATACAGGATAAATACAATGTGCCCCATCCAGAAGAAAGAAAGATGATCTCAACTCGTACCTTCTGCAGAAGAACAACTCTTCTAAACGTCATTTTACTGGTAGTCTAAGAGCCGACTGAAAGTTTTGGGAGTGGATGTATTTTGTGCATATTTTGATATATCAAAATCAAAAGTCTGGCAAGGGATTTTCTTAGTACTTCCATCAATTTTTTGAAAACACATCATGATGCTCTATTATTTTCCCTAAGTCCAAACACCTTATAATCTTGGTGATCCCACTAGTATAACTTAAGATATGGGTGATTCTCCACTAAAAGCTCCTTTTCGTGGCCCCGACCAAAAATGTTTCAACAAATTAAAAAAACTTATTTATTTTGAACTTTGAAGTCAATAACAGCGCAAGCAACCTTTCTTACTGGTCAACTTCTAAATTTTAAATATTTGGAGAAATGTAATACAAAAATAATTGTTTTGATGGTCCAAATGTCATTTCTGTCGCGTGTCTCCTCCTTGTTTCAGCGCGGAAAAATTGGTTTTTTTGTTTGTTTTTAAGTGCATACATTTTAATTTGGCTGAATTCCAGGATTAAGAATATGTAGTTAAATACAACTTCCCTAAAAATTAAATGTATGTATTTGAAATAATTAACTTACAATCTTTCAAACATGTGTCTCCATGTTTTTGCATCATTTCCATAAAAAAATATTAAATGCCTATAAATTCAAATTAACGGCCGTCAATTTAAAGGATTAAGACTAAATGAAGGAACTCATTCATGCTTCCTCTGAAATATATTCAATTAAATGGGTAGGACATCAGTTTCGTGTGTAATTTTAAAGTAAGTGGTTGTATTCGTCACGTGATTCATCAATTTCGTCATTTCCGTAGGTGCATTTAATTTTAGTAAGTCTTGTGAAGTTATGTTGCAGTTAGTTATACAAAATTTAAAAAAAAATATACTTTCTATTTTTCTTGTCTAAAAAGTTAAAAAACATCGATTTTCGTCATTTCCATCGCGTCATTTCTGACGCCTTTATTGGGCGATGAGAAAATGGTTATACGGAAATGACTTTAGAAGTGTTTTTTCTTAAAAAAATCAAGAATTTATTGCAAATCATGGAAATGTTTGTGCATGCATTTAAAACCCCTAAAAGGCAATTGCAGACCGTAAAACTGAGATAGGTGGGGAAGCGAAAACGTAACAAATTATTTATCTTTATCTAGTTAAATCTCATTTCCGTACCACACAATCATTTCCGTAAATCGAATTCTAAGTAAATTCCTGTAATATTGTAAGTCTTTTAAATGCATCCTGAATCACACGGCCCTTGTTACAAGGAATATTTTAAAAGGAACATTTTAGTACTGGTACATTCTCATTTCCGTATCGATGGCGTCATTTCGGTATCAAGCCCAAATTCTCAAAAACACTTAAATTCAAGTGACCGCACTTTAGGTCATTAATTTATTCCATAATTTATAACAACACTTGAATGTACACATTTTGGGTGCTAAAAAGGACCTTTTAACAGAGAATCACCCATATAAGCTTTTAAAAGAACCTTAATCGACTTTTTTGGAGACTGTTTTTTGTTTTTTTTTTTTTTTCGTTTTATAAATCTCCAAGAAAAAACCGATAAGTTTTGCTTAACCCTAGAAAGGTAACCTTCGTCGATTCGACGAACATCAATTTTACTTTTTCATTTTTCTCTTCACTCCTCGTTCCGATTGCATTCTATCTCCGTGTAACCCTAGTATGCCCTAAGTGCTTGTGGTGTGTAGGCGTTCGGTAGTGTACCTACTTGGGAAAATACTTTTTTTATAGAAAAACGGCGCCAATGTAATAATGTAACTTAGTGCTCGAAAAGCACCAATTTTACCCTCCAATATTAGATCTAATATTGAACAATTTACTCCCAAAAGTAAGAAACCGTTAAGTGAGGACACAAACAATTTACAAATATTGTCTGTACCTACACAAAACCACGTATGACTAACTCAACGTTCAATAAGTGTGATGCTAGCATGTGATGGAGAGCATAAAGTTCAAACCTGCACCTAATGATGAAATACACTCCTCGTCAACTGAATACGCACAAACATTTTTTAATATACTTTATCCATTTTTTCCAAACAGTGATGGTTATTATGCCATCTGTTGATGCTAACTATTCCCTTAAGATGTTAAGCAGATAATTCCCGAAAGAATTATCCAAAAACAACCGTGAGTTTTTCTTCAACCACTTGCAAAGTGTTTTATATGCAAAGTAGGAGTTTTTTTTTAGTCAACTGAATAGGTACAACGCCATTTTCTTCGTTGTTTATAAGTTTTTTGGAGTGCTTGACAGTTTAAATTAACGATTTTAGTGTTTTCAGTAAAATTTAATTCTTGATTTCAAATTTTAAGAAAAATGGGTAGATCTACGTGTCTTAACAGTGTTGAAAAAGCTAAAATCGATTTACTTAGAGACCAAGGCCTAACTGGACGTGGAATAGCTGATAAAGTTGGCCGAAGTTTTAATGCAGTTTATTCTTACTTGAAAAATAAATATGCATACGGCAAAAACATGAAGGGAGGTAAGAAAATAGCAACAACAGCAGCTGAGAGACGAAGAATTTTAAGATGTGCATCAAATTCTTCTGATTCTGTGGCAAAAATAAAACAAAAAGTCGGCGTAAACCAAGTTGCTCAACAGTATTAAGAGTAATCAACAACTCAAGCCATCTTAAACGAATGAAACTTAAGAAAAAACCACCACTTGACGAGAGACGGAAAATGTTGCGATTAGATTTTTCAAGACTTCACATGAGTTGGAAAAAAGAATGGTATCACGTGGTTTTTTCAGATGAAAAAAAGTTTAATTTCGATGGCCCTGATGGGTTCAACTTCTATTTTCACGACTTAAGAAAAGAAAAAAGATTTTTAAAGCGCCATCATAGTCGTGAAGGAGGTGTCATGATATGGGGAGCAGTCAGTTATTATGGAACAGTTGAGCTCGAGGTTGTAACATCAAGAATGACAGCAGCTGGGTATAAAGTAATTTTGGAAAGAAATTTTCCTAAATTTTCTAACATCTTTGGACCCATAAACTGGACCTACCAACATGATAATGCGCCTATTCACTCAGCGCGCATAATAAAAACATGGATAGAGGAGCAACAAGTGCAGTTGCTTCAATTGCCGCCGTACTCACCTGATCTAAACATCATAGAAAATGTCTGGGGATGGTTAGTACGCAAAGTTTATGAGGGTGGTCGTCAGTTCGAAGAGAAAGAAACCTTAATTTCTGCAATCAAATTAGCGTGGAGCGAAATTTCGTTAAATTACATTAAAAAGCTATACGATTCCATGCCGGATCGAATTTACGAAGTAATTAAAAATAAAGGTGGAAGTACCCACTACTAAACTTAAACAAAAACTTGTTTCATTCCATTCCAATACCAATTTTAATTTTTGTACCTATTCAGTTGACTCAAAAAAAAACTTCTACTTTGCATAAGTTACACTTTGGAAGTGGTTGAAGGAAAAACTCACGGTTGTTTTTGGATAAAACTTTGAAATTCTGTTATTTATATGTTACGAAAATTTTTACCATCAACAGATGGCATAATAACCATCACTGTTTGGAAAAAATTGATAAAATATATTCAAAAATGTTTGTGCGTATTCAGTTGACGAGGAGTGTATATTTTTTTTATGTTTAATTTTTATTTTGTTCTATTATTTAATGAATTAACTTTAGTTCCTACTGAAAAAAAAAAAACACACACACGTTTTTATGGAAATAAAAATGCAAGTGATCTCAAAACCAATGTGTTCAAAGACCATTGTCGAAAATAATTACTCAAGTTGTTTAAAATAACTATTTTGTTTCCTTTTCCCACAAAAACAAAAACAATCATAAATATAAATTATTTAACTTCACTGGAATAAGTTAATAACTTTTCTTTAACAGTGCAGTTGAATATCACTTAGTCGATTCGACGAATGGTTACCTGTAACGTACTAAAAAATATGGTTACCTTTCTAGGGTGGAAAAGCTTATATCTTGAGTTTTATTTGTCGGATCACCAAGGTTATGGTGTTTGGACTTAGGGAAAATAGCAGAGCATCATAAAAAAATTTCAAGAAATTGATCGAAATGATAATACCCCTGATAAAAAATTTAGAAAATCGCTGGCAAGTCTTCGCTATCAATCTGATCGGCGTGTCTCAGTGTTAAATTTGAATGGCTCCGGGCCTTTTTGAGGCACCTTAATATGTTTCAATAATTGAGAAGGCTTAGTTTTTTTGAATGAATTATTTTTTCATTTTCAATGTCACAATAGAAACTGTTAGCACCTCATTTATGTAATTAAAAAAAAAAAATAGGTAGTCTATTTAAAAAAATTAAAAAAATAAATCGGGTGGCACAACGGCTCATGAAGAACCAGGGCCTAGTGACTAACAACTCGCAACCATTCCTGTGTGCGCCTTTCGACAGGAATGGAAAGGACCTACAATTTTATGCCGAGTCCGAACGGCTAGACGAGAAGCACTTTTTCGTGACAAGTGATACTCTTGGAGGATTTGTCAATTCCTCGCAAGAGGTCGTAGCCCTGAAAAAAAACTTTCTAGTTTCTTAGGTGGACTAGGCTGGGAAGCGATCCCAGATCTCCAGCGTGACAGTCGAACGCACTAAACATTACGCTACGGGCTACTACATTCTATTTAAATGATCATAAAAAGTCAGCTAGTTTAAGGAATTGGTCCATCCACATATTTGGTTAATTAATTATTTTTAATCGGAATTGAAACATTTTGGTCCCTTGAGCCAAGATTTAGATAATCCCACCCTTATTTATAATTATACTTGACGGACGCAAGGTTAATGATTTTGGAGGTTTAAATAGATTTATCTATTTTTAAAAAGTTATACACTCTAAGAAATGCTTTTCTTTAAATTGAAAATTTGAAAAATAGAAACAAAATGGAAATATATTGAAAAAAAAAAACAATTTGTCTATTGTTTGGTGTCTTCTTCTTATTTCAATGCCAGACCACAGGCAATAACTCTCTAGGTGCAAGAATTTAAACAAAGTCCCCTGTAAAATACTTTGTTATTTTGTCGTTAGCCATTGACTAAAGTCATGCGTCTAAGAAAAGGCAACAAAAATTCTTACTGGAGCGAGCTCTGCTGTTGTCAGATGTTAGAGAGAAAAGCCGCAATTCGCTTAAGGTTGCCAACAAAATTTAAAATGAAATATTCAAAAAAGTCCATTAAACAACGAACAAATGAACTCTCCGGAACGAAGATCAAAGATTTGACTTCTTTCCTCAACGCGACGAAATGGATCTAGGATTTACTTCGGTTTCCTCTTGCACCATCTTCTTCCCCAAACTCCTATGACTGCGAGCTAGCAGACTAATGGTTTTTGAAGGTGGCTCATGGTGCACGTGGACCGGACGATCACACAATTAGGCCGATCTCCGCTTCAATACCAGTCAACAAGTGCCTAGGTGGCACAATGTAGATGGCTCTAGTTGCGAATTTCGACCCTTTTGAGTGTTTTCCTATGTTCAAGTCCAAGAAAGTTTCATTGGATCTAGAATTAACTTCGGTTTCCTTTTGCACCATTTTCTTCCTCAAACTCCTATATGACTGTGAGCTAGCAGACTACTGGTTTTTGAAGGTGGCTCATGGTGCACGAGGACCGGACGATCACACGGTTGTGCCAACCTTCGCTTCAATACCAGTCAACAAGTTTTTGGCACAGTATAGATGGTTTTTAGGTGCGAACTTTGGTCCTATCGGGTCTCATGTCTAAATTCAATAAATGCGTCTGGTCATACAGGCGGGTGGTACTTTCTCTGGTGACCACAAGTCATGTTGTGTAAACAGACGGAGGTGTACAGAGATTACCATATCCGAGTGTGCGACTAGACGATCACCCTAAGGGATCAGACCGTATGCGTCCTGGGCAAATCAGCAAATTGCTTAGCGTAGCATACTGCAGCCGAGCTCGGGCGTAGGCGATGATCCGTTGGGAGATCTATCACCAAATACCCTCATTATCTTAAACAAATGTTCTTTTAATCCACAGGTCAAACGAGTTATGGTATCAAAACGGCGCATTACAGCGTTAATTGGGTCATCGAGCGAGGATAAAAATCACTTTGTCCATCAGAAAAAAAAGAAGTCATTGTTGATTTTTCTTGGCTTGCATTAATTGAAATTATTGTTTATTCTGGAACATAATTTTTCTTTATCGGTCATCTCTTATTTTACGTAATAATTATTTCCCTCGCTTAAATTACTTTAGTTAAATATGATGCTCTATTATAGCACAGTGTCTATCATTTCACGCAACATAGCAATATTTTAAAACTTTAACCCCAAAAACATAAAAATAATCATTTCAATCACTAACCCAATTACTTAGTCGTAACATCAATAAAACTTCTCAATTCATAATCAATTTAATTTACATTATTTTCTATAAAGGTGCCTATGTCTACATATATGTACATTTGTATATGAACATTCATATTATATACACTCCCTGTCACTTGTTTGCGGCCACTATTTTCACAAAAGTTTTTTCACGATAAATACCTGTAGGAAATATTTTGCCTGGAAATTTTTGATACGTTTGAGTAGGTTACTATATTTTGCAATAAAAAAGTATAAATTTAAAGGGGTAACTTGGAAATTCCATAGGAATTTCACAAATTGTAAGAATGGACTATTATCTATCCTTTCTTAAAGATTTTAAACTTTTGTTTGAAAAAAATCGGCGAAATTGCCAAGCAATTTTTGGAATGACCTCAATCAAGTGAAGCAACTTTTTATATCCATTTTTTGCAGTCCATTCACATAATTTGGGAAATTTCCTTTTTTTATGTAATATATATACCCTCCCACACGTATCAAAAATTTCCAGGAAAAATATTGCTTACAGGTATATATCGAGAAAAAACTTTTATGAAAATAGTGGCCTCAAACAAGTGACAGGGAGTGTATGTATTGTGTATACAAATGTATATGTTTCAGTTAAAATGAAAAAAAAAAATATAAGATCTTCAAAATGCGCGCGCTTCGTGTGTACCTACACTATTTTTTTTTTTTTTTTTTTGAAGATTATATTTAGATGTCGATTTCTTAGGAAAAGTATTTAGACGTTTTATTCTTTCTATATGCGCATTTTCCTGGATAACATAAACTATAAGAGCTGCGCGTTCCTACTTCAAATCTGTGTCTTAAACAATCAAAATAAAACAGATTATGCATATTGATGGAACGTATGATGCTCATACTTCGTCACCTTGTTTTCTCGGAATATATGGATTAAGATACAATACACCTTGTTTTCACCACACAATTGAAATTCGAAACTCTTTTGGAGTGAAAACTACAAACTCCGACTTGTCACTCACTTTCAAATGAAATGTTACACTATTTTTGATACTTTTTTTTTAAATCAAAGAAATGATGCTAAATGCAACTACAACTCTGCAACATAATTTATAGAGAAACAGTTTTAAGACTTCTTAATTCTAAATATAAAATTTAGCTTTTGAAACAAAACTTAATGCATCACTCCGTTGCATGCATTTGCTTAAGGCGTCTCCTCCCCATCGTTTATGTTGGAGAAGCATGTTTATAAAAAAAAAATGGGCACGACTGGATCGCACAAAACTTGCTAACGACATTCACGTGGCTTGAAATTGACAATGTACATATTTATTGGTTCCATAGATCATTAAAAAAAAAAAGTTTTAAAATCAATTTAAAATATAAATGATTATGCTACGAATTATTATAATAGGTGATTTTTTAAGAGGTTTAGAACTTTAAAAAAAAAAAAACACAAAAAATTCAAAAAAATGAATGAAATATTTATTTGAATCGATAGTTTGAACCTTGCAATTTAATGTTTAAAGATAATTTCATGCAAATGTTGACCGCGGCTGCGTCTCAGGTAGCCCATCCGCTGAGTCCAATTTTGGCATACTCTTTCACACATATCGGCCGGTATCTCACGAATGAATGCATTGATGTTGGCTTCCAGTGCGTCAATCGAAGCGGGCTTGTCCCTATAGACATTAGCCTTGACATACCCCCACAAAAAATAGTCTAATGGTGTCAAATCGCACGATCTAGGCGGCCAATTGACCGGCCCGAAACGTGAAATTAACTGTTCACCAAACTCGCCTCGCAATTGCGCCATTGTTTCGCGTGCTGTGTGGCATGTGGCACCGTCTTGTTGAAACCACATATCATGCAAGTCAAGAACTTCCATTTCGGGCAAAAAAAAGTTTGTTATCATCGCTCGGTAGCGTTCACCATTGACAGTAACGCTGCGATTCGCATCATCTTTGAAGAAATATGGCCCAATAATGCCGCCGGCCCATAAACCGCACCAAACAGTGGCTTTTTCGGGATGAATTGGTAGCTGTTGCAATGCTTCTGGCTGATCTTCACTCCAAATGCGGCAATTTTGCTTATTTACGTACCCATTCAACCAAAAATGAGCCTCATCGCTGAACACAATTTTTCGATAAAAAAGCGGATCCTCAGCCAGCTTTCCAAGAGCCCATTCACCAAAAATTCGGCGTTGTGGTAGGTCGGCTGGCTTTAGTTCTTGCACCAGCTGTATCTTAAAAGGCTTTACGCCCAAATCCTTCCGCAAAATTTTCCACGTAGTGCTGTAACAAAGGCCTAACTGCTGGGAACGGCGCCGAATCGACATTTCGCGGTCTTCTGTCACACTAGCTGATACGACCGCAATATTTTCTTCACTACGCACAGTACGTAAACGTGTTGGTGGTTTAATGTCCAACAAAGTAAATTTGGTGCGAAATTTGGTCACAATCTTCCGAATAGACTGCTCAGAAGGTCGAGAATGCCGACCATAAAATGGAAGCAGCGCGCGATGAACATTTCGAACCGAGCACGAATTTTGATAGTAAAATTCAATAATTTGCAAGCGTTGTTCATTTGTAAGACGATCCATGGTTAAATACTAAACACACGTCAGCTGTCAAAACCTGTGTTGCCAAAACAAACCAGCTAAAAAATCACCCGTTAAATTAGTTATTTTAATAGCTAAAACAGATAGAACTCAAAAACAAGTAAGCAATCTGATTTGTTTAATAAATATGAATTTATGGAAAAAAAATTCAAAAATCGTTAGAGCTGTTTTTTTTAAATTCATTTTTTATATATAAAAAATCTTGAACATTTTTTTAAAATAAAATTTGGTATGCCAACTTTAAGTATTTAATAAAATACAATTTTTCATAAAATTAAAAAAAAAAATCACTAGCCCGTTTTCAAGATATTGAATTTTCAAAAAAAAAAATTTCAATATTTTTTTAAAAATCCAAAAATTATTTTTTCGAAAATTTTATATGCAAAATTGTTAAGATTGTAAGCGACCTTTCGTTGAAATCGGTGTTGTAGTTAACGAGGAATTTGAAAACCAAAAAATTATAAAAAAATTTTTTCGGCCAAAATATTTATTTTAGTAATTTAAGAACCCCGTATTTTTTTTTTTTTTGAAAATTGTAAGAGCTGTTTTTGAAATAAATCAATTTTTGTATATTGGTTGTATGACAGGTACCGTTATTTTTTGAGCTAAAAAAAATTCACATCATCATATAAGAACCTTATCTCCGAAGTTTGAAGAAAATCGCTTTAGCCGTTTAGGCTGCAGGTCGAGGTACATACAGAAAGACAGACAGACAGAATTGCGAGACCCACTTTTTTCACGCATCCTTAACTTGCACGAATCCTAACCTTGCCCTATACTACGTATATCGCAAGTAAAAATTTTTTGAAAGGAAGCTAACCTAGAACATTGTGCTTGATTTTGTTTTTGTTTTAAACCCAATTTATCTTAAATAAAATTATTTTAGAGATAATTTTAAAATCAAAATTTGGAGAAAAATAAAATGCACAAATGGATCGCTCTTGTAGTACACTACTACAGAATGCACTGCCATAGAAATTCAAAGTGACGCTACAAAAGTAGAGCAACAGGGACAGCAAAGCACGCCTTATTTCTTGCCGTTCTTTTGAAATTTCTCTTCAGTAAGGTTTGCCATTTCATGATGGAAAGATATACGAGCCAAAAACGAGTCGAAATTATTAAAATTTACTACCGAAATTCGGAGTCAGTGGCATCAACGTTAAGAGCGCTACGTCCAATTTATGGTCGTCATAATCGGTCCTAGCAGATCAACAATTGAGCGTCTAGTGGAAAAAAAAAAAAACAATACAAAATGTTCCGTGCCAGTGAGACAAAGAAGTGCCCGTAGTGTCGAGAATATTGCTGCCGCTGAGGCTTCAGTTGCAGAAAGCCCTAACGTGTCTCTCACACGTCGTTCTCAAGCGTTGGGCATTTTTGTGACGTCGTTGTGGAGATCTTGGCCTACATCCTTCATATATTAAATTGACGCAAGAACTGAAGCCGCTTGACCACGAGAAGCGTCGTATGTTCGTGAATTGGGCTGAGCAACAACTTGAAAATGATTCGGATTTTCATCGAAAAATCATCTTCAGCGATGAGGCTCATTTCTGGCTGAATGGCTTCGTCAATAAACAAAATATGCGGTATTGGTCAGGCAGCAATCCACAACGTACTCCAAGAGTCATCATTGCATCCCGAAAAAATTACGGTTTGGTGTGTTTTATGGGCCGGCGGCGTCATTGGGCCGTACTTCTTCCGTGATGATCAAGACCGGCACGTTACTGTGAATGGGGATCGCTACCGTTCAATGATAAGGAATATTTTTGGCCCCAATTGGATGATATTTTTTTTTTTTTTTTTTTTATATTAAGCGCGTGCAAAAGGGGTTGTGACTACCCTTAAGATGATATACACAGCACGAGCGATTAGGTAGATTGGAGGGGATTTAAAAGGAGATACCGATGCACATTGGTTTTGAACGTCTGTAGATCACAATGGGAGGGGAAAATTGAGCTGGGTAGAGCATTCCACATTCGAGTAGTGCGACTAAAGAAAGAATCTCTGTACTTAACAGTACGTCCGAAATTGGGCTCAAGGGTAAACTGATGGGCATTCCTAGAAGCGCGAGTATTACGGTTGAATTGTTTAAGGGGAGGAATGCAACTGGCTATTTCACTAGAGCATTGTTTATGGAAATAACGGTAAAATAACGAAAGACATGAAACATTTCGACGGTGCTCAAGGGATGAGAATGTTTCCGTTATAGTTCTTTCACCTATCATTTTAAGAGCTCTCTTTTCAATTCTATCCAATAAACTCAAGTAGGTTATTGGAGCACCTGCCCAAATGTGAGAGTTATACTCAAGTTTTGGACGAATAAAGGCTTTGTAGATCACAGCCAGATCAGAAGGGGAGAAAAATTTCTTGCATCGACGGAGAAAACCTAAACACTTAGCAGCATTTTTGGCGATGTCGAATATGTGGTCGTTCCATAAAAGGTGGTCTGTGACACACATACCGAGGACTGAAAGCTTTTCGGTTTCCTCAATGCAAGTGCCACTCATGGATAGTGGCATGGGGGGTGGGTTTCGTTTTAACGACAGTAGACAGCATTGAGTTTTTGAAGCATTAAATTCTACACGGTTTTTGATTCCCCATTGGACAATGCTGTCGAGATCAGAATTTAGTGAGCTTATCATACGCTGCCGTTCAAGTTCCACATCCGAAGGACATGGATGAGAATCTGTAAACGAATATGAGAAGCTGAGGGTACTGTCATCAGCGAAACAATTTAATGGATTAGAAGTTTCAGATAAAAGATCGTTTATGAATATAAGGAAGAGAGTCGGAGACAGAACGGAGCCCTGGGGCACACCAGCATTTATTTTGTGAATTTCAGACTTGAAACCATCCAATACAACTTGTATCGAACGGTCCGAAAGGTAATTTCTAATCCAACGAAGAAGAGATTCATCGATACCAAATGCACGCATTTTCGATAAGAGAGCTTGATGCCAAACTCTATCAAATGCTTTGGAAATATCAAGCGCAATAATCTTACTTTCTCCAAAACGATGTAAAGATTTGTGCCACTGTTCGGTGAGATATACCATCAGATCACCAGTGGACCTATTGCTACGAAAGCCGTACTGCCGGTCATTAAGAAGCTTTCGTTCTTCGAGATATTTCTTGAGCTGAAAATTAATCAGCGTTTCCATGACCTTGGAAAGAAGGGACGTAAGCGCAATTGGCCGATAGTTGGAGGGGGAAGAAGACACGCCTTTTTTAGGGACAGGCTGGACAAATGCTGTTTTCCATCCACTCGGAAAGAGACCAGTAGAGTAGGACAGATGGAAAAGCTTACGCAGTGGTTTTGCCAGCGTTGAAGAACACCTCTTCAGAACAATGGGAGGAATACTATCCGGGCCAGCGGATTTGTGTATATCGAGATCTTTCAGAACTCTGGCAACTGCACGAGTGCGGAAGAAGATTTGTCCCATAGAATCATTTGCGCTCTCAAGTACAGGAGGAGTCATATCACTTTCAGGCAGCGACGAATTAACAGCAAACTGTGCTGCAAGCAAATTGGCTTTATCGATTGAGCTGACAAAAGGAGTATCGTTGAAGACGAGCGTTGGAACCGAGGACGAGGTGGTGTTTCGTATGTTTTTTACAAATGACCAAAAATTTTTACTACCTTTGGGACATTGTAGAATTTTTTGCCGTAATTTTTGATCATGTAAAAATTTGGTTCGTCGAATATGAACGTTACAGGTCTTTCTAGCTTGTTGAATCTTTTTCCGGTTTTCCTCTGTAGGGTTGGCTTTATAACTTCGGAAGCTTACTTCTCTAACCCTAATAACCTCTTTACAGCTCGAATCAAACCATGAGTTTTCTTTGGGTTTGATAGGTTTCACCCTATTCGGGATAAAATTTCTCATTCCACAAAGAATTAAGTTTGTAATCATATCTGCACTGGAATCTACGTCACTATCGAGGAAGCATAGTGACCAGTTAAAGTTCCTGAAGAAAACATTGAGACCGTCCCAGTTGGCTTTCTCATACTGCCAAACGGTTCTCTTGGGAGTTTTTTCTTTAACTGTGTTTTGGTGGTACGAGAAATTCGCAGATATGACACAATGGTCTGATGTGCCTAGAGGCGATAATACACTTATAGTGTATTTATCAGGGTCAGAGGTAAGAAACAAATCTAGAGTGTTGGCGGATTGACCTGCAACGTCAGGAATCCGAGTAGGCTCGTCGACCAGCTGAGTTAGGTTGTTTATCTCAGCAAAAATCTCGACATACCGTCCTTCGGGTGTTGTCTGACCCGAATAGCGTAGCCACGAAGAATTATGTACATTGAAATCGCCCGTAACAACGATTTCACTGCGCGGAAAATGGGAAATAATTCTCTGGATGGAGTCGGATAGTGCATCGAATTCGTTGGAAGTCGAATTACTATCCAAACTAGGACTACGATAAATAAAACAAGTATGGATGATGCGCTTATGGATGGTGAATTTAAACCACATGAAATTAAAGTTCGTATTCAAACATGAACCATATTGTGGTTGAAGCTGATAAGCTACATCACTGCGAACATACACGGCGAGACCATGATGTGGAAAAAATAGAGGCACTAAGCTATACCCATGTAGGCTGAATTCCGAGTGATCGGTATTTTCCCCTACCTGGGTTTCACTTAGTGCCAAAACAGCTGGCCTGTTTTTCACAGTATGGACATATGCAGCACAAAAATTCTGCCTCAGTCCCCGAATGTTGCTGTAGTCAACCCTAAATTCACCCACCATTACAATAAACAGACATAAAAAACCAAATCAGACAGTTATCTATGCTGATATCAAGTTTGGGCCCCAAATGACTTCACAGTACAATACTACTAGTGTTATGCCTAAAAAAGCAGTGCACTGATCCGCCCCTGGATACACAAAATTAATAACAGCAATTTATCTGATATGCTTCGGCTTAGTCCATCATAAGAATTGCATGTAATGATACATACATATACTACATATAATAACTAAGCCAAAGCACTGTGAGTGAAGTGGAAAGGAGAGATTGGGAATTACCGCTGTGCTATGCCTGTTTGTGGTTTGATCATCTTAAACGTCGCTACACGGGTGCACTTTTGTTGTAGTTTTTATGCACTGCCACTTGCACTTTTTTTTTTTTTTTTTATTTGTAACTTGTTTAAGTATGTATGTAGTCTATTGATTCTATTTATTTGCGCGGCGCGATTTGTGTTGGTTTTGTATTTCTAATTTTTTTTATTTATTATATTTTAGAGGGAATGGATATTTTATTTTTTTATAATAAGCGGCAATAGGAGGAAAAAAAAAAAAAACAGAATATTGCAATTGATAGGGTTATTGACTAGGAAGTTCACAACGTAATTCACACTCCTACACACGTCCACTCACGGTGGGTTGCAGATCGGAACTGGACTTGGAGGATATGTGGTTCCAACAGGACGGCGCCACAAGCCACACAGCGAATGTCACAATCAATTTATTGGAAACCAAGTTTGGAGAACGTGTTATCTCACGAAATGGTCCAGTCGCTTGGCCGCCTCGGTCGTGCGATTTGACGCCGTTAGACTATTTCCTGTGGGGCTACGTAAAGTCTATGGTCTATGCCAACAAGCCAGCGACGATTGATGAACTTCGTACGAATATCGAACGTGAAATTGCAGCAGTATCGGACGATTTATGCTAGAAAACCGTCGAAAATTGGGTTCAGCGTCTGGACTTCTGCAAGCGTGCCCGTGGTGGCCATGCAAAAGAAATCGAGTACATAATGGCATCGAACGTACTTTCACAGGAATAAAGAATTTTATTGATATCCAAAACCGTTTTTGTTTTATTTAAAAAAAACTTTTGTAGCGCTCTTATTGAAAAACCCGATATATGTATGTAAATCGATAATATTTGTATGTCGTTAGCGTGAAAAATAATCAAAACGAGTTAAAATAACAACTTTGAATTTGTTTGAATGAATCTAATTGTTCAATTTTCAAAAATTGAATCTCAACGAGAATTATTTAAAAACATACATTTATGACCCTAGAAATAAACGAATTTTGAGTCGAATTTAGTCTAAAGTCGAGTTTAGCCCATACAAAAAATTGAAACTAGTCCAGATTCGACTCGAAATTCGTTTGTTACTTCGGCCCATACATAGATATCAAATAAAATCTTCAAAAGCATGAAAAAATTTTTTTAATTGCTTAAATTGCTTAGCTGTAATATGCTGAGCAAACAAACAATGCCATTTTATTTCTTAGAGAAATATGCAAACAAAATTTTGAAATCTTTGGAGTAGCTTTAAAAAAAAAAATTATTTTGAATCGATACAATTTTGAAAATATTTTTAGGAAAACAATTTGGAGTGCCAATTTAAAATATAATTATTAATATGCAAAAACCATGAACCCGCTTTTGAAAACTCGAATTATCAAAACAAAAATTCATAAATTTTTAATTCAAAAAATATTTGTTTTTGTAAGCAATATTATTTACACTTCAAAAGATCTTCTGAAAAAAAAATATTTTTATCAGTTTATCCCCTAATGCGAAAGTCCAAAATATGAAAAGTGTGGTTCTTAATTGTAAGGGAAGTACTATTAATACGAATCCACGCAGAAAAACAATCTAGTTTTCGACAAGGCACTATAGAGTTTTACATAGATTCTGGCAAGGAGCTAGCAAGGGTTGATCCCACGATCTTCTGATTGTCAGTCCAATGCGCTATCCACTGCGCTAACTCGCTATACAAAAATTTAATGTCAATAAGTTTCATACTCTAAAGTTTCATACCATGGCCATATTGCATAACAAATACACACAGAATAGAACAGGATTTTATGTAGGTACTCGCTTTTTAGGTAGAACAACTAAGAACTTGTCTGACGTTTGGAAAAGCGTCGTTTTTAGTGAATCCAACCCAGCAAGTGACCCAACCTATAGCTCACTTCTCTGCAATATGGAGGAGGTAGCAGACATCATTGGGAATTCAAAGCCAAAAAAGTCAGCCGGACCAGACGGAGTCTCAAACTTCATCCTGAAGAGGCTGCCACATGCGGTGATGATCCTTTTAATCAATAAATGCTACTTCCCCCAAAGATGGAGAACAGCTAAGATCATGGCCATCCCAAAGAAAGGCACTAACTCGTGTGTCCAATTACAGGCCAATCTTGCTTCTGAACAACATAAGTAAAATACTGGAAGAAGTATTTCTTCGGAGACTAAAGAGGTTTTTTAGTGAAAACGCCATCATCCCGGACATGCAGGTTGGCTTTAGGGAAAAGCACTCCACTTGGCATCCGCTCCTGAAGTTCCAGCATGACGTCACCATAGCGCTCAACAACCATCGTGTCACCGTTGGATGCTTTCCGGACGGCGAGAAAGCATTCGACAGCGTACGGACTGAAGCCCTTATACATATGCTTTACCTATTACATTTACCCCCGTCAGTTATAAAAATTCTTTTTTTTTTCTATCTTTCAGAAAATTGTACATACAAATGGACAACTGCAAATCACAAGTGAAGAACATCAAAACCGGAGTTGCCCAAGTTTCGAAGCTAGGCCCCTTCCAGTGCCATCTGATGGATGCGAAAATTTCCTATATGCTGATGACTCCCTTACGTAGGCCGTCTCGATGTCTCCTCTGGTAGCTTTACGAAAAGTTGAACACCACGTCAATAGACTCTACGCCTTCTACAAGAAATGGAGCATCCGGATATTCACCACCAAATCGGAGCTTGTATGTTTCAGGAGACCCAGTAGAGGTAGTTGCAGCGCAGCCAAGTGCAGAAGTCTGGTTCTGAAACTTCCGAACGGATCTACCCAACGTGAAGTACCCAAATTCATGAAACGTGCTCAAAAAAGCCAACTGGGCGTATCACCGACTCCACCCATTGATGAGACGCAGAAACGGACTAAGCCAGAAGACGAAGCTTCTTATGTACAAGCATCTCCTGCGGCCCTCAATCAGCTATTCCTTCACAGTCTGGTTCTCTATCTCGAAGACAGCCATGAAGGAACTTTAAATGTTCGAAAGAAAGTTACTAAAGATTTGTACCGGACTACATTTTGATCGGCAGCCAATGAGACATCACAGCAACGATTGTCTTTACATAGAGGCGAACATCATCCCCCTGGACAGGTACCTACTGCTTCAAGCAAAGAAGATTGAAGGATTTACCAACAGGCACCCAAATCAACTTCTGAGGATCGCCACTCAGAAGCGACACCCCGAGCCGAGATACCTCAGTACGATGGAAACCCTGGTTGACAACATCGTCACGGACAGCGAGCCAAGAGTTTCGTTCTACGCTCACACAGGCACAGGGTTAGCATATTACCGCGGCTAAATGCCAACCCACCGGTACCGAAACGTGCCGCAACAAGTTTTTACCAGGAAGGGCCTCACGAGTGTTTAAAAAGATTCCCTAGTCTAAATTGTTGGTACTGAAATCCAGCAAGTGCTTGTCAAGTATCTGACAAGTTTTCACCGTCTATATTTTCACTACTGAAAACTGATTAGGGCCTTGCTTAAACAAGAGTGAAACTTGGAATTTTTCCAGTCGGCTAGAAAACTGATAATTTTCCTATTGGTCTTTAACCGTTATTTTATTTAATTCCATGTTCTTTTTATTCGTTTTATTTTAACGACTCAATAACACGACCTTAATAGCTAAAGTAAAAATAGGTCATCTACATCACTCAAATGTTCAATTCTCATTTGATGGAAATGAAAAGGATATTATAGAAATCATGTAAAACTGAAGAAAAATTGTCAACCCAAAGGCTATTTTTATTGGACAAATAAGCATTAGCTACAAAAAAAAACCTCATTTAGATCAGAGATAAAAAGAGGAGGAGAGTTGGTCGATAGGAAAGGCAAAGGAAAAGAAGAACATTGTGTTGCTGACCGCTCCTTTATCCTGATTTGAAATCGGTTTCTTTCGCATATAAATAAAAATGAATATCTATTTATCTATGAAACGATAAAGCTTAGTTGGAATACATTTTTCGTTCTGATTCTGCGTTTTAATGTTACAACACTTTGAACTAAACTGGAATGACCCATAATATTCAATGAAACTGGATCAGATCACGACACGAAACTTTAATGGAAGGTTTTTTGTTTTGTATTCAAAAGAAGCAAAAATGCAGTGGTATCCATCAATTGGCAGCAGGGAAATGCTAGATATATTACCAGTTCTACATCATGTACTCCAGTGTAGAGGTTTTCCTAGAGAATATGGTCGGGGAAAAAACTAGGAAATCCGAATGCAGCGACAGCTTTATTGCTTCAGTGGATACGAAGTAAAAAAGGGGACGACTACGACGAGAGACGTCTGTCTGGAGTTCTTTAAACTTAATTGAGAACATTGGGACGAGCTAGGGCAGGGTTGAGAAATGAGAAATATGGAGAATATAATGGCCGGGATGCGAGCGAGTTTATGTTGAAACAAAACAAAAAAAACTATTAACTGATTGCGCAAAATGTGGGTTATATAGCAAAGAAGTCTTTTTATGCGAGAATATATGTATATATATGTACTTATAGGAGAAAATGCAAATGAACTATTGCATACGAAGTTTAAATAAATTCTGGAGGTATTTAGGTACCCGGTATATACAAACCCATAATGCTTTATTTATTTTTTTAATGTGAAGAAAAAGGATTTAATGGGGTCACCGAAAGACAATATATAGGAATTTTTGAATCACAGGACAATAAGTAGTCCAGAGACTGAAATTAACAATTCTGGTGTTCTTATGTTGACTTACTTACTTATGGTGGCGCTACAGTCCGATGTGGACCAGGGCCTCAACCAACAAGCCTGCTCCAACCAGCTCCCTAGGTCCCTAGCTAGTTGTTTCCAATTTCGCACGCCAAGTTGGTTGAGGTCCTTTTCCACTTGCTTATGGTGATGTGGCCAAGAGTATCAAACAGAACAAACACACACACCCAAAAGTAGGCACCTACTCTCTACAGTGTACACCTAACAATTATTGCTAGAACCTCAATGTAATTCCTTTCTTTGACTTTTGATATTTTTGTATGAAAGTTAATAATTTCTTTATCAGCAATGAAGATAAAGTATCTACCTACATTCTCGTAATAAAAAAGTAATTAAAGAACATTTTTTGTGGATAATAAAGTGCTTAGTTTACTTTCACTTTGTGTGTTAATACAAACACAACCTATATGGAATCAAAAATCAATAGATCGGATAATAACTTCGAAACATGCAAGTCTTTCCTCAAAAATATGAGGAAAACATTTATCAAAGAAATATGAGTAGGGTAAAAAAAAAAACAATTTGCATGCAAAGTTTTCCCCATAACTTAGATCCATAATTAATCATTTTGATTTTAATGAATTATTATAGTGTAGACGAAGATGGGTAGAATTTAATTATTAATATTAATTTATTCAATTTCTAATTGGTTCAAGCGAAACTTATACATATGCATAGAAGTAAAGCAATTTGAACTTGAAATTATTCGCGGCTTTACATCCAAAATGGTGTTTTTGAAGTGAAGAATTTAAAAGCAGGTTCTGGGATTAGAAGTTAACATATACCCCGTTTATAAACAGAATCGAGAGCTCGAGTTGGATAAGGGTCGGATTTTCGACCCAGGTGTTTCGTCACGTGAGTTGAGAGCCCCATTTGAAGTTGAGTTGATATGGTGTTGAGATTACATTTAATGGAATGGCAACAATATATTTATTTTACACAAAAACTCAATTCAGGAAGCGCGAGACGGAAGAACGTGTTTTTTTAGGTAAACGGTCAGAGTTATCGTAAAAATTGTTATAGAATAAATTATTCTCTATATAATGACAAATTCGTTTGTATTTTGTATTAATTGAATAATTAGAAACGTCGACTTTGGATAAGATTTTTCACATTCAAAGACAAATAAAAAAAATGTGGTTTTCAGTGATTGACTAAAAATTAATAAGAGCATTGAGTTTTGACAACAAAAATAGTACTTAACAACGTAAAGTTTTGAAAAAAATTAATTTTAAATTTTTTTTAAATTTTTTTTTCAAAATTTTAAGTTTGAAAATTAATTTTTCAAAAACAGTTCACTCGAACAACTTATTTTGACAATAATATTAAAGAATAGACTTTTGGCTTTTCAAAATACTATAGCATGGCTCTGTAAGTATTACCGTTTTTTTTTTAAATATTGTTTTTCTGTTTTAAGTGATTTTTTTTTTGAAAATTGCCCCTCCTGCCTAAACGAGGAGAAATACCCGACCTCCCACAAGACTTTTTCTTGTCTAAGTCCAACCTACCTAGCCTTTTCTGACACTTTATGCAAATCACCCTGTATACCCACAAGCTGATATTATAATAAATCTGTCATGCGGCAATATTTTTGCCTCGCGGCAATAATTTTGCCCCGTGGCATTATTTTTGCCTCGCGGCCTTATTTTTTCCCCGCTGCATTATTTTTGCCTCGCGGCATTTTTTTTTGCCCCGCGGCAATATTTCTGCCCCACGGTAATATTTTTGCCCCGCGGCATTATTTTTGCCCCGCGGCAATATTTTTGCCCCGCGGCCATATTTTTGCCCCGTGGTAATATTTTTGCCACGTGGCAATATTTTTGACCCGTGGTAATATTTTTGGCCCGCGGCATTATTTTTGCCTCGCGGCAATATTTCTGCTCCGCGGCAATATTTTTGCCCCGCGGCATTATTTCTGCCCCGCGGCAATATTTTTTTACCCTGCGGCATTATTTTTGCCCCGCGGCAATATTTTTGCCAGCGGCATTATTTTTTCCTCGCGGCCTTATTTTTTCCCCGCTGCATTATTTTTGCCCCGCGCAATATTTTTGCCCCGCGGCAATATTTTTGCCCCGCGGCATTATTTTTGCCTCGCACCAATATTTTTGCCCCGCGGCAATATTTTTGCCCCGTGGTAATATTTTTGCCCCGCGGCAATATTTTTGTCCCGTAGTAATATTTTTGGCCCGCGGCATTATTTTTGCCCCGCGGCATTATTTTTGCCTCGCGGCATTTTTTTTGCCCCGCGGCAATATTTTTTTAATATTTAATATTTTTGCCTCGCGGCCTTATTTTTTCCCCGCTGCATTATTTATGCCCCGCGGCAATATTTTTGCCCCGCGGCATTTCTTTTTCCCCGCGGCATTATTTTTTCCCCGCGGCATTTTTTTTGCCCCGCGGCAATATTTTTGCCCCGCGGCAATATTTTTGCCCCGTGGCAATATTTTTGGGCCGTGGCATTATTTTTGCCCCGCATCATTATTTTTGCCCCGCGGCATTATTTTTGCCCCGCGGCATTTCTTTTTCCCCGCGGCATTATTTTTTCCCCGCGGCATTTTTTTTTTTGCCCCCGCGGCAATATTTTTGCCCAGCGGCAATATTTTTGCCCCGTGGCAATATTTTTGGGCCGTGGCATTATTTTTGACCCGCAGCATTATTTTTGCCCCGCGGCATTATTTTTGCCTCGCGGCATTTTGTTTTGCCCCGCGGCAATATTTTTGCCCTTTGGGATTTTTACAGTCAACTCGATAAATAGTTTTATTCACTCTAAATTGACGTTTTCAACTTTTGATTTTCTACTCTAGAGTTGATCAAACTTTGGATTTTCTCAAATCCCCGAAATAGTAGAAGTTAGTGAGCAAACTTGGATTTTTCCATCCATGATTTCTTTTCACAATAACAGTTTTCACGTTTCATGGGGTTGTTGATCTTTATTGTTTGGCTTTTCCTGTTTGACCCTGCATTATTATTCTCTGTGAAAATTTGTGTTTCTTCCTTCATAATTTCATTTTAGGAAAACAAAATATTAGGTATAAATTATAGTGTGTGAAAACTCACATCTTATTGCTAGATATGTATGTATATTGTATATACATATTTGCTTTAAAAATAAAAGTTGTACCTAATCCGTTTTGTATAGCTTTCAATTTTGCTTGGTATTCTTTTGATTCCGGGCTTCACATGGAATGAAAAAATTATTCAAAATGCAAAATTATTCTAATGCAAAATTATTCTAATGCAAAACAAAAGTTGAGAATGACGTCTTGTGTGTCATGTGTCACAAATATCCCAAGGATATTTTAGAAACTGCAGGTTGGTCAACTTTTGAATTTCAACTCTGGAGTTCAGATTCGAAGTAGTGAATAAAAGCATTTTCAACTTTCAGTTGAACTACGGATTTGAAGTCAACTTGTTTAAGTTAACCAACTTTCTCCGAACTGCAATAGTTCGAAAGAAAATTAAATAAAATGTAAAAAGAGATACATTTTCGTACGAATTTGTATGGGAAAAGTAAGCCTTTTTTGTGACATAATCTTTCGATTTAGGGTGACAACCCAATGCTCAGCTATCTAAGACTAATTTCTTCGAAAACATATTGATCAAAAATTAAATTTGAAGGTTTTAATCAGTGAAGAAAAAGACAAGGCCATCAGTTTTACAGTGTACTTACTTTAGTTTTCCATATTGGCACCTTAGAGGGGGCATTTTTGCAGTCTGAGTTAGTGACACTTAAGTGCCCAAAAGGGGAAACTTAGGTAAGTGTATCTTAGTCACCTATTTTATTAGTTTGCGCACTTAAGTTCCTCTCATGTGACTTCACAGCAGCGTTGTATAATATTTAATTACCCGATTACCCATTACTCTTTTAAATATGTAATTAAATAAAATCTAATTACCTATTACATTTGCAATATGTAATTAAAAAATATCTAATTATCCACTGATCTTCAAAATGTAATGGAAAAAATTTTAATTATCCATTACATCTTCAAAATGTAATGGAAAAAAATTTAATTATCCATTGCATTTTTATAATGTAATCAAAAAATATCTAATTACCCATTATATTTCTACTATGTAATTAAAAAATATCTAATTACATATTACAGTTGTAATATGTAAATATGTAATACGTAAATATGTATTACAGTTGTAATATGTAATTAAATAATATTTAATTACATATTACATATGTAATAGGTAATTAGATATTTTTTAATGACATTTCAAAAATGTAATGGATAATTTAATTTGTTTCCATTACATTTTAAGAACGTAATGGATAATTAAATTGTTTTCCATTACCTTTTGAAGATGTAATGGGTAATTAGATATTTTTTAATTACATACTACAAATGTAATGGATAATTAGATATTTTTTAATTACATAGTAGAAATGTAATGGGTAATTAGATATTTTTTGATTACATAATAAAAATGTAATGGATAATTAAACTTTTTTCCATTACATTTTGAAGATGTAATGGATAATTAAATTTTTTTCCATTACATTTTGAAGATGTAACGGATAATTAGACATTTTTTAATTACACATTGCAAATGTAATAGGTAATTAGATTTTATTTAATTACTTTTTACATAGGTAATCGGTAATTAAAATGTAATTAAATTACAAATGTAATTAACTATTTGCAACCCTGCTTCACCGTCAACACAGGAACTTAAGTGCGCAAATTTATAAACAAACTCCGAAACACTGGTACTTCGAACTTTCTAAAAAAAATTGTATATTTTAATTAAATGGAACAAGTATTATATTCATTCACTCCACTTAAAACCGAAGTAATATTTAAATTTCTTCATCTTCATTACTATTGTCTATTTCTTCCTATGGTTTAGAAAATAACGAAAAAAAAACTTCAGTCTTTAAATTTTCAAAACGGGGGAAACCTGGCGAGTGTTCTCCCTCACGATGGCAAACAAAATGTATCTTCCCCAATAATATGTAAAATACCTACACACAGGAATCTCACTTACTGCTCGTATACGGGACTATCCTGAAAATACATATTTGGATATTTATTTGCAACAAAAAAAAAATAACACACGGTTTAGCGCATTGGTCTCTTTGCTAGCATATCATAATAATCTTCAACGTAAAATAAATTGTTATAATTCAAAACTGCTTCAAAAAGACCTTTACACTTGTTACTTTAATATAAAAAATTACCTATTACTCACTTGGTTTTCGCTAAAATACTAAACATATAAATATTTATAGAATTCGTATTTCTTCACCGTGCATCGGATCTTAAAATAGGAATTTTCATCACCCCTTTTAAAGTTATGTAATAAATGTATAAGATATGCAGAGCAATATTTTTAATGGATCAACTAGTTTTTATGTTTGTTGTTGTTTTTATTTATTGGCTCCCTGCATTTCACAAAATTGAAGACTGCACTTGCAAAAGCTATTAGCGTGGTATCATTATTTTTATTTCACATTTTCATATAAAGATAAGACAGAGATAATAAACAAAAAGATCCCCTCGACTTGGTCTTGGTTTTGTTCTGGGTTTGAATGTGTCTGGCTTTCGTTGTTCCATCAAATTTCCGCGTCGATGAACAAGAGTGTTGGTGTTTTCATGCTAAGTTTATTCATACATAATAATAACTACAACAACCCCAAAGTTAACAAAATGATACTAACCAAGGGGAATTTGATAGAAACATGCACTTGAGGTAGGTTAACATAACTATATTATTTTTGTTGTTACTAAGGGACACAATAAAATGCGCCTAAAAATTAATTTTGAACTTTGGTGACGTTCATTTTTGATAATTTTGATAATTTTTCGTTAAAAAAAGGTGTTTCCCGGTACGAGTACGATTTGTTTGTAAATTTCAAATTTCTCAATGTGCAATCAAATAACTATAACCTATTTATGCTTTTAAGTGTCAGATGCGCCCTGCAAGAAATTTCATTAGACACCCATCGTGATCGATTAACATTGAAAACAAATATCATTGAGCAGCGCACTTTCTACTTCAATATCAATATTTTTAAATCCAATCGAAATAATCGCATTCAACTCTGACAAATATGAAAAAAAGCTTCTTTTTTTTATGAAAAGGTACATAGATCACAAACAATTTTTTTATCGAAAGCAACAGAAGTCTTTTTTGATAGAATTAAGATTTTTCTTTGACGTTTTTTTTTTTAACATTGGTACTGGGAGGTAAATTTTTTTTTTGTGTTTAGAAATTTGTAATTCTAGTAAACTTTCTGAGATGCTAAAAATCTTGATGACAAGTTTAAAAAATTGTTCTTTTGAAATATCGAATTTTCAAAAAGAGAATGGACAAAATTATATGGGACCTGGTCTACCTAGTGCTCAGAAACGAAACCTATGAAAATGATTAGGTACTATGTGTCTACCAACGTGCGAGTATTTTTCTGTGTCCTAAACAATGGGAGTTGGCTCAAATAAGCGACCAAAATAATAAGAAAAACACTTTGCAAATTCGAATGAACGAATGACGAATATGTATTATATTTTTTAACATGCTCCCTAAGTCCTGTGGCGTACTGTTCTGCGTCCATATTCAAAAATGATGCTCTCGAGAGCTTATCAACGTTGTATATCTCAATTGTGGGCACTAACGCACAATTATTCCCATTCATTAAATACGCTAAAATTAATTTAAAAGAAGTAGAATTTTCATATTGTCAAGCGAATTATTCGCCAACCATGATATTATTTGCTATTATTGGCCATTGGTGTAAAATTTCCTTTACTTTGGGGTCTAGTGAGTTCATCAAAAGTGACCAACAACATTGTCATTTCAATGAACAATTATTGCAATTAATTTTTGCTGTAAATGCAATCTTTGTTGTCATATATCTACTGCCTAGTTACAGTTTTGTGTCCATACAACAAAATCATGTAATAGCGCTAAGCTTTCCAACTCCAACAATATATGTATGTATATCTCGTTCGTGGGCAATACAAAATGAATAAAAAAATAAATTGTTTGGCACAACGACTCGTAAAGTACCAGGGCCTAGTGACTAACAACTCGCAACCATTCCTGTGTGCGGCTGTCGACAGGAATGGAAGGGTCCTACAATTGTATGCCGAATCCGAACAGCTAGACAAGAAGCACTTATTCGTGACAAGTGATACTCTTGGAGGATTTGTCAATTCCTCGCAAGAGGCAGTAGCCCTGAAAAAAGTTTTTAGGTGGACGACGCTGGGAAGCGAACCCAGACCTCCAGCGTGACAGTCGAACGCACTCACCATTACGCTACGGGCTACTACGTGGGCAATAGGTAGACCAAAATGCCCATTCTCCTTTATTTTGATTTTTTTTTTCTCTGTCGTCTGAAGCTGAAACTTTGGACATAAGGTTTTTAGTTGATTCCCCTTGGGCAATTTGTTTTTTTTTATGTAGAAAAATGATGGTAACCGATATGACAAAAGTTATTTATCTCGATTTTGATGAAAAAAAATCAGTTTTTTTTTTTGTGAAAAAATAAACATCTCAGGAATTATTAAACAAAATAAGAAAAATCAAATTTTACAAGATGGCGGCATTTAATTTCCGGTACCACACTCAAAACTTGATTATTTAACGAACAAATTTTTCCAAACACAACGCCAAAAAAAAAATTTCCCACATAGAAATATAATAAATATCCGCCCATATTACATTTTTTTGACTAAATGTACTGCACCCCAATATTTTTGATCGTTTTGAGAAATAAAAAAAAGTTTTATAATCTTTTTTGTGTAAAATTACATGAGCTACAATGTGTAACTACAGTTTTTTTTTTTTTCAAAAGAACCTATAGTTTCCGAGTAATTTGAAAAAAAAACCTTAACCCCCCCCCGCACAGTGTTGCCAGCCCATGCAAATGTTTATCAAAAATACTCGCACTCGAAGTGTTTGCTTTATTGTTTTTTTTTTTTGTTAAAATGAATAGTTATTATAGAAAAATAATACAAAATGATATTTTTACATTTATTTTTGTAGCATAATTTAATAAGACACTTGCCAAAAGAATTAAAGGAACAATTTTTTTAGTGTTTTTGTTTGAAGAGCTGTATCTATGTGAAAAGTGGTCGTATTGGAATGAAACAAAAAGCGTTATAAAGATTTGTTATTTAGTTTTAATATTTTCTAAAAAAATATTAATTATTTTTAAATACTGTTATTGCAAAACCATGATAAATTGTTATTGATAAATCTGACTTTTTTATTAAAAAACGTCCTTACTTTTGGCTTTGACCACCAACTTCTTAGCAAATAGTGACAACACATAAAATTCAAGTACAGTTTTGAAAATGTACATACATTTCATTTAAAAATTTGGTTTGTGCAATTTCAAAGAAGATCAATAAAACGCATTTTATTTGTAGTCTCTTAAGGCTTTGCCTGCTTTACAAATATTGACTGCAAGACTAATGCTGGTATGAGGTGTTTTAGACAAATAAACTACAAATATTCCTGTAAATTTTCAAATCGATTCATCAAACCGTTTACCCATACAGGGCAAGTTTTTCTATGTTAAAACATATTTTTTTTTGATAAACAAGAAGAAAACAATTAAACTAGTTTTTTGAATCAGTAAATTTCCTTAAAAATGGCATTAATCGTTAGAGCATATTTTTGCATATTTTACTATAAATGCATAAAAATGCATTTTTTGGTTTATTGGACATATTTTTAGAACAAATGCAAATTTTTAGTGTATATTTTCGAAATATTCGGAAGATTTAAATATTTAAATAACTACTTTTGCTAAATTTTCGATTCCAACTTCTATAGAAAACCCAACTTGGCAGCACTTAACACAATTAAAGCATTTAATTTAAAAAAAAAATAATTTTAAGAAGTTCCAACTATGGATTTCTTAAGGAAAGTATAAAATAGAACACACTCAAAACGCAAATTGATATGATGGAAGATGCATTTGTAAAAATTAATTCAGTCGAAGGTTCAATGGGCAGAGTTATTTTGAAGAAAATTTAAAACGTTTTATTTATATAAAAACGAGGGGTACTCAAAAATAGAAAAATCTCAAACATATTAACGCTGAATAGTAAAGATTTAGAGAACTTGGGAAATTATTCAATAAGTGAAATTCTTTCATTCAAGAATGCTCCTGTTACATCTTTTGACGTTGAATTATCTTTTTCAATGTAAAAAAGTTTTTTTTGCGGCGAAATAGACAAATATTTCTTTTTGAAAATTTCAAAACTTTATGGTTATTATGTATGTGTGAACAAGAAATATTCAAAGAATCTGGACAACTAGTAGATACCTTATTTAAATGAGATTGGAATAGAATTTTTTTTAATTTATTTTATTTTTATTATTTTTGTTTTGTTTTTGTTGACAAAAAAAATACAGATTTTTTTTAGTTTTAAATATTATTTCATTATCTAACAACTTTTTTAGAGCATATTTTTACTTTATAAGCACATATTTTTTTCATTTTACACTCATATAAACTTGTCCTGCATAACATATGCTCAAATTTGTAAGAATCAATTAAAGGAACAAATTATATTTGTTATTATTGTACTATTCGTACTAGAATGTCAGCTTATTAGGCTTGACCATTCTTTATTCCGTCAATTTCATTGAATTTTTAAACAACAACAACAACTTAAAGGCGCTACCACCAATTGTTTGGCTGGAGATATAGCTATTTCGTGCTTTGCCACTTTTGCACTCATCAGTCTCCTTTTTGTGGTGCTGAGCTTTAATCAAATTTTATTTGAAAAACTTTATGCACACCATAGGATTCGAACCTACGCATATCAGATTTGCTCAGTCTTAGCAGTCGTGTGCCCTACGCACTCCACCGCTTTAGACCACTTCACAGGTCGAGATGTGTTATTTGTTTATCAAATGCATTTGGAGCACAGAGGCGTATACAGCTTTAGTTCTTGGGAGGGGTCATGCCAAAAAAAAAACAAAAACTAATATTCGTTAAAAGTCAAGTGCCTTATATTTTTTTTCTTCATATTTTACTGTGCGTTGCTATATAAAAGAAAAGGGAAACAATCTTAATTGACTATATACTAAAGGGTTTTCCAATAGGGACGGCTTGATTTTGACAGCTCGTTACGGCCATATTGTTTCTTTTACTTTCGGTCAAAATATCGTCTTTTAATCGTTACTACAGACAAATCATCATGGTGAGTTACAGAGTCGAGCAACACGTGCAAATGATGTTTTAGAGCAGTTAGAAGTTTATTCTAATTTTGGTCGAAAAATCATCTTTAGCTATGAGGCCCATCTTTGGATGAATGGGTACGTGAATAAGCAAAATTGCCGGATTTTGGACGACACTAATCCACGCAAGATTCACGAGGTGCCAATGCATCCAAATAAAGTTACTGTTTTGTGTGGATTTTGGGCTGGATGCCTGGAGGCGTCATCGGTCCGTACTTCTAGGAAAATGATGCTGGCCAGGCCATCACCGTCAACGGCGATCGCATTAAGTCGATGATCACCAACTTCTTGTGGCCTAAATTGTATGATATGGACACTGAAGGTATATGGTTTCAACAGGATGGCGCTACGTGCCACACAGCTTAAGACACAATCGAACAATCGAGCGGTTTCATGGCATGGTTATCTCGCGTCAAAGCGAAGTGAATTGGCCACCAAGATCGTGTGATTTGACCACTTTGGACTTTTTCTTGTGGGGCTTTCTTAAGTCGCAGGTCTATGCGAATAAGCTGCAAACCACCTCGACCCTCAAAGACAACATAATCGATGCCATCGGTCAAATTCAGCCTGATTTATGCGCCAAAGTCATCGAAAACTACATTTTCACTACGCCAATTTAGGCAATTTCCTTGAAAATATATAGTTCGAACTGCCAAAGCCTATTCAAAATGAAATGAGCTACCTACCTATACAAAAAAAATTAACAAATTAAGACAAAAACACTTTTTTGGTACTTGCAAAATTACCTCATTTTCGGTTCCAAAGAAAATTAAAATAAACAACTGAGTCGAAAGAACCTTCATTAGCTGGACCAGTGAACAGGCTATTCGTTTTTATTCCTGACTGTTACATTTTTTATTTCGGAGGGCCTCAGCAACAGCATACAGCAATCTCCAGTTGCCTGACCAAAGACAATCAGTTAAGCTAGCTGTGAAAATACTGAGGAAAAAAATTTTTTGGATTCGCTTGATCATTTTCATCATTTTATTCAGAATTTATTTTAATCCTATCAAAGTTTTTATTTCAGCGAATTGAAGTTGCAGGAAAAATTAGTAAAATATCATAGGTACTGTGCACTGTTTTCTGTTTCTTAATTTTAGTAAATAGATATAAATATTCACTACTGAAAATGAAAACAATAGCTCTGATTTTCAAAAATGACCACTTGTGCAAATTGCTCTTTTTACAATAGTGGAAAAACTAAAATACATTACTTACTTACTTTACTTTTGATGGCGCTCACAGCCCAGTATGGGCTTCGGCCTCAACTAACAAGCCCCTCCAGCCAGCTCTGTCCCTAGCTAGCCGCTTCCAGTTGCGCACACCGAGTGCTTTGATGTCGTCATTCACTTGATTGCACCACCTGTTACGGGTTCTTCCTCTGCTGCGTACCCTATCGGGGTTGGATTCGAAGACTCGTCGGGCAGGTGCGTTGCTGTCCATACGCTCCACGTGCCCCAGCCATCTCAGCCGCTGTATTTTCAGCTTTTTGACCAGGTCAACGTCGCTGTATAGGCCGTATAGCTCGTCGTTGAATCTTCTCCTCCATACTCCTTCGATACACACCGGACCGAAAATCACACGAAGAATCTTCCTCTCAAAGCACCCTAGCAGATTTTTATCCGAATCTTTCAGTGTCCATGCGTCTGACCCATAAAGCAGGACCGGGATGATTAGGGTTTTGTATAAAGTCTCCTTGGTTGTCTGAGAGAGGGCCTTACTACTTGAATGCCTTCTTAGACCGAAGAAACAGCGGTTGGCAAGAGTAATTCTTCGCTTGATCTCTGCACTGATGTCATTCTGCGATGTAATAGTGGAGCCCAGGTAGACAAAGTCCTTGACAACTTCGAAGTTATATCTGTCCATCGTGATATTTTGCCCGAGTTGACGATGTTGAGATTCCTCTCTCGATGACAGCATATACTTCGCCTTGTCCTCATTAACCGCCAATCCCATTCTAGCCGCCTCCGATTCAATGCTCGCAAATGCCCCTGCCACAGCTCGCTTCGTTCTGCCGACAATGTCTATGTCATTCGCATATGCAAGCAATTGAACGAACTTTTGATAGATTGTACCGCTGGTGTTGATATGTGCGTTGCGTACAATGGCTTCAAGAACGATGTTGAATAGGTTGCATGATAACGCGTCGCATTGCCTCAATCCTTTCTCAACATCAAAGGAATCGGTGGTCTTCTTACCAATTTTGAGGGAGCAGCGAGATTTCTCCATCGTCATTCTGCACAGGCGGACGAGTTTGTCAGGGATGCCGAGACTCGACATGGTTTTGAATAATTCGTCCCTTGATACAGGTGGTGTGTATCGATCTGGAATTCCCGGGATTTTTCTAAAATCTGTCGGAGTGTGAACATTTGATCGACGGTTGACTTGCCTGGCCTAAAACCGCACTGATAGGGGCCGATCAGATCGTTGAAAAAAGGTTTTAAGCGGTCACACAGGATGGCCGACAAGATTTTATAAGCGACGTTTAGGAGACGAATTCCTCTGTAGTTGGTACATTTCAGAACATCTCCCTTTTTATGGATGGGGCACACTATACCGAGGTTCCATTCATCGGGCATACTTTCCTGCGACCAAATTTTGCAGATGAGCTGGTGTATGCTCCTAACCAATTTATCTCCCGCTGATGAAAATACATTACATATTCGTATTATAATTGAATACAAAGATTCTTTTTCGTTGCGTTTCAAGAATAGTGTGAACAAAGTACACGAGTGATTTCGATATGCCTCTGATTTGGAAAAAATGTATGTCACTAAGACTGCCACCGATGGAAAAGTGAAAGGCACCTTCCAAAATAAATATGTACATCAAATATACCTAATCTTTCTTACCAGTAAGCCTTTCTGATATAAATAATGGACAAAATTGTTAAATTCTACGAGCCTAGTCGCTTTTCGTCAATAATTCCATCCGACTGGTCAAACGGTTCACCGCAAGGAGTTCCAAAAAATCTCCTTTACCATAGCTATTGGCTTTTGCATTATGGGATTCATAGGTTACTTTGTAAAAGTAATCCACATCCAAATCAATAACAATATTTTTCGATCGTAAATATTGAATAAGAGCAAACAAAATCCTTCCGTAATAGGTTTTTATCATAGTTTTATATATTTATGTCTTTTATCGTTAACATTAATATTTTTTGGTTAGAATAACTATAAATCGAAAGTTATCACTTTTTTGCTTTTAAAAATAATTTGTCATACAGAAATCAAACAAAACAATTTCTGTATGTGTTCTATAATGTGTTAAAAGATTTTATTTTCAGAAAAAAAAAATGTTCTTTTTTTGAAAATCCTATTAGTTTTTACTTTACTGAGTGAAAATTTGGTAACAACTCCGCACTTTGATTTCTGTTTGTTTTAACAGGTTTTGGCTGTCATCTCAAAACGGAAACTAGCCTATGCATTTATTTTAAGATTTGAATGTATTATCATATGAGAAGTTTGTTGTTGTGTTAAATTTGAAGTACGAGGAAGAAAATCAAAGTATCATCGATTGACTACAATATAATGTAGGTATTCCATTGCCATGAAAATTAAATTTCTTATTGAATTGAAGTTACCAACATTCAAATTCTCTATTGAATTCTAAATTAACAATTGAAAATCCTACTAGCTTTCTAAGTAACCAACTTTCTTTTGTTTTTCTATGTGGTTATTAAATAATTATTTCAGATCAACAGAATAATCTTGAGTTCTCGGGGGGGACATGACCCCGTGACCCCCCCCCCCCCTGTATACGCCGTTGTTGGAGCATCAGCATTTTTATAAGCGCCTTTAAGTATGCTGTCTTTTTCCGCCTCCATTTTTCTCCATACCTTATTTCGATAGACTACAATTCGCAGTACGTATCAAATTATATTGTTCCTAAGCATTATGTAATCATTATCAATCATAATCAAAATTAAACCAAAAAATAACAACTTTCGTTCACTTTTTTCACAGTTTTCCATTAGTCACATATTTATTAGACTTGAATTGAAAAACAAATAGTTTTAAAAAAAAAAATTTTAAAAAAAAACAAAAAAAATAAAAAAAAAATAATAAAACAAAAAGTCGTTTACATTTTGATAATTTGGGAAATTGATTATTTTTTTATAAAGAAAAGAGAAAAACCTCGCTATGATCCTCTGTAACATTACCTCCAATAATTTCTAATCCTTAACGCCCAACCACAACTTATCAACAAAAAAGCTCACCATCATATAAGAAAAGTAAACTTAACGCAAAGAATTCAACTGACTTCTTGGTACTGGATTTAAGTACATCAGGAGCATTTTGTAGTTCGCATACGTCTAAGACATAAATAAAAACAGAGTTTGTTTTGTGTTTTGGGAACGCTTCAAGCCATTTTTCAAAATATGCGTTATTTATGAGTTGTGACTAGCTGCAGATTAAAATAAATATCGCAACAATATGCAAATCAAAGCAGATCAAACTTTGCCAACATCAAATTTAGACGACTAGCAAGGTAAATTAAAAAAAATTAGCAATGTGTTATGATGTGTTTTTTTTTTTTTTAAGTTTGAGTTCTGACTTTACTTGTTTTATTTGCCTAAAGCTATGATTAGACGGTCAATGAAAATGGTCAACGCATTGACTCTCTGACGTCAGAATGACGTCAAATTCTGTCCCATGGCTTTCAAGTCGTGTGATTGTCATTGCAAAACGTTGTCAACGCACTGACATCAGCGTTGACACTTGCGATGACATGGTTTGAAAAGTCAACGCATTGACTGTTTTCATTTACCGTGTAATAGCCCCATCAGAATTTTTCAGACACATTGACAGATATTTCCTCACTGCCCATCAACGCGTTGTCCAGGTACCAACGTTGACACGCTATAATTTTCTGCTGTGTCAAAGTAGCTGGCGTTGACATTCTATTCATTTAAAGAAACAGCAACAAAAAAAAAACAGCAACATAAAAGAAAACAAAACATTTCCAAACAAAATTATTTAAAGGTAAATTAGTTTGAGTTAAAAAAAAAATGAGCGTAAGCACCAGTGAGTCGGATAAGTAAATGCGCGTCCTGCTGATGAATCGAAGGAAATTTTGTCGGAGAAACGTAAACGAAAATTACTTTACTCGTGGACCAAACAATACGAGGTCTCCGCTTTGATTGCGGCAGTAGATAAACGACCAGCGCTTTGGGATGGAGGATGCAGCGACTATAAACTAGTTAGTACAGGCAACGGGGAGTCAAATAAGGGCAATATGAAAGAAGTTTTGACGTCTGAAAAGTTTGAGCGCAGTTGTGAAGAGGGGTTAGTTCTTAGCATAAATCTCGATTTGCGGGATTTTTGGTCTTGTGGGGCGTCCGCCATCTTGGTAAGAAGAAAGAATTTTGAGTTTGAAAATTATTTTCTCAAAAACTGTTTGCTCAAACAACTTGGTTTAAAAGGTTAATTTAAGAATAGGTTTTTGGCTTTCAACAACGCTATAACATGATATTTTGATATTTTTTTTAGAAAATTGTCCCTTCTGCCTAAACCTAAATTGCCATTTCCATTTTGTTTGCTTTTAACATTTTTCCTTGCTTTAAAAAAATTTAAACCGAAATAAATAAATTTATTTGACTGTGTCACAGCCCGCCACCACTATGTGTGAGCCTCAACTCGAAAAATTACGGATCTGTACGTACTTTTGTCAACGGTCAAAGCGCGTGGACATGGTCAAGCCGTGTGATCGCCAACGATTACTTGTCAGCTCATTGACACAGATTTGGTTATATCTCGTTGACACATATTACCTGTCAACGCATTTTGGGACAACATTGACGGACTTGTGTCATTTGAGTGATCGTCAATATTTCAGGTGTTGACACGGTGAGCGTTGACGTTGCCATGTCAGTGCTTTGACCGTTTTTTTTGGTGACGTCAGAGAGTCAACGCATTGACCATTTGCGTTGACCGTCTAATAGTTGCTTAAACCTTTGTATATGAAAACTATAGTAATCTGATCAGAAGCGGCGACTACTGACAATCCACCAACTTCTCTCAACATTTTTTGTTGAGGAAACAAATTTGAAAGTCTAACTCTCTCACTCCCTTACAATATAACTAGACTTACTCTTTCTAAAAATTAATGTCAACGCTGTCAAAATCATAAAACATGTTGCAAACACATGCACCACCAGTCGTCGAAATCCAGCGTAAATAAAAACGACTCATTGATAATACCATAGTTTTCATATACAAATACAAAGGCTTAACATAAAATATTAATAGCTCATCCACATTTTTGTTATTTTTCAATTTCTTACTTTTAACGTACTCAACAAAACTCGCTTAAATCAAACAATAAATTAATAATCATACAGACTTGACCAAACTTCGAACAACAGTTGGAATTTTGTGGAAGTAAATACCATATTTTCCTAGACTATAGAGGATTTCTTTTTTTAAATTTTGTTTAAAAGTGTAATTTATTAAATAATTAAAAAAAAAAATTCTTCATTGGCTGAACTATATAAAAAACAAATTCAGTTTAAAACTGTTGGCTTACTTCTTATTACAAGTGTATTTTCAGGTGCATCGTGCATCCAAACAAAATTTACTAGATTTTATTTTAAGAGACGTTTAATCTCTTTAAAATTAAATACATTAATGATACATCAAATCTTTGATACAGCGTGTAAGAGAAATGTATGAATCTCTTCTCTTTAAGTAACAGCTTAGCTAAAAGTAAAAAGTAGTAGAATTTTCTTTATACATAAATAGAAGTTAATCTACTACACTACTCTTCTTATCGAATTTCTCACACTCTCTCTTAAATATTTTTGACAGATGAGTTGTAAAATAAAATTCAGTGTGACTTTAAATTTGTTATCTAACTGCATAAAAAGTTAATCTTCTTCTTAAGATTTATCAATGAAAATTCATTAAAAAATATAAACAAGTATCAGTGACCTATTATCTGATATTTTATTGTGTGTTGGTTTTTATAGAGCAAACAAAACTAAAATAAAATACAGTGGCATTCTTTTGAGAGACAAAAAGTAGGTAGGTTTACAGCAATATTTGTTTACAATAAAATCTAGAAATGTTATCATTTTAATTTAACAGTCTGGAAATTGAATTATATTAATAAAACAAACAAAATAAATTATAATTCAAACAAATACAAATAACAACAATGTTGAAAGAATTATTTCTTTCTTTCGATTTTCTTCTTGGTCTTGAAATTTTTATTTTATTGATTTTCTCTCGAATTTTATTTCTTTGTGCTGTGCTGATCAGAGACCGACAAAAATTATTTTGTCCCAAAGTTCTGATGGAAGTTTTATTATTTATTTAAAATAAAAATGCCATTTTTGGCAAATTTTGGAATTATAGTGCAAATTAATTTTTATTAATGGAATTATAATGCAAATTATTTTTGTTAACTGTGGGGACACTTGATTTATTTTTTGAAATACAAATTTGCTGAAGCGACAACTTACCTATCCATGCGTATTTGTGAACTCTGTACTTCGCAGTGTATAGATAAATTGTGGAATGCCGATAATTATGGTCAATGCGAGTTATACTATCTGTGCGTTGGCCGTAGGGGTTGTTTTGAATTTTTGTATTTAAATAAATTTCTTATATTTTACTTCAATGCTATTTACGCTATAGTCCAGGAAAATTAGATAAAAAAATGTCCTTACTTCGAGAAAATTCCGACAAAGCTGAATTTTGGTGGAGAGCTTCATTTTGTCGAGGGAAATGGATACCGCATTAGCGCGAAATAGACCGAACACCTATGCTGTCCATTTTCTGATTGCCTATTCTAGACATCTTTTTGAATGGAACAGTGCTTCCCACGAAAAGTTTAAATATCTTGGATCTGTGATCAATAGCGAAGGATTTTGTGATGACGACATCAAACATCGCTTAAGCGTAGGGTGGAGGAAGTGGTGAGAAAACTTTGTCATCTTCTATGATAGAAAAATGCCCCCTAAGCTGAAGTGAAAGCTTTACACGGCAGTTGATCGTCCAGCGCTCACATATGGTTCAATGTGTTGGATAATGAACAAGAAGTATGAGATTAAATTGACGGAAGCTGAAATGAAAATGCTTCGCATGACAGCAGGAGTGACAAAGCGTGATCGAATAAGAAGCAAGTGAATCCGAGGAAGCCTACACGTCAAACATACCATCTTGGGCAAAATACAGCATGACCAACTTAGCTGGTACTGTCATGTGCAAAGAAGATGACATAAAAACCCAGTTCAAAAGGCAATAGCACAAGACGTTCCAGGACTATCGCGGAAGAAGGTCAGGCTCAAAAACTCTTGGATGAAACAAATGCACCGACACCTGCATTTAGTTGGCCTCGGACTTGGAACAATCCAAAACCGGGAGGTCTGTCCACGTTTTCTGAGGTCAACCCGGCGAATCTCACAAGTGGAACCTTAGGCGAAGCAGTTGAGTGGGAGAGTTGTGGTCCCCCTCGAGATCATGACAATCGGCGGAAAAATGAAGAAGAAAAATTGCCTCTAGGTAATATCCCAACTTAAAAACTGGACCATAAACATTTTTGTCTTTAGTTAGACAGTATGGCTGGTATGCAAAAAACTTTATCTCTGTCTCAAATCTCATTATTGTGTCATTTTTGTATGGAAAAACCCGACAAAATAAGATTTCAGCCTGGAGATAAACTTGTTGCATACCAGCCGGTGTGTCTTTTTCTAAATTTTGAAAGAATATTTTACTTTAGTCAAGTTTAAGCAAACCAATTCTAGTTCCAAATTTTAAAAAAACCCAAGAAAACCATGAAAAATATTTGTTTAAAACTGTTTTAATTTGTTACAATTTGTCTGCTTTTGTAAGGTTTTTTCTTAAAATTTCATAAACTTTCGTGCAGGCCTGCGGCAACCCTGATCGGTACCCCATTACCCACCAGAAATGTCTCTTGTACAGTGTACATGTACATCAAACAAAAAAACAAACATTGTATAAGCTCCATGCAATTTCAGTTTCATACATACGACAATTTTTTCTCTCTTTCCTTTGTGTAATCCAGTGACCTGGTAACATCACGTGAAGTGTATGATTTTTTTTTTTTTTTTTTTTTCAAATTGAGGACTTCAAAATTTGGAACTAAAATTTCTTGAAATGCAAAATAAACTGCAAATTTGGAGCCTTACTTCAAGTCTCTAGCATGCTTGGTTCTCGTGATAAACTATGTGACCTGCTAACTTCACTGTAAAGTTAGCAGGTCACTCGATTAAACCCACTATTTGGTGAACTGCAAAATCGGGAGTAGAAATGCAAAATAAACGGAAAAATAAAACTGCAAATTAATGCGTTGGTCTCGTTGCTCCAGGTGAAAGTTGCTCTGCCAACTTCACAGACGTATGTTCTAAGTTGTTCTTCCTAAAAAGGATGTACATTAGGGTGGATCGTTTTCAGCATTTTTTGCCAAATCACTCTGTGCATTTCATAGTATATGCTTAGGGTAAGTTCGGGCATTATGGCGCAGTCTTCATTATGGCGCACCTCACAAATACCACACTTCCAAAAGTCCGATTAAAAAAAGAACGATGCAAGAACTTGCGTCTTCACCGAACACGTGCCGGGTTAAGATCGTAAGTTGATAGGACTAGTTTAGTACAACAAAAAAAAAAGTAAACAAAAAAAATAAAGCGGTTCTGGGTGGCACTGTAATGTTGCTTTGTTTTTGATTGTGTGTATCTCAGTAACCATACAGCGCACATGTTTGATGTGAATATTAGAACGCAGAGTACAGTTTTGGCTTTCTTGTGTAACGGGAAATATTTACAAAGTAAAGAGAACTTAGTTTTTTGCTTAATTTGTTGTAAATATGTGCGCTTTGTGTAATATGGCGCACATTATGTGAGGGCATTATGGCGCCGTTGAGCCATAATGCCCTTATGAAGCTCACATGTAAAATTAGTTTCATACTTACTCTAGTGGCTGCCAAATTGAACAATAAAAACCAAACGGTTATAAGATCGCTAAACAAAGAAAAAAAGTGACGGCGCGTTAACACGTTAAAATCCAGCTAGCCGACGACTCTGATTGGCCTGAAGATTTAGCGCAAATGTTTCCGCTGCCGGCCGGTTGTGGTGAAGACTATACATCGACAACAAAAGACGAATGGATGCAGTATGTCCTTTATGGTCAGTGGTCCCACGATTCATGTGCTACTTTTAAAAGACTTGTGATGGATGTGGACGTTCGATTCAGAAAGAAAAAGCTGATGGCCATATTGCCCTTAGGGGTTCGCCATATTGCCCGCAGGTAGGGCATTATGGTTTTTTTTAAACTATTTTTTAATAAATTTATTTTTTCTTAAAAAATATCATTTGCTATCTTTTTTAATTTTTTGTATGTTCCGTTTTTCTTAAATTTAATAAATATTGTTGATTCAATCAAAAAAATTTATCCGTAGTAAAGTTATTTCAAAATGAAGTTAAGTGCGCCATAATGCCCGAAGTTACCCTAATGGTTTTCTAAACTTATCCTCATCATTTATTTTGAGTCGCTCTTGGGAAACACAAAATCGGGAAGCCATTGAAAATTTGTAGTTTTTCACAAAAAATTATATATTATGAATCCGGGGTGGGAATATTTGGCGACAAAAAAATAAGGGATTCTTGTAGAGGGACCAAAACAAGTGTTTTTCAGCATGAGGGGGTCTATCTCTTTCAGTTTAGGCAGGCCGGTCAATATTATAAACAAAATGATTGAATAAAATTAGTATTTTTCGTGATTTTAGATTAACTAAAAAAATAGAAGACAGAAAGTCATCGGGTTTTCAGTGGTTGATGAAGAATTAATAAAAGCACCTGTCCTTGAAGGAATTTAAGCCAATTTCTAAGCATATTGCCCTAAGAAGACAATGGTGCGTTTAACTCTCCTCAACCCGGTGTTAATTTGCCGTCAGACAATTCTTCAATACCTGGATAGCTTCACCGAGTTAACTAGGCAGACACATACACCAACCACTGATCTTTTAAACTCATCCACCAGACGTTGCACGGAGCCACTGCTCCTACGGGCCTGATGGGGGGATGATTTAACCAGTGGGGGTAGGGGAGATCACGCCCTTAAAGGACAGTGATACGTTGGTCTCTCCTAAGCCCGGTGATTGTGCCGACGACGTAGGTTTACATGACAGAACGGGGTAGACGCAGACACCAACCACTAATCTATCAAACTCACTCACCAGACGTTGAATGGAGCCACTGCTCCTACGGGCCTGGTGAGTGGATGATCTATTCAGAGGGGGTAGAGGTAGAGATCACGCCCTTAAAAGACAACGGTGCGTTAACCTCTCCACAACCCGGTGATTATGCGCTAACAAACACTTCTCCAACACCTTAATGGGACCAACTTAACAAAGCTACCACATACACCAACCACTGATTTATCAAACTTACCCGCCAGACGTTGCATGGAGCCACTGCTCCTACGGGACACGCCCTTAAAAGACAATGGTGCGTCAACCTATCCTCAACCCGGTATTTACACAGCGACTGGCACTCCTTCAATCAATTTGTAGACGACTTTTCCAAGCTTCAGCTTGTAAGAACGGTATTGACGCCCTCTACGGGCTATGTCATTGGATTTATCATAGGTTTCTTTTATGGGGATTAATCCCCAGGGTATCACAATGGATCTACACTGATCTAAGTGTGACGGTAACAAAATCAACTGTCAGCCCACTAACCTAACCTAACCTAAGCATATTTCCATATTTTTGAAATAAAAAATCCGTTCATATTTTTTTAAGTTTGAGTTTAAAAATATATCTTCGATAACTATTAACAAAAAAAACTTTATTCAAAAACTCAATAAAAGAACAGACTTCTAGTTTTTAAAAACTAACATTCTTTATTATCAGTGTTTCCGTTCTTTTTAAATAATTTCTTAAATGATTTATTTTCATTTTTAAGTATTTTTTAAAAAGTTCCCCTCCCACCTATACGGAAGGCTATAGACTCCTACCTCCATGGTAAAAAATACTTGTATTTAGTCCCTGTTCAAGAATCCGTTATTATTTTTCGCCACCTATTCGTGTCCCTAATTCCTAATAGGAAGGTATATAATTTGTTTGTGAAAAAAGACACCATTAAGCATAAACTATGACTTGCACGCAGTGATTTGACAAAAAATATTGAAAACGATCCACCCTAATGTACATACAATCCTGTTCTATTCTGTATGTATTTGTTATGCAACATAGCATGAAAAATGAAACATTTGAGTATGAAACTTATTCACTTTTGACATTGAATTTCTGTATAGAAAGTTAGTCCAGTCCCCAGTGCCTTGTCGAATCCAATAGATTGTTCTCTTTAAGAAATGCATACATTTCTTTCAAAATCTTGAAGATCAAATCATTTTTTTTTAAATCTAATAAAAAAAGGCTTTAAAAAAAATACTATCCAAACTCTTCAGAAGCTCCTTAAAAAAAAAATAACTGAACACTTTTGAGAAAATCAAAAACCAAAAAATGATTCCACTAGAGGTACCAACAATAACCTTTTTATGGCATAGGTAACGTTATTTTTGGCCTGGAGCCGCGCCGGCAGATAGACAAAATAGACATGTTTGGCATATTCAGAATAAGACTTATTCTTCACTTAATTCGATCCGAGCAATTAGGGGTTTCAACAAAACATCACACAACACAAGCCACATAAACCATCCAACTTTGGCTAAACACATTACGCATATAAAATTCCCAAGCCTCTAATTTCGTGATTTTGTGACTTCAATTGGCCACTGAGATCTTGCGATATATGACACCATCGCACTTTTTTTTGTAGACCTACGTGAAAGACCAAGTTAACAGGAACAGTCCTCAAACTCTTGAAAAGATTTAAAACACACATTCCTCAAAATGAGTGCTCGAAACTTTCAGCATCAATGGTTAGCCCTTGGCCTTGAGTGTCTCTACTTGGAAGATTATTTTGTAAAGCGTTATAGCTATAGACCAATTTCACAAATTAATTAATATTTCTCACAATTTTTCTCCCACGTTCCACACCGGACTAAATTATTATTTCATAATCTTTTTTGCTTTGATGTTGCCGGAAGGAAGAGCATCATCTGCTTATATTTTTTTCAACATCAAAGGGCGTTTTTATCTTGCAGGCTTTATCATAAACTGTATGCTCTTCAGAAGAACCTACCTTGCAACAGGTTGCATCATAATTAATTCAATTTATCTATCTCCTCACAGTTAGGTACCACTTCTTGCCGAGTAAATCTGTGATTCAGATTAAATGGCATTGAATGTATTATCCTCTTGGAACTTCGTCGTCGTCGTCCTTAACCTACTTCCTTGGTCGAGTTGTCATATATAGCTCGTCGTAGCCCCGTAGGCGTAATATTCTTTCATACAAAAAAAAGAAGACAACTATTTCTCTGTGGAGTTGGATGAGAAGTGTTAAAGTCTTTCAGTCAGTCTCTCGATTCCAGTTAGAAGCACACACAGAGCTGCTTCAAATACCATGGTCTATTCCTTTTTTTGCAAATCCCATTTGAATGACAAAAGACGAAATAAGGATATTCATTCCACTTTGTCAACCATCACCCAGTGCCAGCGTTATCCTTGACTGAAAAATGATCATCATCATCTTCATCAACATCACTGGATATCACTCCAAGAACATTCGAATGAATCTTGGAGCAGCATCATAGTTTTAGAGCCGTTTTGTTTTATGTTTTCGTTATAGGTTTGTTTTTTTGTTGTTTTTTTGTTTTGGTCTTCATTTGCCTAAAGCGATTTTCGACGACTGACCTAGTTCAGTTCAGAGTGTACCCATCGTCATCGTCGTCGTCGTCGTTGTCGGTTGCTATCATATTGTTGGCGGCATCTGATGGGGGTGACGAAAACCGAACATGACATCGGCTTATGAGGGCGTGACAATGGCCAGTTTAGTTCTTTGGTTTGTATGCTCGAATACATTTGGCTAACAAATTGCAGAGCCGGAATGTGGCCAATTACCATATGAGTCAGATAACACGCGCCGGCCGGCCGCAATATGTCGACTGTGGAGTTTTGTGGTGTGTGCCACCCCAAAAACACCAAAATGACTCCGAGAGGAAGCCCGACAAAATGCCCCAGCTTGCTACATAAAGATAAAAGCGGGAATGGTGCTGTCACCAAAGAGTTACACAAAATATTCAGATGCAAAATGTGTGCCAATCGTCGCTCGAAGACCCACAATGTGACTGCGACGACGACGACCGAAGTGAAGGCAGTGAATTATTTGTGCATTGCTGTAGAAACATCAGAAATTTGCTTTCCAAGTGGATTAACCTGCGATGGTTTCGGCCAAAGGATCATGGTCGTCCGTTTTGAATGCTGGGAGCTGCGGGTTGATTGTAGTTTTGAGGGTGGTAAAACTAGCTATGGGGATTTAATTAAAATTTTTGTTGGAATGTTCTGTCGACGGCTGGGTGGGGGATTTATTTTTGAAGAAGAGGTAATAAGTTTGAAAATAGACCCACTTTTCAAATAACTTTAACAAGAAGGCTAAAATCGAAAGCGGTTGGGGAGGGGGTGAGAAGTGCAAATAAAAGTAATTGACTTGGGATTCAGTGCAACAAGTGTTTTTGATATTTTATTGGAAAAGTTTCTACTTGAAGCAATACCTCGCTTTTGTTAGCTGAAATTGCATAAGTTGCCACAAACTTTGTCGGCATGTTATGTATAATAAACTTAGTGGTAATTAATGTCAGAGGAGATGATAAATTAGAAAATTATGAATGAACTTGATAGTAAATTGCAATTTTGTAATTTTTTGCTTGGTCGGTTCGGGAGGACTTTAAAAAAAATTTAAAAACTTGCGAATACAAAAATTCTTCACTTGGATTTTTTTGGCAGATTCTTCATTTGTCTGTCCATTTTGCCTGGCATACATCCAATTGATGCAAAGTCAATTAATAAATTCCATCAGAAGAAAATACACATGGCTCTTACTTTAGTATAAGGTGTACACATTTAAGCAGTACCTACTGTTCAATCATTAAACAATTTTTCCTTTCACTTGGTTTTAGTGAGTTCTTTCCTTTTTTGAATTTTAAACCAAAACATCGGATAAAGAAAAAAAAACCCTGCATAACCCACATCGTTTCATTTTTCCGCCTACCATATCATAGTAGACGAATTTAAAAGCGAACTTTAAAGCGTCTCAGCAAATAAACGGATGTCAATAAACTCTATTTTATTCTCAAGAAAACATTCGCTATTGTCACAAATTGACGTTTTGCATATTAATTAGTGACTTTGTTTGATCGTTTTAAAAATGACGACGACGACGCCGATGAAGATCAATGGTCAAGAAGTTTGCGTCTCTCTATTACATTATTTAATTTTATATTGAAAATTAATTATCAATAACTAATTGTGTAGGTATATTACAAAAATGCTTGACCATATTTGTATGCAAAATGAGGCTCATCCACAGGCACGTAGCCAGGGGGGCTTGAGGGCTGAGGCCCCTGCCGAAATGATTTTGAATACAAAAAAAATAAACAGTTTGAACTTTTTGGTTTAGGTTAAAATCTTTAAAAATAAGGGGAGTATTTAGGTAAAGTTTAAGGTTTTAAAAACAAGACACTATTTAGGTATAATATTTAATATGAGGAGACTAACAAGGTATTACGTATGTTATTTGGAAGCGGTACGATATCTCGCAAACTAAAATCTCGAATATCGAAATCTCGCATTTTTTTATAAATCTCGAAATACGAAATCTCGCAAACTCATAAACCCACTTTTCATAAACTCGCAATAACAAAATCTCGCTTTTAACAATCTCGCATTTACATTTCACAGCCAAAAATCTCGCAAATTTCAACTAAAATCTCGCAAACTAAAATCTCGCATTAACACGTGAAGTTGGAAAATTCCGAACTGAAAAATAAAATCCTGCGAATAGAAAATGAAAAATCAGAGGCCTAAAAAGGGATATAAAATCCTTGAACCCGATACGCCGGCCACCCAACATTGGCGCCTGCCTGGCGAATGAGCATACCCTAAGCGGAGCGACGGAGTCGCGTGAGCGGGACAGAGGACCCGAAAAGGGAGTTAAAATTCTTGAACCCGTGAAGCGGGCCACCCAATGTACTGTTTATTGCACATAAACAGAAAGCACACCAACTGACAACATACACAAACGAAAACCCTTGTATAACGTAATTTATACAAGTCCTTTCTGTTTTTTAATGCGAGATTTTAGTTTGCGGGTTTTTGTAATTGCGAGATTATAAAAAGCGAGTTTTTCTAATTGCGAGATTATGAAGAGCGGGTTTCTGTTATTGTGAGATTTTGTATTGCGAGATTTCGGGTTCGAGATTTTAGTTTGCGAGATTTCGTAGCCAACCCATGTTATTTACTACGTTCACTTGGTGTGGTATTGAAGCGAGCTGGACCTCGAAGCTGATTCGAACCTTTGTATACTTTCGTTGAGTGCTAATGAACGAATCTCATTCCAACTCAACGAAATCAATCCTACTTAAAGTGTAGAGTCGAATTTTTAATGTACAATGAACTGTTTTTTTTTTTTGCATGTTTGTTTAAAAATATGGACTTATTTTATGTGTTTGTATTCAATTTTATTTGTTGATTTGACCAAAATCCTTCTGTGATCTCAACATGATTTAAGCTCATCTCCAAATCGAAATCTAAACTCATGTAATGAAAATCAGTCGAAATCCGATCTTTCCGTCAGTAAAGTGGATTAGAAAATCGATTAATTTTTGTCTTATGCTGGAGCCGCACGAGCCAGTACTAGCTATCCAGTGGCAATACACTCTTCTTACCAAGAGACACAAACTTGAGCAACTTGCTCGTCAACTGGCTTGCCTTTTTCGAAACCAGTTTGAAGCCAGTAGAGAAGCTTTTAAGTCGGAACCGCTCATGTCTCGTGTGTTGTGTTGTGAAGTCCTGTTTTGTGGTCATTCCATATATTTCCTACGCCACACAGCAACACAACACACGAGACAAATGTGGTTCTATACTTACTTTCTTTACTTTTGATAGCGCTCACAGCCCAGGATGGGCTTCGGCCTCAACTAACAAGCCCCTCCATCCAGCTCTGTCCCTAGCTAGCCGCTTCCAGTTGCGCACACCAAGTGCTTTGATGTCGTCATTCACTTGATTGTGCCACCTGTTACGGGTTCTTCCTCTGCTGCGTACCCCATCGGGGTTGGATTCGAAGACTCGTCGGGCAGGTGCGTTGCTGTCCATACGCTCCACGTGCCTCAGCCATCTCAGCCGCTGTATTTTGAGCTTTTTGACCAGGTCAACGTCGCTGTATAGCCCGTATAGCTCGTCGTTGAATCTTCTTCTCCATACTCTTTCGATACACACCGGACCGAAAATCACACGAAGAATCTTCCTCTCAAAGCACCCTAGCAGATTTTTATCCGAATCTTTCAGTGTCCATGCTTCTGACTCATAAAGCAGGACCGGGATGATTAGGGTCTTGTATAAAGTCTCCTTGGTTCTCTGAGAGAGGGCCTTACTACTTAAATGCCTTCTTAGACCGAAGAAACAGCAGTTGGCAAGAGTAAATCTTCGCTTGATCTCTGCACTGATGTCATTCTGCGATGTAATAGTGGAGCCCAGGTAGACAAAGTCCTTGACAACTTCGAAGTAATATCTGTCCATCGTGATATCTTGTCCGAGTCGACGATGTTGAGTTTCCTCTCTCGATGACAGCATATACTTCGTCTTGTCCTCATTAACCGCCAATCCCATTCTAGCCGCCTCCGATTCAATGCTCGCAAATGCCCCTGCCACAGCTCGCTTCCTTCTGCCGACTATGTCTATGTCATCCGCATATGCAAGCAATTGAACGGACTTTTGATAGATAGATTGTACCGCTGGTGTTGACATGTGCGTTGGGTACAATGGCTTCAAGAACGATGTTGAATAGGTTGCATGATAACGCGTCGCCTGGCCTCAATCCTTTCTCAACATCAAAGGAATCGGTGGTGTTCTTACCAATTTTGACGGAGCAGCGAGATTTCTCCATCCTGCACAGGCGGACGAGTTTAGCAGGGATGCCGAGACTCGACATGGCTCTGTATAATTCGTCCCTTTTCACGCTATCATACGCGACTTTAAAATCGATAAAAAGGTGGTATGTATCGATCTGGAATTCCCGTGGTTCTATAGTAATTCTAAAAAAATCGGGTTCTTAGAGGTTTTTTAATCCATCATCATGGTAGCCATCATTCAATGGAATTTGACAGATGTGTAATAAACTACATTTTGGCGTACACAGAATATTTCGTTTCAAATGTCATCCAAAAGCCCTAAAATCAACTTGAATTATGCAAAAAAAGGGGATACAAAATATAAAGTTTACGTTTTGCTTTTGTTGGATAGAGAGAGAAGACAAAAATGCAGAAGATCTTCACACATGCAGATTGTAGGGAGTCCCATAATGCAGATATGAAGACGGAAATGTTCATCTTCATGATGGTTCTCTTTCACAAGTTCGGTTTTTTGACATACTTCTACTTTTCTTCATATTTGCAGATGAAGATATGTACATGTAGATCCAGCATATGGCTTGAAAATTCAATAACAGAATATTGTGTCCCAAATAATGTCACCCGAAAGCCCCAAAATCGCATATTTCCCTAGCGAAAAATGTAATCCCTGAAAATTCGGGTTCTTAAGAGATTTTTCAATCCATCGAAATCATAGTCGTCATTCAATCATATTTGAAAGTTGTTGCCTATTTTGGAAATGTTTAAATCTCTAGGTCCCACCTCCCCTTAAAAGTTGTTGCAGAAAGAATATTTAAGTCAAAAACTATCATTAACGACTCGCTTTATATATGCAAGTCTGAACGAGTCTACTTGCTTCTCTACCACAACTACTACTGGCTTCGAAAAAGGCAATCCAGTTATGCTCCATTTGCATGAGTGGCACAATGTCCTTATTTAATTATTAAATGAAAAAAAAAATTAAAATTTGTATGTTCTTAGTTTTATATTCTTTGTTTATAGAGTTACACGTTAGGCCTTAGAACAAGCCCCCCATCGAAACGAAATGCTGGCTGCGGCCCTGCTCATCGAGTGCGGAATAAAATGTTTGCGTGGGGGGAATCATTCAAACCACCTGTCACAATTTTTTCAAAAAGTCAATTTTTGGTATATAGGTACATCCTATAATAGTCTTGTCGTTCACGCATGAAGATTTAAATTATTGCGTGGTTTGTTTATATTCATATTTCTTTTTGTTAATTGCTATAATCGATGTAAAATCTCAGTAAATATAAAAAAATATATAATAAGTGAAAAATAACTGCAAATTTAATTGATTCGGCCTTAGTTCAATTGCCTACAGTACGCGTTCGAGTATGATCCCACACAAATTTCTAAAAAAAAAAACAATCAAAGTGAAAACATTAAAACTGCAAAACAACTTTCAATAGTTCAATAATCGATACAAATAAATACTAATTTTCAATACAAAAATAATAACCCACTCATCAAGATTAAAAATGAAGCGCTTCTTTAGATCAAAACTTAAATGGTTCAAATGCTGTGACATAAAGTGCTGTAAGTTAAATTAAAAAAAAAAAAACTTTATTTCACTTTTCATGCGGTTTCAATCTAAGATTAGATTAAGATTGGTTTTTATTAATTACCATTGGTTAATTACATAGTTTACAAAAAAAAAACAAAAAAGCATGGCATTTTTGCCGTCTGCCTAGTTGACAAAACATACAAATTAATACATTAAAGTGAAATTAAATTTTTCTTCAAAGCTATCAATAATTACTACTGTTTATATTTGTTTTAACAAATTATAAGGAACAAAAATACATTCTTTTAAAAACTACAGAATTTGAATAATCTTTTAATTTCCATATTGTTAAGCAACAGTATAACTTGGCTTTGCGTCAAAATGTCGCATCCAAAAACATCCCTTCTTATTTCTTTTAGAATCGGACATCTTCCCATAAAGTGGAGAATATCTTCCCCTTCTCCTAAGTTGCATAGAGAGCATATTATCGGTAAGTCGTTTCTATGTGGTATAAAGTTCAGCGGCATAATTTCTCCCCGTAGTTTTACCATCATTGATATCTCGGCAGTACTGATATCATCCTTAAAATAGTTCCTCTCTTCCAAGTTATGATTTAACTGACTGTATAGTTGCCTGTTGCATCATTTAAGTATTTCTTTCGCTGCTTTAAGTCTACTTCAGAAATGAGTTGGTAGAGCGAAGTTTCTAATTCTTCATTACTAGGAATGTTCAGGTTTAAATTAATCCCACAATCTGTCGCTAGATCCAGCCAATCAGCACACCAACTTGATTTAGTTCTTATGACTTGAAGAGCTACTATCTTTGGTAGTCGGTTATCATCCATTTTTAAAACTTTCAATATGTAATCCACTTGCATTTTTAAGGATCGTTTGAAAAGAGGCGATAAACCAGTTTCTAACATGATGACGTAGTAAGGTGTACTATGTGGCAGTTGGAAGATTCGTTTGCAAAAGTACCGCAGAAGTTTCTCAACTGTTTCATACTGCTTCGTTCCCCAAGTCTGTGCGGCGTAAAAAAGGATTGATGCTGATACCGCTTCAAATATTTTGAACTTGCTGCTATGAGCTATACTTTTGTTATAAAAGCAACTATTCCATGTTGCCCTAATTGCGCCTTTCGCCTTCAGCAGTTTCTCTTTCAGGTGACTTTCCATACTCAAATTTTATGTGAAATTAACTCCCAGGTATTTAAATTCCATAACAACTTCGATGTTCTCACCATTATAATGCCATTTTTCGTTGGCACACTTGCGCCCCCTTCCACGTTTGAAAATCAAAATCTTGGATTTATCTAGGTTAACTATCAAGCTCCAAAGCTGACAGTATTGAAATAGGCGATTTATCATCAGCTGCAATGATTCAGGTGAGGCTGCCAAAAGTACTATGTCATCCGCGAACATCAATATTTTGATTAGCTTTCCGGCGTATTCAACTCCACAGGGCAAGATGTCGAAAAGATCATCAATAAACAATGCAAACATGCTTGGGCCCTTCCGACAACGCATCACCATTCCATACCTTAGCCATTGTGTCCCCGTAAAGATTCTGTATAACCCTTCCAAATTTCCATGACATGCCGTTACTATAGAGCTTGTAAATTAGAGCTTTTCTTTCAATCATATCGAATGCAGATCTAAAATCTATGAAAAAAGTATAGAACTTCTTTTCTTTATGAAGGAATGTTTCTGCAATACTTCTGAGGGTAAAAATGTCATCAATCGTTGAATATCCACTTCTAAAACCTGCTTGGAACTCCTTCAAAAGTTTATTGTTATCGATCCATTCATTGAAGCGTTTTTGCAATATAAGCGTAAATATTTTGTATGAGGCATTTAAAAAGGAAATTCCTCTGTAATTTGACGGTTCTTTCAAATTTCCTTTCTTGTGAATCGGAAAAATGATCGATTCCTTGAATTCTTGTGGTATGACCCCAGTTTCTAAGACATTGTTATATATAAATGTCAACTTGTTGATTAGTTGCGTTGTGCCATACTTAAAAAATTCGGCTATTATGCCATTAGATCCTGCTGCTTTTCCATCTTTAAGCTTCGTTATCGCTGAAAACACTTCTTCATAAGTTATTGAAGTATCAAATACTTCATTGCAAAAGAATGGAGTCGCATATTGTACGGTCGGTTTCGTTTGGACTGGATTCAACAATTTCTCAAAATGAGCTGCTAGAAGATTTGGGCTTAAGTGCGAGTGTATTAAGAACCGCTTTCCATTTAGCTGCTTTGCCAAGTTCCAGAATTCCTTTGAGCTTTTACATAGTGCTAATCGTCGCGATTCGGCTTCAAAGAACGCGGTCTTTTTTTGCTTACATATTGCCTTGTAAGTCTTATTAGCCATCAAATACTGATTCCTGAGATAGGCATCGTTTGAAGATCTAAATGCTCTTAACCAACCAAACGATAATTCTCTCTCTTTTCTGCAGTCAGCATCATACCATAGTGCGATAAATTTCTGCCGAGTGTTATTGTTGGTATCCCGAGCTGGGCAGGAGGCTTCGATTATATCTTCCAGCAGAGGTAGATCACAATGAATTTGACCAATCAGTGTGTTATCCAACCTTTCTTGATATTCTGTCATTTTGATAGGTTTCCATTTCAGTTTGGGCAAGGTATTCATGATCCTTATTCCTTGAGCCTCTCTGGAATTAATCCCAAGGGTGATTGTGATTGGAAAATGGTCTGAATAAGGTACATTTTGGATTTTCATGTCTACAATTTGATCATTCCATTCACTGCCTACAAGACTATAGTCTATGCTACCTTGTCCTCCCACAAATGTATATTCGCCCTTCAATCATTTAATGTGGAGACAATTTTGTAATGGATCAAATTGTTCTTAATTAATTTTACTGGTTCGGTGATTTAATTTAATGGATTTGTTTTATTGATCTATTATGTTTGTTATTTTAAACTATAAAAAGCCGTATTGTATAAATCAATTCAATTGTATGAGATTTATAACATACCTATTAATGTTTTTTTTTTAAATGTTGTCTAATTAACATTAACACTCTAAAGTGTTATTTGTAAGCTTTTTGAATCCGCATTGCTCCCAGAGGGTTTTTGCGATTTATGCATTTGACAAGTGTTGTTGGCAAACCAGGGGACTAACTTGATAAATAAACTTAATGAGGGGCTCCTTACCTCTAACATCTCATATATGGGATATTCGCGAAAAAAAAGTAAGCCATCTAAAAGCTCAGTAATTGATCAAAAAAGGTCAGCTAGTTTCAGAAATTAGTCAGCCATAGGAAATTTCCCGTTAACGGGTGACTTTAATTGAAATTAAATTTGTAGACAAAATATACAAAATCTTCAAAAAATTATTAAAGTTGTTTATAGAAAATGCATATCAAAAAACTTTTAAGATTTAAAAATAATAATTTTTAAAAATAAGTTTTATTTGAAACTTATGTACCTACTTAACAATTTTCTTAAATTAAACTTTATTAAAATTCTGGATTAGCCGCGTTACAAATAAACAAATATTGTTGCGAGTGCAATTCAGTACTCACCCCGAACGTTTCGCCTCAAATTGCATTGAGCGTGGTCACCGGGAAACTGCCATAGAGATGTTAAATTTGATTTTGGCTACGCAGGTTGTAGCGGTGCGTAGAAGGTTCTGTCTCTTTTTGTTGTTGTTAAGGTGTAGAATATTGGGAGCAAACCGTGCTCACTATATCTCTGGTTGTCTGTATCTAAAGCTGAATCGACCGAGATGGGATCCCAAGCTCGTGACAGTTTGAAACTGCCAAAATCAAATTTGACATCTCTATGGCAGTTTCCCGGTGAGAACGCTCAATGCAATTTGAAGCGAAACGTTCGGGATGAGTACTGAATCGCACTCGCAAAAATATTTGTTTATTTATAACGCGGCTAATCCGGAATTTAAAATTTTTTTAATGTTAACCACCGCGAAGTTCTTAAAAAAATTCTTAAATGTTTGAAAATTTGTATTTATACAAAAAAAAAAAAAAAAAAAAACGGTCCAAATGGTTTAAATTCTTTTTGTAGGTACAAATACAATTTGTTCGAGAAATCCAAAAGAATTCATTGTTTTTGGCTTAAACTCTTAAGGGATCTTTTTATGGAGTTTTAAACTTTAATGCTCCTTAATATTTTTAAATTATTCTGATCCACTAGATCATCCTATACAAACAACCGGGTCGTGTATTTTATTTTTATTCAATTTAGGGCACGTCGAAAGATCATGGGGACCTATTTCAGCAAACACTTTTCACTTTGGAACTTTGCAACTGACTTTACAAATTTTGATTAACCAAACGCAAACTTGCAAAGAGGAAATTATTAAAATGAAAAGTTTTCAAATTTTCCTCTTTGCAAAATACCAAACGCAAATTTTTAAATTGAAAAGTCCTTTTCTGCAATGTGAGAGTTTTATTGGTTTGCAAAATATATCGTCGAAGCAGAGTACTGTCAATGCCTTGATGGCTGCGCTGACTGTCTTTTCTGCCGTGTCAAAGTTACATTGTTTGACCCTTATGGAAGTTTTGTAATCCGTCATCATCGTAGCCATCCTTCAATGGAAACTACGTTTTGGCGTGTATAGTTTATTTCATTCCAAATATCACCAAATAGCTCTTAGATCTTGAACAAGCTACACGATAGCACAAGATTAGACTTTAAAGAAGTCTAAAAATGACAAAAAAACGCCGTTATGAAGGTCGCAATAAGCATAACCGGGGACACGTGAAGCCCGTGAGCCGTGAGATGTACAAATTGTGCGCGCTGTGTCTCAAAAGACAAAGCAATCAAGAAATTTGTCATCCGAAACCTTGTTGAAGCTGCAGCAGTAAGGGATATATCCGAAGCATCCATCTGGGAGACTTACGTTCTACCCAAACTCTATGCAAAATTGCATTACTGCGTATCGTGTGCTATTCGCTCTAAAGTTGTTCGCAACAGATCAAAGATTGCTAGACGTATTCGCACACCATCTGTAAGGGCTTTCCCCAAGGATATGCAGCGTCAAAACAACAATCAAACTAGGAAGTGAAGTGTTCAAACTTTCCATACAATTTTGAATAAAAAAAAAAAAAAAATAAACAAATTTAATTTTAAAAAAATCATATTTCTTAGAGATGTTTCAATACAACATCTTCGTTGCAATCTCTCACTTCAATTAGGCAGTATATGGCTTGACAGATCGATAACAGAATATTTTGATCCAATTATTACCCGCAATCTACAAAATCGCCTTTTTCCTCAGCAAAAGTCAATTACTATCCATGATCGATGCATAAATTGACCAAAATTGAATGCAAGCTAAGGCTTACTTTCCAACTTAGCAAAGTACGAATTCAAATGCAAACTTCTTCTTCTTGGTGAAACACTTTTACTTTCCACTTTTCAAAAATAGTCTGAAAAATTTAAAAGAAAGAAAAACTTTTACTTTGCAGGAAAGTTTTTGTTTGCTAAGTTAAAAAGTGAAACGTGTTTGGTGAAATAAGTCCCTGGTCATTTTTAAAACATTTTGTTTTTTCTTAGTTTTAAAAATATTAGTTTTATTTATTTTTTTAAATGGCGCCCGAGTATGAAATTTTCTTAGAGCTAGGTATGGGCGGGTAGTTAGTTTGGAAAACTTTCTTACAACTATGACTTCGGGGTATTAAGGTGATGTGTCAAGGCGAGTGTTTATGAAAAAAAAAATCAAATACAGTGTTTTTTTTTTTTTCTTATCAAAATTGATGTTTGGAATTTTCCAAGCACTTCAAAAAAAAATATTTTGCGAAAAAAATAGTTTTCGTAATTTTCAATTTATTAAAAAGTTAAATACATACTAAGTATACACGATTGGAGTATCTTCCAATATTGGCAGATTTTTCGGAAAACAAAATTAAACTAATTTTCTATCAACCGTGTAAATATCCAATATTATCTGCCACAATTATCAGAAAAAAAATTGTCATCCGATTGTCAGCCAATTTTCTAGCAGCAAATTGACCAAATCCTTGCAATCGTTTAACAACGTCTAAACACAACATTTTTCTAATTGTGAGATGAATTAGCGATTGATAGACTAATTCGATATTGGAAGATGTTCGTGCATCAGAAAACATTTTAAATTTGCAGATCAGTTTTGTCTTTTGTCGAAAAAAGAATAAAACTATTTAATCGCATTTATAAGCTATTGATTGTAAAAAAAATTAAAAAGTGTTTTTTAAAAGTGAGCACCGATGCAAAAATGTATGAGAAGTTGCCGAAGTCACCACCTTCCAAAATAGCAAAGACGAAAACATATAAAAAGATGGTCGAAAATTATTGGACGCATGAGCAGACTTTGCAGTTCATCCAGGAGATCGAGACCAGACGATGTTTGTGGAATGCAGGTTGTGTGAAGTATAGTCTACACAAGGACACATCAAGACATTGGGGCACTATTGAGATGGCCGTCAACGAATGAAAATCCAAATGGTCAACCCTCCGCACAACCTTCAACACCCGCGCAGAAAAAAATTCTAGATTTCGACATGGCACCAGAAAGTTTTAAATAGATTCTGGCAAAGCCCTAGCATGGCTGAGTAATGGCCGAAACTAGGGCCTCGTCAATTATGAACCCTTTTGCCTCGTCAGAAAAACCACTCTAGGCCCCGGACCAGCAAAACTAGATTTGTTCATATTTTTGCTAGAAACATTAAGAAAGGGTATTTTAGTATCGGTTGTGATCCGATAGTAAAATAACTCACATCAAAAATAAAAACCTGAATAATAAAAATAATAGCGCAGATTTTTATGAATTTAATACGATATTAAAACAATTTTAGTATGATACTGGGCATTTTTATAAAATACTCTTATTATCATATTATTTGATTTAGTATCGTGTACAAAAATGCGCTTAATCTAAACTACATCCCACCACAAAAACAACCGGTATGAACCATTTGAGATGAACCATCTGGAATTAAGTAAATATAGTTTAGGACAGTAAATTATAATTTTTGATTAATTTTAATAAAAAGTTCAAAAAGCCTTTGGCGGGGGTGTGAAATTAGGGATTCTCGAAAGTAAATATCTATATGATTATCTTTTTTTCGATTAATCGATTCAATTTATTAAGTTAAAATTTTGCATATGTATCAATAACGATAGTGCTTAGTCTGATAGGATGCCGAAAACGTCTAACAAGTTCTTACTAACGAGAAGCTCACGAGAGTATGAAACATTTTCCTCGTCTAAATTTACCCTACTGCAAACTTGCAAGTGCTTGACGTATATTTGACAAGTTTTTCTCATCTAGATTTTCCCTTAAGAAAACTGACTAGTGCCATGTTGAAACTAGACAGAAACTGGGTATTTTTCCAGCTGGGCATTAACCTTGAGAAGATGCGAAACAAAATCAGGGGCCTTACTCTGTAATTCGATTCTAAAGTCAAATCGTTCGAATTCGGAAAATATGTACTCTGTTATTGGAAAATCGGAAATTGAAATCCGAATTTCAAATATCTAGATAAATTTTCTCGTAAATCGGAAATTACGTACTTGACAACTCTATTTTATGTCTGTCAAGTTAGCATTACCAATTTAAAATTTCAGGAATCTAATAATTGGATTAATTGTCGTGAATTTGTCGTGAAAGAAATAAATTTGTCGCGCCTTTTTTTTTTAAATTAACCCTGGGTAATGCTAACTTGTTTGACGGACAGACAGACAGACAGAATTACGAGAACCACTTTTTTCGCGTTCTCTATCATCGTAATGTTAGGGAAAATTATTATTATTATTATTTTTTATTTTGCACGAATCCTAAACTTGCCCTATACTACTTATATCGGAAGTAAAAGTATGTGAACAATATTTTTTTGATAAAATGCCAGCCCAGTGAATAGATTTCTGTGGTTTATTGTTGTTTCGCAGCAAACAAAATCCTTTACTCTTATCAAAAGTTCGATGAAGATCTCACAGCTGAAATGGAACATTCAAACGAATTTAACTTCCCTAAAAAAAACTACAATGCACTGCGATAATATTACTCAAGGTCCCAAACGTTTTTACAGTGAAATTTCTAAAATATCTAAATGTAAAACAATCTAGAAAATGCATTTGCGAATTTAGAATCCATGTCTTTAATTAAAAAAGTACCTAACTCAAGTTAAAAAGAGAAAAGCAAAACGTTAAAAACGGTTGAAAACTAAGAAAATGGATGGTGAAATGACGGGCAAAGGGATTTTTTTTTTCTTCACCAGGATGACCCGTCATGAACTTTCCCTTTTGTGTCAGAACAAATAACTTTAAGTGGGTTACAAAAACGGAAACTACGTTGTTCCCAGGCGCGAGCGCAGGGGGGTTTTTGCGGGTCTAACTTAAACATAGCTTTGGTTGAATTTTCAGACGTTGATTCTATTTTTTTAAGGTTATCATTTCAAAATATTTGAAGCTATTTGTGTAGTATACCAAGTTAATTATCTCATAAAAATATACAACCAACAATTTGTAATTAAAATCGGTCTGTATTGAGCCAAAATTGTCTTAAACTGTAGTTTAGTTAAACGTAGGTCTATCTGCGACTATGAATATGCCCCCATGCCTGTCCACATTGGATTTTTAATGCTAGATTAGGCTGGCGCGAACGCAGGAGGTGGTTTTGGGGGTTGATAAAGATTTTCAATAAACTTTGTATCCGAAATGAATAAAGTAATTTTGATTAAACTGCATTGAGTTTGACTCGAACGGAAACGTGGTTTTTACATCTTTTTTGTTGAGTTTTTGGGTTATTCCCGCATACCTATCACGTCAACGTCTAAGAATATTTTGCATCACGCAGTCCATTCTAAGAAGCAGGTACATATTTACTTATCATATTTAATTCTAAATATTTTACAAAAATAAATTTTTTTTATAAAAAAGCTAAATAAGAGAAGAAATAATTTGATGCTACTTTTGCCTTTATTCACACTACTCCATACAAATTCAAATACAATTACATGTGTATGCTAATTTTCTACTTTCTTATGTCTGAAATGCGACCAAGGCTTGCATGTAATTTTCCAAAGCACTGTTTTTAACGGTATACATTCCATAGAACTGTGTTTTTTTTTTAATCTTCGAATTTCCCTGAAACGGCTTAACTAATTTTTTAAACTGATTGAGATTTTTATGCAAATGATTATGAAATACATAATTAGTTTTTTGTCGATAAAAAAAAAAATGCAAATTCTTGTGCTGTCTCAGGAGTCAGGATGGCAAGTAATGTTTTAATTCAGAGAAAATGTTTTTTTATTTTTAAATAACTTTTGTAATTTTAAAAATAGTTTTCATTTTAATCGGAGTTGAAACAACCTTCAAGTCAAGATTTCTACTTTTGAAGATAAAATATAATATTTAAAAACGTCTTAAATTTTTCAACCCCCCCCCCCCCCCCGCGAAATTTTTTCCTGCGTTCGCGCCTGGTTGTTCCAAAAAGTATCTTGCTTCTAAGAATATTTGGAACCACTCACCGGCTAAGAGGAACACGAGTTTCTTGAAAATGTATAGAATCTCTTAAAAATACCAAATCTTTTTGACAAGCGCAAGCCACTGAACATTGCATAAACGAAGAGATAATCAATTATTCATTCGCAACACTTTGGGATAAAGTTTTATTTGGTGGTAAATCTGAATTTGAGATGGTATCTGACCATCTAGAGAATTTTTAGAGAGACGGTTAGAAGTTGGGTTATCTCTTGATGCTTGATCGGAATGGAAACATTTTATGCAGATGACATATTTAACAATTTATATAAAGTATTTTTGTGTGCATTTAAAAAAAAAAGAATAATCTTCTAACACAACAAAATCTCCGGACAAAATTTCTTTCAGGACGCTTCGAGACGAACAATATAAAGCAGCAACAATTTCAATTTAATTTAACAAATTTAATTTATCAACGATTAAATTTAAATAAGCTAGTCACTTTTTGTCAATAAAAACTGTAATGAAAAAATATATGTTGGAACATTCTGACATTTTTACGACTGCATTTCCCTAAACAAAAATTGTGGAGTTCTTTTTTTGTTTAAAAATATCAAATGTAATTCTTTATTCCTGTATTTCTCTTCAACCACAATATCAAAAAAAAGTGGCAACATTTTTCGAAAATTATTTTTTAATAAAACAATTAAATATAATCATCATTAATAAACTTATCTCTGAACTACCCCAGAGTTTAGACAAGCGAGTAGAACTAGTAGCGTATATGTGTGTTGGTGTATCTGAATACGAGAGGGTCGACTAGCAGGGCAAATAGTATAATATTTTTGCCTGCGAGTAGCCTGCCAGTTATCCTGCTAATGTAGTGTAATATTTTCATTTATTTGTTTTGTTTCCATAGTTTCCGTAATTTGTATATTTTTCTGTATGAAATATTTTTAAAAAATCATACATAAAATCATACATAAAAAATCAGACAAAACGCGCAGAGAGCTACTAGTCACACATACATCAGTAAAACTAACACTATGATACAAATGCTACTAGTTCTACTCGCTTGTCTAAAACCCCGGGTAACATATTAAGAAAATTGTTTCTTTGTTCTGTCAGACATTAAAATCATAAAGTCCTCAACATAAAATTTAAAACAAAAGTTTATTCAGAACACGCATTCATACATATATATATGTCTTGAGTGTCATTATAAATTCTTCCAGCCTCAAGCCAATTTTTTTAGGTCACCCTTGATCAAACTTCGATAAAAATCTCAAATAAAATTAAAACCAATCTAAGCGTGCTGCATTTGTTTTCATTATTTATCTTTGCTAAACTAGATATTATATCTACGAGTATATACAATTCAATTAGTGTCACAATGTCATAGTTCTCTTTCCGCTAGCGTTTTCTGCCAATTTATTGAGTCATTCAATTGAATGAAAGTATTTTTATTGTATTTCATGTCCAACGCAGTATCTTGTCATAATGTCGTGTGCGTGTCATCATGTCGTAAGCCATTACAGCACAAATAATACAGAATGTAGAAAACAGAATGTCACACGAACGAATGCAACATAAAAAATAATAATGTTATATTTGCAAAACAAAAAGTGAAGATTTTTTTGTTTCTTTTGAGAGCTTTTGACTGTTCCGCATTCTCATAAATGCTAACACTGCTGCTGACAGCGCTGTACAAGTAATTGCCATTGATTAATAAGAAATAGTGAAAAATAAAAAAAAAAATGTGCAATTGAGGGCAAACGCACAGCAAATCCAAAAGCTAACAAGACATCATGGTTACCGATGTTGTTAAAACCGATTTTTTTTTTCAATTTTAAATAAATTCCCATCCCAATGTGTCTCAATATGATTTTTAAAGATTTTTGCTCAATTTAATATGAATGCTTTTAGTTTTTCATTATTTTTTTTTTAAACAAAATACAGATTTTCTCTCTTTATTTTTAATTTCTCCTTAAAAAAAAAATCACACAAGAATATGTTCAATTTTGGCTTCAATAAATCCATTTATACTTCACTTAATCAATGTTTTTCGTTACTTTTAAAAATAAAACCTTAATTTATACCTCTTTAATTTTAAACGATTAATATCAAAAATTCCACCTACCTGGCAACCATATTTTCAAAAGTAAATCTTTTAATCGTCCCGGAGACATTTACACAATGCTTAAAGGGATTTTATGTAACATGAAACTATGATTGCTCAGATGGCTGCCATGGCACACACATAGCCTAGACAACTTCAGCGTCAAAAACAGCTGTGATGGCAACGACGCGACGATGATGGCAGTAAAGGGGCTGGTCGGGCGCCATGATGAGCAAATAAAATGCCCCCAAGTTACTTGAGAATGATTTGCGAAAGTGGGATAAGCTTAAGTCAGCACTTTAGTTTGTGAATTGTGAATGCATCAAGCCATCATCATCATACATAGCGTACCCCTGAAGCAGCAAAAACAAAGGGTTGCTAACTAGGAAGGGGGGACAGGGGTGTTTGTTGATAGTTTCTCGTTCATTATTCCACCCTCAGGTATGGAGTTGGGTGGTGCGGGTGGCCGGCCAACCCAACGAGTTAGGTATCGGTTGAATGAGCAGCTTGCCACCTCCAGAATAAGTGCAGAACGAATAGTGTATAGTTTTGCTAATGAATTCTGTGCTCAAGTGGACAGGAAACAATTGTGCTTCAGTAGCTCTATAGCTTGCCACCAGCAACTAGGTAGCTATATACATTTATATACGACCTGTATGAGACTCAAAAGCAATAGTTTTGCTACCTTAGAATGCGTTGACACGTCACGCAAGAGGAGGTTTTGAGGTACAGTTTTTGTCTTGCATTTCATATATTATTATAATTTTTTGTGTTTAATTTTAATCACGTGTCTTGTCATCGTTGTTGTTGTTGTTGCTTTATGTGTGGGGTGTACTCTGGGAAGACTAATTAATGTGAAAGGATGCGTGTGCAATGCAGATGCAATTCAAAAATTAACATGAAAAGTGAAATTTTATTTGTTGTTTTTTCAAGATTATAATATAGAAAAATAAAAATCGTCACTTTATGGAAAATATAATAAAATAATTATGAAAATGCATGCACACTAAACATCGACTTATAGTGAAAGGAGATAATATGTCTGTATCAAAAGATTTCATCTTAACCTAAAGCTTTTGGATGTCTACAAGTAGGTATACAGACAAGAGAATTTTAGAATCTTGACAAGTGTGATAACTTATTATTCCAGCCAACCTGGTTAAATAAAAATAGATTCATTTAAATATATTTTATTTCTTTTTTGATTGTATGTTATGTACATGTACATGTAGGTAGATGTAGATTATTTCATAAAATTTTAATTTATTTTATTTTAATTTTGACTTGATTGGAGCTAGAGTACTTTTGGTTTTGTCGTAGTTTTTTTTTTTTTTTGTTTCATTTTCAAGTAATTTATTTATTAAGTGCAATAGCCTCTTCCGCAAAATCTTTAAAAAGCTCCAAAATGACTGATTTCAAGAATAACTCAGAGTTAAACATGTTTTACGGCATAAACCAAATTATACTTCCTGGAAAGTTTTGTTTTCGCTTGAATTCAAGATAATTCGATGCGTTCTTCTGCGAACGATTTAATATGAAATTCCAATTTCGATTCGATCTCAAATTTAATTTTTAATAATGATTCTCTGGCAAATTTTTTAACGCGGGCACCATTAAACAACCATTACGAACCGTTCGTTATTGATTACCATATCCGCTTAAAAACTAAGCCTGTTTTATAACAGAATTTCAACGAATGTAACTATTATACATAGGGTAATTAATTAGTGATGACGTTTTTTGTGCCATTATTTTTGAGCTAAGATAAAGGCCAAACAAACAAATCACACCTACTAATACACAATTAAATAAGTTATTAGTATAATGTCTTATTATGTTTCCCTTTAAATTTTTTTATGACACAAACAAGTCACATTTGATCAATATTTATAGAGGTAAAACACTTTTTAACTAAATTTAACTTGTAAAACGAGTTCTTCTCGCGAGCCAATCTATTGTACCTTAATTGAATTTTTTTGGGTCACTCATAGACAAGAGATACAGTAGTAAAAAGAAAAATAGTTTATTCGTGAGCGAATTATACATTTTTATGAATCTCAAAGAGATTATATTGTTCGTGAACTATATTTTGGAATGAATAAGATTGGTATTTTATGATTTCCGAGTGTTATTTTACGAATGCTGTTTTTAAGGTTCATTTGCACGTATTAAATGTTCCCTGAAAAAATATTAATAGTAGGAGAGCCACTGTTCGTCAAAGCTGATTTTTTGACATTTGATGGAGTTTAGGGTGTAGATCCAAAATACTCAAGCTTTTTGTCTCACCTTAAGGTGAATCACCCGTAATAATTTAACTAATGAATTAAAAAAAAAATTAAAACAGAACTTTGCCCATCTATATTTTCTTTAAGACTGACTTGAGAGAGTTGAAATTATATAAAGAAATAAAATGAATTTAAAGAAAACTTTTTTATCGGAACAGTTTTTCCACTCCAAAAGAACAGATATTGATATAAATAGATTTTTTTTAAATATTAACATGGACAAAATTTAAAACATAAAAACTGGTTTTCGAGAAGTTCAACGCTCCTCTATCTCCTTGCGGGTTGACTTTAGAGGGTTTAACCTTAGGCAAGAAATATTCCAAATTTTGAGAAGAACAATTTCTGCATATAACTAATTTTCTCTCTGAATAATACGAATCATGATAAATCGATTTTTTTTTTAAATATTAAGAAAAATGCTATTTCTAGTGGCTGACCAAAGATGGCCCCGGGTTTCACTTGGCTGACCAATGTTTTCTTGTTTTAAAGTAGATAAGGAATATTTCTACAAAACTTCAGCTTTGACGAAAGCTATTTCATTTTCCATTTTTTTTACATGTTTTGGGGCGCCCAACTAACATTTCAGCTTCGGTTCGGCTTAATAGAATAGACTTTAGAAGTACCATAAGACATTTGCAAAGTTTACTTAAGCATAAAAAGGAGAATGTTATACAAGCTAATATAGCTTTTAAACGTGATTTTGGAAAATCTTCTTATAAACTTATTCGCAGATCTTTTAAAATTAGCAGATTGTATAAAAGCCTAAAGAAGCCGATACGAAGTTGTAACGAGCGATATTGAAAATTTGAATGACACTTCAACTTGACAGATAGCTTCGGACATGGTTGTATAAAAGTGAAATACAAGTCTTAAAGAAGGTGAACAAAAATAAATAAAAAAAAAGAAAGATACATTTTTATTTTTATTTTTTAATGTGATTTTTACTGCATGTTATCTGAAATCAAGTATCAAATTCAATTATTTATTAATTATGGTATTGGAAACAATTATAGACATAAATTATATTTTTACCTCACTAGGGAACGAACTTGGGAACTCCTACGTGACAGTCCATCACTCTAACCACAGCCATCTTAGATATAATTTGGAAGATGCAAAAACTTAATCAGCCTTTTCCTTTTTTAAAACTTTAAATTTTCCTTAAATAAATCCGAGCTTCTATACAAATTTGCACACATGAACAAGATTTCTTTAACTCTCTTATACATTTCGCGTGAGGAAAAAAATGTACCTTAACGATTTGTTTAGCAGTCCCCTTGCTCCATTTTCATTTCAATAGTCTTAAAATAATATCAATAGTCTTAAAATAAACTAAGTAAGGCCATAACTACATAGACCTACTTTTGACCTACAAAGTACAAAAGTGAGAAATTAAAATGCTCGCTAAAGAAACATGCTTGCCAAAAAACTTACGAAAATTGTTCTGACACATAAATTAAACCACCATGCACAATTTTCCATTGTTTTTTTTTTGCAAGCATGTGTCTTCAGAATAGATATTTATTTCTCACTTTTGTACTTTTGTACAAAAGTAGGGCTATGTAGTTAATACTTAATAGTGCATATTTTTGAAAATTTCAATCCAAAATAACACGGCCACTTAAGGACGATTAACAAAAACAAGGTATGCTTATTAGGGATGTGACGTTACAATCATCTGCTTGTGTTCAAAGAAAAGAAAAATAATTAACTTTATTTGATTGTTATTATAATTTTTTCTATTTTAAACAGCTCATTAAGAATTTAAAAACAATTTATTTAAATACTTAAATTAATAATGGTCTTCACTTTAAATAGAACAAAAACATAAAAGCTGGCCGTGACGTCACATAAATACCCAGATGTACGAAAATGCCGAATGTTATGTTTATCTAATGAGCATAAACCTCGTTTCTGTTTATCGTGCATTGAAGTTTATGTCTTAAACCAACGAAAATTAGCTTTCCGAATGCTCAAAAAAACAAATCAAGTAAAATGAATTATCTTTCTCTCCACGTGTTCAATTTATTCAATATACATATATAATTATAAATGTGAATAGAGTTTTTTTAAAAAGCTTCTTTAAAATGACTTATACAAATTCGAGCTTCTTTATTATAGATTGACAAATTGGCCGCGTTCAGGTACGTCGCCAATGGTATCTAGATTTGTTCGTGTTGTTGTAATGGCTAAAGAAAAAACCATCCGACGAACCAAACAGCTGATATCATAAAAAAAATCTAAGGCTATCCCAAAAATGTTCGGATCTGTTTGGATTAAGGCTCTCCCAAACCAACGCGGAACATTCGCTATGCAGGGCGAATCATTCACAATCATAAAATAAATGACAAATAAATAATGCTAAACAACAAAAAAAACTGCTGTCGGCGAATATTCCGTTTGGTTTGGGAGAGATACTTCATACTAACAGCTGATATCTAACCTGTTTATTTTCCTGGTTTTCGTTTGGTTTGCTTACATACACGGTTTTGGTCGTTCGAAAACGTGTCAGATGCTAAAGTAGATACCATATGTCTGCCTACCACCCGAACGTGGGCATTCTTTTATGATTCTTTAGTAAGACTTAACAAGCCGTATCGAAGTATTCAATAAAGCTTATTGAAAATGGTTACAGACAACTTTTAAAGGCAGCAACTTATATAAAAAATGTATGCAGGCTTTTTAAAGTGACATCTTCAATCATCTTCTGTAATATCAATTTTAGAAGCCTATTCGAGTGACAGCTCGCAAACTCGGTAAGTCTTCTTTTTCTTATTTCTATTCGGCTTTAAGGATGTAGTTATCCACCTCATCACATGTATAAGAAATTTAATTCCGCCGAAGGCCGTACCGAAGCTTTATATAAAGTGAAACCTGCGGCAAATCAATATTTTTAAGCTAAAAGAAGCTGAATTGTTAGTTGGGCGTGTCAGGAGTGAAGGACTCACCTCCCAGCTGGCTGACCAAGAAATTTTGGATCTTCACCCTAAACTCCATCAAATGTCAAAAAATCAGCTTTGACGAACAGTCTTGCATTTTGTGTTCAGTGGCTCATGGACTATAACGACATCTTAAATTTTAAATAAACTTTTTTTTTTTAAATTTTACCTATATTCCAGTGCAGTAACAAAATTTTATTTGGGTGATCCAGCAGTTTGTACCAACCCCAATTTTATTTTATTCCATAGAGAGTTAATCGGATATGATAAATCCCATTTTTAGCATTTGTAACATTTACCGTTTGCCGCCATCTTGGATTTTACTTTTTACTAAATATCTCGGTTCATCTGAGTCCTACAAAAAAAATTGAACGACATAAAATGCGTAGAATAATGTGTTAAACATTTTTTCGTTATTGATAATATTTAAAAAGTTATAGGCAAACAACAGCAAAAAATTAAGTATTTTCCTAAATTTAGGCCATTTTCAATCAAAAGTTTGAAAAACTTTCTACCACAAGCTTGTTGAGCTCAAAATTTCGAACAATTTTGTCGTACAATTTTTGTCTGTATTTCAATAAATAAAAAATTCTGTATATTTTTCTTTTAAAAAAATAATTTATACCAGAACTCATCTTTATTTAATCTGAGATCTTGGCTGAAAATCTTATGATTTGGGCTCGCTATAGTTAGATTTTCTCTTTGTTAAACCGTTTTTAAGATTTTAATTTAAGTTTGTCGCTTTTCTTATGCAAAACGTCATTTCTAATTGGACTCACCAATCAATTTTTCCCGAGTACCGAATATTGGAAATTTATTTAAGGCTCCATACGCGAATTAATTTCTCAGGTATATCATTTTGTTTTGGAGTCTGTAATATTTTACTGCAAGTTAAGAAAAGGTTCAAGGCGCTATTCAGTGAAGTTTTCCTACCTGATTAACTCTCTCTTGCGACTAATTTTCTGCAGATTCCCCGCATATGCAACACAAGTGTTCATAGTTGAGTCCAGAATTATAATCCAATCTACAATCGCTCTTTCAATTTCAATCCAACGATGGCGATGGTTCTGGTGACAACGTGCTACTGTCAGTCGCACTTCCCGACAACACCAAAACTCGACGTCAGTCGCCATATTTTTTCCAGCATGCCATATGGATTTCTGTGCTACTAACATTTCGTATCATTTCCTCGTACTGTTTCTTGCCTAATGCCTAATTAAAAATGTTTCACACATAAAATAGGAAATTATATCTAACGCATTTTATGTCTTGCATTTTTTTTTTGTAGGACTAATATAAACCGAGATATTTATTTAAAAGTAAAATCCAAGATGGCGGCAAAACGGTAAATGTTACGAATGCGAAAATAGAAATTTATCATATCCGATCAACTCTCTATCGAATATAATGGGGGTGGTACAAACTCTTGGGTCAGATTACAAATGCACTGCACGATATTTACTTTACTAATTTCATAAGATCAAGATAAAAACTTAGTGGGTTTCTTCTTCTTAATAAGAGTAAGTTTTAAAGCCTTAAAACTAGTATTCAAAAACTATTCAATTAACATCTAGATCAAAAAATTTAATAAAAGATTAAAGTTCAGTCTTTTTTCCTCATAGGTACACAGGAAAAAAATAGGCCCCCCTCAGATTCTATATGTTCGTGTTCGTGTATCGACATAACCTACATGCTATAGATTTGTGATGCAATTTATACGAATCACCCTGTATTTTCATTCGTCTTCAAACAACGCATTATAATCTTTAACATACAAATTCAAGGTTTTTATACATCTAAATAAACAATGTCAGTGTCACACATTTTGATCTTCGAACACTCCCCAACCAATCTCTTCCAACTCCCTATAAGCTCATGTAACTCAGAAAATAACAAATTAAAAGAAAACCACTAATAAAAATAGAGTTATTAATTTTATTACTGTAGATACTAATGTAGGTACATATACTTACCTGTGTGATCTTCACGTAAAAATACAATTATTTATCTACGTCAGCATCGTGTGCAGTTTAACCCCAACCATAATAAAGCATCCAACTTTTGTGTTTGTTTAAATGTACAGGGTAGTTCGCATTAGATCACACAAACAAAATATCTTTGTCCAATACTTTTCAATAATCAAAACATTTAATTCAGTTATGCGATTTTGTATTAAAACTTGAAGGGGTGTACTTTTGTTATTTATTAGGTATAAATTAAAGATATGAAGTTTTAACAACACCATCTAAAAACAATTTATTTGAATTTCAGATCTCGGGAATAACGTTAAAATGCTACGTACCAAATTTTATTGTATATCGGTACACCTGTTTATGCTGTAGGTTCTTAAGTCTAGTGTATATAGGTTTCTACTTTCAATATATAGGGCATGTTTTGGATTCGTAAAAAAAACACCTCTAAATAATAATCATCCCTAAGATTACGATGTTAGAGAGCGCGAAAAAATTGGGTCTCGCAATTCTGTCTGTCCGCGCACCTACAGCCTAAACGGCTGAATGGATTTTCTTCAAACTTGGTACCTATTGTTTTTTGAGTAATATGCCCACAAGTTTTTCTGATTTTTTTTTTTGATCCAACACTAACGGCATCGTACCTGTCTTACAATTTTTTTTGTCTTAAAGGAATTTTTACTTATCGAAACGGCTCCAAAATTTTGGTAAAAAATCTAGTTTTTAAAATGGTGTCTATACATTTTGATAATTTTTTTACAAAAAATATTATACTATTTTTTTTTTTTTTTGATTTTCACGAAAACTGTTCTGTTGAAATTTTTTATTTTTTTTTGGGGAAGCCCCTACAAAGTTTAGACGTTTTTTTCTACTAAAGTTTGTAAAAAGTTTTTTTTTTTAATTTTAAGAAAAGCTAGGTTTTTTTTTGAAAACTCAATATTTTGGAAAACGACTAAATGATAATTTTTTTTAAGACTCGAAGTAATGTAATTTCGTTTTTGTTTTTTTTTTTAGAATATTTGAGATACTTACTTACTTTACTTTTGATGGCGCTCACAGCCCAGGATGGGCTTCGGCCTCAACTAACAAGCCCCTCCAGCCAGCTCTGTCCCTAGCTAGCCGCTTCCAGTTGCGCACACCGAGTGCTTTGATGTCGTCATTCACTTGATTGCGCCACCTGTTATGGGTTCTTCCTCTGCTGCGTACCCCATCGGGGTTGGATTCGAAGACTCGTCGGGCAGGTGCGTTGCTGTCCGTACGCTCCACGTGCCCCAGCCATCTCAGCCGCTGTATTTTCAGCTTTTTGACCAGGTCATCGTCGCTGTATAGCCCGTATTGCTCGTCGTTGAATCTTCTCCTCCATATTCCTTCGATACACACCGGACCGAAAATCACACGAAGAATCTTCCTCTCAAAGCACCCTAGCAGATTTTTATCCGAATCTTTCAGTGTCCATGCTTCTGACCCATAAAGCAGGACCGGGATGATTAGGGTTTTGTATAAAGTCTCCTTGGTTCTCTGAGAGAGGGCCTTACTACTTAAATGCCTTCTTAGACCGAAGAAACAGCGGTTGGCAAGAGTAATTCTTCGCTTGATCTCTGCACTGATGTCATTCTGCGATGTAATAGTGGAGCCCAGGTAGACAAAGTCCTTGACAACTTCGAAGTTATATCTGTCCATCGTGATATTTTGCCCGAGTCGACGATGTTGAGTTTCCTCTCTCGATGACAGCATATACTTCGTCTTGTTCTTATTAACCGCCAATCCCATTCTAGCCGCCTCCGATTCAATGCTCGCAAATGCCCCTGCCACAGCTCGCTTCGTTCTGCCGACTATGTCTATGTCATCCGCATATGCAAGCAATTGAACGGACTTTTGATAGATTGTACCGCTGGTGTTGACATGTGCGTTGCGTACAATGGCTTCAAGAACGATGTTGAATAGGTTGCATGATAACGCGTCGCCCTGCCTCAATCCTTTCTCAACATCAAAGGAATCGGTGGTGTTCTTACCAATTTTGACGGAGCAGCGAGATTCCTCCATCGTCATCCTGCACAGGCGGACGAGTTTGGCAGGGATGCCGAGACTCGACATGGCTCAGTATAATTCGTCCCTTTTCACGCTATCATACGCGACTTTAAAATCGATAAAAAAGTGGTGTGTATCGATCTGGAATTCCCGGGATTTTTCTAAAATCTGTCGGAGTGTGAACATTTGATCGACGGTTGACTTGCCTGGCCTAAAACCGCACTGATAAGGGCCGATCAGATCGTTGACAAAAGGTTTTAAGCGGTCACACAGGATGGCCGACAAGATTTTATAAGCGACGTTTAGGAGACTAATTCCTCTGTAGTTGGTACATTTCAGAACATCTCCCTTTTTATGGATGGAGCACACTATACCGAGGTTCCATTTATCGGGCATACTTTCCTCCGACCAAATTTTGCAGATGAGCTGGTGTATGCTCCTAGCCAATTCATCTCCCGCTGATTTAAATAGTTCGGCTTGTAAGCCATCCGCACCAGCAGCCTTGTACGACTTAAGTTTGGATATCGCCAGCCGCACTTCGGTTAGGTCGGGTGGACGGAACTCTTGGCCATCATCGTCCAAGTTGAATGGAGCGTTCTTCCTATTAGCGGCATCTTGGCTGTCTTCGCCAATAAGCAGTCTAGAGAAGTGTTCTTTCCAGATCCTCAGCACTGAGAGGAGATACATATTTGAAAAGTTCATGTTTTCTCAAAACGGCTCTATGAATTTTGATAATTGATACAAGAACATGTTTAATATTTTATTAGTAAAATCTACTTTCAAATAAAAAAAAATAGTTTATTTTTTGAATTCTTATAATCCGATTAAAATATTTTTTTTCTTATGCAGATACTTGGCAAAATTTTTAATAATATTGCATATAAAAGTTTTAAGAAAATGTTGGACTTAAATAAAAAAAAACAAAATTTTTGTTTGAAAATTCGATTTTGCTAAGGAATCATGTTTTTGAACAGTTTTTGATACATATCCTTGTTTTTAGATAATATACTTGTATATTCAAAATTGCAAAAGTTCAAAATTTTATTATAATTCGTTTTGAGCATTAAAAATTATAAAACCATTAACCAATAGTGACAATACGTCAACGTTTTGTTTCAAGAGCAAAGTCGTGCGATCCAATCGTGCATTTTATTTTAAAATGAATATAGAATTTTTTTTGTATTTTTAAATATAATTTATTTTCTATATAGTTTTTGAATGCGATGTTGTTTTTAAGAAAACAAAATTTAAAAAATCTGTTGTTCATGTGAAAATTAAAATAAAATGTTCAAAATTGAAAAATTCCCATACAAATTTGTATGGTAAAATCATGGTTTAATGGACAAGGGTTGATGACCTAGGACACAATAACGGACAACCTACCCTAATGTAGCATATTGACATTTCATTGATCATATCATATAGTATATTGACATTACAGGATACTATTTACATTCAATTAAACCCAGTCGTGTATTTATTTGTGTTCTTTATTTATTTATGAAACCTTTGCACCGAAAGTCTTTGTCTCACAAATCTTATGCAAACCACCCTGTACAAATAATGTATATTTAAACTTTATGTACCATCTTTGTTTAATTTATTAGATCTCTTTGTTTTGTTATCATTCAGCTTGATTCCATTATACCAATAGTACAAATTCATCTTTAATTGTTTATATCCCCTCTAATCATCTTTAATTAACAGATGCACCATACTCCATATCTATAAAACAGCTACTTTGTGACATGTTATTGTTAAGTTGACAATGACCAGAGACAAAACCGCATCATGGACATATCAACTCATTTAATTCACCATACTTATCCTCGACTGCAATGTCATTTTAACTGTTAGTCCATTTTTAATTATTATATGGAAGAGACCTACCCAGTAAAGAAAAAAAATAGTACAAGCGAGTATCCAACAACCTGATCGAGTATCTAGTTCGCAGAAAGTCATAAAACATAGAACCACTTTGAGTTGAGAACAGAAATATATAGGTGAAATTGAAAATCAAAGTTTACCGTAAAATAGAGAGGAAAAAAAACAAAACAAAAATGAGATGAAATGAGAGAGATTAAAAAAAAAAGAACATAAAATAGAAAAAACAACTTCACGTGTTAATAATTGCAGATTTATCTACTTTATCGTTAAATGTTTGTTTGTATCTTTTTTTTATAAACAGGTGCTTTGTGCTCCTCTCATCTAACGCGATGTGGTTAGTCTTCGAATACATTCGTTCTCGATTTCATGTTAACTCAATCTCATATCCAATAATCCAATAGATACGTCATCAAGCTCATAATTTTATACACAAATCAACACGATCGCTGACGATTTATTAAACATCGGTTCCGGACGCGTGAGAACGACAGGTTTTCAATGTCATTTTCGAACTAAAAAGACGTATTAGCAGCTTCTATAGATCGGCATCTCTATATACAAAGAAGCTGCTAATTTATTTATCTTTTAACGAACATTTAAAAAAAGATCAGTTTTATTATTCGATAATAATCGTGATAATCCTCAATCAAATTATCAGACAGCAGACACTAATTGAAATCAATTATACTTTATCGGGATATTTCAACGAAAAAAAAGATACACTTATCGAAACATTCCATGGGAATATTCTAAGTGAATATAATGGTGGGACGAAAATAGACAAAAATATTTCCTTTTTTTATAGAAAAATACAATTTTTCTTTTATCTTGTTTTTTTTTTTTTTTTTTTTGTGGATATTTTTTCCCTCATTTTCTATTTACGTTCGAATTCAGAAGAACGAACAAAAATTTCTTATCGCAGAAAGTTTTTGTTGTTGTTGTAGTTTGTTCCTTTTATTTCGTTAAGAAAATGAATTTAGAACAACTTGAGTGAAATTAATAGAAACGACGATCTTAGTTTAGTTGATGGTTCGGCATCTTCGAGATGTTTGGTGTATTTTAACTCGCTTCTATTTTGAATTTTATTGTTCGATACAGACAAAATGAAATGTATAGAAAATTCATTAAGAGTGCTATATAAATATTTTGTGTAAAATTACGTAATGATAAATGTATTTTTGATGTTTTCTATCAGTTTTTCTGTTGTTGTTTGATTCAGTGGGTGGTTTCGAATGCGCTGTGGTGTTTTATTAAAGTTTTGTATCTTTCCGGAGGCGGTACGCTGTTTTGCATTTAATTTGTTTTGATTACTATTTTGTTTTTAATAGTGTCGATGACAGTTTATGGTTTTTCTTTTATCTTGAATCTTAGACATAAAACTCATTTGTAGTTCATGGTCGTTTAAAGACTCTTGTGGTTGATGTAAATCTTTGTATATTATTTACTTAAGTGTTTTTAATTTATATAAAAAAAACAGTGTAATAATGGCGGAATATGCTTTGGATGCAGAGGATCGTTTTAGATGTTACTGCTGTGGTATGATTTATTTACTGAATCTTAAAGTCCATATTATTATACTCCCTCAATTTGTCTTCTTTTTTTTATTCGTGTTTCAAAATTTAAAAAGTTCGGTATCAAAAAGATTTTATGTACCTACAGCCAGATATGGAGAGATGTTCATCAAATTCGGTTCAAATATTTTTTCGAACTTTGGCGAATTATTTGCAAAACATCCTTATTCTCATATGCGAATCATGTATGGAGATATTGAACTTTTTAAGTCAACATAATACTTATAATTGGATTACTGAAACATTTAGGAGTTCAGAGGGTTTTTTTTGTCAGCTTTTAATTAATGTTTGTGCTAATTTTTGTTTAAGTCAATGTACTGCATAATTTAATTTCTATTAATTAATTTATTCATGTACATTAGGCATATACTACTTGAAAAAGCAGTATGTTGTAAGCATCATCATGACTTAGTCAATGAGTTTATATTAAGATTTGTTCGGTCTTCTTTGTTACAAATTTTTTTCTGACTAAATTAATTTTATATAAATGAACGTTTTTTACTAAAACAGCTGTGCTTTAATAAACTTTAAATGTTATTCATACCCTTTGGTTACTAAGAATTTCGTGTCATTAACTGATTATTCTGAAAAATAAATAAATCTATGCATCATACCAAACAAAAATAAAAATTAAACATGAACATGAACACAAAAGCATTAGGTATTAGAAGATAAAGGCTTGTAGACACACGACCAAGTTGTTCGTGATTTAAAAAAAAAAAACTTTATAAGCTTTGAATTGAAATCAAATCAAGCGCGCAATATAAAGATAAATATACAGTGTTGGACAGAGAATTAGCAGATTATGCTTTTTTTAGTTAACATAGCCATATATACCAGTTGTCTTAAAAAAAATTTCACATTGTTGCAATCTAGACTGCATTCCTCCTATTATCCCTGGAAACTTGCCGTTATTAACATAATGTTTGTGTATTAATTCCATATGAGAAGTGTGTGATTGCTAAATTTTCCGTGGCCCTACATACCTTTCAAGCGTTCTGCAGTGTAATTTATATAGAACCTATACGTAAATAGGATTGCATATAGATTCTATATAAATAACACTGCAGACCGCTTTAAAAGTATGTCCGACTGCAGGTTTCTTAGAGTAAGCTCCATAGTCTATGAGCTATCCCCCTTCCCGTAGGCACTTGAATGTCACCTCAGTTTGAGGATGTTGTTTTATGTTTTCGGGGGTGGGGAATCCGAATCCGGAGTTAGTTTTCGCAAAATCCGGTGCGAAGTCCTTGTTATTAACGAATTTTGATACCTTTTTTGTAATGCAATAAAAGTTATTAATTTTAGAAAAAAATTTCCAAGTAAATGTTGTTCCTTATTTTCTAACGAAGAAATGTGTTTTTTATTCATGTAAATCGGTTGATAATTGCCCAAGATATTGCCAATTTATTGTTTTTCAGTAGCGTGCCCCCGCTAAATTGAATATTTTTTAGGTCAGAGTTATCGTGAAAATCGGCATAAAAGAAATTATTCTCTATATTCTGACAAACATTTTCGTTTATGTTTTGTCTCAATTGAATAATTAGATTCGGAGATATACACAGAAACGTAGACTTAGGATAAGATTTTTCACATTCACATGGTTAAAGAAGACCAATTTACTCAAATTTCCGCACGATTAAGCATAAAACAAGTATTTTTACTTTATACTCCTGATTTTAACTAATAAAAGTGTTTTTCAATTTTGTATTTATAGCGCCTAGTTTTAAAGATATACTTTTTTTTTAATGCATGACAGATTTATTCCACATTCCAATTTTTTAATATAATAACAGCTTGTGCTTATACAGGGTGATTTGCATAAGGTGTCACAAAAGACAAGGTAGGTTGGACTTAGACAAGAAAAAATCGTCTATTTCCCCCGTTTAGGTGGGAAAATTTCGACAAAATCACTTAAAACTGAAAAAAAAAATATCACAAAATTACGGTAATACTTACAGAGTCATGTTACAGCATTTTGAAAAGCCAAAAGTCTATTCTTTAATATTATTTTCAACTTAAGTTGTTCGAGTGAACAGTTTTTGAAAAATTAATTTTCAAACTCAAAATTTTGAATTAAAATTTAAACTAATTTTTTTCAAAATTTTGCGTTTTTAAGTAATATTTTTGTTTTCAAAACTCAATGCTCTTATTAATTTTTAGTCAAACACTGAAAACCACATGGATCTAGGGCTTTTAATTTTCAAGATATGAACAAATAAATGAACTAAGAAGAATCCGGCTTAATGATCATTTCAGGAACCAGTTGATTATCATCAACCTGATTTTTCTTGTTTATACTAAGATGCTGGCTTCTTTTTTTTTAATATATTGAAAAGTCAGAGTCCTAGAACCATGCGGTTTTCAGTGTTTAAATAAAATTTAATAAGAGCATTGAGTTTTGAAAACAAAAAAAAATAGTACTTAACAACGTAAAATTTTGAAAAAAAATTAGTTTGAAATTTGGTTTTTTATTTTCAAAATTTTGAGTTTGAAAATTAATTTTTTAAAAACTGTTTATTCGAACAGTTTAATTTGAAAATAATATTAAAGAATAGACTTTTGGCTTTTCAAAATGCTATAGCGTGACTCTGTAAGTATTACCGTTATTTTTTTTCTGTTTTAAGTGATTTATTTTTGAAAATTGCCTCTCCAGCCTAAACGGGGGGAAATAGACCCCCCCTCCGATACGATTTTTGTCTTGCCTAAGTCCAACCTATCTAGCCTTTTGTGACACCTTATGGAAATCACCCTGTATAAGCAGAAGCTGTTATTATATTACAAAATTGGAATGTGGAATAAATCTGTCATGCCTGAAAAAAAATTGAAAAACACTTTTATTAGTTAAAATCAGGAGTATAAAATAAAAATACTTGTGCGGAAATTTGAGTAAATTGGTCTTCTTTAACCATGTGAATGTGGAAAATCTTATCCTAAGTCTACGTTTCTGTCTATATCTCCGAATCTAATTATTCAATTGAGACAAAACATAAACGAAAATGTTTGTCAGAATATAGAGAATAATTTCTTTTATGCCGATTTTCACGATAACTCTGACCTAAAAAACACGTTCTTCCGTCTCGCACTCTTAAATTTAACGTGCCCCCTCCCTACTGAGAAACAATAAATTGGCAATATCATGGGCAATTACCAACCGATTTACATGAATAAAAAACAAATTTCTTCGTTAGAAAATAAGGAACAACATTTACTCGGAACATTTTTTTTTAAATTAATAACTTTTATTGCATTACAAAAATGCATCAAAATTCGGTAATAACAATGACTTCGCACCGTATTTTGCAAAAACTGGCTCCGGATTCGGATTCTCCACCTCCGAAAACATAAAAACCACCCGCAAACTGAGGTGCCATTCAAGTGCCTACGGTAAGGGGGTACAGCTCCTAGACTACCAGGCAATAGCAACAACTTACGATAAATTAAAAACGTAATACAAACCGAGCTCGAAATTTTGGTCAGACCTGTCGTGGATGGGTCCAGTGATTTTGTTTGTTCTTTAAACTTAGCATCTAGTGTTTTTTTATTTTGACCAGCTCCAAACGTACTTTTGAATTTATTTAGGAATTCAAACAAACTTTTGCCGTATAGTACATTTAACGGATGTAAAAATATTACGTATACGCCATAGTGACCACGTTGATAAACATTTTTGTAACCACTTTTAATTTTTTTTTTAAAGATCAAATAAATATTTTTGTTGTTTGATTTTATTTTAAAATGCATGAAGTATGTATTTTAATTTCATAAACCATTTAATTTTTAATAGAAACAACTTTTAATATCTAAATCGTGTGCGGAGAAAAGAGAAAGAAGCTGACTAGTAGTAAAAATGCTAGTTGTCTAAAAATGCAAAAACCCAATACATTGAATGGGCATGATGAGGTGACTTCAGTGGCATAATGCACAGTTCATAGCTCTCAGAGGTAGGTCTAGGTTCAATTCAAGTTGACGGCGCTAATTTATAAATTGAAATTGATCATATAAAGACTAGAACCTCTAAAGGAATCTGATGATTGGTGTGGCAGCCATAAAATTGCAAGAATTCCAGCCAAGTGCAATGGTGGTATACCACTCAATTGTAATAATAATTAAAAATAAAATCACTTTGAATATATTTAGTTCATTGTAAATATGTAGATTTGTGACAGTGATCATCTTAATTTGAGTGAAAATTGTATTAAGAAACTGACTTAGTCAACTTTCAAAATTACCGCCGCATTTATAGCTGACAAAATGCACTTTTTCTTAAATAAATTGTTGCATTGCATTTTATTTGTATTTTCCAGTCAGTTTCCTCAAAGTTCTTTTTTTTTAAATTATTTCCAAACTGAAAATTTTTTACTACTACAATTCTTAGTGAAAATTAAACGAAAAATATTCTGTATTGATATGATAAATTGATTTTTTTTTATTGAATATCTGAACTGAAAAACATAAATGAAAATACATATTTGCAAAAATTAGAGCATTTTTTCTCAAAATCAGTTAAAAAGTAAAAAAAAACTTTATAATTTAAAGCAGACGCATTAAATAGGCGATGACCTTCATTGGGGTTTTACTTGCGATACTTAAACACTTGCTGGCCAATTTAAGTTAATTAAGCTTAACTTCTATACTCCACAACAAATAGTACATATTTCTAGCTATCACAAACATTAATGAATAATTTATTCATACAAAAATATTAATAATACTGAAGCATGTCCCTATAATGACTCTCAGACACGAACATTATTAATGTCGTGTAGGATTGATTAAATGTCAAAAATGAAATAGCTTTTTCTTAAATACTTTTTAATTTTGATGTAGTATGTATCAGAATGTCTACCCAATAATAAGTTGGAGTGAATAATTTAATACCTACTAAATTTCTTCATCTTAGTTAGGGTGTTAAGAGAGCCAACCTTGCACTTCATTCTGACAGGATGAGCTTTGGTGCACTAATAGTCCACGTCCTAAATTTACTTTTAAGAAGTGTTGCCACGGTGGCAACACTGGCAGACCGGAGACATAAGGGTTGCCTTCTGACCATGTTTTAACACGATATTTCACATAAATTAGCCTATAAATCAGGAACCAGAGATCGGTTGATATCGTGAAATGTCTCGTTGGATTTAAAATACTTGAAGCCATAGGAATACGTTCATTTTTTGACCCCTCCCCCAACCTTCTACGCGGGGGGAGCAAAATACCCTCGATGGATAAGGGTTTTTATTTGTCAGAAAATATTGGTTATAAGATGAATATTCATAAAATTGTAAGATGAGCGTCGACATAGAATTTCATACTTTACAGCATATCCGAAGTCCATTTTTATCCATGTGTTAGTTTTTTGTATAATCCCATTCAAAATTGGGGGAGGGGAAGGTGGAAGTATATCAAACGTCTATCTATTCGTCTTGGTATAATCTAAGCATATGGCACATGACCTAAGGGCAGTTTTTAATGCCCAATCGTATGCAATAAAAATAATTCCAATATAATTTCCCTAGAAAAAGTTATAACCTTTTTATAAAATGATGGCTAAATTTTCAATGAAACAAGCATAACATTACTAAATTTCAATGCTATGGTGATGAAACTTGGCACACATGTCTCATTTGCCGTAAGAAATAATAATCAGAAGAGTACATACAAATGTCTGAGACGAAAAAAATTTTATTTTTATGTAATCGAGGTACAAATATATAATAAAGTACATGATTTTGAAGTCTTTTTTAACGCTGAATCCAATTTATGTAAAATAAAGACAATACAATCACCCTTAAGAAAGTAATCGTCGTTTTAATGGAAAAATTAATGTATTTTTGGAGAAGAGGCCTTTGGGCATTAAAAATTACCCTAAGGTCATGTGCCATATGCTTGGATTATACCAAGACGAATAGATAGTCGTTTGATATACTTCCACCTTCCCCTCCTCCCATTTTGAAAGGGATTATACAAAAAACTAACACATGGATAAAAATGGACTTCGGATATGCTGTAAAGTATGAAATTCTATGTCGACGCCCATCTTAAAATTTTATGAATATTCATTTAATAACCATTATTTTCTGACAAACAAAAACCCTTATCCGGCGAGAGTATTTTGGTCCCCCCGCGTAGAAGGGTGGGAGAGGGGTCAAAAACTGAACATATTTCTATGGCTTCAAGTATTCTTAATCTAACGAGACATTCCACGATATCAACCGATGTCTGGTTCCCGATTTATAGGCTCATGTATGTGAAATTTCGTGTTAGAACATGGTCAGAAGGCAACCCTTATATCTCCGATCTGCCAGTGTCGCCACCGTGGAAATACTTTTTAAAAGTAAACTTAAAATGTTGGCTATTAAAGTACCAGAGCTCTTCCCTTCAGAACGAAGTGCACGGTTCGACCTTAAATATGGCCTTAACGCCCTAACTATCTGAAAAAGAAGACATTATGTAAGAAATAATAAAACAAACAATATTTTCTAAAATGATTAAAGGCCGGTTTTTCAGTGCGGGGCTAAAGTTAAACGAGAGATAACTCACCAAATTTAGTGAGTTAACTTTGGATTAATTCGAAAAATGTTTATGATATTTGATCTTCCGTGTTTTTGAAGCATTATGCATTCATCATTAATTAAAAATGCTGCTTCCTGACGTAACTGTAGACAGATATTTTTTCAGAGTTCACTAACTCGGGCTTAACCCAACACTGAAAAACTTGGCCTTAGTGTTATTTAGTGTTATTAAGCTGATTTTTTTAAATCTCGAAATATGGTCCTTTGGATTCAAGTTGATTGAATCCAACGAGACATTCCGCGTCATCATTCGATGTGGAATTTTGTTGTAATATTGTGGTAGGTTGTAGGTTGGTAACCCTATTATCGTCATTCTGCCAGATAAGCTAGGACATAGACTATTAGTGACCCAAAGCTCATCCCGTAAGAATGAAGTGTAAAGTTTGAACTAAAATGGTTCGTTAACGCCCCAAGCAATAAAGGGTTTTCTAATAGGGACGGGTTGATTTTGACAGCACGTGGCGGCCATATTGTTTCTTTAACTTTCTGTCAAAATATCTTTTGATAATAATAATAATAATAATAATAATAACAATAATAATAATAATAATAATAATAATAATAATAATAATAATAATAATAATAATAATAATAATAATAATAATAATAATAATAATAATAATAATAATAATAATTTTAAAAATAATTTTAACTAAGAATATGATTTGCCTTTAATAATGATGATTTGCCTTTAATAATAATTTTAGTAAGGACAAACAATCATGGTAAGTTACAGCGTCGAGCAAAATTTGCAAATGACAAAATATTTTATTATCAAAATAGGTTGGAAGTTGATCCCAGTTTTAGTCGAAAATTTATCTTTAGCTATGAGGTCCATTTTTTAATGAATGGGTACGTGAATAAGTACAATTTCTGGATTTGGGACGACACCAATCCACGCGAGATTCACGAGGTGCCAATGCACACAAATAAATTTACTGTTTGGTGTGGATTTTGGGCTGGAGGCGTCATCGGTCCGTACTACTTCGAAAATGATGCTAGTCATAATTTTAAAGTTTTTTTTATTAATTCTTGAGCGTGGTTTTTAAACAAGATATTGGTCAAAACAGATCATTTAAAAAAATTGTATTTTGTAAGAGAAAAAAATTAAATACATGAAAAAATAAAAATATTTAATATTTTGAAAAATCGAAATAAATTGTTTATAATTTGTTTTCATTACTTTTTTTATTGCAATTTTTAAAAAAACTTATTATTTTATGATAATCATAAAAAAAAAACACAAACTGCTGAAGATCAAGAGAGAAAAATATATAAAATATATGTATTTATTAAATAAAGAAATCGAAATAAATTAAAATTTAAATTCTTTTAATACATTTTTAAACGCAGTTTTTTAAAGAACCGATAATTTAAAAGAATAACTCTTATAGTTCCAGAGAAAAAAAAATTTAAAAATTCCCATACAAATTTGTATGGGAAAAGTATGACATTAGAGGCACGGGTTAATGACATCGGAAAGAATTTGTTTTGGTCAATAAATTTTTCTTTCGGCATAAACTTTCGTTTGACGGGGTGTGCTATCTAAAAAACGATTTTGGTAAATAACGGACACTCTAATATACATACACCTAATGGAACATGACCCCTTTTTTATTTTGTTTTAGGCCACGTATTAGGAGTTAAGTTCTTTTGGTCATAAAATTAATACCACAATTCTTTCAGTCTTTTTTTTTTAATGATATTTAGGATCTCTTAAGACTAAAGTATCAGTTTTATGCAAAAGTTATTTTTTGAAGTTTTTAATTTAAACAAATATAAATATTGATTTTTCTATACAGTTTTTGGTGACAAAATAATCTTTAGAAAAAAGGAAAACAATTTCTTTTTTATTTTTAAGAAATAATAATTAAAAGATAATAATTTATGAAACGTTTGATAATTAAGAAATAAGTTTATTGAGAAGTAATATACATAATACTTAACTTACCTATAAAATAAAAGTGACCAACCTTCTAAAAAAGTTAAAAAATAATTTGAAACCGATTAATTAATACACTTGAGAGCAAAAAAACGGAATCACTCAAGTTTGTCTTCTAAAAACAACAGTCGTGATGGATACAATATCTATAATTAATTGTTAATAGTCTAGTTTTAAAGCTTGAACTTGAAACTTTAAATTAAGGGTAAAATCATAAAAATCCATTGGTAAGTTTTTGCGCTATCCGCCATAATAACAAAAGTAACAAATTAGACTTGTTGAATTTGGCAAGACTTTGAAACATTTATACCCAATAAAAGCGCCCATAGTTGGTCTTTGGTTTTGAGTGTGCTCTTAAAAGTGAATTGCATCACATCTTGACCCATTTGACCTCCTTATCTTAAAAAAAATGGATACCACGCCTGTAGAAGAAAGTCAAGTGTACACACTACTGCAACAAGGAATAAACCAATGTACTGGTGTCCCGTCAGCTCGATCTAAGCCAATCTTCCATACCAGAGATCTACGGTAGGTTTACACAAACTCGTAGGTTAATGTAAAGGCAAAGATCTGTGTGCCACCGGATGTTATGACTGTTTTATTGTGATGGCGTTTCTCCGAAATCTTGCTGTTACTAGCGTTGACGTCCAACAATAGCAGATACAAGTACGATAAAGACTCGTAAGTTAATGGACAGTTAGGGGACGACTTAAGGAAGAAAACCTTACCCCAAAATGTCCCGTCATGGGACCAAAATTAACTGCAACTCATCGACAAGTTCGAATACGACTTTCAATATGCACTACAATTGGGAAGTTGAGCAATGTAGACGATTTACGTTATGATTAGGATGAATGCAGAATGTGCCTGGATGTAAGCTATAGCATAGAGGCAGAGTAAACAGATGACCTGTCTTTCATGGAGACAAACTCTGCACTCATCCTAGAACGTAAATCGCCTACATTGCTCAATTTCCCAACTGTAGTGCATAGTGAAATTCGTACTCGAACTTGTCGATGAGTTGCAGTTAATTTTGGTCCCATGACGGGATATTTGGGGTAAGGTTTTCTTCCTTAAGTCGTCTCCTAACTTTCCATTAACTTACGAGTCTTTATCATACCTGTCTCTGCTATTGTTCGACGTCAACGCTAGTAAAAGCACGATTTCGGAGAAACGCCATCACAATGAATCAGTCATAACATCCGGTGGCACACAGATCTTTGCCTTTACATTAACCTACGAGTTTGTCTTAACCTTCCGTAGATCTTTGACATGCAAGATTGGCTTAGATCGAGCTGACGGGACACAGTTCATTGGTTTATTCCGTGTTGCAGTAGTGTGACAACTTGACCTCCTTTTACAGGCGTGGTTTCCATTGTTTTCTAAGATTAGGAGGCCTAATAAGTCAAGATATGTTGAAATTCACTTTTAACAGCACAATCAACACCAAAGACCAACTATGCGCGCATTTATTGCGTAGCAATTTTGCAAAGTCTTGCCAAATTTAACAAGTATAATTTATTATCTTTGTTGTTAATGCGGATAGCGCGAAAACTAACCAAAGGATTTTTATGATTTTACCCTTAATTTAAAGCTTTAAATTCATGTTTCCAAACGAGCTTATTAACAAATAATTATAGATATTGAATCCATCGCGATTTTTGTTTTTAGAAGGCAAACTTGAGTGATTCCATTTTTTTGCTCGCGAGTGTATAACAAATATCTACACCCTCAGGCCTCAGTCATTCAACAATTTCTCTCAGTACTATTCAATTTTCCTTATTATACCTTTTCACTATTGAAACCAAATAAAGTCTTACAAAACCAAAACAAAACTCCAAACATGCACAAATAAGTTGGAAATATTTTCTTATTTCAAATCTATGGTGAGTTTTTACTCACTTTATTATCTTTTTAATCAAGCATCTTTGTAAAAAAAAAATATTTTTTTTAAATATATTTATAATTTATAATAAATGAAGAAATATTAAGGTAACGTGCCAGAGTTTTAACGAGGTGTTATGAATTCCATAAGTAGGTCATAAGCACTCTTTCAATTAAGGTGACCATATTTTCTCGATTTATTTTTGTCCATGTATAATCCGAGACGAGACCGAGAGAAGAGACTGCATATTTGGTCCGAAACTTACAGAGAGTCTAATAAATTAAAAAATTCTATTTCAGTTAAATGTTTATTTCCTTCTGTACATATTCAAACTATAATCGAAAATATTTCGTTCCAATAATCATCAGTTTGTCCGGAAATCGTATTTTTCGGAGACGAGACCAACACGAGACCGAGACGAGACTGAAAATTTCCAATTTTAACGGGACCGAGACGAGAGTAGTAGCCCGTAGCGTAATGGTTAGTGCGTTCGATTGTCACGCTGGAGGTATGGGATCGCTTCCCAGCATCGTCCACCTAAAAACTAAAAAGTTTTTTTTCAGGGCTACTGCCTCTTGCGAGGAATTGACTAATCCTCCAAGAGTATCACTTGTCACGAGAATAAGTGCTTCTCGTCTAGCCGTTCGGATTCGGCATAAAATTGTAGGTCCCTTCCATTCCTGTCGAAAGGCGCACACAGGAATGGTTGCGAGTTGTTAGTCACTAGGCCCTGGTTCTTCATGAGCCGTTGTGCCACCCGATTTTTTTTTTTTTTTTAGACGAGACTTACAAAAGTCTCGCCGAGTCTCGTCTCGTGGCCAGCCATAGATGGCTAGATATTTTTTTTTTAAACAAAATAATAAATTTCAAAATAAATCCACCATAGAAAATATACTTCTTTTCTGTTTTTCGCTACAACATCAACACACCTTTTTATTCTTCTTGTAGAATCATTCAAAACCACAAACGTAGCCTTTTTATAATCACCACACTTTGTTGTTTTTTTTTTAAATACAAACGACCAATTAACAATCTAAATGTATTGGATAGTTAAGAAGATGAGGAAATTTAGAAATTAAAATTACTTCTGTTTTAGGTGAAGTGACTGAATATAATTCAATGAAAAGTGCAAGTGACTCCAGAAATTATTGAGTTTCGCGCAGATATCACATTGGACTCTTCAGTTAGACTGTTTCGATAGTTTCAAGTAGAATCTTGAAATTCGCAAAATAAATGGTGTTTTTTTTTTCTTAAAATAAAAGACGAATGGTCACCATACTTCAAACGTGAGATAAAATAAGTTACATTCATAAAAACAAACATTTCGATTAGGGTGGGTGGAACTTTTCTTCACCATGCAAACAGGAAAGAAAGGAATATAAAAAAGAATGTGTTGCTTTGGTGCGAAGCACGTTGCACGTGGTGCGTCGAAAATGCTTTAAGTTAATGTTATGACCTATGTAGAATAAATTTGTAGAATTGGGTAATTTATGTTGGATTTGTGTGTCTTTAGTTTTATTAGGATTCATTATAGAGGATGACTTACAAATTAGAATGTATTAATCTTCGAGTTAAGTGTGCCAGGTTGACATGAAAATGGAATTACATGATATCACTTAGTTGCTGATGAATATTAACGGATGTAGGAATTTTATGCTCCTTCTGTTTATTTGATTTTAAAGATCGAAGGATAAAATCTTACAGATTAAACTGTAAGCAATTTCTCAAAATGCATTTAAACTATATTAATGATTTTATTCATTTATTTCTTCCACAGACAATGATGTCGAATTCGCACTTGCCGAATCTAAGGCAATGGTTATGAGTGCATCCCGCCAACATGTCCTTCAATCACAATCATCTGTTAATAGTACAGCATCAATACAAACAGTCCTCCATCAAACAGATGGCACAATACAAACATCAGTAAGCCAACTTCAAACATCGATAATAAGCAACGGTTCGGGACAATCACAATTGCATTTACAACAACAGCAACAACTACAACAATCCTCCCATCAGCATCATAATCATCAACATCACCATCATCCATCAGATAGTATAAGTTCGTTTTTAGATCCACCAGCTGTAATGAGTGGAGTTAATGGTGGAGGCGAAAATCCTTTAAATATCGGAGATGTTGCTGATCTATTGCATCCGCAACATGCAATTATTACAGGTGAGATTTTTATACAAAATCCTTATGAGGGTGAAATAAATACTTTTTTTTTTTTTTTCTTCAGGTGGAAGATCTGGTGAAGGCTGCCCACTTATAATATTTCCTGACAATAATAATTTCCACGTGCTAGAAGAGGCTGATTACCAAAAACTTATTTTATATTTAACTTCAGTGCCATCGTAAGTATTAAAATACTCTGAATACCAAATAAATACGTAACCTATTACCTAAATTAGCAAACGGTGCAAATCATCAAAAGACATTTTGTTATATTCGGAATAAAGAAGTGTGGGAACTGGGAATCTTAGCGCACAAAAACTAAGGAGAAATCAAAACTAATCTTTAAATGATCGACAAATGATTTTTCTTTCTTATTTGAAAATCACATCGGAGACCGTCATATCAGCTCCTGAAGCTTGGTTTTTTCGTAGTTCTCTCTCCATTTTATGCAAATCAGGACTAAGGTCGCTTTTTCTTACGTAACAAAGGGTACTTATTACTCCACACAAGAATTTTTTAGGAATTTCGAAATGGGTTCAGAATTTGTTTTCTTTGTACCAGTCCCATCGCTTTATTCCATTAGTCTAAACCGGTTTAAGCACTTGGTTGTACAGCGTTATTTTATTCCGGATAGATAGGTCAGAATTCTCTACTAGTAACCAAAAGGAAAACTAAATAAAAAAATGTCCTTCCACAAAATTCCGACATTGCTGAATTTTGGTGGAGAGCTTCATTTTTATGTCATAAACATTTCCTAAAAAGTACCCAAAATTTTGAAAGGGGCAACAAATTTTAAGAAGAGAGGGCGGGTTGTTTGTACACATTTTACTCAAGTAATTCTCTACCAAAAATTCAGCTTTGTCGGAATTTTTTGGATTGGAAGTGAATATCTTATTTTGCTGAATTTAATACATTTTTTATAAATTCAAAGTTTAGTATTTCTCATTTCTTTCTGATGTAGGTACTCTTTCCATTTTAGCTTTGCATCCATTCTTAGTTATTTAGCAGAATTTAGCGTAAGGTACCAGCTTTATTGTTGATATTATTGTTGGATCTTTGTTAAGCTTTATTCGTAAGGTTTAAATAAGTCGATTTTGTTTTATTTAGTTTGTTACGCCAATTTAACGTCCAATTTCTTACTTTTTGTACTAGATTTTTCAATTTTTCTGAAGCCTTCGTAACTAATTTATCAAACACCAATATCGCAAAATCATCCGCAAAGTTGGTACCAAGTACAGGCTTAGTTCTAGGCCACTTCATTATGGTACACTGGCTTCAATTTTGTTCGTTCGGTCGTACCTTACTCTAAAACTTCGGTCGGTCACAAAGGAATTTCAGTTTTTTGTGGTACTGTCTGGAAAGAAACTTATAATACAGTTTGTGTTTAAGTTCCATATCTTGAGTAGGTACTATCAAAAAATTGGGCCACACAACATTTAGTATACTGTGAAATGTTCAATTCTAACGTCTAACATCTATTCTGACGTCTTTTCGAGAGCATTTTTTCGAAGAGCTTTGCCATGTTGCCTACTGTTTCGAGTTTCATCTTCCAATGTTGCCTTCTGTTTCGAGTTTCCAGTCCATTTTTCGTCTTGTGATTTATTGGTTCGTTTTTGTCTTGCGGCCTTTTTTGATGTTTGGCTGTTTTTCATAAGGAGTATTTCGAAGATAAATCTGGTCGTCAAACTTTTCAGGGAACATAAGTTTAGAAAACATTCAAGTTTATCTCCGAGTTAGTTCCAGTTAGTTCTCTTATTCGCGAACTAAGGATTAACGTTTTCTATTTATACTCCTCTCAGTGATAAAATGATTAAGGAATGATCTGATGATAATAAATAGCAATTAAGGGGTCAGTTAAAGAGATCAGGAAAACGAATCAGGATAAACTTTAAAATGCATTTTTTGCACTATTTTAATTCTCAACTCATAGAATTTCTTGATCAAATAAAATTTCAAATTACATTTATTTACTTTCCTGGTGCAAATTCATTTTTGGTGCCAGCTAATTAATTTCTCACAAAATGGAACAAAAAGTTGCAATGACTTGAGTTCAAATTTGACTCATTCCACTGACAGAATTGCGGACGATAAAGTTTTTCGTGCGGCCACCTGATATAATTTCCTGTTCACTATAAACGACCATAAGGGAAAAATATTCAATTTCATACTGTTTCAACTTTTCGTGATGCGCCTCGATCGTTATAACTGGGCCCTAAATTCTAATATGATTTTGTCGTTTAATACCTTTAACTACAAAAAAAAATATTTTATAACTGATTTCGAAGGATATTAAATTTATTTCCAGAAAACATTAGTCTGATTCTTGGTGAATTATTTTTAAAAATCAACTGTTTTTTTTAAATTTAGGCTTTAGAGCTTTAATTTCTCAAGTGTGTGTGAGCTTCTTCGCTCTTTTAACATTTAATTTTTCGTTCTCATAAACTGCAACTGCTAACTCTTGCAAATATGATTCTTAAGCTTAATTTTATCTTAGTTGAAAATCTATTAGGAGTTATAAATTATATTTTCTTTTTGTAACTCAAAAGTTTTAAGGCTTGGCAAACCAGCTTTTGAAGCATCACTTTGAATTAATTTTAGACTTCTTTCCTCTTCGCTTCTAAAAACTATAATATACCCTTGGAACTAAAAAATCTTCTTTTTTGCAAGCTACCCGTTCACAAAAGAAAAAAATGTTCAGCTCCTTTGTCATGACAGGCCTTACTTTATGAAAGGATGCACCATATTTCTTTCGTTCTTGTTGACGCACAGAAAAGCTAAATACACATAAATGTAAAAAATTAGTTATTCACAAGACTGGGACCTCATCACGTAAAACAAAAGCGATCGAACGATTTGGTTTTGACTATAGCTGTTTTTATTTTTCTCTACGGATATGATAGAGCTAGCAATATTAAAAACGATATTGTCCTATCGTTTTGGTTGCGACGAGACTCCTGGATTTATTTTGGCGCTCAGATCTACAATAAACAAAATAAGTGGTAACAGCTTTTTGGCACCTCCAAAAAAATCCTCCATACCACAGTTTTTCGACAGTTTACTTTTTATGAAGATGAATCGTAAAAAAATGTTCCCAGGCAAAAGTTTTACGGAATAATTTCTTCCTGCTAAACTAAAATCAAATTATTCATTTAAGCAAATTGTCGCCAATCTAAAAGATTTGTGGTTCCCGAAATTAAATTTGAACTTAGTCTCGATATCTCCACAATGATTTAACTTTTTTAATAATTATTTTCTTTCACATTTTGCATTGAAAATCAAAGTTAAATAATTTTTTTCTCTAAGGAGTCCAGTTATTATAATTTTTTTCTACTAATGTTCTGGTACAAATAATGTCAAATATTACTACGAAAAAAAAAACGGTGGAATTCATTCACTTGTAGTCGTGGTATGTAAGGCAATGCATGTATCTTTTCTTGTGGTTGGGATGGAACTTTTTTGTATCAGTTTTCAGGACGGCCATAAAGTCTACTATGAGGCATTTCAGGGTTATCCATTCTTTACGGGGCACCCTGTATAAATTTATTTCAATACAAAAAAACATTATTCTTTTTTATTTTTTTCAGTATGCAAGATGCCGATCTTGGATACCACCTCATAATTGACAGGCGGAAAGACAAATGGACATCAGTAAAAGCAGTTTTACACAAAATATCTGTACATTTTAATATAGTTAGAACAGTCAATTTTTTTGAATTTATTCGAAAACCTTTAACTTGTTGTAGATCTATTTTCCTGGAATCGTTCATGTGGTTTATGTTTTGCGACCAGCAGGACTCTTCCAAAAAGCAATATCAGAGGTAAATTATTGTTTGTTCTAATAATTTTGCTCCTTCAAAAATGTATGCCAATTTAACATTATAACGTTTATTTTTCAGGTCAGTACAAAATTCTCCAAAGATGAATATCGCTTCCGTCTAGTCATATGTTCCGCTCTTGCCGATCTCCATGAATACCTGGATCAAACTCAATTGACACTGGACATGGGTGGAACACTAGTGTATTCACATCATGAGTGGATTCAACAAAGAATAGTTTGTTTATTTTTTTTTTTTTTAAATAATTATTAATTACTTATTTAAATATTTGTATAAACTTTCAGTCTTTGGAAAAATTCTCAAGCCTAACACATCAAGTTTCAAATGAATTGGATATTTTTATTCAAGTGATTCACGATACAGAATTTCCTAACTCTGTTGATGCCACTCAAAAATTGTTAGATGATCAAGGAGCTGACTATGATCGGTTAAAGGTTTGACGACAATTTTATCAAAATTTTCTCAAGAGACAGTTAAATATTTATTAATATTTTTTTTTTGTTCTCAGGAAGAAATATTAGCTGCAGCGAAACACGGTGAAAGTCTTCTAAGTAATATCAAATCAAACGATGAAATCAAAGAGTTTTCAGAAAGAACAGGAAATGTCAGCTCCATTGAGCGGTAAATAATATTTTTTAAAAATTTTGTAGTAATAATTTAGCTTTCTACTATGTCTCGGGCATTGGGTTTGGTTTCTTTGCCTATCTTCTCTATTACAATTTTATAAAAATTCCAAAAAATTTATAGGGATGACAAAATAATTGTTGGAAAAATAAGTAGACTTTAATTAATTATATAGAATCAAGTACCATAGATAAATTGGAAGAAATTAAATTCATAAAAATTGTTTAAAAATAACTAAATTAAATATTATATTTCCTATTTCCAACGAGGGATTAATTAAATTTAAAAAGTTTAACCGCTAAGTTGAATTTTCTTAAATAAAATAGAAATATGTGAGTATTAAAATTTAAAAGTCGAAATGACAAAAATTTAAGTGCACTACTTTCGCGAACATTGTTCAGTGTGTTTAAAATTTAAATACTTATGACGCCTTTAGTACACTCAAAAAGTAATACCCTTTCTCGCATTTCTAAAATAATTAATTTACTAAAATTTTTACAATATATGTATTGGCTTATTCAATTTTAACTTGTTTAATACAAGTTACTGTTTTATTCAAAACATTTGTTTTGAATTGCGTCACTTTTAATTGCTTTTCTACCTAGATCTGATACTTAAAACCTTCTTATAGTCAAAGGGGCATATTCATAGTCGCAGATAGACCCAGGTTTAACTAAACTACAGTTTAAGACAATTTTGGCTCAATGAATACAGTCCGATTTTAATTACAAATTGTTGGTTTTATATTTTTATAAGATAATTAACTTGGTATACTACACAAATAGCTTCAAATATTTTGAAATAATAAACTTAGAAAAATAGAAGCAACGTCCAAAAATTCAACCAAAGCTATGTTTAAGTTAGACCCAGGTCTAAAATGACTATGAATACGCCCCAAAGAGTCTGCATCCGATTTTTAGTGTGCAAATTTAAACAACAAATATTGATTTGAATCGAACACACCATTGCCTTGGTGTTTTATTAAAAATAAACTTATCCACCTTTGGGTTTGAATTATTAGTCTGATTTGATTATTGGCTAGTGAGGGCTTTGTCACGCAAATTCTTTTTAATTCAGTCACAGATTAGAGAAATACAAGACAAACATTTCTTTTGTCTGTGATTCAGTCCAACAAACATCAATTTTATGGCGGAAATCAAAACTGAACCAATATCTTACCCGAGTAGAATTCCTAATCACGAATTGTTGGAACATTTACTTACTTACTTACTTAGATCCTTGACCCCTCTAAGGGGCACAGGGCGTCAACTACCGCTACACGCCATCTCGTTCGGTTTCTGGAAATGTATTTTAGCTCTCCCCAACTTTTACCGAGCTTTTGTGATTCCTTGTCGACTGTTCTGCGCCAAGATTTTCTCTGGCCTCCAGGTCTTCTGCCATCTTGGATGAGTGGATCCCACTCCATTGCATGTCTTGCAATAGAGTCTGCACCACGACGTAGGGTGTGACCAATCCACTGCCACTTTCTTTTCCTAATCACGATGTCAATAGGACTTTGGCCCGTTCTCCGAAGGAGTTCTTGGTTGGAGATGGTGTTCGGCCAAAAAATCCTTAGGATGTTTCGGAGACATCTATTTTCGAAAGTTTGTAGCTTCCTTGTGACAGAGGCGGTCACTTTCCATGTACTACACCCATATAGTAGTACTGACTCTACGTTCGACCGGAACAGTCGCAGCTTGGTCTTCGTACTGTAGACGTTGCTCCTCCAAACTTTAGACAGCATGCCGAAAGCAGCTTTAGCTTTGCCGATTCGGCAGTTAACATCTTCGTCCGTACCACCGCCGTCTTTTGAGACAACACTACCAAGGTACAGGAAGTTGTCCACCGCTTCAACCTGCTGTCCCGCAACGACAACTTGAGAAGAAGATTCAGAAATGTTGAGGATTTTTGTTTTCCCGGTGTTGATCCTCAAACCGACTTTGTTTGCCTCGCATTCCAGATTAGTCACCATATGGTGAAGATCCATAATGTTGTGCGAGAGCAAACAAATATCGTCAGCGTAATCAAGATGTTGCAGGAACGAAAACATCGTCCATCGAATTCCACGCGCTTGCTCGGCTAGAGCTGCATGAAGGACATCCCCTATAACCACCAGGAAAAGTAGCGGAGATAGCAAACATCCTTGACGAACTCCGCTATGGATATCGAAGTCCTCTGATACCTTTCCGTTGTGTAAGACTTGACACGATGCACCCTCGTAGGTAGCCTTTATAACGGCGATAATCTTCTCGGGTACTCCTCTCCTACGTAAAGCTGACCAAATGAAATTTCGATTCAAACTATCGAAAGCCTTTTCGAAGTCGATGAAGAGCAAATGAAGAGGGGAACGGAACTCCACGCATTGTTCTATTATGATCCTCAAGGTGTTGATGTGATCAATGCAGGATGAGCCTGCACGAAATCCCATTTGCTCTTTGTCGAGAGTAGAATCGAGATGTTCTTTGATTCGTTCCAAGATTATTTTCGCCATTATCTTTGCCACCGCGGGGAGGACACAAATCCCTCTCCAGTTTCCGCAATCCGTAAGATTTCCCTTTTTTGGCAGTTTGACGATCATCCCTTTTTTCCATTCAATGGGGAAACTTTCGTTCTCCCATGCCTGTGCTATTAAGGGGTGTAGCAACTTCGCTGATGTTTGTGGATCTGCTTGGTAGAGCTCAGCGGGAATTCCGTCCAAACCTACCGCTTTGTTGTTCTTGAGGGATTTGATTGCTGATGTTATCTCGGCTAAACTGGGAGGGCAGGTGCGAATACGGGAACTTGTTTCTACGAATAGCTCATTTGGGTTAGGGGCTGGAACACCTCCGCTATCGCCTATGTGGTTGAGCACGCTAGCAAAATGTTCCTTCCATCTCCTGAGCTGATCCTCATCCGTAACTAGCAGGGTGCCGTCTACATCCTTGACGAGGTGTTGTTTCCGGGAGTTGTTGTTTCCAACCAATTCCTTGGTTATCTTGTAGACGGTACCACTGTCGCACCTTGATGCTGCTTCCTCTGCCTGTTCTGCGAGAACATTTACGCGCCTCCTTTTGTCACGTCTGACACTACGCTGCACTTCTTTCCTTTTCCTACGGTACTGAGACTCGATGTTAAATCTCTCACCTACTGGGGCAGCCGCAAGTTGGGATCTAATCGCGTTCCTTTCTTCGATCTTGCTCCATGTATCTGCAGAAAGCCATGTGCTTTGGCTTCTCTGCCTTATACCCACAGACTCAGTTGCGGCAGTTGCAAAGGCCTTTTTCACATTGCTCCAGTGTTGGTCTGCATTTTCTGGCGTGGCAATGCTGATGACTTCTGCTTCTGCGGCGAGGCGGTCCTTATATCTTTGGCGCACTGTAGGATCCCGTAATCTGTCGGTATTGTACCTGGGTGTACGCAGGAAGTTTTGCCGATTTCCATCCACTGAAGCAATTCGAAGACGAACGTAGGCAAGCATAAGATGGTGATCGCGAGCTAACCCTACATCAGCACCGCGTCTGTTTCGGACGTCGAGAAGACAATTTTTAAAGCGCTTGCTAATAGCAAAGTGATCGATTAAGTTCGCTGTACATTGACGATCTGTGGATAACCAACTTATCTTGTGCGAGATCCTATGCTCGAACAGAGTACCTCCAATGACTAGCTGATTTGCGTTACAGAAGTCAACAAACCGCTCTCCATTGTCGTTCCGTTCCCCGATACCGTGGTTACCCAGAACGTGCTTCAACGCTGTGTTGTCCTGGCCAACCTTAGCATTAAGATCTCCCATTACGATAGTGATGTCTCCATTCGGCGAGCTTCTGAAAACCGCGCTAAGTTGGCTGTAAAATTCGTCCTTCTCGGCATCCGACGCTTCCTCAGTTGGGGCATAGCACTGGATGATGGTGATTTTTCTTAATTTACTCTGGAACCTGGCTGTCAATATCCTGTCGTTGATGGGTTTCCAGGTTATAAGACTTTGCCGCGCCTTTGGAGTCAACATTAAACCTACGCCGGAACATCGGGAGCTTCCAACTGGTTTTCCGGAGTAAATAAAGAAAGTGCTTTTCGAAGGTGAATCCACCTGCCCTGCGCTCAACCATCTCACTTCACTCAGACCCAAGATGTCTAGGTTGTACCGTAGGAATTCTTTCTCAAGTTGGAGGAATCTGGCGTTGTTAGGGCCTTCTTCGCGGTTGTCGAGAAGAGTTTTAACATTCCAGAATCCAATCTTTGTCCTTGTTCGATAGCCAAAAGTCGTCATCGTTTGATCATTCCTTATCCGAGGCTGTAGTTGCCGATTCGAAGCGGTTAATTTCTTTACATGTGGTAGGTTGCCAACCCGTCACACGACCCCCAGACCCGGAGGGCCGGATCCTTGTGTAGCCTTAGGACAGCAGGCCGGATAATCCGATACCAGTAGCCCACTACGGGGATATGAGTGCTGCCGTTGACCCTTGAAGGGTTCATCCGCCACCATCTCTTTTTCAGCACCCTGGCTAGTACTGAAATTCCTTACCGACCTCAGCTCTAAATATTTCAGAGTAGCTCACGTAAGGTCTCTGTCGTCCATACTGTTGGTGACACCGTTGATTCTGATGAATTCATCCGCCGCACACCTTCCTTCTGATGGGCTCGTCTAGGACTTCAGCCGACTTATACAGCCAGTCATTTCCGACAGAGTAATTATAGTGTTGCTATTTTTGTCTCTTGTTCAACACTCGCGCTTATTTGTTTGGCAAGTCAAGTCCGGATGGACGAGACCAGTACCCGATGGTTACCACTTGGAGGTAAAATAAGCACAATTGATGTGTAGTATTCGTTACATCACTGGACATCGCCGTGTTGACGCCACTCAGTGACTTCGTTGGAACATTTGGTTACTCATGGCCTGGCATTGTTTACATATTATGATTTTTTTTGTTATCATAAAAATTCTATAAACTACTGAAATAAATCAGTCAGTCTTCTACTTGGCTGATTTATTTTAGCAGTTAATAGAATTTGTTGTATATAGAAAAAAAAAATAATAATCTTATTTTATTTCAAACATACAAATTAAGTCTTCCTAAAAAAAAAATATGGAGTTTCGATTAATGTCAAAGACTGGTCTTAGATTATTATCAATTAAAAACGACATATGTACATACTCAAATAAGAAGATTCATAATAATTTTGGTCATTTGTAAAAAACATACGAAATACCACCTCGTCCTCGGTTCCAACGCTTGTCTTCAATGATATTCCTTTTGTCAGCTCGCAAGATAAAGCCAATTTGCTTGCAGCACAGTTTGCTGTTAATTCGACGCTGCCAGAAAGTGTTATGACTCCTCCTGTACTTGACAACGTAAATGATCTTATGGGAAAAATCTTCTTTCGCACTCGTGCAGTTGCTAGAGTTCTAAAAGATCTCGACATTCACAAATCCGCTGGCCCGGATAGTATCCCTCCCATTGTTCTGAAGAGGTGTTCTTCAACGCTGGCAAAACCACTGCGTAAGCTTTTCCATCTGTCCTACTCTACTGGTCTCTTTCTGAGTGGATGGAAAACAGCATTTGTCCAGCCTCTCCCTAAAAAAGGCGTATCTTCTTCACCCTCTAACTATCGACCAATTGCACTTACGTCCCTTCTTTCCAAGGTCATGGAAACGCTGATTAATTTCCAGCTCAAGAAATATCTCGAGGAACGAAAGCTTCTTAATGACCGGCAGTACGGCTTTCGTAGCAATAGGTCCACTGGTGATCTGATGGTATATTTCACCGAACAGTGGAACAAATCTTTACATCGTTTTGGAGAAAGTAAGATTATTGCACTTCATATTTCAAAAGCGTTTGATAGAGTTTGGCACCAAGCTCTCTTATCGAAAATGCGCGCATTTGGTTTCGATGAACCTCTTCTTCGTTGGATTAGAAATTACCTTTCGGACCGTTGAATACAAGTCGTATTGGACGGTTTCAAGTCTGAAATCCACAAAATAAATGCTGGTGTGCCCCAGGGCTCCGTTTTGTCTCCGACTCGCTTCCTTATGTTTATAAATGATCTTTTGTCTGAAACTTCTAATCCATTAAACTGTTTTGCTGACGATAGTACCCTCAGTTTGTCATATTCGCTTACAGATTCTCATCCATGTCCTTCGGATGTGGAACTTGAACGGCAGCGTATGATAAGCTCAATAAATTCAGATCTCGACAGCATTTTCCAATGTGGAATCAAAAACCGCGTAGAATTTAATGCTTCTAAAACTCAATGTTGTCTCCTGTCGTTAAAGCGAAACCCACCCCCAATGCCGCTATCCATGGGCGGCACTTAAATCGAGGAAACCGAACAGCTCTCAGTTCTCGGTATGTGTGTCGCGAAAGTTTTATAACAGAAACAATTACATCTCTCGAACACCGCCGTAATGTTTCGTGTCTTTCTCTATTTTATCGCTATTATTATAATCAGTGTTCTATTGAAATAGCCAGTTGCATTCCTCCCCTTAAAAAATTCAACCGTAATACTCGCGCTCCTAGGAATGCCCATCAGTTCACCCTCGAGCCCAACTTCGGACGTACTGTAATGTACAGAGATTCTTTTTTCAGTCGCACCACACGAATGTGGAATGCTTACCTGACTCGACTTTCCCCTCGCATTTCGATGTGCAAACGTTCAAAACCAATGTGCATCGGTATCTCCTTCTAAATCCTCTCCTACTTACCTAATCGCTCGTGCTGTGTTAAAAACATTTTAAGGGTAGCCATATCCACTTTTGCGCGCGTGGAATATAAACAAAAAAAAAATGCTCGGGTCGGGACAGTTTTTATTGCCAAAACCAGATTACACATTTCTAAAGGCTACACTAGAATCCATTCTCAGGATAGGTTAACAACCTCAGGTTTTGGAGGTATTCCAATAAAAAAGTTCGATTTCCCTTTTGGAGAATTACCGTGGATATTCTATTCGTTAAGTGACTGCAATTTGGGGTCGGCTTAGGAAATAAAAAAACAGTTTTCCACACAGGAAATCGTGATTTTTGAATACAGTTTTTCTTTAAAACAGAAATGTAGTAAAAAAAAACTTTAATATATTTATATTTCTTATTATAAACAATTAGTAAAATACCAAAGATGAATTTTAAATGTTCAAATACGTTCAGTTGACTAAGGGGATTCGCATGTTAGGCAAGTTTCTAGTCTCTGATTGGCCAGCTTTCAGAAAATTGAACTCAAATGAAGGGAACTTTTATTGGAAAGTGACTGGAAAATTAGTCAAGAAATATCTGCCTTAATTTTAAATCAAGGGTGTTCTTGTCAAAATTGTCATCTGTGAAATTAAAAATCTGTTTAACTTTTTATTATTTGTTTGTACGGACCGGACATTACAACGGAATTTTATATCCATGTCATGGATTCTCTTATTTTCTAAATGAAATTAAGATGAAGTATTGAAGAAAAGTTATAAGTTTGATATACGACACGTCGAAAAAAAAGTGAGTTATTTTTAAGCAAATCTTCGTTCAGTAGATGTATGTACATAGTTGACTGAATATGAAGTCCCTTATTTCTCCTGAACGATCCCAATTAAATTTTGTTGATTTGCGTAATTATTTTGTTTAGGATCAAATTTCTGACTAAATAGGTCAAAATTTTGAAGTACAGAGAAAACTAAACTTCATTATGTATTCAATTTTGTTTTGCGAAAATTCATAACTTGATTGTTGTTGTCTTTGACATTTATGCTGGATAGGAGTATTAATTTTTGAAAAGTATTCGCAATGCCATACCTACCACGAACTCCTTACAAAAGTCACTAATCCATGATTTACATGTCTTACACATTCTTCATTTTGTTTGACCATAGGTAAACAAAATGCAGAAATAATATGGTATTTTGGCAGTTGTGTTAATCCAGCAGTATTGTCATAATATTGGATGAGTGAAGATATGTATGTCGTATCGTAAAAATTTCTAGTTAAGTGACTTTTATAATAAAAAAAGGTGCAATACAGAAACTTTATGAAATTGTACTTATGTAGTTTTCATGGAAAATTAAAAATTCAAGTACATACTAGTTAATCACCTTTGTACAAGGGACATTTTTTCAGAGCAGAGATTAACTTTTAATCAAACTAGAGTTAGTTAATTAGAACCCAAGGTAGGTTAGGTTAGGTTAGGTTAGAAAGGGTGTGCACAGCCTAGGCTGTTGCGTACACGGGGGCCTATTGGTCCACTGTGATCCCCTAAATACAAAAAAAAACAGGGAAGTTCCTAACCAATGGTTCACATAGACTGGTTCATTAGTGAACTAGCCTGTTTTTTCTATGAATTTTCTCATATTTGTCATCGAGACCTACGCTAAATTGTCCTGTTCTCCAACAAACCTGTTTCCGAAGTACCGAAAGCGATTTGTTTGGAGGTTTGGACAATCACAGAGCAAGTGCTTAATGGTTTCAATTTCCTCAACATCCTGACAGCTCCTACAGAAATCGAATGCGAAAGCGCATATGTGGCCATTGTGCCAATGGTGCAATGGCCCGTTAGTACACCTATCAAGTTTCTAATTTTCTTTTTACTCAGCGATAAAATACACTGACTTTCTTTTTCATTAATTCTAGGTCATACACTTCTAGAGATAACGCAGAGGTTTCTGGAAATCCAGGGGTTATTGAATTGTTCTTTCGTTGCTATAGCTATAGGTCAATTTTCCCTTTAATAATGCCGATCGGGATTTCAGGTCCCATAAATAATTGGCTACTACGGTTTCTGTTTGATAATGAACGACCCTTTCCCTGTCAGTTCAACTTCTATATCATTCCCTTCTATATTGCTATGTCCAGGGACCCAGCAGAGTTTGACTTGGTTGGAGTTGCAAATATTTTCCAGTACGCCTCGGCATTTTGCTACTGTCTTGGATCTTATACTCGTAGTCTCATTGGCTAATGCTTTGATACCAGCTTGGCTGTCCACAAAAAATGTGATCTCTGACGAGCTCAGTTTTTTTCTTATGTACCATTTCTGCCGCTTTTTCAATAACGTAAATCTCAGCTTGAAACACACTACACTCCTCTGGGAGTTTATACGATTCTCTAATATTGAGAAGTTCCCAGAACTCCCCTGCCCCTGTTCCTTCTTCCATTTTTGACCCATCGGTGTAGAACGGGATACCTAGTTCACTAATTAGTGAGTTAGGTTCACATCCATGTTTTTTTTGGGAATTAAAATGGAGAAGTGTATTTTAAAATTTATCATGGGTGGTACGTAGTCAGTCGTCCCATCAAGTTCGGACACTGTGTCATACCCTTACAAGATAGACCCATGACCATAGGTGCTGTGCTTCCAAGAGCTCATTTCTTTAAGTCGAAGTGCACTTTTGGTTGATGTGCATCTTATGTACTCGCCCAGTGCCGGAAGATTTAGAATAGTTTCCAGCCCTGCTTGTGGCGTAGAACTCTGTACCTATAGCCTTCCACCACACGATGGAACCATAGGTAAGTACGTGGGACGAACAATCGCCGAGTATAACCACTGGATGACTTGCGGTTGCATACCCCATCCCAAGGTAGCTCAAAAGCAGTTATTGGTGGAGAATTAACCTTAACTTTCAACTCCGAAACTGGGATGTTCTCGCACTGAAAAACTGTGTCTTAGAAGACTAATTTCGCTGCATCTGCAGCCTGCACTTTTACATCAAATTTTATTTTTGAACATGAAATTTATACTTTTGTTTTAAAAAGGCAGCTTCTCGATTTTCAGTGCGACAATTCGACAAGCATATTTTAAGAGGGGAGGCCGCAAAAGAAAAGATTTAATAAAATCTTTTCTTTCCTCCTATTCCTTGAAACTAGTGCCGTGTATTGCATTTGAAAAGACGTTAGGTCTTACAGGCATAAAGTTAAAATTATTATTATAGTAATAAAAAATTAAATATATGTTTGTATGTATATGTATGTATATGAGGTGCTAAGATCCCGGAGGCCTTCTTTTGACTCATATTATAAAATTTTTGTTTGGTTAATTTTAACTTTCACATCAAATTATTTTCTTGTGGACTTTTACTTTACATTGAAAGGTATTTGATTTTTATTTATGCCGTAACGTGCCTTAACATTTTTGATTGTAAATATCCCTTCATAATAACTTTATCTAATTAACTTAGCGCAAATAACGTTGAAAATTAGACATAAAAAGTAACTCCAACAATTTTTTGCCATCCCAAATTTTTCAATTATTTTAAAATATAGCTCTGCACTGGTTTTGTAAACATTGATCAAAATTTACCCAAAAAAATTATCCCCTTTATGAATATAAAAAAAATTAAAATTAAATGATACTAAATTAAGTCCATGTATAGTATATGTCCGTGTTAAATAAGATGTTTCGTTAAATTCATAAAAAAATGCTCCTTAATGAGCTCTTTATATTTCTATGTGTTGGCGGTTAAGCATGCGGTTAAGTTCATTTTTGTTGAATTTTATTTAAAAATCTTCATTTTGTTTTTCTCCCTTGACGTTGCTTTGTGCATGATGTGTTTTATAAATTAGTTTTCTTTGCTTAGAACACTTTAAACACCCACACATATACATACTACATTTTCTAACACACACAACAAGAACACTCACTTTCATTAAGTAAGTTTTGAATTCGAAATTAAGGTTTTTCTGAAATTAAACCAATATTTTCAAAACTTGCTTCTCTGCCATTCAATTAATATGCACAGCTTTAGAACAAACCAATTATTTCACACACGCTTCTTTGGGGGGAGGCACAAACGAGAGCTTTATTTGTTTACCATTATAACCGTTATTCTCAATGTGGCTTCATTCTAAATTAAATCCATGTTTAAATATTTAAGTTGCTTTTTAAAAGCTCATTTAACTAGGTTCAAAAATCTCATTTTATTCAAACATTTGACACTTTCATTCAACAACCCACAAAAAAACAACACAAAACATTTAGTTATGGAATTTTTGGTTTTACTTAAAATTGAATTCTTGAAATTCACTTGTTTTACATTAAAAAAAAAAATATGTGCCAGTCTCTCACACAATCATCGCTCATTGTGAAAATTGTTGTCTCTCCTCTTTTTCTCTTTCTGTTACGACAAACGTTATTTCGTCGGTTTTTTTGCACCGCGTTAAATTAATATTTATATCTGAACGAAACAAAATATAAATCGAACACACCCCAACCAAAAAAAAAAAAATATATAAAAAACAAAACAAAAAAATATGCAATCGAACGAACAGACCCAGTGCAGGGAACATAATGATGAAGCAACATCATCTTAATGTTGCACAACATATTGTTGATGATTGTCGCGATTATCGCAGACTTCTGGTGCAACTGGAGGAAACCGAACGACGTTTCGATGAATTCTGGAAGACGCATAAGAATCGCCTGAAACAATGTCTCGAACTAAGACGATTCGAACAAGATTTTCGTGAGTTGCAGGTGAGTTTGTTTGTTGTTGAAATAAAAATTAAAATTTTATGTTTTATTTTCAACATTTTGTTTGCAGACAAATTTTGATGTTCATCTTAAGACCGTGGCTGACATGACAGAAATCGGTGAAACAGTTGTTAGGGTAGACACACTGATTAAAGAGACCAAAGCTTTCCAGAAGATGTGCGAAACCGATATTGAACGAGCTGAACAAGTGATATCTGCTGGACAGCAATTGATTGGCATTCGAGGAGCATATCCTTGGGAGATCGTTCAGCCAAAATGTGATGAATTGGCTCGAGTTTGTGATATAATTCACGAGAGGTTGTGCAAACGTCTAGAAATTTTAAGCAAAAATAGAGAGCTAATGGAGAGAGTTGAAAAGGTTGGTGTGATGATGGATTTTTTTTTGCTCATAGCAGGGCAAGAAGGATCATTTCGGTTTCGTGTCAAAAAAACATGCAGTTTTAGGGCCATTTATAGATTATTGCAACTGGAAAATCATCGAATGTGCTTGGTTGAGAATTTTATTTTTTCAAAAATCGATATTTTGAAATTTTTATCATGAAAATCACTAGTCATGAGATTTTAGTAAAAAAATGTCAATGCGTTCACGCACTCTATGGAAGAAAATTAGTTGATAACTTGAAGCACTGGTAAAATTTTAATTTTCTCAACCTGACAGTTAACTATAAATTTCAAAAATCCAAATCAATAATATGATCACCTTCAAGAATTTTAGGCTTTGAAATCCGTTACCTATCATAACGGATACATACATTCATGACTTTTATATTTTGCACCTTTTTCAAAGGATAATAATGTATGCCCCTCAAATTTTAGAAATTGTTATCTGACTTTCCTCTGCACAAATTCAGTTTCTGGACCGATTTGTAAACAAAATCTTCGTTAAAAGTAACATTTTATTCTTTTTACTAACTAGGCTATTGAATATACCGGAATATGAAAGGAAGAAAGGAACTCAATTAAAAAGTACAAAGTGACCTCAACTCCAGAAATAATTGTGTTTCGCCCAGGTATAACAGTGGGCTCTTCAGTCAGTCTGTTATAACCTCCTTAGACACAAATTTTGGCCGATGTTTACCGACTCTTATAAAAATCACGGGTAATTATTTTCTGGGTGCACGAATTTAAATAAATTCCCCTAGAATAATAAAATTCACAGTATCTTCTTGAGTGAGCTCGACTGTTATACCTGGGCGAAACACAACTATTTCTGGAGTTGAGGTCACTTTGTACTTTTTACCCGAATTATATTCATTCACTCCACTTAAAAAAGAAGTTATTTCAATACTTGAATATTTAAATTTCTTCATCTTCTTATTAGAAGTTAAGCTTGCTTAAAACACAAAATTGGACTAAATTCATCCATGCATTTCTAAGAGAATAGTCACACTGTTCATTTTTCAATATGTTTGGTATAACTTGAAAACTTAGCTGAATTTGAGAATTCAGCTTGAATGACTTTTTGTTGCAAATTGCGTCATATTTGACTTTTTATTTTTATACATCAAAAACTAATAATTAAATAAAATCATCGACCTATTCTTAAAGTATTTAGGCTTACGAGCAAATAAAAAATATGTTGTTTTTTTTAGATGGGTACATTTCCGCCAACTTTTATCAAAACATCTTTTTTGATCCATCATATATATCTTGCATCTGTCCTTATCATTTATCGTAAAAAAAATTAAAATCAATGGCGCAAAATTTTAAACAGCCTTTTATTAAGGATTTAGTATGATACTACTTAACATTTTACTAATTCTTTAACAGTTTACTAAAATTTACTAAATTTTATATACTTTTTAACTAGTATCATACTAAACTAATTTCCTTCATAAGATTTAGCTGAACACGTCCAAAAAAGTGACAGCTCGTGCAAAAAATTCACAAACACCCCTGATTTTGACAATTTTAAACGTCAAAGTGTCATATGGATTTGTAACGATACTAAAAAGATAAAATAGCCATTTGGTGATTTAAAATTTAGTAAAATGTTAGGAGATAGTATTATGCTTAACTCGTTTAAAATTAGCAAAATTTTCTTTTTAACCTAGTATTATACTAAAAATGATTTAACATCGTACTAAATCGACTAAAATTTTGCGCCAATGTTCTATCGACTTCTTAAGTCGTTTTTTTGTTATATTTTCCTAGTTAATTTCTTGTAATTATTTTTTAACTACCCCTTTTATAATAGAAAACCTAATTCCCAACAAAAAGTCAATTGAGTTAAATTCTCAAATTCGGCTTAGCTTTCGATTTATACCAACAATATCGAAAAATGGCCAGTGTGACCATTCTCTCATAAATACATGAATACATTTTGGGCGATTATTGTGTTTTAAGTAAGCTTAGGTATCAGTTTGTTCACAGTGGGTTAAATTTAGTATATGACTTTCAAAGGCTTTAATTAACTAACGCTTATCAACTAAAATTTGCTGATTAGTGATATCCATGATTAGCAACAAATACTTTGAATTTTGAAAAATTTGATCAACAAACATATTTGAGGATTTCCCAGCTCTACTAATCATGGATTAAAGATGATAAGCTGTGAACAAACTGGCCCTGAGTTGCAGACAAATATATTTAATAATAAAAACCCGTGACCGCAATTTTCCTTACCAAAAGCTATATCCAATAGCCCCCTAAACTGTTGGTAAAGGAACATAATAAAAAAATACATACATATGTAAATTCTATAGAAAGAGCAAAAAGCTTTCTGAAATCAAATCTTTCAAAGTGTTACGATTAGAAAAGTACTTTCATGAAAGCATTTTCTGAAAGTGATTTGCTTTCTTCAAAACGCTTTCACAAAAAAAAAAAACTTTCACTGTGTGACTAGTTCCTGAAAGCATTTTCAAGAAAGCAAATCACTTTCAGAAAACGCTTTCTGCTTTCAAAAACTATTTGCGAAAGTTTTTCTAAAAGGAGAAAATATGTTTTTCACCCTTATTGCTCTTCTATCAGCTGCATTTTGTGGTATCGTTACGTTTTCCCGCAACTGAGCGGACCGGATTTGCTCACTGATTTTCAAATTTAATTCTCTTATCCCGCGAAATGTGAACTAGGAAGCGACACCTTTCAATGGAATGATATGAAAAAAACATTTTTTCAAATCGACATATTTTTCTCTTTAAACGCGATTTGCGTCAAAATTAAGCACCGTAGAGACTAAAAAATTGCACATTCGTGATCTAGGGAGTTCCACCTTTCAATTGAAGGAAAACGTACTTCTATCTTTGAACTCATTTTTCGGGCAAACTGTACGTCCTAGACCCTGCCAAGTTAACATTTTTTTTTTGTCTCTAAACGAGATTTCCAGCTAAACTAAGTATCTTATATGATTAAAAATTGCATGTTCTTGATCTAGTGAGTTCCATCTTTCAATCGATGTATCACACGATATGAATCTATTGTATTGTATGCACACATATTTTTTTATAATTTGTATATTTTTATTTCCAGAAAACGCTTACGCTTTCATAGTGTGACGATATGAAAAATTCTTAGAGAAAATTTTATTTCTTGAAAGTAAAAAGTTTTCACAAAGCCCTTTCATAATGTGACTGCTCTCTGAAAACACTTCCAGAAAAATTTCAAAATCAAAAATTTCAAAACGCTTTCTGAAAGCATTTTCCTTTCAGTGTGTGACGAGGCTTTAAATCATTTCTTCTTAATAATCCTATCAAAATTAGATAACCTACATACATGTAGGTACATACATATATATGTACTTGTACATATTTATATCTGAAGCAAAACTATGAAGCAAAAATGTATAGCAGCTGGTAGGCTATTTTCTGATTTAAAAAAAAATTATAACAAAAAGTGTTTCGCGGGAGTGACCAAAAAGCGTCCATTTGGGCTGTGGCTGATAGACAGCCTGAATTAAAGGATCCACGTGTGTGTCTTCCCCATTTTTTTATTCTTCAGAAGAGCACAGGAAAGATAGATTTTTTTGTGGAACGAAATATAGGACGGCTGTACTTTGTGTACCTGAAATAGAAAAGATAAAGGCCGGTTTTTCGGGACACTCGATTTGATCTATATCTGCGAAACTATTGATCTTAGATAAATAATAATTGTAAGGCCAAGCATGTGGGCAGTTAAACCATCTTTTGTTCATACATACACTTTTTTCAGTGCGGGCAAAATTTTCAAGGTTATGTCGGTTTATTTTTTATTTTTTGTTTTTTTTTTTTTATATTCACACGTTTTGTCATTCCCGAGGAAACTTATGTGAATTACTTTCCAAAAAAGAATTTTAGAACACTAAATATCCAACTATCCAACATTTTGATATATTTTTGAAGATGATGCGATATCGCAACCAAAAGTGACAGCCATTACAACCAAAATGGCTGTAACTTTTGACTGCGGTATCGCTTCATCTTCAAAATATATTAAAATGTTGAAAAATTAGTGTTCTAAAGTTCTTCTTTCAAAAGTAACTCACGTACATAAGTTTCATCGAGAACTACATAAATGTATAAATGTCAAAAAAAAACAAAAAAATATAATAATAATGTAGCCTTGAAAATATTGCCCGCACCGTAAAAAAATGTATGTAGGAGGTATAAGCGAAAGATGGTTTAATTTCTTACAACCTTGAACTTGCAAATTTTCCTCTGATATCATTAGTTTCGGAGATATATGTCAATTCGCATTTTTCAAAATGGCGGATTTCCCCAGGGGTATGGCGTCCCAAAAAAAGGACTTAAGCTTTTCCAACAGACCTCTTTCAGGTATTAAAAACTCAGCCGTCCTATATTTCGTTCCATAAAACGATTGTTTTTTGACTAATTCTCCTGTAATACAAGTAATAATCGAGATGCCTATAGTTCTTGCATTGAGATGGCGGCTCATAAAATAATAGAAACAAAATACAAAATACTAATTTCAGTATGAAACAAATGTTCCACATACGCCATAGTGACCCAAAATTTTTTAGTTGCTTATAGGGTTTCGTATTGGTTTAGTGTCAAAAGAAAATTTGGAGGTTTTAATTTAAACTAACATAACGATGATGTGCTAGTCAAAAACAGTTATTTTCGACAAGACGTCCGTCGATCTGTTTGTCTGTACCTACATACCGTACGTGCGTCCGGAATTGCATCGAGCTAGAGCCTAAACGGTTGGACGGATTTGATTCAAATTTGCTCTCGAGCATTTTTATGTGATTTCCTAGACGAACAATAGAAATTTTTAAATTATTTCATCTAGAACGGGTAGCTGCCAACAACGATTTTGGTTGTTGGTTTTTTTTTTTTTTTGTTTGTATAAAATCAAAAAATTTCATAATTAGTACTTAAAATTGTTTTCACTAAGCAGCGTCCACATTATGCCAATCAACATTGCTTATTTACATTGTCGATCAAAACGCTCAACATTTTAACCCGTCCACACATTACCTGTTAGTGTGTACGTGTTGAAGCGTATACTGGCATGTGTTATATGACATATTTGCCATGTGCCTGCCAATAGAGGCACAGAACCACATGCAGTGTCTATGCAATTCAGTTTCTTGATTGTGTTGTGGCTTTAATGTAGGGCATCTCCAAGTTCAGTAGGTACGTACGTCCATGGAAACACTCATTTTTTACCTTCTCCGTTTTTCACGTCTATTTTTTAAAATAGCAGTGTTTTATGGTCTGACCAACTCATTTCAAATAAGACTACAAACGAAAACAAAACTGTATCTAACTACACAAATCAAAACAAAATATATTGCACGCGACGCCACAACCACAGTCGACTCAACATTTTTGATTTCTACCCATCTGAATCGGGTTACGTTCGGGGTCAACAAAAGTTGATCGACTCTGTTGATTTACACGTACGCATTAACTTAACATTGTTGATCAGCACTGTTGATATACATAAATCAACATGATGTGGACGCTGCTTTATATCCTCGATATACAAACATTTTGTAGTAGCCCGTAGCGTAATGGTTAGTGCGTTCGACTGTCACGCTGAAGGTCTGGGTTCACTCCCCAGCCTCGTCCACCTAAAAACTAAAAAGTTTTTTTCAGGGCTACTGCCTCTTGCGAGGAATTGACAAATCCTCCAAGAGTATCACTTGTCAAGAATAAGTGCTTCTCGTCTAGCCGTTCGGATTCGGCATAAAATTGTAGGTCTCTCCTATCGACAGGCGCACACAGGAATGGTTGCGAGTTGTTAGTCACTAGGCCCTTGTTCTTCATGAGCCGTTGTGCCACCCGATTTATTTTATTTATTTTTTATACAAACATTTTATCGACTCATTACTATACACAGTCAATTTCTACCTAAATTCAAGTTGTTTTAGCTACGAAATGAAGTTTGTTCCATCCAGTCCAGTTGTGTATTTTAATTGAGGTAGGGCTGGCTACGAGACCAGCAAAGTCTCGCGAAAAAAGCGAGACTGAGACCGAGACGATACTCAATTATACAAGACCGACACGAGACCAAGACGAGACTGAACATTTTCGATTTTAACGAGACCGAGACTTACAAAAGTCTCGCCGAGTTTCGTCTCGTGGCCCGAACTAATTTTAAGTTCCTGTAGTTTAGAAAATCTTGTACTTAATAAATTTTTCATATCAATTCTAAGTATAGGAGGTCGTAGGTAGGACCAACTGCATTTGGTATTTTAACTACTAAAATAAAATTCAAAATATTTTATTATCTATATTTTATTAATTAATACTAAGAATGAATATAATTTCTATTTTGCAGGCTAATAAATGGTGTGCCAACGGTGTTGAACTCCTTGCCACGCAACGCATTGAAAAATGTTCAGTATCAGCGGAAATTGCCGATAAGAGTTTGCAAGAGATCCAAGCGTTCATTGCCTCAGCATCTGAATTTAAACTATCTAGTCCTAAAGAATTTAAGAATGTTTTCCTCGAAAGTACAACACCAGAGACCAAAGCTCTAGTCACTCAAGTAAGTTACAACAAAAATATATGAGAACACTATTAATTCAATATTTAAAAAAAAACATTTATTTATTTATGTTTATTTTCCTCATCATGATGACTAATATTATAACGACGTTGTTGTCGCCAATCAGTGTAACGTCTGGTTTTGTGGTTTTAATATCTTCATTAATGCCCACATTTGTGCCTTATCATAGAATCCCCTTTTCAGTTCCTCAATCCCACTATAACCAGTGCAGTATTTACAAGCTGCCCCATCAAAGTTCCATCAGCGAGTCAAGCTATATAACAATGGCGAACTCACTCTGATTTGTTCCCTGCTCTCGTTAGTTCAATACAGAGGGACAGCTGTTTTTTATTGTTATTGTTGCTGTTATTTGTTGTTTTTGTTTTGTTATTGGTTGACTCTTTCAATTTTTAAGTGAGCGCGCTTGACGAATGAATGATTAATTTAACATAAATGCAAATCTAGAGTAGATTGGCCATTCAAGAGTTTATACAGTTCTCCAGTTGCATATTATCCAGTTCAAGTCACATATGCTAAAGATTGTCCAGTGATTCGGTGGTGGCGTCTTATTGGAAGAACATACAATGTCAGTAGCAAGTGTTTGTAATAATTTTATAGTGACTTTGACTATTAAAAGACTTGTATACGTTTCTAAAACACCCCCAAGATAAGCCTCAAATTTTTGAGGTGTGATATTTTTGACGAATAAAAAACCCTTCTCTTGTCCAACAATAAATTGAATAAATTGGCCAGTGAAATATAAAAATAAATTTTATTAATCACCATTTTATTTGTTTCCGAGTGATAAAAATAATGTAAATATATCTGACAAAAAAAAATATGAGGTTTTATCTAGATAAGAATGTTTGAATTTTTTACGCATTAAAGACGCAGCTTATGAATTTAGCTTGGTTTTCCGTTCTGCGATAAGTTTGTTTATCAAATACAAAAAAATATGTAAACCACCATATTAATTCGAAACAAATGCAAAAATACTTGGGGTTAATAAAAAAAAGTGGATATTGAAATGTACGTACAATCGGTCAACTAAGGAAACGAATTGGATATACCTGCATTAAACCAGACTCATCCCGTTACATCTAGTGTGTCAGTATAATCGAGATTTTTATAACATTTTCAACCCCAGTGATACTTACACATCCAGTTAAAAGGTCACAAAACAAAAAGTGAGTTTTTATTTTTCTGTTTCGGTGTAATTGAAATGTGTGTGTGATGATTCTCTACATTAACAATGAGCCTACAAAACGATTCAAAGCTAAAATATTCTAATTGACAAAAATAATGAAAATATTACGTTGTACAGGGTGGGCCAAGTACAAGTTTCTTTTTAAAAATGCAATTAAATGAACAAAATAAAATGTTTTTCATGTATTATGGCTTTATTGGTAAGAGCAAACATTATCATTCATTCTTTATGGAACACAACGTCGCGTCGTTCAAGTAGCTGCCTCGGCTGGCTTCGCAGAAGCACATTCTGTCACTTCAATTTTCCAAGACCTTGCTGATGGCTTCGGGCTGTAGCTCAAGGATTGATTTGCATGATATTGGCCTTTAGTGCTTAAACCGTTTTTTTAACAAACATTGCTCTACTGAAATAGCCAGTTGCATTCCTCTCCTTAAACAATTCAACCGTAATACTCGCGCTTCTAGAAATGCCCATCAGTTTACCCTTGAGCCCAACTTCGGACGTACTGTTTAGTACAGAGATTCTTTCTTTAGTCGTACTACACGAATGTGGAATTCTCTACCCAGCTCTATCTTCCCCTCCCATTGTGATCTACAGACATTCAAAACCAATGTACATCGGTTTCTCCTTTCAAATCCCCTCCAACCTACCTAATCGCTCGTGCTGGGTTTATCACTTTAAGGGTATTCACAACCCCTTTAGCACGCGCTTAATAAAAAAAAAACCGTTTCCGGATTGTTGGCATAACATCGGTCCTTCAGGGTTCCAACAAAAAAAAAGTCCAAATGTGTCAAATCGCAGCTCCAAGGCCAATTGACATAGCCAAGACGGATGATAAGACGATTTGGGAATTTGGTGCGCATAAGGTTGAATGTGGCTTGGGCTGTGTGGTATGGCGCGCCATATCCTGCATGAACCGGAAGTCGTTTAAATCCATGTATTTAATTTCAGTAAAAAAAAGTCGGTTAACATGACTCTGTAGCGACCACCGTTGACCGACACGTTGCATTGTTCCCAGCCTCATTTTCGAAGAAAAATGTTCCAATGATGCCATCACTCCACAATCCGCATTAAACTTTCACTCTCTGAGGATGCATTAGCTTTTCGACAGTAACGTGCGGGTTTTCCAAGCCCCACATGCGGCAATTTTGTTTGTTAACGTAGAGGCCGAGATGAAAATGCGCCTTGTTAGAAAAATTGATTTTTCACCCCAATCACTTTGAAAATAAGTTTTCAATATTTCCCAAAGTTGTTCAAGCGTAAAGGTACTCATTTTGTTTCGCAGAGGTATGATACTGACTTTCTATCAAGATTTCGAGCGGGAAACAGCTGTCAGTGTCAAAACAACCTATGATTCTAAAAGGAACCACTAGATGGCCCACCGTTTATATGTTTATAAATAGTATCGATTTATTTTCAAAATGGTGACGACATGACGATGGTCGGCGTTATTATGAAAATTTCAAAGAATTTCGCAAACAAAATGTGTCCAGAGCATACAACTATTCTGGTCAGCAGAGTTAGAACTTATCGGTCAATGAAAATCCATGAAAAGTAGTGAGATCTAAAAGTACGCCAAGTTTTAAGTTAAGGGGCCGGTTATAGCGATCAGGAAAACGCATCAGTAAAAAAATTTCTTTTTGAAAATTGTATTTGTTAAGATACGATTTGGAATATAAAAAGGACTCAAATCAATAAACAATTACCTGAAATAATTTAACTGAAATTTTACCTGAAACTATTTGAAACAAATATTTGTATTTAAAAAAAGCATTTTTTTCATTTTCCTGATGATTTTTTTTCCGTACGGAATTTACATCAGGAAAATTGGAAAATTTTTTTTTAGACACAAATATTTGTTTCAAATAGTTTTTTTTTATGAATCAATTATTTTAGGCAATTGTTTATTGATTTGAACCCTTTTAATATTCCAAATCGTATCTTAACAAATAAAATTATCAAAAAGAAATTTTTTTACTGATGCGTTTTCCTGATCGCTATAACCGGCCCCTTACCCGTGGTTTAGACAAGAGAGTAGAACTACAGTAGCATTTGTGTCAAAATGTTTGTTTAATATGTTGTTTATGTGTAACTAATATCTCTCTGCGCGTTTTGTTAACTATGTAGTATGATATTTTAAAAACATTTTATATAGAAAAATACACAAAATATGGAAACTATGAAAACAGAATAAAAAATAAAAATAAATACATTTAGTACAGGAAAATTAGCAAAAAAAACAATCGTTTTATGAAACGAAATATAGGACGGCTGAATTTTGTATACCGAAAAGAGGGCTATTAGAAAAGCTTATGCCAAGTTTTTCGAGACGCCCGCCATCCTCCGCAGAAACCCGCCATTTTGGAAAACGTGAATTGATCTATATCTCCGAAAATATTGACTTTAGATGCAAAATTGTAAGCCCAAGCTATTAGGCAATTAAATTATCTTTCGTTCATTGATACATTTTTTTTTCGGTGCGGCGATATTTTTAAGGTTATGTCCCGAAAAAGTAAAAATATTATATTATTTGGGCTACTAGTTGGCTCTCTTGTATTCAGATACACTAACACACATAAACGCTACTAGTTCTACTCGCTTGTCTCAGCCCCGGGTTATGAATGTAAACTATCAAGTTTGTTAGTTATGTCGAAAAACATCAACATTTTAAGTAAAATTTGTATTTTTTAATAATTAATGACAACAATTTTTGCAGTCTCATATTTCAGTAACCACTGATTCAAAAGAATTTAAATCTGGTCAGTTGCCTGAACCTGGCGAGCTTAGCAAATGCTGTGAATGTTAAGGTTAAGACTTTATTGGTACTGAAGTTAGAGGGGGTGGAAAATCCCCTGAGTTTGACCATATAAAAAGGGTGCCAGAGCTGAACACTACCGTGATAATAGTAAACAATCTTATTTAAAGTAAATCTTACACGTTTCGGAATGAATTTTCGGGTGGATTTTGAGCTTATTTTTGGAAGTGGCTGATAACATTTAAAAAAACCGTTGATCTACAATTTTTTGGGTTTGTCCCATAAACTAGCATTTCAATTTCTGACAACAATAACAAAAACTTTAAAATTCAGTATTTTAGATTTTGTCCATCAGCTTCAGCTTTTACTTTTTAAACTCAAAAATAAAAAAATGACCCACTAAATCAAAATTAATATTTGCGCTAAAAACAAAGTTTAAAGAAAATCGCTTCAGCCGTTTAGGCGGCAGGTCGAGGTACAACAGATAGACGGACAGACAGACAGAATTGCGAGACCCACTTTTTTCGTGTTCTATATCATCGTAATGTTATAAACCTCGTTATGAACCAGGGCCTAGTGACTAACAACTCGCAACCATTCCTGTGTGCGCCCCTCGACAGGAATGGAAGGGACCTACACTTTTATGCGGAATCCGAACGGCTAGACGAGAAGCACTTATTCGTGACAAGGAGGATTTGTCAATTCCTCGCAAGAGGCAGTAGCCCTGAAAAAAACTTTTTAGTTTTTAGGTGGGCGAGGCTGGGAAGCGAACCCAGCGTTACAGTCGAACGCACTAACCATTACGCTACGGGCTACTACATCGTAATGTTAGGGAAAATTATTATCTCGATTTTTGTTCACGAAAGTGAGTTATTAATGAGCACGAAAAAAACTCGGCTTATGTTCGATATTAATAGAATTATTATTTTGGTCCACTTACTTCTGAATTATTACGAATATCCTCCCACAAGAACTTTGAAATAAATATTTCATTCTTAGTTCCATTCATTTTGTTTTTTTTAATTTTTCTTTCCTGATACCGTATTCAAAACCTTTATTTAACCCGTATCATACAGAATTTAGAAAGATAAGTGCCAATATTCCATAGTATCTATAATCCATTCCCGACAGCTACTGGTAAAGGCTTAGCGTTTATTAAGGCAAGAGTAAGGGCAGATACAGGTACTGGATGATGCCACTTCATCTTGCCAGTGCAGTAAAGTATTAAAGCAGTGTAAGAGTTATGGACCAAAATTGTCCAAAGTGAATAAAAACCGGAGCAAATTTTAATTTGGTGCTTTGTGGAATTTTAAATTTTTGACACCCAAGTCGTATAAATAAATTTAAAATCTTACTAAATCGACTATAATTATGCATGGCCGAGTCACAAATAATGATCCCAAAAATACATGTATGACACATTAAAAAAGTAATTTGGTTAACAATTGACATCATGAGGACGGTCACGTAGATATTAAGGTTTTCATTTCCGCATTAATATACCTTTAGAGATTAACTAATTTAGTAACAAAATCGAGTTTTCTACATTTTCCTTGGGTGAAATACGGAGTAGTCATGGAAAATTGTATCTTCCTTTACATAATAAAAACAAGCAACACCTTTTGTACCTTTTTTTGTATATTAAGCGCGTACTTAAACGGATTTTACTTCCCTTAAAATGTTTAAACACAGTGCGAGCGCTAGAAAAATAGGGAAGGATTTAAGAGGGAGATACCGATGCCCATTGGTTTTGAAACTCTGAATATAAAATGACAGGGGAAAATAGTGCCGGATAAAGCATTCCACATTCTTGTTGTGCGACTAAGAAAGAATCTCTAAAGAAAGAAACAAAGAAAAAATCTATCTAAACAATACGTCGGAAGTTGGGCTCATTATGGGTAAACTGATGGGTATTCTTATGGAAGCACGAGTATTATGGTTGAATTGTTTAAGAGGAGGAATGCAATTGGATATTTCGCTAAGACACAGACACTGTTTATAAAAATAACGTTTTTATTGTTTTAAAATTCTTAAATTTGACTGTGATCTGTTTAGCATCTACCAACGGCCTTCTTAATAGTCACCTGATCCCAAAAGTGTCCAACGACTCGTTGAAATTAAATCCTCTTCCAGAAGACTACTTTGGACATCTCCATGCACCAAATCAGCAACAGGATTATATCATGAATTACCACTTAAAATATTATTCCATTGCAATGGTCATCTGCATAAATGACTTCATGAGTTTGACACAATTCCTAACTCAACCCAATTCATCATCATTTCTTTTCCTCTCTCTCTCTCTCTCTTAAACTGATGTTTGGTCTTCATCTTAAAAAAGATTCTTCATCTAACAAAATAGATGCCAATTTTCTGGCAGCTCATAATCAATAACAACAACAAAAATACCAATGCATTGCATTCTTAGCTGGCAGCATCTGCATAACGCAAGCAAATCCAGTTCCGTCGTCAGCATCTGATGCATGTTAATTGCTCATAAATCTCTCAACGGATTGGCCTTGGTAGCAAGAAAAACCGTATTGGCCCACAACAAACAACTTACCAGTCAACACAGCCAACATTACTCCGATGTGTTGTGTAGAACCCACAAAACTGGTCCTCTTGAGTTCCTGACCCAGTTACCGAGTTCTACCTAAACTACAGCCTCTGGAAGTACACATTTGTATCAATTATTATGTAACGGTATCGTATACCTATGCGGCAGCAGACACCATCAACTGAAAATCCAGTGGAGCAACATTCACCATACACGAATTCGTGAAGTTCATTACTTCCTTCCACGAGTTGCGCTGCGGCAAGCGGTGTCCACCTTCTTTGGCGCAAATCCATCAGCTATATAACGAGGTTCTCTTTCAAATGTAGGTTCTCTATAAGTCCTCACCAATACCCAGGCTCTCAACTCTCTATGTCAATATCAGTAGTTGAGATTCTGGCTGATGGCAGAAATTAGAACCAGAAATACTTGTTCAATAATTATTATTCGTCTCTGGAACCAGTCAGAAGTTCAAGTTGAAGTCCACAACTACTCTATCCCGATAAATTGACAGAGCAATCACATGATGGAAGAACCTCTTGGGGGCACAGAGATAGAATACTTAGAAATGTGCAATGTTGATGTTTGCAGAAAATGTGTGTTCCTAGTTCTGCATCAGCAGAAGCGTGATTCCTAGTTTGACGGAGATGGGGAATTCCAATTCGGAATGCGAATAACGATAATTGTCGATTACCTGATGGCTCCTCAAGAAACCGATACAATGATTATAAAAGCTACCGCTATATACAAGTACCCGAGGTTATGTAACTGTGAGATGGAGATGGATGATAGTCGATACAACGTATATGATGTCTGATGGCCAATGGTTGATCATCAAAAGATTGTTTGTTGCATTTATTTCGATTTGTTGTATCGATTAATGAAGATTTGTTATCGACTGATTGCAACAATGACCTCAAAGTCGTACTATAGAAGATTAATGGACCATCAACAAAGTAGCTGCAATGATTGTTTTGATTTAAATGTGACCGTTGTGTCGTAACTATAATAACCTTGATTAGGGGGCATATTAAGTAAGTTTCAAGACCTTATTGTATAATAGCGCCATCTGGCGCTTAAAATGAGACAAACAAGTTTATTTTAATAGCATACTTATCGATTATTCAGCTGTGAATTAGAGCATAACAGTCAAAACTCGTTAATAGTTTCCGGCAAGGTGGGTGTGTGCTTAGTAATATTAATTTTGCATGTTTGTTTCATGTTACATATTTGTAATAATTTACTGCAAATACTTATATTCGATTGTTTACCTGTGAATTTTCCACTATGAACATCACCTCATTGGCAGTGTCTATGTCTAGTAAAAGAAAAGTTAATGGTCATCTGTTATTTATTTTGAAAATTTTCGACAAGCAATATTTTGTATACTTTTAAGGAGGTTTTGTATAAAAAATAATAATTTTATTTGGTTCTTTCAATAATGATAAAGTCGACAATATGAAAATTGGTTCTATGGAAAATACTGTTATAGTCTAAAAAAAAAGATATTCACTTCCAAACAATTCCGACAAAGCTGAATTTTGGTGGAGAGCTTTATTTGGACGTCCTTAACATTTCCTGTAGTAGCCCGTAGCGTAATGGTTAGTGCGTTCGACTGTCACGCTGGAGGTCTGGGATCGCTTCCCAGCCTCGTCCACCTAAAAACTAAAAAGTTTTTTTTCAGGGCTACTGCCTCCTGCAAGGAATTGACAAATCCTCCAAGAGAATAACTTGTCACGAATAAGTGCTTCTCGTCTAGCCGTTCGGATTCGGCATAAAATTGTAGGTCCCTTCCATTCCTGTCTAAGGGCACACACAGGAATGGTTGCGAGTTGTTAGTCAATAGGCCCTGGTTCTTCATGAGCCGTTGTGCCACCCAATTTATTTTTTTTATTTTATAACATTTCCTAAAAACAGCCTTAAATTTGGAGTGGAACAAAAAGTTTTAAAGTGTTGGGGGGGGGTTGGATGTAAAGGGGGTACAAAAAACTATAGGTTTTTTGAAAAAGTTGTAGGTACACATTGTAATTCTACACAAAAAAGATTATAACACTTTTTTCGCAGAATTGATGGATTTGGAGGAAAATGGAATGCAAAGCATTTAGTCAAAATATGTAATATGGTAGGATATCTATTTATTATATTTTTGGGTGGATAATTTTTTTTGTCAATTCAGATATGCTAATTTCGAAGGTAATATTAATTTTTCTGGATTGGCTCAGATAAGAAAATTTCCGTCTTTGATTTTAGATATTGCCACAAGCATGATGCCATGAATAATTTTCTTTTCCGACAAGTTTGTTACTAAATTATCTTTAGGTTCTAATATTCTTCTTTAAAACTCAATTTAAATCTTTCAAATCCATTTAGGTGTCTAGTAATCGTTATTTTATTATTTTTAGTCTTCCACTGATCCTACATTATCACCAGAGAATTATTTGGGAATTTGTAAAATTAGGCGAAAACTAAAAATAATAAATTAATAATTTTAATATTTCTTATCTGAGCGAATCCAGAAAATAAATATCAGTATACCTGAATTATCGTTCGTGGCTATGAACAATCTATTTGTAGGAAAAAAATGTTTGTTTTTCGAGCAAAGTGCACCATCAACTTCTTCGTGTTAAGGTACTTTTTTTAACTTAGAGTTTTTTTTCCTTATTATTTAATATTTTGAAAACTAAAAATCTTAGAACGTAAAAGTTTTTTTTTAATTTTGAATTTGAAACTTAATTATTTTTAAAACATGTTAATTGAGGGCCCTATTTTTCAATAGTCAGTTAAACCTCAGGTAGTTATTCTTCGAATAAAACAAAAATTCTATTTTAAGTTTATTTCTTAGAAAATGTTCCCTCCCGCCTACACGAGGGGGGGGGAATAGACAACCTTTCCTTTATGGTTTTATGATTGTCTGGACCCAACCGAAACCCTTAAGCTTTTTTTCACACCTAGTTATATCACCCTGTATAGAAGAATTGAACATAAGAAAAAAGTGCGTATAAGCCCGAGTATACCCTAGGAGGATGTCCGTTAATTCTTAAACTCATTTTTTCGACTTGCACATCCCCTAAATAATCTGGTGTCATAATCACAGCCTCCAAAGCCTTTGTTTTATTTACTTGTGATATACATAGGTTCTTTAGGGCAAATTTTGGATTCGTAAAAAAAACGAACTCGAGATAATAATTTTTCCTAACATTACGATGATAGAGAACGTGAAAAAAGTGGGTCACACAATTCTGTTTGCCTGTCTGTGCCTCTACCTGCAGATTAAACCACTGAAGCTGTTTTCTTTAATCTTTGGACCTAAGGTTTTTAGAAGATTCCCTAGAGAGAAAATTGAATTTGTTTTGTTAGCTCAAGAAAATGCTCAATATGTTTTTTTTTTCAAAAGCAGCTCTTAGATTTTTACAAAAAAAATTACGAGTTACTATTAAGTGTACGGCCAATATTTTGGTTATTTTCAGATTGCTCGTTAATATTTTAATCGATGTCAGTCATGTTTTTTATACAAAAGGCCTATCTTAGTTTGAACAATATTGCGGGTTGGGGTCGAAATTCTGCCGAGGCGCGAGCTTTTTTACATTTTTTAAACTTTTATTTATTATTCGCAGAATTTTGTAAAACTAAATTTGGGAGAGTAGTAGGCACCTAGTTTCCCTATAAAAGTATGGGAATGCTTTCTTTTTTCCTAAACTACAAACTGAAAGTAATTGTCATTGTATTTATGGCAGTTCAAAATCAACGAGAGAGACATTTCCAAGCACACATAACAATGTCGAAGCATGGCATCGTCGACTTAAGGTGATAGTCGTTCGCAGTCATGCAGGCCTATGCAAAATCATAAATGATCTCAAAAAGGAACTCATCACTGCCAAAGTTGAAGCTGAAAGGGTCGAAAATAGTGAGAGAATAAAACGGTTTAGTCAATTTATAGTTGCAACCACTTTTTATTTCATAATACTGTTTTATATTATCGAAAAACATCGCTTTTTTATGATATTTGTAAAGCGTGTGCGTGATTTATGCAAAAATAGCTTGTTTATGAATTAAATGTTTTTTGTTTATGTTTTTAATGTATTTATTATTTTATAAATAAAAAGTTAATAAGGAAATACCTCTACATACAGTGGTGTCAAAAACATTCCGGATTTTTTTTGGTCAACTGCATTGAGTGTTGGTTTGTGAGATAAAAATGAACAAATCAAATGTTTGTAATTTTTCGCCATTTTTATTTAACAATTGTATCATTTTAAACAAAAAGCATGGTAAATTATCCATTAAAATAAAAAATAATAGTCAAAAATTAAAGTTGATTCAGAATTTTAATGTGACAAACTAACCGGATTTTATCTTGTACAATTAATTATTATTTTGTATTTAATATTTTGTCCAGTAACCCCTATTTTTTATCACAGCTCGACGAGGCATTGACTTAATTAAATTTTCGAAAATAGAAGCAGGAATATTCTCCCATTCATTTTTTAAGGCTGCAAAAAGAAAAGTTGTTGACGTGTGCTTTTTTTTCCCAACCCGCCTTTTTAAAATGGCCCACAAGTTTTCAATTTGGTTTAGATCGGGTGATTGAGACGGCCATTCTAAAACACGAACATTTTTAGTCGCAAACCACTCTTTTAGCAGCTTTGAAGAATGTTTGGGGTCATTATCCTGCTGAAAAACCCAACGCAAAGGCATTTCTTCCTCTGCATATGGAAGCATTACTGACTCCAAAATGTCCATAATTCCGGTGATTTGGTGTATTTGACCACAGCCTGCGCCTAAAAAACAGCTCCAAACCATCACCGAGGCTCCACCGTGCTTAACTGTAGGGAGTACATTTGCAGGCTTTAATCGCGTACCTTTTGAGCGCCTTACTGTCCTTGTACCATCGGAGTAAAACAAGTTGAATTTGCTTTCATCACTGAATAGCACGCTCCTCCACTTGCTTAAAGACCAGTTAAGATGATTTTTTTGCAAATTCAACCCTGAGTTAAATATTTTGATTAGGAATTTAAAGTCTTTTCCAAACACCTTTCATGGCTTACCTTTTTCTACGACGTTTAGCAGTAAGAAGAGGTTTCTTCGCTGGTCGAAATGCAAAAAGACCGAAATCTCTTAAACGCTTCCTTACCGTACTTGGCCCTATAGGTAGATTGCAAAAGGGTCTTTAAGCACAAAATTCTTTATGCGCCTATCAGTTTGAACAGTTGCTTGGCGAGGGCGTCCACCAAAATGATCTGTTTCTACTGATTCTAAATTTTGTAATGATGTCACAAACCGTTGACGTTGGAATTTGCAATATTTCAGATATTAAATTTTGTTTTGTACCGGCTTGGAACTTTTCTATTACCTTGTATCAAATCGCGTTGCTATAACGTGTTTTAGCCATTTTCTGCACTATATAATTTCAACTAACACAGCTCTCAACTTGTAAAGTCTGTTTAATCTACAGCGTGAGTCTAAAGACTGGAAAAAACCGCTACTTTAACATCGAGACTCGCAATCTCCCTGCAATCCGGTTAGTTTTGCACAGGCATGTTATTGAATAACTTTATAAAATATATTTTTTTTTTTTTTTCTTGTCATCATAGCATTATATTTTTAAGGTTATTATTAAATTGTCTCATACCCTTTACAAATTATTGAAAACCTATGGAAAGTTATTAGTTTTCTACTTGATATTAAGAAAAACATTATACTGAGGAAAAATCCGGAATGTTATTGGCAACACTGTACATGTGAATTATTATTAGCTAGTTAGGTGATTTTATGATGAAAAACTTGGGAGATAATTTTCTCGTGCTAGCTTCATTTTCGACTTATGAAGGTTCTTATGATTTTTGGTCTCGTCTCTTTAACAAGCTTTAGCTTTATCAAAATACAACCGATTATTTTTTTTTTGTTTATCAACACAAAAGCACTTAAGAGTTTTTACCCCCGCAACGACAAATGCTGTTGGGCGGGTGGAAACTGCTTAGTGTTCTTGTGTTAATACCAATAAAATTAAAAAGCCGTGTTTTTTTGAAAGAGTGACTAGCGACTCAGTAAAAGTTTTTGCACGGAAAACACAAACAAAATTCTCAATAATAATTTGTGTTGTTATTGTTTTGCATGTAAACATTTTGCTGAATTGCTAGTCACTCTCTCAAAAAAAACACGGCTTATAATTGAATTTTGTTGTATTTTGGCAAAATTAAAGAAACGACACAAAAAATCAAAAAAAACCGTTAATAGTCGAAAAGGAAGCGAAAATGAGAAAATTACTTATTTAGTTTTTCGACTTTAAATCACCATAGGAACTTATGGTTTTCTCTGGGCCGTTGAAGTCAGGACATCCTGTATATTACTATTATGTATATGTATAAGAAAACATATGTAATAATTTTAAAAAATCGAAATAAATAATAAATTATAAATTTTCAATATTATGTTCAATATTTTTTTTTTTTTTTTTTTTTGTTCGGTAAAATTTTCATGGTGATTTTAATTTACCATGATGCATAAAGAATTTTCATTCCAAACAAATCTTTGAATGAAGAAATTTTATGGCGGAGGTACACTGTTTTTTCATATACTCTGAATTTTTTTAACCAAACCAACAAGTCGTGAACTTTGTTTTATTTATAAATCATTCTTAGGCTTACGAGTATTTGGAGCAAATTTCTCTGATTACTTTTTCCTGGAAAATATATGTACAAAAAAACCTCTCACCTGTAAACAAGAAAATGTGCTCTTAATTCTTCACTGCAGAAATCTTACCTTTACTGATTATCCAAACAAAAAACTGTCCCATCGGAATGTTTTTGTTGATGTGATGATAAGAAAGAGCTCTTAACGACGACGACAGACGTCTTAATGCAAATGGTATATCTACATGCAACCAGTGGCGGATCCAGGGGGTGGCTATAGGGGATAAAGCCCCCCCCACAGGCGGTTCTTAAAATTGATTGAAATATAGAAATCAGAATCAAGAGTCAGAAAAAATAACGAGGCTGGGGCTACGCAATTTGTATGCTACGTATTTTTTTCTAAGCCCCAAATTAATTAGGTTGGGGCTGAATTCTGAAGGGAATTGTACAAAAAACAAGTTCGGGGCTACAGATAATTGACAGAAAATTGGGACGAAAAAAAAACAGCTCGCGAGTAGCGCTTGACAAGAATTGGACAAAAAAAACGGCGGTCGGGGCTAAGCAAATAATTCCTTTAAAACTTATCTTATTCCAGAAAATGTTTGCGCTTGACTCAAGGGACTGTCAAGTCTAAGTTGGGACTAAAGCTTAAAGAGATAATTGAAAAAACGGGTCGGGGCTTAACAATTAACATGCCAAACGAAAAAGTAATTCACCCTATGAACTTCGCTAACTTAGCAAAAAAACGAAATTGGGGCTAAAACCCATGAAGAATTTGGGAACAACAAATCAAAATCTGAGTTTTCTCTGGCCACTCAGAAAATCATGCGTGTGAATATTTGCAGTCCCTCTAGACTGACGTACAAATTTACTGACAGATTTTCTTTGTCTGGTGGTTCAAAGCTTGACGTGGCTCAAAATTGAAGGTATATACACTTTTTTTCTATCTCCACTTAAAAATATTTTAAATGTTAAATACTACAGATGTTATTATTTGTAATATTGAAATCATTTTAAACCGGGGAAAGAAGCTGATATAAATGCACAAAAAACAAGGCTATTCTAAAAGGAAAAGTGGGAATGCCAAAATTCAATTATTTGTAGAATTTCACAAAAAAAACCTTTAACCTAAACTAAAACTTTTTTATATTAGTTATGTATAAATTATAAAAATATATAAATTATAAAATAAAATCAACATCGTCACAATAGTTAAAATAATTTCTTCTTCAAGGGAAGCGTTTTTCTCTTTTCATTCTCACAACGAATGTTACATTTTCTCGTCACTCGAAAACATTAAAAAAAAAATAATTTCAAATAGAAAGAAATATAATAATTTATTATTATTATAAAATGGCAGTTATCAATAAGATTTTAGAATGATTATTACGATCAAGTGTTCTGAACGCTGCACTGATATACCAAGAGCCTACAGCAAATTTTGGGAGTGGATTCCTAACCAAAATACTTTGTTTTGTTGATTTTTTGTGTTATATAATTCTCCAAGAAAAAGACGATAAGGTCCTCTTAAAAAGCTTATATTTTGAGTTCTATTGGTCGAATTGCCAAGATTATGATGTTTTGACTTAATGACAACATCACATAATATATTTTTTAAATTTATTGAAGTGGTAATACCTCTGACAAAATAAACTGGAAAATCGCTGTTTTCAAACCCCCACCCCCGCAAAAGGCTGAAAAAGAAACCTGAGAGACGGTTGTTTTTTATACCACGACATATGCACCTACAAACCATCATACTCATATTTTGGTTATCAATCCACTCCCAAAATTTGCTGCCGGCTTTTAGGCTATGAAGTTTAAATGACAGAATACATTCGTTTAACTAGAACTACAGAATTATCTAAGTTCAAGGTTTACTTTGAGACCGAATCAAGTGCTGAACTTAAGTTTAAACATACATTGTGAAACTGGCCATTAATGTCTCAAACTAGATCTACCAAGCCCCCCCCCCCCACAGCCTAATCCTAGATCCGCTACTGCATGCAACAGAATCCATCTCATTTCCTCAGACTTATGCCATCATTATAAATTTCTTTAAAACGATACACGAGTCGAGTGAGTATAGTACGAGTATCTTCAATCTGTTTAATGAAGTATCAACTTGTATAAAAACAACAATATATCACAATAAATAAAAGAAGAATACAAAAAGACAAAAAATTAATGTTCAAGGTAGAAACAACACAAAAAACTGTCGCGGTGAAAAATTAGAACAAAATTTTTCAGCTTCTTTTTGTTTAAATGGTTGTTTTTTTTATTTCTTTCGTTCTATCGATGTGAAGCACTTTCTCTATTATAAATTTCATGTTTTTTGTTTGTTATTGTTATAGGTTAATTTAAATTCTTGTTTTTTTTTTAAAGAATTAAGTTCTAGTTCTGGCTCAGGAATTCGGTCAATGATACGTTAAGTCGGTATCATAATTATTGTTCTCTTATTAATCTGATAAAGAATGAAGTTAAATATCATTCTTTTATTTTTAAAATTATGTAAATGAAATACTCTTAAGCAAAACCATAAATTATTAATCTTGTTGTTGGCCTCAATTTAAAGGGCATGTCGGTCTGTGTTCCACCGCACTTGATAATGTTCATTATTCAGAGTTCAGTATGTTGTGGATGTTAACTGCTTCCCAAGGAACATATCGAAATACAATGTTGGATATTTTTAGTTTGTTGCTTTATAGGAATGTATAAGGTTAAGGGACTGTAGATTCCTTAAAATAAATTTTCAATAAAAGTGAAAACACACCATTAATAGAAACGTTTAACTTGTTACGAAAAATGCGTCCGCCTACTACCGCACCTTCAACGAAGCAATTTTATTAATTTCCCCTTTACAGTCTTCAATTTGTAAACTACACGATGCCATAGAAGTTAATTGCAGTTAAATGCCTAGCTATGCTTGTTTACTTATCCAAAGCTGCAAGGTCAGCGAGGACTATCGTGAGGAGCTGATTGAAATTGCATATTATATCGTGGTCGCCAATTAAATTGAAATTCAGCTGAAGTAGGTATTAAGTGTTCACTTTAACGTCTACAATAGTGAAGTTCAGTGACATTTGACTCGAAGTGACATCGATATCAAGAGGCAAAAAATAAAAACAAAAAAATTATCAGTCATTTTCTGCAGAGCTACGTTATTATTATTAAATTTAATTTTTTTTACAAAATGTTTGAATACACAAGTAAATACAACATTATATCTATCCAGGGCCTTATGTTCAAAACTTATATAAATATTTTAATTATTTTGATAAAATAAACTTTTAGATCGTACAGTAAAACCCACTTATAATGGCATAAGTATAAGCATACTACATTTTACACCTTTCAGTTTTCTCTAGTAGTATTGAATCAAGCTTAGTTTTTTTTATGAGACAGTAGTTGGTTTCGTTATTTTGTAATTTTTATATAAATAGCCTTAAAAAAAATTTGTGAAAAATATCCAAGCGATTTTGATAAATTTTATTTGGTTGGAAAGCCATAGGTGATGTGGAATGTGCAGCATATACCTGAGACACGCTTTTACACACTGGTTCATTTTTGTTTTTACACTGCCGATAATATTTGTGCATATTAAAAAAAAAAAATATTAAAAACTTTTTAAACAAATTGTTTGACTCTAGAGTCTGTGAATGTGAGTTTTTGGTGGTTTAATTTCGGCCAGTGGGCGATAGTAGTATTTAAAAATGTCCTAGAACCAATTAATTTTGAGCATATAAAACCGAAAAGGGTACCTAATGAATAGACCTCGGATTTTGCATATTTGTATATTTGTCATCAGATTGATACCAAACTTTGTATTTAGACGTTTTATCGTTCAAATATAACAAATCGTAATGCATATCGAAAATATGCAAAATATATGCAAAAAATATGCAAGAAAAATATGCCAAAAATATGCAAAATATATGCAACATATGCTAAATATATGCAAACGAATTTGGTCGAAAAATTGAATTCGACTCGTTAAATATTAAAATGCGAGCAACCAAGAATCTTTTCTTGGTTTAAAAACAATTAACAAAGAAAAGAATATACCACTTTCCCTTGTCCAAAACGCTTTACAATATATTATTGTATTGTTCTTATCGCAAGCCCAACTTAAAACCAGAGCAAAGCTTTTATTGTTATTACAGTTTTAAATATTATTTCAATAATAAATAATATTTTAAATCTCAATGCTGAAAATTTGTCTGGTTTTGAACCTGTCACAAATGAAAACATCATTAAATATAAAGGAGATTTGGCAAAAATACATGGGACCTGGTCTACCTATAGTGCCTAGAAACGAGACCTTTGAAAATGATTAGGTGCTATGGAGTGTACCAACGTACGAGTATTTTGTTTTTGTCCTTAACAATGGGAGATGGCTAAAATGAGCACCCAAACACTAAGAAAAACACTTTTCAACTTCGAATAAACAAAGAAGAATTGTTTTATATTTTGTAGTATACTGCCTAAGCCCCATGGTTTACAGTTCTGTGTCCGTATACAAAAGTTATGCTCTTGAACTGAGCTTTCCAACGCTGTATATCTCAATTGTGGTTACTAAACGCACAATTTTTCCCAATCATTTAATTCCCTCAATCGAATAAAAAAGTAGAATTTTCATACTGTTAAGCGAATTATTCGCCAACCATGATATTATTCGCTATTATTGGTCATTGGTATAAAAGTTCCTTTATGTTGCGGTCTATTCAGTTCATTGAAAGTGACCAATACTGTCATTTCAATAGAACACTATTACAATTAATTTATGCTCTAATTGCAATCTTTGTTGCCATATACTGCCTAAGCCCTGGTTTACCTCTTTGTGTCCATCCAAAAAAATGATGTACTAGGGCTAAGCATTCCGACGACATATATCTCATTCGTGGGTAATAGGTAGACCAAAATGCCCATTCTCCTTTGCTCCAATTACTTCTTGTTAAAAGAAGCTTTTGTGCTAACAAAATGGTTTTTGGGGAGAAATGTCAAAGCCTCTCAATTAAAAATTTTCAATTTTAAACCTATAAAATATTGTATGTAATATTGTATTGTGAGTATCAGTTGCTCTTCTTTAATATCTGACAATAATTAATAAAATTTCAATATGTATACCACCCTCTGAATCGCTTTTATATTATTTTTTGAAATAATAGAATCGTATGGAGAAACGAAAAGTGTGATGAGGCAGGTCTAAACGTTAATATTATGAGCTAAAATGTTTACAGTTGTGTTTTTTTGACAAAACAAAACTTTTGAGCTTGTTTCAAAGGTACTTTATTTTTTTTTTGAAACACTCTATTGTACATACGTATACAAGTATTCTTTAAAAAAAATTAAAGAAATTCAAAGTATTTCAAAAATATGAAATTTATTTTTACTTGTTATATAGAGCAAGTTTTGATTTCGTACAAAAGTCGAAGTCCAAATAAAAACCTCTTCTTAACGTTACGATGATAGAGAACATGAAAAAAGTGGGTCTGACAATCACGCTTATCTGGGTGTCTGTCCAAGATAATACGTTAAATACAAAAAAGGTAATTTTATTTTAATTTTTTATTGTATTAGATTTTTTTGAGAGGCTTTAACTTTGAAACGGTTGATTTAACCATAAAATATGTTAAGACCTTTATTGTAGAACGTTAAATTTCCTATAAGAAAAAGTTATGCTTATGATTTGGAAATATGGTTTTCTAAAGATAAAAAATGATATGTAAGAACTTGTGATTTTTCCCATACAAATCATATGGAAAAACGAAAAGTGCGATGTGGCAGGTCTAAGCGTTAATATTATGAGCTTAAATTTTTACAGTTGTGTTTTTTTTGACAAAACAAAACTTTTGAGCCTGTTTCGATGAAAATCAAAAATAAAAAAAATAATTTGAAACACTCTAATGTTCAATATATTTACATACATAACATTTTTTAAATTTTACATAAGCCACTTGAAGATAATAGTCTAAACGCCGACAGCAAATTTTGGGAGTGGGTTGATAACCAAAATATGAGTATGAGGGTTTGTAGGTGCATACATCGTGGTGCCGAAAACCAAACGTTGTAATCTTGGCAATCAGACCAATAGAACTCAAGATATCAGCTTTTTAAGAGGACCTTCCTGTCTTTTTCTTGGAGAATTATAAAACACATAACATCAACATCAAAAAATCGTTTAAGGTACGCTTAAAAGCTAATATCTTGAGTTCTATTGGTCGAATTTCCAAGATTATGACGTTGGACTTTAAAAAAATGACAGATAATCGCGGTATATATTTTTTAAATTTATTGAAGTGGTAATACCTTTGCAAAAAAAATTGGAAAATCGCTATTTTCAAACCCCCACCCCCGTAAAAGGCTGAAAAAGAAACCTGCCATACAATTGTTTTCTATACCACGATGAATGCACCTCCACTCCCAAAATTTGCAATCGGCTCTTGGTCTATAAGAGCAAGTTCGTGCGATCCAGTCGTGCATTTTATTTACATATTTGCAAAGAAATGTTAAAGATTTTTCAAAAATTGTTAAAGTATAACAGTTTGTCTTGATTGCTTAATTACATCCATTGAAATTGGATTTTCCACTTTCGCTAAAAACTAGCAAAGAACATCAATTAGACAACAAGAGTTCAATTTGTTAGAAAATGAAATCTTTAACTTGGTCGTTGTTTTGTCTAAGGATTCATTGCCAATACCACAACACTACAGCCACAGCACCGATGCAGTGCGAGCACCTCAGTGATTAGTATCTCCAAACGAAAGTCCATACTATCGACTTTGAATAAACATCGTCTTCAATAAAAAAAAAAAAAACAGCAAAATGCTACTGAATATACCTCCTATAGTTTTAAACTTAATGTGTGTTTTATCGGAGGTCATTGCTCTTCACAGTGCCAATGCCGGCTGGTGGCTGAATTTGGTTGCGCCTTTTTAGCTAAAAAACATATATATATATTGTCTTATGTATAGCCTGTAGTTGAACTTGACGACGATGGGAATATAGATAATTTCGCTTGAACATCCTGGGTATCATCGGATATCCATGAAGCCATAGACCCCCTTGCCATTGAGCAAAAGGGTGAAAACTTAAAGCCTCACTTTTCACACAGATCTTCTAACCGAAAACTGCATTCAACCTCCACACGGACTTTCACTATCATTTTGGAAGAAACCAAACTGTACACAAATATGGAGACAGGAAACCACACTCCGATCAGCCAAACGACAGATTTGCAGTTGTTAAGCGTCACAGCGTACCATGAAAACCATCGGTACGTCCCAAGCTCCCAAGGAGCATCTTCCTTTCTTCTGCGATTTATACTGCGATCCGACGACACTGATGCTAAATGACCGATTACCCACCACCACCGCATAAAGGCATAGGCATCATCATGCTGTGGTTGCCATTGTCAAAGTCAAAGTGCAGGAAAGCTGAGGCTGCTTTCATTGTACAGCACCAGCTATGGTTCCATATAGCAAACATAGAGTTGTACTGGAAAAACCTGTGAGTTGTGTCTGTGGCCATGTAATTGTCGACGACAACGAGGCACGAGGAAGTTAGATGAACATCACACGACTCCGCATCAGCTAAGCCTTCTCATATGCATATAGGAGCTGAAAAGATGATGCTATCGTGCGGAGGATGAGCTCTTGAGTTGTTTATATATTCAATGGGATCTAACAACCCAGGTTTAAGCAAAGTGTTTGCCTTCACAATGGAAGCAAAGCCAAGACGATGAACTTTGTTTGGCTTTTGAAATTTTGGGGATGGTTCGGTGGTTCATGCCAGCAGATGGTCTGGTGCTGGCTGAGTCTGACTTTTGCCGATTATGGCAGGGGAGAACAAGTTCGATGGAATTATGTTTTGGAAAATAAACTGAAGACATTTGCACCTAAGCCAGAGGATACACTGTTTTTTTGATGTGGGGACGACTGGACGTGCGAATTTGAACATTATTGTGATTACGACAGTAACGTTGGGGGATTTATTTTTTTTATTTTGGACGATTTAGGGAAATCTCTTCCTGAAAGAAGACCGAAGAGACTTGTTTTCGTTTTTTTTTTTTTCTTTTGAGTAAATAATATTTATATAGAAAGTGAAAATCGTGCGCACCATTGTCATCATGTGTATTTTGATGTTGTTAAACATGTTGTCCGAGGCAACAATTGGATAATATATTTAACACTTTGTATATTTTTTTATTTTTTTGTTGATGATGCTTCAATTAACAATATAGCTAAAAATGATATTGACTAAAACGAAACTTCATTATTTTTCTTAAAAAAGTGTATGTCCTTTTCTTAAGCAGGCTTTCACCTTGTAGCGAAAAGAAGTGAATTTTCAGATTTATAAAACAATCTTTATGAAAGTTTTGATGAAATATCAACCATTTCGATTTAAAATAAAAAGTTATTTTTGCTTTATTAATTCAATCTCTGTTAAACTTAACTTTTGACAAAGAATGGTTCTACATGGTGTCCCGTTATCAATTATCCAAACGGAAACTGATGAAAATGCAGTTCATGGCCCTTCAGAACTCAGTAAGCTTTTCATACCGAATCATAATGGCTTTCGATTAAAGATTGTTTTTTTTGTTTTTTAATTCAATAAAAACCTCACAAAGCAAGACTTTTAATTCTTTGGGGGGATAGTCGCAAAACCTAGCTTTTTGAAAACTTCTCGAAAAACATCTCTATTTCGTAGAAGTATTAAAGTAAAAATTGAACCTAATAAAATTATACACAAAAACGGATAGAACATTTTTGTATTCGTATGAAAATAAAAAAAAAAAAACAATTATGTATAACTAAGGCCCATTTGCTGAAACGAAACTTAGAGCCAATTTATTCACTATTGCTCAACTTGATGAAAACTCCAAAGTTGGCCAACTTACAAGTTGACTTCAAATCCGTAGTTGAACTGAAAGTTGAGAAATGCTCTTATTCACTACTTCGAACCTGAACTCCAGAGTTGAAATTCAAAAGTTGACCAACCTGCAGTTTCTCAAATATCCTTGGGATATTTGTGACACAAGACGTCATTCTCAACTTTTGTTCTGCATTAGAATAATTTTGCATTTTGAATAATTTTTCCGAATAATTGCAATGAATTTTTCATTCCATGTGAAGCGCGGAATCAAAAAAATAGCAAGCTTAATTGAAAGCTATACAAAACGGATTAGGTACAACTTTTATTTTTAAAGCAAATATGTATAAACAATATGCATACTTATCTAGCAATAAGTGGTGACTTTCCACACACTATAATTTGTTCTTATAACTATTTTGTTTTCCTAAAATGAAATTATAAAGGAAGAAACACAAATTTTCACAGAGAAGAATAATGTAGGGTCAAACAGGAAAAGCCAAACAAAGATCAACAACTCCATGAAACGTAAGAACTGTTGTTGTGAAATGGAATCATGAATGGATCGACCAGCAAATCATTCCATATACAACATGGAACACAAACACAGTACTGAAGTGTATTGAAATTGTCACTTGTTCTATTTTTTGGTGGGGAAAAGGCACCATTTTTATAAACAAATTTCAATTATAACAATATTAAAAAAAAAAAAATATGAAACCAAAAAAAAATCATGCGGTCCACCATCTCCAGTACTAACTCACCCGGCGATGCTTGATTTCGGTGAACGGTCGATAACTGAATAGCATGAATGAATGGGCAGAAATGAAGAAAAATCCCAAGTTTGGTCGCTAACTTCTACTATTTTGGGGAGTTGAGAAAATCCAAAGTTGATCAACTCTAGATTTTAAAATAAATAGTTGAAAACGTCAACTTTGAGTGAATAAAAACTATTTCTTAAGTTGACTGTTAAAATCCCAGAGTTATGTTCAACTTTGACTGAATAAATTAGTCCTTAATAGTCTAGGAAAGATAGGAAATTTAATATGGGCAACCGGGGAAAAATTAATTCATGAAATTTTATTTCTGGTATCCACGCAGAATTTTATCCTCAACCACATATCCAAAGTCCTCCAAAATCCCTGAATTGACTTTTTATGTAGACGCATTTTAAGAGGTGTAGAGGGGAGGGAGGCGGGAGTTTGTCAAGCTGAAAAATTTGTTGTAATACAATCTAATCATATAACACATGTTTTTGGGGTGCTTTTCAACGCTGATTCTAAAGAGACTAAAACTGAAAAGATACATGTATCCTGTGGAAAGTAAATGTCATTTTTATGGAATGATCACTTTTTTTAAAGTACAACAAGTAAATTATTACCCAAAACCATTTTAAAATAATGGGATATTAATGAAATTTAGTATAAATGTTTCATTTGTCATGCTTACCAAGAATCAAAAGAGTCCCCAAAAATATCTTTGGTTAAAGGTTTGTTTTTTTGACGGAGAGATGCAAGTGAGTGATTATTACCATAACATCCATGAACAAATTCTGACACTTATGAACTTTGCTATTAAATATTAAATTTATATGGACACCCAAGGATCAAAAGAGTCCGTAGAAATATCTAAGGTCCAAGTGTGTTTTTTGGGGGTGTAATGTTTGACCAGCTTAACGGAAAAAACAGTATTTTCTGTTTCAAAATTAATCTAACTTTTTTTAGGGTGCTTGTATCATATTGGTTTTTCTTTTATTAGATTCGGCGTAAGAAAATACCTCTTAATCATATATCATATGTTATATGTACTATCTCGATTACACGAAAATACAATTTTTCCTAAGAGCTAACATTTTGCACCACATAGGGCAGGTCAAACATAAACTCTTGGAAATCATGAAATATTTAATGTTTTTAGCAAATTTCATCAGTGTCAAAACTTATTCATAGATATTATGGTAATAATGACGCACTAACATCTCGCCCTCAAAAAAACACTCTTTCACCACAGATATTTTTGGGGACACTTTTGATTCTTGGTAAACATGACAAATGAAACATTTATACTAAATTTCATTAATATCCCATTATTTTAAAATGGTTTTGGGTAATATATTACTTGTTGTACTTAAAAAAAAAAGTGATCATTCCATAAAAATGACATTAACTTTCCACAGGATACATGTATCTTTTCAGTTTTGGTCTCTTTAGAATCAGCGTTAAAAAGCACCCTAAAAACATGTGTCATATGATTTGATTGTATTACATCAAATTTTTCAGCTTGACAAACTGCCGCCTCCCTCCCCTCTCCACTTCTTAAAATGCGCCTATACAAAAAGACAATGCGGTGATTTTGGGGGACTTTGGATATGTTGTTGAGGATAAAATTCTGCGTCGATACCAGAAATAAAATTTCATGAATTAATTTGTCCCTGGTCTGATCCTGTCTTTCTTAGACTATTAGCCGCGTTATTTAAAATTAGAGTGCGATTTATGCGCACCCCACGTTTCGTTACATTAAACGTGGTCACCGGGAAACTGACCTCCAAATCGTAGCTTGTGTGTTTCAAGAGACCCAGTAGAGGTAGTTGCAGTGCAGCCAAGTGCAGAAGTCTGGTTCTGAAACTTCCGGACGGATCTACAATAGCAGCTAAAAATAACCTAGGCATCCACTTCAACGAGTTGTTAAGGTTCAACCCACACTCACGAAACGTCCTCAAAAAAGCCAACTGGGCCTTACACCGATTCCACCCATTGATGAGACGCAGAAACGGACTAAGCCAGAAGACGAAGATACTTATGTACAAGCAACTCCTGCGGCCTGTAATCAGCTTTTCCTTCCCAGCCTGGTTCTCCATCTCGAAGACGGCCATGAAGGAACTTCAAATGTTCGAATGAAAGTTACTAAGGATTTGTACCGGACTACATTTTGATCGGCAGCGAATGAGACATCATAGCAACGAGCGTCTTTACACAGAGGCGAGCATCATCCCTCTGGACAGGTACCTACTGCTTCAAGCAAAGAAGCTTGTAGGACTCTCTTACAATCACCCAAATCAACTGATGAGAAGGATGGCCACTCAGCAGCGACACTCCGAGCCGAGATACCTCAGTACGATGGAAATTCTGGTTGACAACATCATCACGTACAACGAGCCAGCAGTTTCGTTCTACGCTGACACAGTGTCAGCATATCACCGCGGTTAAATACCAACCCATCCCCCCACCAAAACCGAGACAACCGGGACGGAGCACCCCGAGGACCATAAAGTCAGCCGATTTTTAGATTTAATTTTTTGACATGTATTTTATAATCCTTTAAATTTAAGACAAAGTATAAGATAGGCCACCATGTGCCTATAAATGTGTAATATCATCGTAACTAACTAGTTATAAGTAAAATTGTATATATTATTTTGTTCAATAAACATATATATCCATATATATCCATAGATTGGCTACGCATCTCATGAAGTTGTTGTTGTTGAGGTTCAGGTTGTTGGGAGCAAACAATACTCACTACATCGCGGGGTCTTTTAAGTTTGATTTGGGATGCCCGTGAGGTGTAAATGAGCAGTTCCCATGAACGAGCAAGCTTAATACTGTCGTCCCGATTGAAATTTTGGTGGCGCTTAATTTCAATCGACTCGCGTACCAAACGTTGGTGGTAGTGGGTTTCTTGCGCTCAAAACTAAGCTTGGTCGAAATGAATCCAGTGGTGTTCATCTGGATTGTCCAAGATATGCTCGCAAATTTCTGACTTATCCCGCTAATTTTTACTTACAGCATTAATGTGCTCTTTTGGATGGCAATGCTTCTTTGGGTTTGGCCCACATACGAAGACCCACAGCACTTTGTAGGTGTTTTGGAGAGGAAAGTGGTCGTTTGGTGAGAGGAGATGGTTTTTTACCTTTTTTGGTGGTATAAATATGGATTTAAACCCATATTTTTTTAACACTTTTCCAACTCTGTCCATAATGTGGATGATCATAATGTGGATGAACACGGCCATTATAAGACCGATCCTTACATATGGTAGCCTGGTTTGGTGGAGCGCGATAGACAAAGAAACTAATTGCAAAACGCTTAATAAAGCTCAAAGACTAGCGTGTATAGGAATTATTGGGGCAATGAGATACACACCCACTGCGGGAATGGAAACGATACTCAACCTAAAGCCCCTAGATCTACTTGTACAAGAAAGTGCGGCCTACGTTGCCCTAAGACTAAGCCAAACCAATAGCTGGAAGAGGAACTTGGTAGGTCACGCACAAATTATCAATAAATTTACGGAGGGCAGTTTACGGAGCACAGACAACACAACACCCAGTAAATTTTTTGAAAACCCGTTTTCTGTCTCCATCCCCTCAAGAGAGGAATAGGATGCTGGTTTACAACAATCAGATGAACCGGTGGTAGAAATATACAACGATGGATCGAAGATGGATACGGGTGTAGGTGTGGGATTCTTCTCAGAAACCCTCAATTTAGCCAAATCTTTTAGACTCCCCCCTTACAGCAGTGTCTTCCAACCGGAGGTTCCGGCAGTGATTAACGGTGCCGAGCAAATATTAATAATGGCGATACCACGAGCTGATATCACTTTTAACATTGACAGCCAGGCCATCTCTGCCACAGAAATCAAATCCAAACTGGTTTCATGCTGTCTTGAAGAGCTTAGAGTTCTTGCCACACAGCACAACATCAGACTCTGTTGTGGGTCGCTGGACACTGTGGAATTGAAGGTAATGAAAAAGCCGATGAACTGGCATAGACTGGTTCATCGTAAGATCCAAGCCTAACAGACTCCAGTGTTAAAATTCCACCCTGTGCCTTTAAACAGGCGATTACCAAGAAAATAGTGGAACTTACCAATGACAGGTGGAACTCACTTGCAACTTGTACCACTACAAAGAATCTGTGGCCCAGCTACAATAAAAAAAAAAAACAGACAAAATTATGAACCCGAAAAAGAGATCTTTGCATCTTCTGATAGGAATTAAAACAGGACATAAAAAACAAAATGGGACTCAATACTGTAGACCTATACAGAGGCTGCGGAGACGAAGAAGTAGAGGAGGACACCCTTCACTACCTAGGTCATTGTCCGGCACTCTGCATCATAAGGAAAACATTTTTGGGTAGCTACTTCTTCAACGATTTAGCAGAAATCTCGAAGTCAACAGATAATAACATCTTAAATTTAATGATCTTCATCAACGCCTCGAAATGGCTCGATGCTCCATAGGATTTCATAGGTTATTTATTTTAAAGGGATGGTCCAATCCATCGGGGTATCACAGAGGATCAACATTGATCTAAGTGTGACGGGAACAAGATCTACCGGCAGCCCATCTACCTAACCTAACCTAACTCTGTCCGTTACAACTTTTACGTATGGCAGAAAAGCTTTCTTGTCCAGGTTGCTCGCGTCCTTTTCCCGTGACACAACTGACTTCCACGTTCTTTGCCTTTAAGCATAACCATTTGCTCTCAGAACGTTGTCAACCAGATTCAGCTCAGCCTTAAGGTGGCCACTGTCGCATATTTTATGGGCTCGCTGAAATAGTGTCGAGACAAATGATCTTAAATTTACCAGGTGGTGAAGGGAAGTAGCATGTCGGTATCTGTTAGTGTGCGTTTCCTTGTGATAGACTGAATGTCCCAGTGTACCATCTATTCGTCACTTTCAAATCCAAAAATGCAATGGAATTTTCTTTTTCCAGAGTGAACCTTATTTTGGTTGCTTTGAGTTCAGATGTTCAAAAAAAAGCTCTAGCATTTTTAAGATGCAAAATGTGCCATCCACATATGTACCTTAGCCAAACTTCGGATTTTACTGTAAGACTGCGTAGGGCTTTTGCTTCAAAATGCTCCATCCATAAATCTGCAACCAGGGGCGCTAAAGGCAAACCCATGACAACGCCATCCACTTACAATTAGAACTTGGTCAATATATATGGTCAAGGAATATGGTCAATGTTCATTGAAAATGACATTGAAGACCCTACGACTGATTAATATTTACCACAAAATGGCTTTTTCAGCAATTATTGACAATAAATATTGATCGTGTGTAGGGCCCTTAAGAATTTTTCTACACCTTATGCAAAACACCCCGTATAAGTGTGTTTGCACTGGCCTACAGCCTTAGAACTAGTCAAACATTTTTTTTAAATAAAATGTTACCAACGAAATAGTATATTCAATCTGGACAAAACATTGGTGGTACATTAAAAAATTTCGAATAGTCTGGACTTTTCATTTTATTGTTTCTCAAACTCTACACTACAGCATATACACACATATTTTGGTGTGTTCCCCTCCCAGTATTATTTAAAGTAAAAATAATTTGTATTTTACAACGGTGTCAGAAGTGAGCTACTTCAATAATAAAATACAACACTGGACAGAAACGGCTTGAGAAAACTTTTTTTAATCTGAAGATGCTGTTGGAAAATAAAAGACAATGCAATGCTTTAATTTAGAATTTATAAAACAAAGAACATTTAAGTTAAATAAAAACACATTTCTGCTATTTATTTAAATTTTACTGAGCGTCTTTTTTTATACAAAAGAACTAACAAAAGTTGCCTGTAGTATCTTATACATTTATGAATTTCCAGTTTTTTTTCTTTCTAAATTCCAAATGTTGAGTTTAGATTTTCATCATCTACTTTTAGACCATATTTGTCTGCTGGTTGCTCATAAATAATTTACATAATTTCCTATATCTCCAAATAAAGCCGAACATACCAAACCTCTATGTCATTTTAAATGGAATTCCTTTTGTTTCCTTTCCATATTACAGGTCTTACAAAGAATCGACGATGTGTCATTGATGTGTGATAAGCGTATAGCAAGCTTAAAGAAACTCACTCTGAAGCCTCCTCGGCCAGTGCAAACAGTTACACCAGAACCAGCGGTGCCACTACAACCACCAGGTGGAGCACCAAATTTACTTCGTCGAAAAAAGGTAAGTCTTTTTTATATATGTATGTATGTACAAATATGTCAACTTTTACAAAGAAATGAGTCACATCAATGGACACCATAATAGGTACAAAGTATTCCTGTGTTTTATCCGCACATAAGTCACACATACTTTAGCGACAAAAACGATAGACTTTTTGTTCGGTATATGAACTGTTGCCCTAATTTCATCCAATCTCATTATTTGACCATTAAGAATACCTACATTAGCCCCTACTCATATTGGCAAGCTGAATGGGAAAAATGTTGTTTTTTTCTGGATTCTCCCATTCACTCTCTTTTAAACATGAAACATGGTTGTTAAAAGAGAAGACAGGTAAATCCCTTCGTAACAATGCCATCATAAAACAAATTGGCATTGTTTTCATTCTCGTCGTCACTCGTCCCATCGCATCGTTAATCTTCAAGGTAAATAGCAAGACGAACGTAAAAGTATGTACATATACCTTCAAGATACTATACTTCATGCTGCCAAAGTGTCAGCCAGCCAACAACTACGAATTAGAGAAGTTTCACTTTTGTTCTCAGTGTTCCGTAAAGTGTCTCATGCCAAATTGCAGCTAACAACAACGTTCATTAGCATACTTCGCACCGCACAAATGAGACAATTGTTGCAGTTGAATCGCCTTGTGATTTTCTTTAAGTCCATCCACGACCGAAATAACTGACGATTTGAGCTAAGGAATTTTGCACAGAGGGCGCTAATTATGCAATTTGAACATATGTTTGTTTGGTTTCACTTAAAAAAACAATTTGTGTATGTACATAAATGTATTAGTCCAGGAAAATTAGTCAAAATAAGGTACACATTCCGGAATAAATCCCAGAAAGCTGACGTTTGGTATAAACGTTCTGTGAACCTTCCTTTATAAGCCCAGAAAGTTCCGCCACGGTATGTTGGGTGCTACCTTTTTTATAATGGTAAAAAGAAAAAAAATCACCATAAAAAAAAACATTATCAAAGGGCACGGTAGTGCCCAGCCAAGTTCTTGCACTACATCCTTTTTACATGATCAAACTCAGGCGATTTTCGACCCCCCTCTAACTTCAGTGCCAATAAAGCCAGAAACTTCAAACTCACAGCATTTGCTAAGCTCACCAGGTTTAGTCAACCCACCAAATTTCAATTCTTTAGCATCAGTGGTTCCCAATATATAAGACTGCAAAATTTGCAAAAACCGTAACTGATTGACTCACTGACTCACTGACAGATCATCAAAATTATCGAGCACTTCCCGACATCGTAGAATCTTGTAATTTCGCACAACGGTAGGCCTTGTGGTGTATACAAAGGAAAAAATTTAAGATTTTCCATTCACGGAGCGTGGTACCCGCCCATTTTTATAGAATTGATATAAATTACTTAGAGCACTTCTTAGATTGATAAAATTCGGTAAAGCGTTAGGGCTTGAAATGGTAGCAAAGGAAACATTTTAAAATTTGAGATTTTACATTCAGGGGGCGTGGCATCCGCCCATTTGAATAAGAATTTATATCAATTATGAGGAGCTCTTCTGATTGTCGTAGAACGATCAAATTTTGGTAAAACGGTAGGGCTAGAGGTGCAAGCAAATGCAAAATTTTAAAATTTGAGATTTTGCATTCAGAGGGCGTGGCATCCGCCCATTTTCGCAGAATTTATATCAATTAAATTGAGCACTTCTGTTTTTCGTAGAATGATGAAATTTGGTAGAGCGGTAGGACTTGAACTGCAATCATAGGCTAAACTTTTAAATTTGATATTTAACATTCATGGGGCGTGGTATCCGCCCATTTTCTCAGAATTGTTATTAACTCTATCGATCACTTTTGATTGTTGCAGAATAATAAAATTTGGTAAACTGGTAGATCATGTGGTCAGTACAAAGGAAATATTGGAAAATTTTAAATTATCTATTTAGGGGCGTGGCACCCACCCATATTCTCGGAATTGATATCAACTATGTATAGAACTTCTGATTGTCGTAGAGTGATGAAATTTGGTAGAGCGATAGGACTTGACACGAAGGCAAAGGGGAAATTAAAACTTTGAGATTTTACATTCATTGGGCGTGGCAACCACCTATTTTCACAGAATTAATATTAAATATATTGGGAGCACTTCTGATTTGTGCAGGATTATGAAATTTGGTAAAGTGGTTAGTTATTTAGGCATGGGTATGCAAAGTTGAAATCATGAATTTTTTTATGCAGGGGCGTTTCATCCACCCACTTTTCTTGATAAAAAGAATCTTTGCAAAAAGTAGTGAAATCACAACAAAAATATGAATGTGAAAAAAGGAGCCAAGTTCTTCTATATACAAAATCATTTGCGTAACAAGTCAGCCGTAAAAAGTAGTGAGATCTAAAATTACGCCAAGTTCTAAGTTTATTAATGTTAAATATCAAGTATTTTAAGTAGAGTTATATGGAAAAACCTTAAAATATATCAGAGAAATCTGTTATTTAAGGATTACTGACTTAAATTGAGTTAGTTTACTTCACAAGTTTTCTTTTCAAAATTGGGTAATAAATTAGGTAATAAAAAAACTTGCCAAGTAAACCAACTCAATTCAAGTCAGTAATCATTAAATAACAGATTTCTCTAATATATTTTAAGGTTCTTCCATATAACTCTACTTAAAATATATGATTTTTAACATTAATAAACTTAGAACTTGGTGTACTTTTAGATCTCACTACTTTTTACGGCTGACCTGTTACGCAATTTTTTTTTGTATATAGAAGAACTTGGCTCCTTTTTTAACATTTATGTTTTTGTTGTGATTAGATTTTTCTAAAAAACAACGGTTTTAAAAATAAAATTTTTTTAAAAGTTTGACAAAAAGTTCAAATTTCTGGTTTTTTGCTTTTTTTTCCTAAAAGCACAAGTTGTCGAAAAAATCTTAAGCTCATTTTAAAGATCATAATATTCTCTACAAAAAATATGAAACTTTTTTCCATACGAGTCATAAATCGCAAGATATTGTGACTTCGATAGTGTCAACTGCCAAAAAAAAACAGTTTTTTGCATTTAACTGTAAGCTTAGTCGAAAAATTATATTAACAAAATGTATACATTATGAACCTTAATTATAAGCATGCATTGACAGTTTTTTTTTTCTAGAAGCCATACATTTTATGATATCATTATTAAAAACAAAAATCACCAAAAGTCGAAAATACCGGTTTTAGGCTCTCTTCTCTTAAATGACGAATTTTTCGGAAAATATTTTACAGTATTTTACGGATATAAGAAACACTTATATAAGAAAAACTCTCTTATAAAAATGCAGTCCAAAACACCGTCTTTTAAGTCTGTATAAGAAATTTCCTTCCTTATATCCGTGTTTCTCATACACTCCTCGTCAACTGAATACGCACAAACATTTTTGAATATATTTTATCCATTTTTTCCAAACAGTGATGGTTATTATGCCATCTGTTGATGGTAAAAATTTTCGTAACATATAAATAACAGAATTTCAAAGTTTTATCCAAAAACAACCGTGAGTTTTTCCTTCAACCACTTCCAAAGTGTAACTTATGCAAAGTAGAAGTTTTTTTTTGAGTCATGGAATGGAATGAAACAAGTTTTTGTTTAAGTTTAGTAGTGGGTACTTCCACCTTTATTTTTAATTACTTCGTAAATTCGATCCGGCATGGAATCGTATAGCTTTTTAACGTAATTTAACGAAATTTCGCTCCACGCTAATTTGATTGCAGAAAATAAGGTTTCTTTGTCTTCGAACTGACGACCACCCTCATAAACTTTGCGTACTAACCATCCCCAGACATTTTCTATGATGTTTAGATCAGGTGAGTACGGCGCCCATTGAAGAAACTGCACTTGTTGCTCCTCTATCCATGTTTTTATTATGCGCGCTGAGTGAATAGGCGCATTATCATGTTGGTAGGTCCAGTTTATGGGTCCAAAGATGTTAGAAAATTTAGGAAAATTTCTTTCCAAAATTACTTTATACCCAGCTGCTGTCATTCTTGATGTTACAACCTCGAGCTCAACTGTTCCATAATAACTGACTGCTCCCCATATCATGACACCTCCTTCACGACTATGATGGCGCTTTAAAAATCTTTTTTCTTTTCTTAAGTCGTGAAAATAGAAGTTGAACCCATCAGGGCCACCGAAATTAAACTTTTTTTCATCTGAAAAAACCACGTGATACCATTCTTTTTTCCAACTCATGTGAAGTCTTGAAAAATCTAATCGCAACATTTTCCGTCTCTCGTCAAGTGGTGGTTTTTTCTTAAGTTTCATTCGTTTAAGATGGCTTGAGTTGTTGGTTACTCTTAATACTGTTGAGCAACTTGCGTTTACGCCGACTTTTTGTTTTATTTTTGCCACAGAATCAGAAGAATTTGATGCACATCTTAAAATTCTTCGTCTCTCAGCTGCTGTTGTTGCTGTTTTCTTACCTCCCTTCATGTTTTTGCCGTATGCATCTTTATTTTTCAAGTAAGAATAAACTACATTAAAACTTCGTCCAACTTTATCAGCTATTGCACGTCCAGTTAGGCCTTTGTCTCTAAGTAAATCGATTTTAGCTTTTTCAACACTGTTAAGACACGTAGATCTACCCATTTTTCTTAAAATTTGAAATCAAGAATTAAATTTTACTGAAAACACTAAAATCGTTAATTTAAACTGTCAAGCACTCCAAAAACCTTATAAACAACGAAGAAAATGGCGTTGTACCTTTTCAGTTGACTAAAAAAAAAACTCCTACTTTGCATATAAAACACTTTGCAAGTGGTTGAAGAAAAACTCACGGTTGTTTTTGGATAATTCTTTCGGAATTATCTGCTTAACATCTTAAGGGAATAGTTAGCATCAACAGATGGCATAATAACCATTACTTTTTGGAAAAAATGGATAAAGTATATTAAAAAATGTTTGTGCGTATTCAGTTGACGAGGAGTGTATAAGAAATAGTCTTTCTTATATCCGTTGTTTGCATATAAGAAAAACTCGGATATAAGAAAGACTTTTCTTGGATTATCAGAGTTTCTTATATCCGTGTTGTACTGTATACCTACATTATCTTGTAGATTTTAATATTCCCTAGAGAAAATATTATCACACTTTTTTTGTATAATACATCAGTTGCAAGATATTGCGATTTCAAAAATGGTAAAATTTCGAACATTTTTGAATACAAAAAAAAATTTTAAAAAATGATGTTGTAATGACGTTATAAATATTATATGACTACAAATTTTGATGATGATTTTTATTTTCATTAAAATAAAATTGTCTTTAACCGATAACAAGATAAAATTCACGACAAGATCGCATGTCTCGTAGCTAACAACTAGAACTGCAACTGCATTGACGGTGCAGATATAGTAATGGTTTGATAATATTTTTATATCCATAAGGAGAAAATTATAAAAACATGTTAAGATTCCCTCGTATTTATAAAGAAAAAATAGTTATTTCAGTTGTTGTGTTTAGGAAAACTATACTATGGAATAAAATTATTTCGGACTCAAATGGAGCACTAAGGAAATGGCTTTAGTTTTTGAGTCCAGAAAATTATTATTCCATGATGTTGTTTTCCTAAACACCGGAGCTAAAATATTTTTTTTTCTTTTTAAATAGCAGTTAAGATTATTTGATTTAATAAAAACAAATTTGAAAAAAAAGTTAAAAAATAAAAAAATTATTTTTTCTTTGATTTTATTTTTTGGTAGAAAAAAATAATCATACAAATTTTAAATGCAATATTTTTAAACTAACTTAGAAGTACCGAATTGCAAAATATTTATAAAAAAAAAATGTATGGATATGCGGGAATATACCTAAAGAAGTATAAAAAAGCTATTTAAAAAAAAAACATAACCTTATGCCCATTATTTGAGTTTTTCGGTAAAAACATGATACGCAGTACCTACCATTTAAACTAGTCTAGTGATTACATGTACAAATTTAAATCAAAATCATTAGAACCGTTTTTGATAAAACTTGATAAAACCGAAATTGTTGTATGGCAGCTAGCGGTTCTAGATGAGCTAAAACAAAAATACGAATTGCACCATCAGGGAATCACATACAAATGCTTGTGCTTTTACATCAGGACGCACAGACGCACAGCCAAACAAACCGACGCGACGGACGTCTTGACGAAACTAGACCGACCGACGGACTAGGTACTTGACGAAAATCACTGTTTCGGACTTCTCCATAATCATTATGTAACTTTCGATTAAAACAAATTTTTTTCAAACGAACCCAATACTTACCCCATAGACCAGGTACCTATAATTTATAGTACTCAATTGAAATAAAAAAAAGAATTACTTACTATTTACTTACTTAGGTCCTCGGACCTATTACGTCCGTGATGTTTCCCTAACGGGACATAGGGCCTCCACTACACCTACGCGCCATCGTGTACGATTTCTTGAAATATATTTCAGCTCTCTACAAATTTTCCCCAGTCGTGCCGATTCCTGTGCTTGAGATGCAATGCACCGATCGCCTTTTCGAAGCGTATGGCCAATCCACTGCCACTTTCTTCTTCATATAATGGAGTCTATGGGCTCCTGACCCGTTCGCGTATGAAGTTCGGCATTGGAGATACGGTTGGGCCAGAAAATCCTCAAGATGTTTCGTAGACATCTATTAACGAAGGTTTGCAGCTTTCTAGTAACAGTGTCAGTGACTTTCCAAGTGCTGCAGCCGTAAAGCAGAACGGATTCAACATTGGAGCGGAACAGTCGTAGCTTGGTCTTTAAGCTAAAAGAGTTGTTTCTCCATATTTTGGACAGCATTCCGAACGCAGCCTTTGCTTTTCTGATTCGGCTGTTAACGTCCAGTTCAGTTCCGCCACCCGTAGAGACAATACTCCCAAGATATTGGAAATCCTCTACCATCTCTACCGGTTGTCCAGAAATATTAACTTGGATTGATGAGGAAGTTCCAAGGCTGATCCTTTTAGTTTTTGCCGAGTTGATCTTAAGCCCAACGATTTCTGCTTCTCTCTCCACCCTTGTTGTCATTTGATGGAGTTCCATGATCCTTTGAGAGAGTAAGCATACGTCGTCCGCTTAGTCCAGATGTTTGAGGTGAGATTGCAGAGTCCACTGAATTCCTCCATTTCCATTTGACAAAACTGCGTGCAGTACGTCAATTATCACCAACAGGAACAGTATTGGTGACGGTATACAACCTTGCCTAACTCCACTTTGGATTTTAAACTCCTCTGACAGCCTACCTTTGTGCAAAAGGTGACACTTGGATCCATCATATGTAGCCTTGATAATAGCAATCAATTTATCTGGGATGCCCCTCCTGCGCAAAGCAAGCCAAATAAATTCTCTATTGACACTGTCGAACGCCTTTTCAAAATCGATGAACAGCAGGTGAAGTTGTGATCGATATTCAACGCACTGTTCGATGATGATCCGCAAGGTGTTGATGTGATCCACACAGGAAGATCCAGTGTGGAATCCTGCTTGTTCGGCGTCGAGTGTGTCTTCGAGGTGGTCTTTAATTCGGTCCAATACTATCCTTGCTATTATCTTGGCTACTGCAGGCAGAACGCATATTCCTCTCCAGTTTTCGCACTGTGTGAGATCTCCTTTCTTTGGGAGCTTGACAATCATTCCTTTTTTTCACTCTTCAGGAAAGCTCTCTGTTTCCCAAGCTCTCTTAATAAGTGGGTGCAGTAGCTCGCTCGATGTTGTTGGGGCTGCTCCTAAGAGCTCTGCAGGAATACCGTCAAGTCCAACCGCTTTGTTGTTCTTCAGTGCTTTGATGGCGGTGATAATTTCTTCTTTACAGTGCGTATTCGGAAAATTGTTACTTCGGGTAGCTCATTGGGAATAGGGTTCACTTCACTGGCGAAAACGCGGTTTAAAACCGCAGAAAAGTGTTCCCTCCACCTTATGAGCTGGTCCTCATCCGAAATTAGCAGGGATCTGTTTGTGTCTTTAACCAGGTGTTGTTTAGAGCTCTGGACACCAGTGAGCTCTTTGGTAATTCTGTAGACGGTCCTGCTATCACACCTGCTAGCGGCTTCTTCTGCTTCTGTAGCCAATGCGTTGATGTAGTTACGCTTATCACGTCGCACACTACGGTGAACTTCCCTCATCTTCATGCGGTACGCGGTACGTAGACTCAAGCTCGTTTCTCCCTGCTGCTGGGGTAGCTGCTTTAAGGTGTTTCCTTTCTTCGATCCTTGCTCAAGTTTCGTCGGAAAGCCAAGCACTATTTCTCCCTTGCGCCCGGCCGACTATACTTTCAGCACCGGATATGAACACATTTTTCACAGCACACCAATGATTTTCGATGGATGTGGTTTCTGTGCTGCTGATTGCGTTCAATTCTTGGGAAAGGTGGTCCCCTAGTTGTTGGCGCACTGCGGGATGCCTTAGCCCAGTGTTGTCATTGCCAACCTTGGCATTTAAGTCTCCCATCACCATAATTATATCACCTCGTGGAACGTTATCATAAGCAGCACTCAGCCGGTTATAAAAGTCCTCTTTCTCTTCGTCAGAAGAGAGCAAAGTTGGAGCGTAACACTGTATGATGGTGACACGACACGATCCTGTCACCTAAAGGCTCCCAGGAAATTAAGCTTTTGAGAGCTGTTTTGGAAAGCAGCAATCCTACGCCAGATTCCCGAGTGCTTCCAGGTGTTTTTCCGGAATAGAATAGTACAGTGTTACGGGTTGGTGACTTAAACTTCCCCGAGCATAGCCATCTAACTTCACTTATCCCTAAGATGTCCATCCTATACCGCATGAATTCCTTCTCTAGTTGCAGGAATCTGGCATTCTGAGGACCTTCTTTTCCATCGTCAAGAAGCGTCTTCACATTCCAGAAACCAATCTTTGTCCGGGTACAATAGCCAAAAGTCGTCAACGAGTTATCATTAATTATCCGAGGCGTAGTGTTGGTTTCGGTAGCGGGTTGATTTCAGTTACGGAGAATGCTAACCTCCGTAACCTATCCTAGAAAGCTAGGCCTTTTCGCACTTGTAATTTTGGCCTATGTATGTATATTGGGATACACAAATAGTTGCCCGGGGACCACCACGAGGAGGTAAAACAAGCACTTCATCGTGCCTGATTGTTGCGCTACTGGCCCAGACCAAGTTCTGAGCAATCAATAGTTTCCCGATGAGGCACGATGCACGTCGCCCAATTTTTTTTTTTTAAAGAATATTCAAATGTATTTTCATGTTAAATGAATATAAGGAACGAAACATGACTGGACCAAGAACACTTCTTTGCCTAATATCTGAATTCTGTTCAGAGCCGCTAACCTAACAACAAAGCCATTTAGTCGTAGTAATAAAACCATTTAAATCCGACACTGCTTAAATCACAAATACGCTTAGTATGAAAAAGTTTACACCAACTGAAAGTCTTCTTCGCATTATTTTTTTTTTTTTTGTTTTTCTTCGCATTATTTTTTATTTTTTATCTTATTTTACGATTTGTTGGTTTCATTTGTATCTTTAAGCGTATACTTATGTTTCTCGTCAGACATAGATATGTTTTGTGTTTTTGATTTCCTACCGCTAATCTGATGTTTTATTTTATTTCTTTTTCTTGTTTTTTGTTGTTAGAAGTCAACAAACAATTTAGACACCTTTGGGTGTCATTAATCATAACAGATACATTTTAACAAAAAGAAATACAGATATTTAGATATAAATCGTGCAACGAGTGCGAGATATTTAGATTTGAGATAAAATTCTTGATGATAATTATATGATTGTCATTGTTGTTGTTTCAATTTAATATTTTGCCTTTGAGTTTTCATTTCAATTTTTTTGTTTTGTTTTATTTTTTGAAGAAAGTTATTCCTTGGGAACTTTAAGATGGGATAACTAATTAGCAAATTTAATATAATTGATGTGGAATATTTTTTTTTTTTTTTTCATATTTAACTCTGAACAATGGATATATCAAATTAAGAAAACTCTCCATTATTCTTTGTTTTACATAAAAACTCCCCATATAGATTTTTAAAGTTTGAGTAATTTTGGATGTTAAATTTAAGTTGTTATTTCACGTTAACATCATTAGTTTATTAATTATTTTCCATGAACACGAGGCATGATATATATTTTTCTTCATGTTTTATCATTCTTCTACATAATCTTTTTGGTTTTTTTTTTAATGTAATATTTGCCTCAGGTATTTGCTTATTCAAATGCTTCGTTTGAAGTGTGATTACATTTTTTAAAGGCAATCGATAATAATTACATAGAGAAAGAAGTTTAGAAAATAATACCTATTTAAAAAAAATATTATTAATCTGGAAATATTTTTTCATTCGCTCTTCCTGTATTTTATATATGAGGTTATGACCTTTTGAAGTCTTTAAAGAGGTATAAACTTTTGTTCAGTCATAAATTTGAATTGAAATGCTTGTTTTTCCATAAAATGGAAAGCAGAATGCAAAAAAAGGATTAAATGTTGTAAGAACCTATTCAATAAATTGAAAACAGATTTAATTCTATCTTTGGAAGTCTCCTTTTGCTCAGTTCGCATTATCTCATACCGATCCTATGATTATAGGAACACCACAAACAAAGATTACAGCAGCTCCTAACAACTTGGATGATTTTTAAGACTTTGTTTTTGGTTAGGAGCTGTGTATTACCTAAAAGATGCTGTCCGGCCGGACAAATTCCAAGTTTCTGCAAGGCCCTAGTAAGTTTTAAGTTGGTAAAATCTAGAAGAGGAAAACTTGTCAGATACTTAACAAGCTTTTGCTGAATTTCATTCCCAAAAAATAAGACGAGGGAAACTTTTTAAAGAGAGACGGACACAATCCCGAAATTCTGAATCCAGAAAACCCAGAATCTCGAAAATCCAGAATCCCGAAAATCCCGAAAACCCAGAATCCCGAAAACCCAAAATCCCGAAAACCCAAATCCAGAAAGGTCAAAATCCCGCAAAAAATAGAAAAAAGTAAATAACTCTTCAAAGTTGTAATATGGTAAGGAATCATGCATAACTCATGTTTTAGGTCATATCATGAGCTCCTTTATTATTTAAAGCTCCTTTATTATTTAAAACTTCTTACCTTTGCACTTAGGATTTTTTTTTCCGGAATCGAAATCCCGAAAAATTATATAAAATGAAAAATTTGCGTAAATTTTTCATTTTATATAATTGTTTGGGATTTCGGGTTTTCGGGATTTTAGGTTTTCGTGATTCTGGGTTTTTGGGATTCTGGTTTTTCGGGATTTTGGGTTTTCGGGATGCTGGGCTTTCGGGATTTTGGGTTTTCGAGATTTTGGATTTTCGGGATTTTGGATTTTCGGGATTTTGGGTTTTGGGATTTTGGTTTTCTGCAACAGAAAACCTGTTCTAAGCTGTGCGCTACCTAAAATGCAGGTACACAAATCCTGTTCTATTCTGTATACAGTGTCGGACAAAACAAAAGCACTCAATTTCACTTGGTTACATTTTGCTTAAGTGAATTTCTGAACTTGAATATGTTTAAAAGAATTTTATTTGTTTAATGTAGAAATACATTAGCTCTTCAATCACAAAGAAAAAAAAATATATCAATTACACGGGAAAGGAAATACAACAAAAAATTTAAAAAATTATGAAAAGCAATTGCGACAAAACTAAAGCACATAATTAAATTCAGTAGTTGTTTCCTAATATTTTGTTATGAAACCACTGTTTTTGATAACTGGTGCTTGACAACTACCAGGCATTGACTCAATCAAGTTTTTACAATTTCATGGGGGCTACTTCCAGGCAATTTCTGTTAGAACAACAAGAAAATCCTTGTTTTTGCAGCTATCATATTGAATCTGGCGATGTTCAATCTCCAACAGGTTTTTTGTATGGGGATGAGGTCAGGTGACTGTGCCGGCCACTTCAAAACGTTGATTTTATTTTCCAAAAACCAATTTTGCACTAATTTAGCGGTATGTTTAGGATCGATTTCATATTGGAATGTCCATTTGAAGGGCATTTCTACTTCTGCGTGTGACAGCATGATGTTTTAAAGGACGTCATCATACACAAAACGATCCATTATACCATCTGTCTTATGAGTTGGCCGATTCCTTGACTAGAAAAACATCCACAGGCCAAAACAAGAAATTTACTTAAGCAAAATGTAACTAAGTGAAATTGAGTGCTTTTGTTTTGTCCGACACTGTACATACATATTTGTTATGCAATATGGTATGAAACATTACAATATGAAGCTTATTCACTTCACTTGAACTTTTGTATATCGAGTTAGTCCAATGGTTAGTGCTTTGGACTAACAAGCCGAAAATCGCAGGATCAAGTCACATAAGACACTTTTTTTTTTGTTGGGTTCATAATCCAAAAGGCTAGATGCTAACCATTGCTAGCCCTTTACCAGAATCTTTGTAAAACTCTCTAGTGCCTTGTCGCAAACCAGATTGTTTTTCTGCGCGCGTGTGCTTGTTGGATAACTAAGGTCGCAATAACTGAGGTAAATAGCAAAAAACAGAAGTTTGTGCATCAACTCTTTTGTTTAATTTAAAACGTTTTGGCGTATTTTCAAAAATTCACATGAACTGGAACATTTTTTTTTATAAAATCAATTGAAGGAACTACAATTTTCAAATTATTTTCAGAAATGTATCTTGATATGTGCGATCAATTTATGTAGTTTCTTAAGAAAGTTTCTCCTCCCCATGACTTGCCTTGACAACCAAAAAGGTAAACTTTTCAAGTGAAATTGAATCTTCAAAAGCATTCCTCAACATAGCTGAAACCTTTTTACTCTACTTCTCTTTTCAAAGACATAATGCATATAGAAAACAATGAAAAGTAATCATATAAAACGTGATAAAATTCCATCTTGATGTCCAATAAAACTACCTTTACTTAACACTTTCATACTTTATGTATATATTTTTTTTTAATTTTTAATAAAATGAGAATAAAAGTGTATATACTTTCCATTGTAAGACAAGACAATAAAGTTAGAGTGGCCATAGTGCACTTTGCATGTCATGCTATAATGGCCATGACCTAAACCTGTCTCTGATGATAGAAAGAAAAGAAAAGGAAAAATCTTTTCTTTACTGTCCAAGTCAGTCCAAAGCTAAAAAGGGTAGGAGGAAGAAAATAAAAAATATTTAAGATACTTTATCTTATCTTCTTCAAGTGCGCACACCGCTCATAGTTCACTGATCTTCTTACAGAAAAAAAGAAAACAAAAAAAAGCAACTTATTGCTCATTCACTCTAACAAAACAGCAGACTTAGTCGCGTACGCTAAATAAGATCAACATTTTCTATGTCAGAGTCATTATCAACATGGAAGTTTATTCTATTTTTTTTTTTTGTATGTCTGATGTATATTTTTTTACCTGCGTAAATTACAGGTAAAGCAATAATTATAATTACAATTCCCCAAGATAAAAAAAAAGAAAATTTTCATCGAACATTAAACAAAATAATAAAAAATAATACAATGCACAACTGGGTCGCAAGTGCTTGCTCTTACAAGATCTTAATACGCTCCTAAACTTTTTTTCTAAAGGTATTTTATACTTGAGATAATACATATGGCATGTTTTGGATTCGTAAACCGCGATTCTGATGTACCTCAAAATGCTTTTTTTTTTGTAAAATGCGCCGATTCATCCATGAACATGAGTTATAGTTCAATACTTTATGAATCGGTGCATATTTTTTTTTTGAAAAAAGCACTTCGAATTTTTAAAAAATCTCAAAAATAGGGAAAAAATGGTTATAATCCATTTTCAGACTGGAATATATCAAGAACTAGAGCTATAGCAGAAACTGGATGACCTATATCCTGTATATTATTAATAATAAAAAAAAAAAAAAAATTGTTACCTGTATATTATTAATAATTAAAAAAAAAAAAATTGTTGGGGTTTTTCAGCCATGTATCGAGTAAAAAAGACATGTTTTTAAATTTCAAGGGGTAGTAACTTGTGCACCTCTAGGAGACAAAAGAAATCTTTTTAAGTCGTTGAAACCACGTTTCAGACGCGAATTTCTTGATAATTTTTTACTTTGAAAAAAAAACGTCTGAAAGTCCCTTTTTTTAAAATTTCCGGGACGTAGAAATACTTATGTGGGTATCCTCTACCCATTTTGTACATCTGACAACAAAAATGAATGAGGCACCCCTAGGGTACCTGTCATATCTTTAACTAACTGCAAGACCTAGGTTACTTGATTTTATAAATTTCGGTGATAGCAACGTTCATCGGTATCTAGCTTCCAGGAAACGATTTTGAACTTATCTCTTGATTTGTTTTACCAAACAACCTTAATTCTGTTGTGTTGTAATTTATTGGACTTTGTCAAGAAATTCGAATTCAGGGGGTGGCATATAAACGTTTTTTTTTTTTTATTATTTAAAAGTTTCTCGTTTCCAGCTTCACTGATTGAGATACAAAAATTCCTTCAAACTTTAAAAAAAAAATGTTGCATATAGAAATTTTCAAACTATGTAATATATTTTAGATTTTTTTTTTGAAAAATATTTTGAAAACGGTTGAATGATCTTTATTTTGAAATTTTATTTTTAAGTTTCCTAATAATTAAATAGTACTTAAGATTGCCGTACTAAATTCTAGTTTGAAAATGTTTAAGAAATTTTATGCACAAAAAAATAATTAAAAAAAAAACCCAGATGATTTTTTTTTAAAGATGCATGTCAATCTCGAGGTATTTTAAACGTACATAGTTTTCAATAATAAATTGGGTGGCACAACAGCTCGTGAAGAACCAGGGCCTAGTGACTTTCAACTCTCAACCATTCCTGTGTACGCTTGTCGACAGGATAGGAGGGCACCTATAATTTTATGCCGAATCTGAATGGATAGACGAGAAGCACTTATTCATTACAAGTGATACATTTGGAAAATTTGTCAATTCCTCGCAAGAGGCAGTAGCCCTGAAAAAAACTTTTTAGTTTTCAGTTGGACGAGGCTGCGAATTGAACCCAGACCTCCAGCGTGACTTTCTAACGCACTAACCATTACCCTAAGGGCTACTAAATATTAAAATAAAGAATTTATAGTTACTTAAAGCAGGTAATAATTAATATTTTGCCTTTTTATCATTTTTCGTATTATGATAATAAAACAGAATTATAATATTAATATACATATAAATCGTCAATTTCTGTCTATCAACGTTAAAAATGTAAGCTACAAAGTCATGCGATCCAGTTGTACATTTTTATTTATTGCGGCACTACTATTGCGTTTAAGGTTTTTTTTTTATTTAGTGCCTTAGGATCCTTTCTTCTTTTTCATTTTGCCGGCGGTTGTCATGATCTCGAGGGGGAGCGCAACTATTCCACTAAACTGCTTCGCCTAATGTATCATTTGTGGGGTTCGCCGAGTTGACCTCAGAAAACGTTGACAGGCCTCCCGGTTTTGGATTGTTCCATGTGTGAGGCCAACTAAATGCAGGTGTCGTTGCATATTTTCATCCAGGAGTTTTTGCGTCTGCCTTTCTTCCGCGATAGTGTTGGAACGTCTTGTGCTACTGCCTTTTGAACTGGGTTCTCATGGCATCTTCTTTGTACATGACAGTACCAGCTAAGTTGGTCATGCTGTATTTTGTCCAAGATGGTATTTTTGAGGTGTAGGCTTCCTCGGATTCTCTTGCTTCTATTCTTATTCGATCGCGCTTTGTCACTCCTGCTGTCATGCGAAGCATCTTCATTTCAGCTGCCGTCAATTTACACTCATACTTCTTGTACATTGTAAAACACTGTGAACCTTATGTAAGCGCTAGACAAACAACCGCAATGTAGAGCTTTCCTTTCAGCTAAGGGGCATGTTTCTATCACAGAAAATGGCAGAGTTTTGCCGCCACTTCATCCACCCTACGCTTACGCGATGTTTGATGTCGTAATCGCGAGATCCTTCGGTATTGATCATGGATCCAAGGTATTTAAACTTTTCGCACTTGGGAAGCACTGTTCTATTCAAATAGATGTCCGGAATAGGCATGTGTGGATCAGAAAATGGACAGCATAGGTATTCGGTCTTTTTTACACTAATGCGGTATCCATTTCCCTGCAGAACACCCACCCATACATCAAGTGCTCGTTGCAAGGACACAGGATCTTCACTCATGATGGCTCCATCGTCAGCAAAGAATAACTGATTCTCTTTGAGGTCCGTCACCTTATCCTCAAGCTGAAAATCAAGGACAGTATAAAGAGCAAAGGACTCAAGAAGATTCCCTGGTGCACACCTACTCTAATTGGGAACTCTTGGGTGATTCCTGCGGGGCATCTTAACTTTTGTTTTAATTTGCTCATACATGTACGTGATCATCCGCACGAAGACTTCCGGAACTCCTCGTTTGCCTAAGTGAAACCCATATCAGATCTCGTGGTTGTCTGTCGATGCTTTTTCAAAATCAACCAATACAATATGCAAATCTCTTGAGGAATCCCTATATTTTTCCATTCTGATTCTTATACTCTGAATAGCATCTGTGGTTGATTTACCCGAAATACATTGAAATATTAATAAAAATCAATAAATGAACAATTTATAAAATTTTAGTTAAGTAAAATTTTTTAATTCAAATTTTAAGGTCGATTATTATAAAATTTGATCTGTAGCGTTTTTTTATTCTCCAGAGAATGTTTAAAATTGTTTCTTCTAGAAGCAAATATTACGAAACTTCCGAGAAAACCATTATTTACATTTTTTTTGATTTTCACTCTTACAGCAACATTTTAATAATAAGAATATAATAATTAATAATAAGAAAATTATTTTTTTTTGTAAAACAAATACTTAACCTCTTAGGGGAACTAGAAAAAATATAAAAAAAAAAGTTAATTTAATTATGAAAAAAGAGCAAGTTTAACAAACAAACAGAAAATGTACATCGTGTTTGTTTGTATTTGATTAGATTTTTTTTTAAAGTGTTTCTGTAGTTTTTGGAAAGATTTAAATTGATAAAATGCAGAGTATTGCACATATATAGTAAAAGAATTTTTTTATAAATCTATTTAAACAAATGAAGTTTGATTTTTGACATGAGATATATGTACAAGATATTTTTAAGAAATCTCTCTCAGGATTGAAGAGAGATTTTAGTAGGAGGAATAAGATAATACACGTTCTTCAATTAAAATACATAATCTTAACGATCATTTTATATCGATTTAATTTTGTTTGTCTTAATTATAATTAAAATTACCATCAACATAGCTGACAAAAATTACACTTTCACTTCTGTTTATCACTCTATGCCTTTAATTTGAGACTTAAAACAATTTAATGTTTTTGTTATATAAAAAAAAACACCATTAAACTTGTAATCTGAGACAAATTTTAATAGACTTTTACCTTGCTACGTGAATTTAAACAAATTACCTTACATATTTCTGAATATCTACTCAATGGCTTTGTTGATTTTTCCATTATTTTGCATTCATGTAGTTCGAAGCTAGTATAAAAATAATGCATTTAAAATTTGTGTAATTAATTTTCTAACGATCAACTAAAATCAAAGAGAAAATCTTGTTTTTGTTTGACATTTTAATATTTTTAATTTTTTGTTCAAAATCAAAAAATTGAATATTGATATTTTAACTTGTTTTTTATATTTCCTTATTATAGATTTAAAATATTATCGACCCAATAATGTACTCCGTCAATGTTTAGCTACATTCTATTTGTTAACTACACAAGAGCAAGTTCTTTTTTTCATTTTCCTCCTAGGATCCCGATTGTTCTAGCATTCGGTTCTATTTTATTTTGGTGTGCAATCTTTAAGGATTTCTTAAAGGCCAAATTACTCAAAGCATACTTTTCAACTTTATCAAACTGTATAAAAAATGAAGAAGCATAAGAAATGAGCTTTCTAATACAAACTTATTTCCAGCTATAATTGAATTACAATTCGAATAATTGAAACTGAATTCAGTTCAACAGAATGCGTTAAACTTTATTCCTGGTTTGTAAGTCGGAAGGAAGTTTAAATTTTATTGAAATTAATAAAAAAAAAGTATCACTTTCTCAACAAAACAACAAACTCTATGTGCCTTGCGAATGGCAACGAATTTGTTCACACCCAACGACCGGGGCAAATTTTAGTTTATTGATTCAATTTTAATTTCAAGCTTATCTACGAATTAGATTCACTTAATTCAAGGATGGCATATTCACACGATTACACAATAGTGCGAGTTCAAACAAAATGTATGATATAAAGCCGGAATCCTCTGTATCCACATCCAAATCCATCATAATAAATTGGAGTATGATGTCAAATAAAAAGCTGGTTACTTTCTTCATCAGCGGTTGCAAAGGTAAAGTTTATTGGCATCTTGCCAGCAGTTTAAAAGAACTTGGGAAACAAAAATTCAATTAAAAAATGTGCGTTCACTAGGGAATATAATAAAATTTTATTTTTTGACCCCATTTTGCTGATTTAATCTGCTGATAACAACCACCCCCTTCCTCCCACACTTATTCACACTCGCAAATTCCCATTTGAATTACATCATTCATACAGAGCCATTATTGTCAATTGGCCAAAAATATATTTATGTCAAACATTAACACGAAATATTTCACAAGCGTGTAAAGAATTCTCATGTAAAACTTCCGTAGATTCAGGCACTAATAACAAAACAAAAATAAAACAACGGTTTTGCAACTGGAGGATCAGATACGTGATCCGATCGTGCTCATCGCGCGAGTAAACAAGTTAATTGCATTAAATCAGAACACCGATTATTTTCACTTCCCATACATTCGTATATGATGTGTACAGAGCTGACCATACAGCACACAGTGGGGCCTTAAACCTAAAACAAGGAAAAGTTAAAGCGTACAATTCGAAATGTTCTAAAAATAGGCAATTTTTAAAAATATTTGATACAAAAGTTGGAAAAAAAAATATGCACGAACTTGCTCTTCTTGTTAAAAACTAGAATGTTTCTAGGCACTGACGAATATTTAAGTTTTTCCGCAAAACAGTGATAACACAAGTAGCACAGAATTACTTAAAGAAGGATTTAGGAATTCTACATCTATACTTGCATGCTTCTTAAAAAGGATTTAAGTTCATATTAAGTAGAGAAAAGGCGCAAGTGGGCGGTCCGATATAACTAATTAAGAAGCTAAACTGAATTATTAAAACATTCTTTAATATTTCCGTGCTACTTCTTAAATAGGTATACTTACTTACTTAGGTCCTCGGACCTATTACGTCCGTGATGTTTCCCTTACAGGACATAGGGCCTCCACTACACCTACGCGCCATCGTGAACGATTTCTTGAAATATATTTCAGTTCTCTCCAACTTTTCCCCAGTCGTGCCGATTCCTGTTCGACCGTTCTTCGCCATGTACTTCTAGGCCGGCCCACTTGTCTTCCCTCCTGTGTGAGCGGCTTCCACTGCATTGCTTGAGATGCAATGCACCGATCACCTTTTCGTAGCATATGGCCAATCCACTGCCACTTTCTTCTTCGTATAATGGAGTCTATGGGCTCCTGACCCGTTCTCGCATTTAGTTCGGCATTGGAAATACGGTTGGGCCAGAAAATCCTCAAGATGTTTCGTAGACATCTATTAACGAAGGTTTGCAGCTTTCTAGTGACAGTGTCAGTGACTTTCCAAGTGCTGCAGCCGTAAAGCAGAACGGATTCACCATTGGAGCGGAACAGTCGTAGCTTGGTCTTTAAGCTAAAAGAGTTGTTTCTCCATATTTTGGACAGCATTCCGAACGCAGCCTTTGCTTTTCTGATTCGGCAGTTTACGTCCAGTTCAGTTCCGCCACCCGTAGAGACAATACTCCCAAGATATTGGAAATCCTCTACCATCTCTACCGGTTGTCCAGAAATATTTACTTGGATTGATGAGGAAGTTCCAAGGCTGATCCTTTTAGTTTTTGCCGAGTTGATCTTAAGCCCTACGATTTCTGCTTCTCTCTCCACCCTTGTTGTCATTTGATGGAGATCCATGATCCTATTAGAGAGTAAGCATACGTCGTCCGCGTAGTCTAGCCACTGAATTCCTCTATTTCCATTTGACAAAGCTGCGTGCAGTACGTCACTTATCACCAACAGGAACAGTATTGGTGACAGTATACAGCCTTGCCTTACTCCACTTTGGATTTCAAACTCCTCTCACAGCCTACCTTTGTGCAAAACGTGACACTTGGATCCATCATATGTAGCCTTGATAATAGCAATCAATTTATCTGGGATGCCCCTCCTGCGCAAAACAAGCCAAATAAATTCTCTATTGACACTGTCGAACGCCTTTTCAAAATCATATGAACAGCAGGTGGAAAGGTGATCGATATTCAACGCACTGTTCGATGATGATCCGCAAGGTGTTGATGTGATCCACACAGGAAGATCCAGTGCGGAAACCTGCTTGTTCGGCGTCGAGTGTGTCTTCGAGGTGGTCTTTAATTCGGTCCAATACTATCCTTGCTATTATCTTGGCTTCGGGTAGCTCAGTGGGAATAGGGTTCTTTTCACTGGCGAAAACGCGGTTTAAAACCGCAGAAAAGTGTTCCCTCCACCTTATGAGCTGGTCCTCATCCGAAATTAGCAGGGATCCGTTTGTGTCTTTAACCAGGTGTTGTTTAGAGCTCTGGACACCAGTGAGCTCTTTGGTAATTCTGTAGACGGTCCTACTGTCACACCTGCTAGCGGCTTCTTCTGCTTCTGAAGCCAATGCGTTGATGTAGTTACGCTTATCACGTCCTACACTACGGTGAACTTCCCTCATCTTCATGCAGTACGTAGACTCAAGCTCGTTTCTCCCTGCTGCTGGGGTAGCTGCGATGCGAGCTTTAAGATGTTTCCTTTCTTCAATCCTTGCCCAAGTTTCGTCGGAAAGCCAAGCACTATTTCTCCCTTGCGCCCGGCCGACTATACTTTCAGCACCGGATATGAACACATTTTTCACAGCACACCAAAGATTTTCGATGGATGTGGTTTCCGTGCTGCTGATTGCGTTCAATCCTTGTGAAAGGTGGTCCCCTAGTTGTTGGCGCACTGCGGGATCCTTTAGTCTATCTGTATTAAACTTGGGCATTCGAGTGTTTCCTTGGGATCTCCGAACTGCAGCTGTACGCAATTCTACGGTAGCAACCATCAGATGGTGGTCCCGGGCCATTCCCATGTCAGCACCTCTTCTGTTACGGACGTCCTGGAGACTGCTTCTAAAACGCCGGCTGATCGCATAATAGGTATGCCATTTTCGAATAAAGGAGCTAAATTGAAATATTCTTCTTAAAAACTTCGGTACTACTTCTTAAATAGGTATGACATTTTCGCTAAATTGATTTATTGAAACATTCTTCTTAATTACTTCCGAACTACTTCTTAAATCGGTATGACATTTTCTTTGCCCTTCACAAGTCGTCTTTAATAATTCTTAACTCCTTCTTTAAGAGGTACATATGTACATATGTACATATATGGTAATTCTGAAAAAAAAAAAAATATTTTTTATTCTATTAAATTTTGTTGTCAACTTTATTATCTTCTTTTTTTTATTTATTTTCAACTATTTTGTTATTGCATTTTCCTGTAATTAAATTATTTTTGTATTAAATCTCAATTTTTTGTTTATTTACCTGTGCTTCCACCGGGAATCGAACTCGAGTTCTTCCGCATGCCGTTCGTGTGCGCTACCGACTCAGCCAATCTGTTGAAAGAATTTTACATATTTCAGCAATTTGAGTTCGTTTGTATCCCGATCTCTTTTTTTTTTTTGCCCAATAGGTAATTATCCATTTTCTATGGGTGCTTCGGCTCAGAGCAAATACCAACAAATTTGGTACCAAATAATCAAATGTGAAAAAAAAAAAAACAAAACAAAAAAAATAATAATGGTGGACGCGGCTGAGAATGGAACCCAAGACCTCCGGCGTGGCAGTTGAATGCACTTTTTTTTTAATTCATTTTTATTTTATATTCATCTTAAAACTAGCTTAATGCTATACAAAAATTCAGAAAAACTACCCTACTTATCAAAATCTTAGAACTAACTTACTGGCCCTATGTTGAGTGCACTAACCATTACGCTACGCGCTACTACTTACTTCCATCAAATCATGTGTCGCAATCTTAAATACTATTATAAGAAGATCAAAAGAAGTATTTAAGAATCATAAAAATACCAGAGCCACGCCTTTCAAAATTAAGAACAGTTTTTGAAGGATTAAAGAAGTATTTAAAAAAGAAGGTAAAGAAACATTTGAAAAAAGCAAATCGAGGAAGGATTTAAGAATACTTTAAGTAGAAGTGAACATAATAATTTAAGACCTTGACGAAAATACCTAATAAAGAAGAAATACAGATCAATTTAAGAAGTCGTAAACTGGCAAACCGTAAACTCGCTACTTGCGAACGGTCTTAAATCTTAGATCCGACAAATTCTTTAATTTTGAAAGTCTTCGCTTTAAAATTATTTTGGAAAATCACTTTCTTGAGGTAATTCTCTCACTTTCTACAACAAAATAACGGACTGGGTACGATATGCCGTCTTTCAAAATGTGTAGTCCTAGTCATAATCTCGAAAAAAAAAAATGTCGATTGGTTAAATGATCGACTGATAAAAATATCGAAAAAAACCTGGCTCGACTTTTTTAAAAGTCGATTTTCAAAATGTGAGTTGAAAATGTTGACAGTAATTGACATTAATTGAGTTTTCAACAGTCGAGATTTTGATAAACGGCATTTTCATTCGACATTTCGGGCGCAGAAAAACAATCTAGTTTTTGACAAGGCTTTAGAGAGTTTTCTGGCAAGAGGCTAGCATGGGTAAGCACATGCTAGAACAAGGTCCTTGGGGTTTATGAACGCTTTTGCCAGGCAAAAAAAAAGAAGTTGGGTTATGTGGGACTTGATCCCGCGATCTTCTGCTCGTCAGTCCAATGCGCTACCAAGGGGTTAACACGCTATACAAAAATTCAACGTCGAAAGTGAATAACTTTCATACTCTTATGTTTCATACCAAATTGCATAATAAATACATACAGAATCGAAGAGGATTTTAAGTACTTGCTATTTAGGTAGAACAATTTAGAACAGGTTCTTACAGGGGTCCATAGTAAAAAAGTGTGATTTGAAAAAAAAGACAAAGGAAAGAGAGAAAAAAGTGTCGTATGATAGTGAAATCGCATGGTGCTTATAAATGTTTTGTTTTTGGTGTACAAGAGATATTCCTGATTGTGTACCGAAACATGTGCAACAAGTTTTGACTAGGGAAGGCCTCACGAGTTTTTGAAAAGCTTCCCTCGTCTAAATCTTGTGTCCAGCAAGGGCTTGCCAAGTATCTGACAATTTTTCCTTGTCCAGATTTTCCCTACTGAAAACTTAGTAGGGCCTTGCCAAAAAAAAGATTGAAACTTGAAATTTTTTTAGCTGGGTATAACAGAGATTTTGATAGTCGCCATTTTAATAGTTGAAATTTTAAATATATTAAAGTTAAGGGAATGATGATAAGTTGATTATCGAAATGTCGAGCTCTTAAAATATCTCACTGGCTGGTTTCACATAGTCTTCAATAATTAGTCGAATTTTTTTTTTTTTTTGGTCGAGATTTTAAAACTAGGTCATATTATCGAAGTATAGATATTTTAAAAGCCGACTTTTTATACAATTTTCTTGGGAAAAAGTATCAAGAAGTCGAATTTTTCAAGGTAGTCGACACTTTGTCAAGTCAAGATTTCATAATGTCGACATTTTTGAAGTCCATAAAAAAAAATTGACAGCAGTTTAAATTTTTAAAAAAGTCGATAAAAGTCGACATTTTGACCAGTTGACATTTTGTGTGTCGATCATTTGTATACGTCACCACAACATAACATATTCCCAATTTTTCTTTGGAGATAAATGTGATGGAACCACGAAATGATATTTTTTTTTAATAATTTTGACTTTGATAAAGATGAATAAACAATAAATTATAAAAAAAATAATGATAAAACAATATATTTAAACAAACAAAATTCGCAGATTTATATTATTTTGTAATATTTATTTTTCCAGTGTTAGAATCTATCTAACCCACTGTTAACATGATTTTCTTGCATTTATTTAAATTCTGTTTTTTAGTTTTTCAATTACACATTAACTGTAGGCATATAAATTGTGTGTGTGCTGAATGCTTTTCAACATTGAGATCCCTTTAGCACCGTTAAATTCAAACACAGAGCCACACAACTGCAGCGGGCAGCCAGCAGCGCCAGCGGTTGTAATAACATACGGGGTCAGCCGTTGTTGCGGAAACAAAAACATATTGACTGCGATTTTCATCATTATTTCTTTGTATTTTCATCATAATGCATAAACTGTAGAAACAATAATAATACAAAAAAAAAATAAATACAATTAAAATCGGTTACAGTTACAACAGACATGATTCATATAGTGATTTCCATACCTATCATATAAAATTTAATACAAAAATCAAAGGCACAGCAAAAGTATTGTGGTCAAAACACTGCAAAACTCGCACAATTTCGATGCGAAGAAAACGCGAAGAGCATAACCTTCACACACAAGAAACAGAAAATAATAATAATAAACGCATGATTTAAATTAGTATATTATATAGATATTGGCCAAAAGAAAAGTGTAACAGTGATTTTTTTTTTGATTAACAAGAGGAAGTTTTTCTTGGCCATCACAACGCAACTAGCTGTTGTTACTGCAACGTGATTGTCTGACGATGACGATTGCATCAAGAGGTGTGTGCTATATCCGCAATTTTGCATTGATATGTGTAGAAGAAGGGAAAATTGAAAAAAGAATGACCGTTGAGGTAATTCATAAGGAAGAGAATAAGTATAGTTATTCTTATTCGAGAAACGGGAAAGTTAAAATAACTTTTAAAAAAGGACCACCATGAAGTTACTGTTGAGCAGCGGTAAAGAAGATTTTTGCAATAAGACGTTGATTATGTTCTGCAGATGCTGACCTAGATTTGATTTAGTTCTGACGAAATAATTACAGAAAATAAATTGGTGGTGCAACAGTTCGTTTATGAACCAGGGCCTATAGTGCGGTCAAGTAAGACTTTCACTGGGACCTAAATCCGAGGTCAAGTTTGACTTCACTATTCAATAGGGTATTGGCTCACGACATTTTGCCCAACAGTACCTAGGGTCATTTGGCTGCCATTTTGTTTTTAATGTACATTTAGATTTTTGCTTATAACTCGCGCATTTTTGATCTTAGAAAAAAAAGTTGTACACGAAACTTGTAGAAAATTAAATTTTCTATAAAATATATTTCACAACTATTTTCGCTAATCACCCTTGATTAAAAGTTACATCACATTTAAAAATCGCTTATAATTTTTTTTTTCTCACAGCAAAAAAACTTTTAATTATCTATATTGCTTGCTTCTACAGTTTCTTAATTGGAATAACGATACTCGCTCTGGGGCGAATATACGCTCGAGCAATCCGCACGGAATAAGTTTTTTATATTTTTTTTTAATACAATTAGTACAGTTACTATACGTATACATTCACGTATGCGTCAAATTTAGTATTTCTGATTTTCAGTTCAGGATATTGGCCTAAGTTTTCGACCTCGAGCAGTGGTCAAAAATTAAAAAAAAACGCGATTTGTTCGCGCTTTTTTCAGTTAATGGCGATTTTTGTCCTAATGAAGTAATTTTAAATAAAAAGATTGTTCTACGACTCCAAAGTAACCTAATTTGCTCCAATTTGAGCCCAAAACCATTTCTGTACACCGACTTGTAGAAATTTAATTTTCTACAAGTTTGTAGTACAACTCTTTTTGTAAGATTAGAAATGGTCGAGTTATAAGCAAAAATCAAAATGAACATTAAAAACAAAATGGCGACCAAATGACTCTAGGTACAGTTATGCAAAATGTGATTTTAGACTCGTGAACCAATACCATATCGAATAGTAAAGTCAAACTTGACCTCGGATTTAGGTCCCAGTTCGCCATATATTCAAATCTAACTTGACCGTACTTCCTTTTGAATTACAACAGCTTAACTAATATTGCAGGATCCTGCTACGGTAGTACGAACAAAAATCAATATGGCAGGCGTTTATTATTTTTATTATTTTAGACCGTTTTCACACAAGGAAACTGAGTTGCCATAAACTAGCTAGTTTGTGGGCGAGAAGGTTGAGAGGGGAGATTTTTTCTATCTTCCCCTTACGCCTTTCTCGCCTACAAACTAAAAATTGCTGGCAACTCAGTTTCCTTGTGTGAAAGCGGTTTACTTAAACTTAAATTCATAATACATATACGGAATTAAGAAATAAGTTCGAGTAAATTTTATGAAATATGTACCAAATGACTTGTTGACAAGTTGGTAGAAAATTCTATGTTAAGATAATACACGAACGGAGCATAATTTTTTTGTTTTAAACGCGTTGTACCTACCTAATACCTATTTGCGGTCCTAAGTAAAAAGGGCACATCTCCATTTTTGTAGTTTTGAGATACTAAATGCGTTTAACTGGTTTTGGTTTCTTTGAAAATCATATACGAAAATGGATGTATGCCCATTTTCATAAGTGATTTTAAGCTATTTGCAGTTGGAAATATGAATTTTTTTTTTAACACAAAGATGAGACACTTTTTCACGATTCCAAATATGCCTCAAACTCAACTTTTTATTTTTGGCGCTTAGGCTCTTTTTACTTAAGATGGCGCAGTATTAATGTCAGTTTCTTTGTAAGTAAACCAACTTACTTAATATGGCTGGAAAATGGACCTTTGCTTCATTTAGTTGGCAAGAATGGAGCAGACCTATAGACATATTGGTGCGAAGTTAGTCCAAAATATAACATCTCAAAAAGGGTTCCACAGATTTAAAAAAAAAAAATTAGTTTTCTACAAGACACTAGAGAGTTTTACATAGACTCTGGCAAGGAGCTAGCAAGTGTAAGCAAAGGCTAAAGCAAGAGCCTTGGTGATTATAAACCTTTTTGCCTTGTCATCGTCAGGCACAACAAAAAAGTTGGCTTATGCGGGATTTGATCCCCAAATACCCAAGTCAAACAAGACACAAAAATCTCAAAATATAAACAAATTTCCGATAACGCTTAAACTTGGTGGGGACCTTCCACAGACTAAAATTAAGCAATGGCGAAAAGACATGGTCAGTGTCGAAAAAATCAGTTTTTAGCAAATAACTTTTTAACGATAAATTATATCGAAAAGTAGTTTGAGTAGGTACAGTTTGTAGATCACAAAATTCTCTACAAAAAAGGCTCATAAACCTTTTTTTGTTTTTTCCTATAAAATGTTTGCCCAAACTAGACAGAAACTTGGAATTTTTCCAGCCGGTCAATTTTCCGGAGTTATAACTTTGGATTTCAACGTGGCAATATCGCATAATTCTCTAAAATATATCCAAATGTTAGAAATATTGATAATTTAAGTAAATTTCTATAAAAGACCGAGAAAAATGCGAGACAGTTAAGATAAAATTTTCAGAACAACCTTACCTAAAAAACATTGCCACGCAGAAAAAAAATGTCAATTGAAAAATAATTTTGATTTCCAACAACTTTGGTTTCAATATTTTTGTTGTTAAAACCAATAGGTTTGGAGAAATAGAATAGTTCGCGTTTTCTCAAGAGTTTTCAATTTTTTTTTTCTGAAAGTCAATAAGATTATTGAATATTGAAATCCAAAAATGCACTTAATTACGTAAAATGTTCGAAAACAAGTTTGAAAAACCAATTTTCTTTTTTTCTAAATTATTGTTTTACTTAAAAAAAACATTTGTATTTGATAGAGTTTAGCACCAAGATCTCTTATCGAAAATGCGTGCATTTGGTATCGACAAATCTCTAATTCGCTGGATTAGAAACTACCTTTCGGACCGTTCAATACGAGTTGTATTGGACGATTTCAAGTCTGAAATCCATAAAATAAATGCTTGTGTGCCCCAGGGATCCGTTTTGTCTCCGGCTCTCTTCGATGTTTTGTCTGAAACTTAAATAATCCATTGAACTGTTTCGCTGACAACAGTATACTCAGCTTCTCATATTCGTTTACAGATTCACACCCATGTCCTTCGGATATGGAACTTGAAGCTCATTAAATTCAGATCTCGACAGCATTGTCCAATGGGGAATCAAAAACCGCGTAGAATTTAATGCTTCAAAAACTCAATTCTGTATGCGGTCGTTAAAGTGAAACCCACTCCCAATGCCGCTTTCCATGGTTAGGGCTGGTCACGAAACGAGAAAAGTCTCGGTCTCGATCTCGGGCTCGCATGACGAGACCGAGACGAGACGAAACGAGACTGCCTTTTAAGCAACCGAGACGAGACTGTATATTTGGACCGACATTTAGAGAGAGTCTAATAAATTAAAAAAATCCAATTTCAGTTAAATATTTATTTTCTTCTGCACATATTCAAACGATAATCGAAAATATTTCGTTCCAATAATCAACAGTTTGTCCGAAAATCAAATTTTTTTGGAGACGAGACCGAGACGAGACTTAATTATACGAGACCGAGACGAGACTGAAAATTTTCAATTTTAAAGAGACCGAGACGAGACTTACAAAAGTCTCGCAGAGTCTCGTCTCGTGGCCAGCCCTATCCATGGTCGGCACTTGCATCGAGGAAACCGAAAAGCTCTCAGTTCTTGGTATGTGTGTCACAGACCACCTTATGTGGAATTACCACATATTTGACGTGGCCAAAAACGCTGCTAAGTGCTTAGAAATTCTCCGAAAATGCAAGAAATTCTTTACCCCCCCCCCCCCCTCTGATCTGGGTATAATCTACAAAGCCTTAATTCGTCCAAAGCTTGAGTATAAATCACATATATGGGCAGGCGGTGCTCCTATTACTCAAATAAGCTTGTTGGATAGAATTCAAAAAAGGGCCCTAAAAATGATAGGTGATAGAACAATAACGGCAACAATAGCATCCCTCGAACACCGCCGCGCCTGTCTCTCACTGTTCTATTGCTCTTTTTGTGAACAGTGTTCAAGTGAAATAGTCAGTAGAAATGCTCAACTTCGGACGTACCGTTAAGTATAGAGATTCTTTCTTTAGTCGCATAACAAGAATGTGGAATGCCTTACCCCCCCCCCCCATTTTGATAATCGGAACTTCAAAACCAATGTACATCGGTACCTCCTTTTGAACCCTTCCTTATTTTCCTAACTCTCGCACTGTGCTTGTCATATTAAGGGTAGTAAAACCCCTTTAGTGCGCGGCATGTTTAAAAAACTTCAAAAATAAAAGAATGTATGCCGGACTTTAAAAAAAGCTATGAATAATATTGTTTTGTTTATGAATGTTTGAATTTTCAACAACCACTTGAGTGGGCTACCACCATTGTATTTGGCTGGAAATTGTTTTGTGTCCGTTGTTTTTTAATTTTTTTTCTACGTTAAGATAATAAAATTAACAACCCCGCCTAAACGGGGAAAATAAGTTCCACATCAAAACGATTTATTTTGCTTTGACCGAACTTACACGCTCTCTAGATTTTTTTTTAATTTTCATATTAAGTGAATCACCCTCTTAATTGCCTGAATGTATCCAATCGTCCTGGGTTCTGTGATAAATATTTAGTTTCTTCACCAAAATCGATTGGTAAGCTCAAGTTTAACTAAGAAACTAGCATAATTTCGCACTGCAAAGATTGGTGTAAGAAATTCAATTCATATTTAATTTCAATGAAGATACTTTTCATCTTTATGAATTAAAATTTAGCCGGAAAATGTTTACAATCTGAACCTAGAAGCAAAAAATATAATTACACAGTCTCGGTTGCACCTTGCACCAACTAACTTGTTTGTATAATGAACATTTTTCTTGCAACTCCTTTGATTTCTTGTTATAACCAAATAATCTGGTTCCAGGGAAATGGTAGGTATACCTATAGACCAACAAGATTGAATATTTTTTTTTCTTTAACCAATTATTATTGTACAAAATTTCTCAATAGCTTGTCACGTTGTCACACATGTATAAAATCAACAAGGAAAAAAGGAGTTCCAATTACCCAATGAGATAGGGGCGAGGTTAGCAGAGCACCAGCACTTCTGTGTGCCAAAACTGCCAAACGCTTCCGTTTCCGTACATGATGCCACAATCTAATTGTGCTGTCATGGGACAAAATCAATCTTTTTGTTTTGAAATTTTCCACAGTATAGGGGTACCACACTTGGGATTGATATACCTACTTGATCTTCCTCGAGTAAAATTTATGTTTTCATCTTATGCAATTTCTAATTGAGACTGAGAGTGATATGCTAATTATGTCACAATGAGGATGATACCTTTTTCGCGCATGCAGGAAGGTCTTTTGTATTTTTTTTTATAAAACATAAATGACATGGTTTGAGACTTTGATGAATTTGAGCTGACACTGGAATTCCCCCTCTGAGTATTTCCCAACATAGACAATCACTTTCGCCAAACAACTCTTGGACATGCCACCCAAATTGAATGTCTTCATTAATACACAGACTGTCTTGATGATGATAATAATAATTAAATGAAACGAAACCAGCAGCAAAAAAGTGCCCTCACGCACAACCAACCAATTCTGCCGCCAATGCTATTAAATAGAAACACAGACCGCCCGCAACTATCTCTTTATCTATAAATTGTACACCCAAATGAAAACGAAACTCATGAATGAATGGAAAATAACTAATTAATTACCCAACTAGTGGGGTTTTGCCCAAAGGGGCATGACTTTTCACTATAACTCATCCATACATATCTGCTGGTTGAGTCCAAGTGTCGTCCGACCCTAACAATCAAATTAACCCAGATTGTAGGTGAAACGAAAGTATCTTGCAACCATTTTTTTTTTTTTTTTTTGTTTTGGTTTCCATCGTAGCTGGCACACGTTACAGTGTTGTTATTGTTTGAACAAAATTTCTCCACAACGACGACGATGAATTAAACTTGCACCGATGCTGATGATGGAACTGATTTAATTAGTTAATAATTTCATTATTTTTTGTTTTATTGTTATTGCTATATGAATATCTTGGGTATCTATCTATCTATGGTTGTTGAGATTTCTTGTAGATGTGACAATTAAAATTGCTGTGTGTAAACGCGTACTTGGATGCGATAGTTTGATTGCGTGACAGGTCTCTCGACGATAAAACATCAAATGCGCGTGATTAAAATAACAAACTAATTCCACATGTCTCTATATAAATGACTATTCACATTTTGTTTTGGAAATCCATCATGAATGCTTCTTTGTTTTTTTTTTTTTTTTGTTTAAGGTTGACGGCTTGGAAAGTAATCTTTCGAATAAGTTATCTAATGTATATGGCCGGAACTTAAGGTCGACATTTCTACAAACTTATTCATTTGCGCAGTGCAGAATTTAAATAATTCTTAAGAAATTTTGTTTAACACACTATAAATAATAAATATGAGCCTTAAATTTAGCTTATGTGTCCAAAAAGTTCTCCGATTTCTTACGAATCAGAAAATGTTTGATTCGGAAGAATACCTTAATGCAAAAAACCTTTCTTTACTCTTTTGACGAATACCTCATAAGAGCCGAATTATCAATTAATCTATGAAATAGTTTTATTCTTCACATAAAATTAGTTTTCCTAATACCGCCATTTAGGATTTTCAAAAAAAGTTATGCCATATTGTGTTGCCATGTGCCGTAAATATTTAAAAATATTTTTTCTGATTTGTGAAAAATAAAACTTGTGGTGTGTTGTTAGTAGGGCTGGCCACGAGACGAGAAAATTCTCAGTCTCACATGACGAGACCGAGACGAGACTGGCTTTTAAGCAACCGAGGCGAGACTGTATATTTGAACCGAAATTTACAGAGAATCTAATAAATCTAAAAAATCCAATTTCAGTTAAATATTTATATTCTTTTGCAAGTATTCCAACTAGGTAGGTAGGTAGAGATGGCGGTCACAAGCATCCTTGCTCGAAGACCCAATTAACGCGGTAATGCGCCGTTTTGATACCATAACTCGTTTGACCTGTGGGTTAAAAGAACATTTTTAAAGAAAAAGAGGGTATTTGGTGATAGATCTCCCAACGGATCATCGCCTACGCCCGAGTTCAGCTGCAGTATGCTACGCTAAGCAATTTGCTGATTTGCCCGGGACGCATACGATCTGATCCCTTAGGGTAATCATCTAGTCGCACACTCGGATCTGGTAATCTCTGTACACCTCCGTCTGTTTGCACAACATGACTTGTGGTTACCAGAGAAAGTACCACCCGCCTGTATGACCAGACGCATTTATTGGATTTAGACATGTGATGAAACTTATTAAGGATTTGGACATAGGAAAAACACCCGATAGGACCAAAGTTCGCAACTAAAAACCATCTACACTGTGCCAACTAGGCAACTTGTTGACTGGTATTGAAGCGAAGGTTGGCACAACCTTGTGATCCTCCGGTCCTCGTGCACCATGAGCCACCTTCAAAAACCAGTAGTCTGCTAGCTCACAGTCATAGGAGTTTGGGGAAGAAAATGGTGCAAAAGGAAACCGAAGTTAATTCTAGATCCATTGAAACATTCTTGAACTTGAAAATAGGAAAACACTCAAAAGGGTCGAAGTCCGCAACTTAGACCCATCTACACTGTGCCACCTAGGCACTTGTTGGCTGGTATTGAAGCGGAGATCGGCCCAATTGTGTGATCGTCCGGTCCTCGTGCACCATGAGCCACCTTCGAAAACCGTTAGTCTGCTAGCTCGCAGTCATAGGAGTTTGGGGAAGAAGACGGTGCAAGATGAACCGAAGTAAATCCTAGATCCATTTCGTCGCGTTGAGGAAAGAAGTCAAATCTTTGATCTTCGTTCCGGAGAGTTCGTGAAGGTCGTCAAAAAAGGGCTTCCCAAAAGATTGTTGCCTCATTCTGGCCAAAGCGGGACATTTACAGAGGAAATGAAAGACTGTTTCCTTTTCCTGCTGGTCCCCACAACTACGACAGTGAGTATTGTAGGGGATGCCAAGCTTCGCCGCATGTTCTCCTATTGGCCAGTGTCCAGTGAATGTTGCAACAATCCTTGCTATGTCTCGCCTGGGTCTGCACATTAGGTTAATAGTTCGGGATTTATTATAGGTAGGCCAGATTTTTCTAGCAATAATGCAGTTAGTTAAACTATTCCACCTACGATTAGATTCTGAGAGAAAAATTGAGAATATATTGCCCTCCATAACTCCAAGAGGAATACTAACTCTTTCCGCAAGTGAGTTATGAAGGGCTGAACCTTGCCTGGCCAGCTCGTCAGCCCGCTCATTCCCCTCAATGCCACTGTGACCCGGAACCCAGATAAGAGTGACCCTGAGGTTAGTGTTCAGACTCAGAAGCTCTTCCTGGCATTGTCGTAATAATTTTGAGGATGATGTAGCCGAATTAATGGCTTTGACAGCCGCTTGACTGTCTGAGAAAATAGCTGTATTTCGGTTCTGGTTTGGATTTTGTTTAAGTAGCTTGCATGCTTCCCTGATCGCCAGTACTTCAGCCTGAAAGACACTAGCAAAGTCAGGTAGCCGAAATGACCTGGATATATTTAGGGACTCTGAGAAAATACCCGCACCAACACCGCAATCCATCTTTGACCCATCAGTAAAGATAGTTGTGTCGAAGTCTTTCGTCACGACGTCATCATTCCAATCATTTCTGGATGGGAATATAACTTTAAAATCCTTACCGAGGCTCATTGAAGGGGTGCAGTAATCAGTCGGAGTCGAAAACATTTCGGTAGGAATTAAATCCGTGATGTTGCTGTGCCTATAGGGTTTGGCAAACCAGGAGTTCGATTCTTTTAGTCTTATCGCGCTGCAAGATACCAACTATAATCGAAAATATTTTGTTCCAAAATCAACAGGTTGTCCAAGAATCGTATTTTTCGGAGACGAGACCGAGACGAGACTTAATTATACGAGACCGACACGAGACCGAGACTGAAAATTTTCGATTTTAACGAGACCGAGACGAGACTTACAAAAGTCTCGCAGAGTCTCGTCTCGTGGCCAGCCCTAGTTGTTAGGGCCGTAGCGTCCATTGGGGCAAACGGGGCAATGCCCCTAGGCCCCCAACGCAGAAATCCTTATGTATTGTGTCAATAGGTATTCACTTTGGAAAGTTAGATTCGTTCTGATCAATCTCACTTTTTGAGTCATCAATCCAATTGACAAAATCAACTCTAACTTTAGATCCTCCATATAAGCTCGAGATGTATTACGCCAATTCAAGTACTTGTTGTTTCATTTTGTGCATATGTGACCATGATATATATTTTGTTTGTATAATAAAAATAAAAGAATTAGCGAAAGCTGATGCTAGCTGGATGGTGCAACTAGTACGATTTCATTATACGGTGCTCTGGGAAAAAAGTCCGAGAAGAAGTTTGACTTTGATAATTGAAAGAGTATAAGTACATGAACCAAAAACCTCATTTTATACAATTGCATCTAGTGTCATTATGTCGCAGTCTTGTTGTTAACGGTAAATTCTACTTTGACATGTAACTCACGTAGTTCTTATCCCAGACAAAAAATTTATATTGCAAACTTGTAGAAAATTAAATTTTCTACAAATTATGTTTTCTAACTTTATTTTGCTCATTGCTATGGCCTTAAAGTTAGTGTATTTTGTAAAAAAAAAAAAAGTTAGGGTTGATTTTTTTATATTCGTCATATTTATTTTATTTGTAACATCTCATTTTTCTGCTCAATTGCTTTCTATCAGGTTAACATTTTGAAATGACATGAGTTCAATGAAAAATGTTAAGAAATTGGGAAGTTTTTTGATCATTCAAAATTCTTTTCTGCCTTCGAGCTACCCAGATGTATGCACCGCTCTTATAATTTTTTCAACTATTCCTGTTACCACGGCAAAAGCGGAAAGATCTTTTTCAAAGCTGAAATTAATAAAAAATTATTTGCGAAGATTCATGGAACATGAAAAGCTTAGCAATATATCATTGATATCGACTGAAAATCTAAGAGCACGACAAATAAATGTGAGAAAAGTAATTGGTGAGTTCGCTTGAAAAAAATCATTTAAGTAACTACCTAACCCTTTATTCCTGTAAATAGTAAATAATGTTATCAACTTAATATACATATTAATATATTTAAATTTTTTTGCTGAAATTTATTTAGCCCATATTTAGGTTGTAATTGAGAAATAGGGGCCCATATTTGGTTTTGCCCATGTCCAAGAAGCTCTACCTACGGCCCTGTGTGTTGTACTCAGGGGCCGAACTACGTTTTCAGTAAACGAGTGCGGATCTTTTACACGTTATCGAACTATCGAGTAATCACATTTTAGTATGATGTTATACAAAGTATCACGTATCGAATTTAGTTCTTATTGTACTAGGATAATTCAAGTACATATTCCTAAACGTCAATATTTCTAACATTTCATTGGTTGATTGTCACAGCTGCTGGTTTTGAGCTCAAGTTTTGTTTGAGCTTGCGTTTAAAATATAAATTGGCCAATAATATTTTAGGCCAAATCGAAACTTTGTGCACTAAAATCGTGCGAGAATAGTTTTCTGTGTGATGTTTAATTTATTGCAACTCATCCTGTAACACCATTTATTGATATTTTGTAAGAATATTTTGAGGAACAAAATTAATTTTCTCTTTTCTGCTATTTTACGGCTCACTCGTCTGCTTAGAATCTATAGTATGGAAAAACACACGTTCACTGACAAGGAAATGCCAAAAATCGAACTCGATACTCGATACTTAACTCGATATCTTAAGAAGGAATGCCGATTGCAGATAATTCAGTAACGTATAGCTCACTCACTGATGCGGTGCTCCCATGATCCACATATTTACAACTTTTATGACCAAAAATAGATTTAGCTAAGCGTGAAGTAGCCCGTAGCGTAATGGTTAGTGCGTTGGATTGTCACGCTGGAGGTCTGGGACCCCCAGCTTCGTCCACCTAAAAAAAAAAAACTTAAAATTTTCAGGGCTACTGCCTCTTGCAAGGAATTGATAAATCCTCCAAGGGTATCACTTGTCAGGAAAAAGTGCTTCTCGTCTAGCCGTTCGGATTTGGCATACAATTGTAGGTCCCCTCCATTCCTGACGACACGCGCACACAGGAATGGTTGTGAGTTGTTAGTCACTAGGCCCTGGTTGTTCACGAGCCGTTGCGCCACCTTTAACGAATTTAAAAAAAAAAGATTTGCCCAACTTGTGCTGCCTTGTGTGTTTTGCCGTATATATATTTAAGAAAATCGAAAGTTTGCTCAGCAGTATACGCAGTTTAAGAACGAAAATAGAAAAAAGTTGTAGATTACTAGATTTACTTACCACATTTTTCCGCACACAATTTATTTTCCAGACCTTAAATTCTTTGACGTTTGAAGTTTTTTTTTTGTAGCCGTTGACGAAAAAAGTGCGTATGCAAATATAAAAAATTCCGAATTAAATTTTATGGCGTTCTTAGAAGATCAACTATGGAACCCTTGACATCTATGCATCTCTACAAAGTAAAGCACGACAATGAAACAAATTTTTGCATAAACAATTTATAATGGCTTTCGATTTTACTATTTTTATTTTGGCATCTAATAAAACTGCATAAATATATTAAGCCTTTTCGTGTACCTACAAGTTTTTGCTGTCGATTTTGAGACCAAAGAAATGTTTCTTAAAAAGTTGCAAGTATGCTTGTGTTTTCATTATCTCTTTTTGAAGTTTACCAACGCCTCTTCCGCCTCCCCCCAGATGCCGCATGTACTGGAGTCCATTTTTACCGAAGACGACAGTAATTACGGTTACAATTCAGGTCACCACTTATTTAAATTATTTGATGTTACGATAATAAATTAAATTCGCATTCGATTCAAAATGGCAGCGCTTACTTGACGCTTCGCAAAATCTATAATATACATTTAATGGCCGTAAAAGTTATAAATATGTGATTTGTTTTATTTTTTCGGCTTCTGGCAGCACTCGCTGAGCTAAAAAAAAAATCACAACTAATTTTTTTTAAGAAAATCAAAAAAAAATCATAGATACGCAAAATTTGCAAATATGCGATATTTTTAACATTTAGGAACGTGATGGCAGCACAATCGAAAATGACGGTCCTTACTTCACGCTACCAAACTTCGCATATTTTATTTTGCCCGTAAAAGTTGGAAATATGCTAATTTCTTATCTTTTTGGGGTTTTCTGAACTCGAAAAAGCACAACTTTGCTTTCTTCGATTATTCAAAAATTCCAAAAGAAATTCATTCGTAAAAAGTTAGTATGTTGCGTAAAAATGACCAAACCGCTAGTACACTTTTTTTTAAATACGACTGAACCACAAACTTTTTTTTTACCGAAATTCAAAATGTAGATGCTAACAAAATTGCATTGTTAAATTAAAAAAAAAAATTCTATAAAAGAATACAAAATCAGGGGAAAAATCATTGGTATACCTACTTTTGATTTCGTTCACACTTTCCCATAGCAATGCAACTGTTTTAATGCACTATGATACTATGACGTCTTCCTGACAAAAATGCTTAGCCACATTAAAGTCCTTAACTACAAGACCAAGTTCCAAGAAAGGTCTTAAGGCCTCCTATAACAGGTTGCAAGCTTATCCATTATGCTTTTATTTAAACTTTGATTAATTTTGCCAAATTTTTGTAAGGGCCACTTGTCATTTTTTAGTGATTTGTCTACTTTATTACTGACTTAATTTTGTACCTTTGACACAAAACCAATTATGTTTTATTGATGTAAAAATATTAACCTAAGGGCATTCAAGGGAACTACCATTGATTTAAGGTAAAATAAAACAGAAAACAAAGAAACAACATTTAAAAATGAAGGTCATTAAAGGTTGACGAATATAATGGTGACATTTAACAGATATTGTTCTTTTTTTTTCTTATTTCTTTTCACATGCAAATAAGTCTTTCAAATCCATAAACCGCATTAAAGGTTCAACGTATCTTTGATTATTTATCAGAAATATTTAAATACCGATCGATACAGTTAAGAAGCAACCAAATAAAAGGAATTTTGAGTATGGCTTATAAAAATATTATAATGTCATCATAACAATGATTTATTTTTTGCAAATTATGCAAGCAATATAAGCGTGTGCATAACTATGCTTAGATTTTTGTTTTATTATTAACGGATTAGCAAATGTTGAGTCTTGTTTTATTTTCATATTCATAAACAAACATATTTAATATTATTTTTACATAATTTTAATTTATGTATGCATTTATATTTCGAGAGTGAATAATAACTGAGTTTAAATTGACAGAAGCTTAGTTCGTTGTTTCCTTATTTCATGGCGCTCTTTTTCAAAAATGATTATGAACAATCATTTTATATTAACTGCATCGAGATACTCGTAATTTAAAAAAAAAAATTAAATCCCGATTTAAGCCCTGAAATCAAAAGGCTGAAAAATAAGTAAAAGTCGTTCCTAAACGAAAATATAAAAATAAACAACATGCGGTTGAAGAATAAAACTTCTTCTAAAATTATTTTTTAAAGCAGCAATGCAACAAAATGTGACTGCAAACAAAGTTCCACTTAAAGATTAACTGGCCCGAAAGCCTCTTTTCTATCCATGAAAGAACATCAAGTGGTGGTAACTTAACAATGTGCTCTTGGGCTTGACATTTTTTTGTTTCCTAGTACTCGTAGTTATTGCTCGTGATGTTGATTTTAATAGGTCTTTCAACAATTACAGTGTTATAAACTACTAAACTTTTCGGTTGATTTCTTCCACATCTTCACAAACATCATGGTCAAGAGAAATTACTACACAATGACTTCGAGTCTGTGACTGCGGGCGGATAGGCTTTAACTAAAGAAGAAAGTGAGAAAATAAAGTAATTTATCTTAAGATGAGATAAGACTTACTTTAATGTTTTCCTTCTGTTATTATTTTTTTTGTTTTTGGCACGCGTATGGAAATAGTTTTGGTTTCAAACTCAAACCCAATACAACACAACACTTCCGCCACTACCGAACTAAAAAAAAAAAAAAAAACAGTCGTTGTAATGAGTTTTTCGTCAATGTTTTCTGCTAGGCTATTTAATTGCTAACTTTGTCATATAGATAGAAAATTTCGTAATTTTTGTAAGTAAGTTTATATGGACATCAAGTGACCAACAGTGAAAATCTAGGGTAAATGGTAAACAAAAAAAAAACTGCCAACCAATGTTTTTACTTGGATTACGAAACTGTTGGCTTCTATATTTGCTGATGTGAACCTCATGCGAATCGATGGTTACGTATACGCCATAGAGTATTTTTATTATTTATTTTTTGTCTTCACTTCTTGGATACAGTTTTTCTGTCTCCGTTTGTTTAATTATTCCTCAGAGTAATTATCAAACAGGTTGTAAGTTATAGGATTGAGTGCTAACGTGTTTCAATAATAATTGATTTTCTATTAGGTACTATACCGCTAAACAAAAAATCTGGTTCCCACTGTGAGTTTCTTTTTGCTGATTCATTGTGATATCAGGGGGTCAGGCTGTGCTGCTAAGAGAATTTAAATTTACCTGAGGATTATTAACTCATACTATTGATTTTTTAAAATTTTTTTATTTGCGAAGGGTGTGTTTGTTATGCAACATATTTTGTTTGCGATTTTTCTTATTATTGTCATCCAACCGCAAAAGAAACTAAAAATGTGAGTTTTTTGTTGTTGTTTATTAATTAGCTACTCGCTCTCGAACAGCTGGAATTACCTATACAAACTTAAGAAAAATCCGTGTCAGTCATGATAATAAGTTAAGTCGAAACACCTCGAAATTAAGTATTTAATATAATGGATCGTTTCAAAGTACTATTTTTGTGCATGCAAATAAGTTATTCACTTTATTTTTACGTCTCCAACACTTCCTAAAAACCGTAAATTTGGAGTGGCGCAAAAGATTTTTAGGCTTGGTAATGATGGTAAAATTAATTTTTTTTTTTTTTCAAATTACTCGAAAACTATAGGTTCTTTGGTAAAAAGTTGTAGGTACACAATGTAGCTCATTTCATTCTACACAAAAAAGATTGTAACACTTTTTTTCGTACAATCGACAGATTTTGCAAACAAAAACAACGTTTGAAAACATTGGTATTTAGTACATTTAGTCAAAAAAATTCAAGGCTAGAACGGAAGCTTGCCGAGATGAGAGTGGGAATATGGTAGTAGACACACAGTCAGTGCTGAGGATCTGGAAAGAACACTTCTCTAGACTGCTTAATGGCGAAGACAGCCAAGATGCCGCTAATAGGCAGAACGCTCCATTCAACTTGGACGATGATGGCCAAGAATTCCGTCCACCCGACCTAACCGAAGTGCGGCTGGCGATATACAAACTTAAGTCGTACATGGCTGCTGGTGCGGATGGCTTACAAGCCGAACTATTTAAATCAGCGGGAGATGAATTGGCTAGGAGCATACACCAGCTCATCTGCAAAATTTAGTCGGAGGAAAGTATGCCCGATGAATGCAACCTCGGTATAGTGTGCCCCATCCATAAAAAGGGAGATGTTCTGAAATGTACCAACTACAGAGGAATTAGTCTCCTAAACGTCGCATATAAAATCTTGTCGGCCATCCTGTGTGACCGCTTAAAACCTTTTGTCAACGATCTGATCGGCCCTTATCAGTGCGGTTTTAGGCCAGGCAAGTCAACCGTCGATCAAATGTTCACACTCCGACAGATTTTAGAAAAATCCCGGGAATTCCAGATCGATACACACCACCTTTTTATCGATTTTAAAGTCGCGTATGATAGCGTGAAAAGGGACGAATTATACAGAGCCATGTCGAGTCTCGGCATCCCTGCCAAACTCGTCTGCCTGTGCAGGATGACGATGGAGAAATCTCGCTGCTCCGTCAAAATTGGTAAGAACACCACCGATTCCTTTGATGTTGAGAAAGGATTGAGGCAAGGCGACGCGTTATCATGCAACCTATTCAACATCGTTCTTGAAGCCATTGTACGCAACGCACATGTCAACACCAGCGGTACAATCTATCAAAATTCCGTTCAATTGTTTGCATATGCGGATGACATAGACATTGTCGGCAGAACGAGCTGTGGCAGGGGCATTTGCGAGCATTGAATCGGAGGCGGCTAGAATGGGATTGGCGGTTAATGAGGACAAGACGAAGTATATGCTGTCATCGAGAGAGGAATCTCAACATCGTCGACTCGGTCAAAATATCACGATGGACAGATATAACTTCGAAGTTGTCAAGGACTTTGTCTACCTGGGCTCCACTATTACATCGCAGGATGACATCAGTGCAGAGATCAAGCGAAGAATTACTCTTGCCAACCGCTGTTTCTTCGGTCTAAGAAGGCATTGAAGGAGTAAGGCCCTCTCTCAGAGAACCAAGGAGACTTTATACAAGAGCCTAATCATCCCGGTCTTGCTCTATGGGTCAGAAGCATGGACACTGAAAGATTCGGATAAAAATCTGCTAGGGTGCTTTGAGAGGAAGATTCTTCGTGTGATTTTCGGTCCGGTGTGTATCGAAGGAGTATGGAGGAGAAGATTCAACGACGAGCTATACAGCGACGTTGACCTGCTCAAAAAGCTGAAAATACAGCACCTGCCCGACGAGTCTTCGAATCCAACCCCGATGGGGTACGCAGCAGAGGAAGAACCCGTAACAGGTGGCGCAATCAAGTGAATGACGACATCAAAGCACTCGGTGTGCGCAACTGGAAGCGGCTAGCTAGGGACAGAGCTGGCTGGAGGAGCTTGTTAGTTGAGGCCGAAGCCCATCCTGGGCTGAGAGCGCCATCAAAAGTAAAGTAAGTAAGTAAGCCAAAAAAATATAATAATTTTTTTTTTGATTGGATAAATAATTTCTATTGAAAAAAAAAACAAGTTTTAAGAGTGAACAAATTGATTTGTTTTATTTGTTTAATTACTCCTGAGAATTTTATTTTTTCACAAAGTTACCTTAGAACAACCTGTAGACAGTTATCTACAAAATTACATATTAACGACATCTGTACGTCAATTCGTTCTTAAGTAATAGCGTTCGGACTTTTTCAGGTATTATCAGGCGCAACTTGTCAAATTTCAAGATGGCTGCCCTTTGTGTAAGTACACAGTAAACAAAAACTTTTGGTGATTGTTTCAAATTCAATTTTGTTTGTATTGATTTTCACAACATGCGCAGAACTGTACAAAAATGAACACGCTAGTGATATACCTGTAATATATCGCACCCTCAGTACAATACAGCGACAACTCAAAAAATGGCAGTTTTGAGTTAAGGAGAGGAATTGTTGGTTGTGAAATTACGTTCAATAAAAGGGGCCTGTTGTTGCCATATCGTCGCCCGAGAATTGGTTTGTTCCATACGCCATTGGCACTTTTTCGAGAAAAACGCATTGAAAGGTTTGCGTACTTGGTACTCCGACACTGTGTGATAGGAATTTTTTTTTATTTTTTAACTTGAATTTAGTCTTATGAGGATTTCACCTACCAATTTTCAAAGTGTTTTGCCAAGCCGTTAACAAGATATGTTAATTAGCGTAAAAGTCCACTTCTTTGACTTCTGTTCCACCTCCTACATTTTGAAAATGAGTTTTTTTTTCTATACACGTGGAACACAAAATAATGGATATGGCACAAAGCAATTCTCATCAAATGTATATTTGAAAGGCAAGAAAGCATGAAATTGGATGATAATATTTGAAAAGAATATCGATTACATCTCTTTTTCAATAAAGTTTTTATTTAACAAATCGAATAAACAATAAACACTCAACATTCTTCTTAAAAAAAAAAAACTGCTTTATTGACTGCTTTGTTTACTTGTTTTTGACGTTCTTGGGATTTTGCTGTCACAACTTTTGTCAGCTGAATAATTGAGATCAGCTGTTGAATTATCACCTTTCCGAAAAATAACAGTTAGCATAGAATGTGTTAACTTGAGTAAGTTTTAATTACTTGAAAAATAACCCAACGACGAAAGGAAGAACTAAGAACCAATTAATTCACTATTGCTCAACTTGCGGAAAACTCCAAAGTTGGCCAACTTACAAGTTGACTTCAAATCCGTAGTTGAACTGAAAGTTGAAAAATGCTTTTATTCACTACTTCGAACCTGAACTCCAGAGTTGAAATTCAAAAGTTGACCAACCTGCAGTTTCTCAAATATCATTGGGATATTTGTGACACATGAAGCACAAGACGTCATTTTCAACTTTTGTTTTGCATTAGAATTAATTTTGCATTTTGAATAATTTTTCCGAATAATTGCAATTGATTTTTCATTCCATGTGAAGCGTGGAATCAAAAAAATACCAAGCTAAATTGAAAGCTATACAAAACGGATTAGGTACAACTTTTATTTTTAAAGAAAATAATATACATATGTCTAGCAATAAGATGTGAGTTTTCACACTCTATAAATTGTTCCTATAACTATTTTGTTTTCCTAAAATGAAATAATTATAAAGGAAGAAACACAAATTTTCACAGAGAAGAATAATGTAGGGTCAAACAGGGAATGCCAAACAAACATCAACAACTCCATGAAAAGTGAGAACTGTTGTTGTGAAATGGAGTCATGAATGGATCGATGTTCATGAGTATGTTTTTAAACTAGTCCGGCGAAATCGTCGCCCACTACTTAAACATCACAAGGCCAGAAAATCATTCCATATATAACATGGAACACAATTCATTGAAATTGTTCACTTGTTCTATATTTTTTGGTGGGGGAAAGGCACCATTTTAACAAACAAATTTCAATTATAAAAAAAAAAAATATGAAACAAAAAAAAATACTCATGCGGTCCTCCATCTTAGTACTAACTCACCCGACGATGCTTGATTTCGGTGATCGGTCGAGAACTGAATAGCATGAATGAATAGACAAAAATGAGGAAAAATCCCAAGTTTGCTCGCTAACTTCTACTATTTCGGGGAGTTGAGAAAATCCAAAGTTGATCAACTCTAGAGTTGAAAATAAAAAGTTGAAAACGTCAACTTTGAGTGAATAAAAACTAATTATCAAGTTGACTGTAAAAATCCCAGAGTTATGTTCAACTTCGACTGAATAAATTAGGCCTAAGATCCCTGGACAATAATTCAACATAAAACATGCTTTATTTGAAAAAAAAAAAATATATATTTTATATCCTGCATTTATTTAAATAAATTGGAAAAATAAGCAGGTACTTACTTAAGGATACCGCTGGCCACAGAACGAGGTTCAGATGAAACAGTGTCCTTTACAAAAAAAAACTCAAAAACCTCCGCGATCGCACGTCCTTTCACCTTGGTAGTCAACTTTAAGCCACAACTAGCTGATTTCATACAATCGTCTCCCAATATCTACACAACTGTAATGGAGGTGGCTCAAGCCAATACTAAAATTTTGTTTGTAATCATTGTCCCACATACATAGCATTTCTTAAACAAAAGTGCACGTAGGACAAACCAATTCTCAACTTTCTTAGTATTTTCTCTACCTCTTGTCACCGTGATATGCACGTGGAACAAAACGATTCTCACAAAAAAACTGCGAAAAATTGTATGGAAAAGTTGTCCCAAGCGCCAAAAAATGGTTTATGACACAAAACAATTCTAAAAACTGTTGATTTTGGTGGATATGGATATATCTTGGGATTGGAAAGCCATAGCGCGAATCGGATCACAGATTTAGAAAGAGCATACAAAATTACCATAGAATCCATGCCTAACTCAAAAACGACAAAAGTGGCGTATGGAACAAAACAATTCTCAGGCGACGATACTTAAAGAAACACTCAAGTTATACCACTATTTCTAAAAAAATCATTTCAATAAATATGAAAATAAATTAAAATATTTCAATTGCTCCAATGCAATACGCATTCAACTGAAAATGGTCCCATAAACCAAATTTAATTTTTAGTTTTTTTAAATAAAACCTGTGCAAGACAGAAGCATTACGAAATATCACTTAGAATTATTTCACATTCCGAAGCGACAAAGAGTCAAACCGAAATAACTCTCATTGATTCTTCTATAATTTCAGTGGAAGAAAGTGATAAGTGGCAAACAATTTTAATTTTCAAGTGCAAAAAAGCGACATCTCGATTTATCGCTTTATTGTATTCAAAGTTTTTATTAAAAACTTTATTTTAAATTTGAATTTAAATTTAAATTGTACTGTTCTTATGAATCCTTTTAAACACAAGAATTTTGTATTCGCTGTAACAAAATTACAAGGTAAAAAGGATTCTCCATATTTAAGGGTTCGTTTTGGCAACACTGGTTTTGACAGCTGACGTGTGTTTAGTACCTTGTGTCACTGTCAAACAGCTTCAGTTTGGTTTGCAATTTAACCATGGATCGTCTTACAAATGAACAACGCTTGCTATCTATTTTATTTTACTATCAAAATTCGTGCTCGGTTCGAAATGTTCATCGCGCGCTGCTTCCATTTTATGGTCGGCATTCTCGACCTTCTGAGCAGTCTATTCGGAAGATTGTGACCAAATTTCGCACCAAATTTACTTTGTTGGACATTAAACCACCAACACGTTTACGTACTGTGCGTAGTGAAGAAAATATTGCGGCCGTATCAGCTAGTGTGACAGAAGACCGCGAAATGTCGATTCGGCGCCGTTCCCAGCAGTTAGGCCTTTGTTACAGCACTACGTGGAAAATTTTGCGGAAGGATTTGGGCGTAAAGCCTTTTAAGATACAGCTGGTGCAAGAACTAAAGCCAGCCGACCTACCACAACGCCGAATTTTTGGTGAATGGGCTCTTGGAAAGCTGGCCGAGGATCCGCTTTTTTATCGAAAAATTGTGTTCAGCGATGAGGCTCATTTTTGGTTGAATGGGTACGTAAATAAGCAAAATTGCCGCATTCGGAGTGAAGATCAGCCAGAAGCATTGCAACAGCTACCAATGCATCCCGAAAAAGCCACTGTTTGGTGCGGTTTATGGGCCGGCGGCATTATTGGGCCATATTTCTTCAAAGATGATGCGAATCGCAGCGTTACTGTCAATGGTGAACGCTACCGAGCGATGATAACAAACTTTTTTTTGCCCGAAATGGAAGTTCTTGACTTGCATGATATGTGGTTTCAACAAGACGGTGCCACATGCCACACAGCACGCGAAACAATGGCGCAATTGCGAGGCGAGTTTGGTGAACAGTTAATTTCACGTTTCGGGCCGGTCAATTGGCCGCCTAGATCGTGCGATTTGACACCATTAGACTATTTTTTGTGGGAGTATGTCAATGCTAATGTCTATAGGGACAAGCCCGCTTCGATTGACGCACTGGAAGCCAACATCCATGCATTCATTCGTGAGATACCGGCCGATATGTGTGAAAGAGTATGCCAAAATTGGACTCAGCGGATGGGCTACCTGAGACGCAGCCGCGGTCAACATTTGCATGAAATTATCTTTAAACATTAAATTGCAAGGTTCAAACTATCGATTCAAATAAATATTTCATTCATTTTTTCGAATTTTTTGTGTTTTTTTTTTTAAAAAAGTTCTAAACCTCTTAAAAAATCACCCTTTATAAATGCTTATATGTACATTTTTTTGTAGTGCTCTAAATAACCTTTAAAATTAATTCTGTATCATGAATATCGGATAAATTATGTACCGTCAATACAACACCAAAATACACACTGCGTAAGTGTGTAAAAGCAGTAGTTTAAATCAACAATAAACAAAATCAAATTTTATTAGGTATGAATGTACACCTCTTATGTATGAAATATTCTATCCACATCCTGACATAAAAGCTTTCTTTAGTGTTAGGCGCATATTGAGACGCGTCCGACGCTTGTAGCGTGACCTGACGAGTGTCGCACGACACGGTTATAGGAACGAGTCATGCCGTTCTCCGCAGATTGCACTTAAGGGATTTTTACTACCCTTAAAAGGTTTAAACACAGTGCGAGCGTTAGAAAATTGGAAATGATGGGCATTCCTAGAAGCACGAGTATTACGGTTGAATTGTTTAAGTGGAGGAATGCAAATGGCTATTTCACTAGAGCACTGTTTGTGAAAATAACTGTAAAAAAACGAAAGACATGAAACATTGCGGCAGTGTTCGAGAGGTGCTATTGCTTCCGTTATATTCACCTATCATTTTCATAGCTCTTCTTTAAATTATATCCAAAAGACTCAAGTGGGTTATTGGAGGACCTGCCCAAATATGAGATTTTTACTCGAGTTTTGGACGAATAAAGGCATTATAGATAACAGCCAGATCGGAAGGGGTGACAAATTTCTTGCATCTAAACATTTAGCAGCATTTTTGGCAACATCAAATATGTTATCGTTTCACATAAGCTGAAAGCTTTTCGGTTTCCTCAATGCAAGTGCCACTCATTCATAGTGGAATGGGGGGTGGGTTTCGTTTTAACGACAGTAGACAGCATTGAGTTTGTAAAGCATTAAATTCTGCCCAATTTTTAGTTCCCCATTGGACAATACTGTCGAAATCAGAATTGTATGAGCTTATCATACGCTGCCGTTCAAGTTCCACATCCGAAGGACATGGATGTCAATCTAAAAATGAATGAAATGAAAAATGAAAAGCTGAGGAAACTGTCGTCAGCAAAACAGTTTAATGGATTAGAAGTTTCAGACAGAATTTCATTAATGAATATGAGGAAGATGGTCCGAGACAAAACGGAGCCCTGGGACACACCAGCATTTATTTTGTGGATTTCAGACTTGAAACCCCCCAATACAACTTGTATTTTGAGCGGTCCGGAAGGCAATTTCTAATCCAACGAAGAAGAAGAGATTCATCGATAACAAATGCGCGCATTTTCAACAAGAGAGCTTGATGCCAAGCTCTTTCAATTGATTATTGATATAAACTTTCCAAAAAAACACTTTATTTTTAAAAAAGAAACTATTTTTATTTTCAAAACCAACTACAGTTTATTATATTTTATTTTTTGACAAAAAAAAAAACAAACAAACACGTGCCAGTCTCGCACGAAAAACTGTTTTTCGATCACTGTGTCACGCGATTTTCTGAAAACTCGCGTCAGTTCATGCTGCCGTGCCGCTCTATCTATATGCGTTGTTCTATTGATTAATATTATTTACAAAAACTCGTGCTGTTCTGTGTCGCGTCACTCGCGCCAAACGCGTCTCAATATGCACCTTGCCTAAAACCGATATTATTATTTTTTTTTTAAGAAAACCATATGGCGAGGTTCTCTCAGTGGTGGATTTTCATGTTTTACAGTCGATCAAGCAGATAGTTTTGTTTTTTTTTTTTCTACAAGCGTGAAAGTGTTGGAGAAACTATCAGCATTGTTCAACCCAAAGTTCCAAGCTCAAAACTGTCCAACCACAGATTTTATAATAACATGTTTTGCAAAAATCAAAGTATGTATGTATTTTGACCGACCGATTTTGTTAAAAAGTTATAAGGAGTTATAGGTTATTGTAAATACAGCTTTATGAATAGTGCACACTGAAATTTACGAAATAAAAATTGTTTTATCAGAAAAAAATCAATCAGTCAACCGGGAAACACCACAGTCCACCTAAACAGAATTCTAAAACATTTTGAAATGTTTGGTGGGATCACTACGCTATGCCAATTTATTGGATAACATCAAAGATGGAGTAATACAAACAATAATTGTAAAAAAAACTTTCGAACTAATAAATTACTTCCCAACATTTTGAATAAAGAAGATGAAAAATAGAGCCTATTTCAAGATGTTGGATTTCGAGGCGGATAGAATGAAAAGCCGATTTTCCCAATTAAAGAAAAGCATTCGAAAATACTCAGTGTTTACAATTTATCTTAACCAACTAATTTGCGCTTACATTATGTTGAAACACCTTTTAGTTTCACTTTTTTTGTATCCTAACGATGAAAATAAAATAGCAAAAACAAACGAAGAATTGCTATTTGTCCGTTAAGAGTGATTAAATTCTGTAAAACACCACTTTAACAAGATAAATTAGCAATAAACATTTCAGTTTCGTTTTCACCCAAACATCATTGCCGACGACGACGCAAACAAAAAATACAAATCCAGTTTTCACTCAAGAAGCATTCAGAAATATCGATTAAGACTTCCAAAAATGAATATCAATTAGGTACATACAATGTGCGTCTCTCTAAAAAAGCTATGATGGAATTGCTAAACAAGCTGCCGAGAATTTGCAAATAACTATGCTTCGCACGCTTTTCTCCCATTTTACCATGTCTTAACAACAAACAAAAAATCCTTTACAACTAAGATAATAGCGATTTTGTTGAAGATAATATTAAGTTTAGTTTCATCATGGCTGAGCTATTGCGACCAATTCAATATTCGGAACGGATAGGACGTGAGTGGTTTCTATGTGTACATCGGCTGATGACGCGGCTTATGCTCACATTCTTCGACATGGTAAACAATGTTCATTGGCATGAAATTCCATTCTTGCCCCGTAGCCGCACCGAAGACAATAATTAATCGACGATGATGGTGCAGCATGTGCATATTAATACCGCTAGAGGCTGTCGAAAAAGGTCTTGAACAACCTCAAACTTGGGCACACAAGCCGTGTGTGCCCATGCAATTCGTCCAATGCCAACCAACTTTTGTCGTTGACAAGAGATAATACTATATGAAATACGATCAAATACTTCATCAGTTTTTATTGCTAGCTAGCTTTAGTTCTTGTCTAGTAAGGTATGCTATTTACATGTTACAACAATGACAGTGACGTTGTCAATAAACATTTCTTATTTTTCCTAGTGTTTTCTTCGAATTTGGTGAGTTACATCGCGAGTGTATCTTTAATATCGTCACTGAAAAACTGGGCCTTAAAATGTGTAAATGAAATTATTTTTGTCATGAAGTTCATCGGTCGATTTGGTCAATACGTCTGTATACACTGTACAATGTATACTGTACATATCAACCTATAATCTAGACCGATTTGCTTCAAATTTGGTATACAGAATTTGTACATAATGTAATTTCCTAGAACCAAAATTTTAATTCTTAATTATGCTGCAAGAAATCAATTGCCGTTCCTAAAGTTTCTCAAAGAACTGCTGTAGCGATTTTAATAAAATTGTATTCCTTAAATTAGTTCTGAGGAAATTGTGTTTCAGGTTTTGGGCAAGAAAATGAATAACGGAAATAGGATTTTCCTGTTTTTTTCGATTATTCTTGCATAGCTTGTAAACGACTGAAGCTAAAAAGTGCACATTGTCTTCAAAACACTTTAGCAAACAAAATAAAGGTTAAGGAAGGTGATACCCTTCCTCAACCGTTTAGGTCAAACAACTTTTTTTGTTTTCAAATGTAATTCTATTTTGTATTTATATATTTTTTTTTTTTTTTTTTGTTTTTAATAAATTTGAATTTACGAAAAAAGAATCATTTTTTTCTAGAGAAAAATAGATTTTGTAATTTTCACATTTCTCAAAAAGGATTTTGAGCGTATATGCTTAGTAAATATAATTCCTAATCGCATTCCTTTTTTGAAAATGAAAAAAATGCTAGAAACTATTTGTCTCAATTTTGAGATTTAACTCGATTTAACATTTTAAAACCAAGCCTTAATTTTTGGCATTAAAAAAATAGAGTGTTATCTATATGGTATTATAGAGATTTCTTAAGGTTTAACTCCGGGTCGCGGCTGAGTGGGTCGGGTCGCGGCTGAGTGATTAGAAGAATACAGAATAAATTACAGGGTCGAGGCTACACAGCGTAATATGTTAAATGCAGCATAAATAATTGTTTTCCAATACGGCCTTGGCTAGGCCCAGAGAATTTTTAGGGCTGCACTTTTAAAACTACCATGGCTAAATGGAATTAAAAGTAAGAAATAGTGCAACTAAATGCCAGACTAAAGACAGATCTTATCATCGACACAAAGATATACTTCAAAGTATATAGATCTGAGAATTCTTTCGAGTTCCTTTTCAGGAAACCCAACAACCTATTAGCCATAGGTATAATAATCGTAATGACTCTAAAAGTTTAGTTTACTATCTAAAATCACACCTAAATCCTTTTGAGTACTCACTTGTTTGAGATATGTATCATAGTACAGGAAAATTAGCAAAAAAACAATCGATCTATGGAACGAAATACAGGACGGCTGAATTTTTTATACCTGAAAGAGGGCTTTTAAAAAAGCTTATGTTTAGTTTTTCGGGACGCCATCGCATCGCCAGCCCCCTGGGGAAATCTGCCAGTTTGGAAAACGCGAAGTGATCTATATCTCCGAAACTATTGATCTTAGAAAAATTGTACGGCCAAGCTTGCAGGCAATTAAAAAATCCTTCGTTCACTAGTACATTTTTTTTTTGGTGCGGGCGATATTTTCAAGGTTATTTCGTCTTATTATTTGTTTTTTTCATATTTACACATTTTTGTCACTCTCGAATAAGCTAACGTGAATTACTTTCTAAATGAGAATTTTAGAACACTTAATTTCCAACATATTGATATATTTTTAAAGATGATGCGATACCACAGTCAAAAGTTACAGCCATTTTGGTTGCGCTAAAATGAAAACTCCGGAGTAAATAAAATACTTAATTATTACTAAAATTAAAACAAACGCCAAAATGGCTGTAATTTTTGACTGCGGTATCGCATCATCTTCAAAAATATATCAAAATGATGGAAATTTAATGATCTCATTTGGAAAGTAATTCACGTAAGTTTCCTCGGGAACGTAAAAAATTTGTAAATGCAAAAAAATAAAAAATAAAATGAAATAACATTGAAAATATTGCCTGCACCGACAAAAATATAAACGAAAGATGGTTTAATTGCCTACAAACTGGGCCTTACAGTTTTTCCTCTAAGATCAATAGTTTTGGAGATATAGGTTCATTCGCATTTTCCAAGATTGTGGATTTCACCAACGTCATGGCGTCCTGAATAACCGGACACAAGCTTTCTCTTTCATTTATAAAGAAATCAGTTTGCTTTGTACTTTATCGGCTCAATTGATTTAGCAGCTAATTTTTCAAATGCTCTAACTTAGGACTGGGATATCGCACCATCCTCAAAAATATTTGAAAATTAGTTAAACTTTGTGGTCTACAATTTGTATCACGAGAACAATTCGAACAAGTCTCGTCATGCGAGACCGAGACTTTTCTCCTCTCGTGGCCAGCCCTAGTTAAGACTATAATGTAAGTAAGCGTTTTACTTTATTAATAGAATTGAATAATTATGAGAAAGTGTATAAAAGTCCAAAGTCTAACAAAATATTTTTCATCAGAATTTTAGGTTTGTTTAATAAATTTTGTAATTATTCCTTCTTCGTGACCTTGGTGCGAATTTTGGAACGCAATATTGTTTGCACTTTTTAAAAATACTTTTTCCCAAAGTTTTAACAAAATCGGCTTAGGAAATTACAAACAGAAAAAAAATCAAATATGCAGTTGTGTTAAAATTGCTTTGAACTTTAAGTTTAAGAAATTTAATCCAAATCTTTAGCCCTTTAGCAGGGCTAATTATTAATATTTCTGAGGTCTGAGAGTGACTGATTTTGTTCAATTTACTTGCTTTTTAGTAATATTAGATAATCTTCACACTAAAAAATTCTGATTCTTAAAACTCAATGCTCTAAAGAACATACGTTCAAAATCTCAAGAGGAAAAAAAGATAAAACTTTTTGAGACACAAAAGCTTATTTAGGTCTATTGTGCACGAGGATTTTTAAAAAGTTGCTGCATTTGTTTGTTCAGAAACCACAACTCTGATTTTTAAAATTATTTTTCGTTTTGATAGGCTATAATGAGAAATGTATAGCCGACGAGTTTATATTGGGAATGTTCGAAATATTTATGTATTATCTACATACTAGAAAGGACAGAACAACGTCTGCCGGACACCGCTAGTATTCCTATAATTTAATATTATTTTAAATTAAATAAAGTACCTAATAAATTACTTTTCTGGCACTGTATGAGTTCTTTTACTTGACAGTAAGTCTGAAGTTGGGCTAAAAAGTATACTGATGGGCATTCTACGTCTAAAATTGCATTTCATAATAATATTCGCTATAAAAACAAATTGACACTTTAATTCATAAAAAACTTGTTATTCTCAATCTTATTCTAGTTTAACCCGAAAATTCACTTTGATTTACCCATTTCAATAATTGACATAACAAACCATACGAATTAAATTTGTCTCAAGCAATTCAATATACTTAAATAATAACCCCACCAACTGTGCACGCCACTGTTGACTTCTTATCTCTTAATGCACTCTACGCATCGAATACCTTTTACCTACTCTTCTCATCATGCACCAGCAACATCATCCCACGGACATTACACCCCAACCACAAAAAATTATCATTCTGTCTTCCGGCCGCAAAATGCAGCCGCGCGCCACCAACCGACCGGTGACTATCGTATCGTCACTCGAAGTTAAGCCCACCGAATACCAAATATGAAGACGGCTACAAAGTAAACAAGACAGCAAAGCAAAACGAAGAAATAAAACAGATTAAAAAAAAAATACTAAGAGGAAGCTATAGCTAGAGCCAAAGTAAAAAAAGAAAAAAAAATACCAACCAAACTACTAGCCGCGCACCACCAATAGATGGTCTGCCTGCCCATCATCATCAAGCCCACAACCGGCAGCGCCAGCGCTCCGCTCCGACCTCCATCTCAATTCGAGCTTCAACAAACCTAACTATCCAAATCCATACTATCAACTTTACTGCATTTTTCCTCGGTTAGTCCACTCCGAATCGTGTCGCAGTAAACGTCGTCGTCGTTATTTGGTATTCTCCAAAAAAAAAAATAAAAAAATAACGCTAAACGCGTACGCATGCGTTCCCGAATTTAAATTAACAAAATAAACATCTATTTATTTATGTTAAAAAGAAAACCGACCAAAGTATCTGCGAGATACATTTCGTATATTTAATATATTAAGAATCGATAAAAAAAAGGAAAATCGCAAATCTGAACGAAGATGCGGGTTGTGTCTTTGAAATACATTTAAAGTTATTTGATAAAATTTGTATCTAAGAGATACATTTTAAATCAGTGTACATAATTTATTTACCAAATTGTTTAACAATCATTTCAATGTTTTTTAAATGAGAAAAAAGAAGTTTAGTGTGGAAATCAATAAAATTTACAAAAAACCACTGTGCATAATTGAAGATACAAAATAAAGATACGTTTAAATTATTTGTATCTTAAAATAATTTAAAAAAATACTACTATTTAATTTTTTTTTAATTGTTAAAGATTTTCGAAAAAATGTTTAATAACTTCAAATTAAAATTTTAAAGTTAAAAGAAATATAACAAAAAATGTCCTGTTTTTTCGATACACAAACAAATCTGTGAGTGTGTTTGTTTTGATAGCTCCCTTCCTTATCTTATGCAACCCTAAACGAAATGCCAATAGGCCGCTTGGAACAAAGCACCCGAAAACCCTCTTCACTGGAGACCCTTTGCAGTACGAATAGTACTTTAGAATCTCGCCTCTCCAGCAATGACATACCCAAAATGGAATTACTCAAAATCAATTATGTCAACCAATGCAAACAGGCAGTTTCTGTCACAAGATCATTTCCAGCAACCAGATCGTCGCCAGCAGCTGCTGCCTCATCTTCACCATCATCATCATCCAAGCCCCGGATAGATAGCGAATCAATTCGGGATTACCGATACCTGGGCTATAAGAGACCCAGTAGTCATCCAGAGGTGACGAAAAAAGATTCACTGGTCGAAAAGTCACATCATGATACCTGGGATTTCCTTCAGAATAAACGAGCCATTCCGACGTCGTCGCCACCCATCGAAGCTTGTACATCATCATCATCCGATTGTCGAGACTGTTGCTCCGAATGCTCGGATTGCTCATCGAGTGGCACAACAGACTCACTGTGCTGCTCTGCAGCGGTGGAAAAGAGCAACAGTTGGAATTATCGTTCAAAGTTCGATATGCCCAAGAAGCTTGAACTGAGTAATGCATCCCGCACAGAACGTTACACAAAAATCGACACTGTCGATAGTGACCATGAATCGGTACAGATGAGGCGGCAACATCAACCTCCAGTAGCTGCAAAATCATGCTCGGATGTGTCGAAAATTCAGCGGATGTTCGAAACAGCCGTCCAACAGAGAAACCATGTGCCTAAGAGAGAATCATCTGACTTTGAGCCATCAGCTCGAAAATCGAACTCAAGACAGTCTGATTCGCCTCGGAGGATGACCTTCTCTCCGGCTGGCAGTGATGAGAGAATTAAAAGACTGGAAGGACAGCCTTATGACTCGGACTGTTGTGAATGTAAAAGTAACGGGAAGTCTCTGAACGAAACAAAATCGGTATCGAGAATTCCCAAGAAAGTGGAATCTAATGATCAATTGAGTCGACAGAATAAGAAAATGATGGATTTCAATGCTGAAAGTAAGGACCTGCCAGGCAAACAATTCAAAAAGCTAGTTGAGCCTAAAACGCTCAGCGAGCCACATAAGCTGCTAAGTCAGCAAGTCTCTATGGATTTTAAGGCCCAGGTGGAGTTGAAAGAACTTCAAACAAAGAAGATCACTGATCACCAGTCAAAAGCCCACATAGAACTATCAGAAAAGAGAAGCTGGGAGGCGAATAAAGTTGCTTCAAATCGAGAGAAATCAAAGAAAACTGAGCCCAATGAACTACTGGTAACCTGGCAAGCAAAAAGAATAGGCGACATGAAGCCGAATCGCTATGAATCAAGTGACCCCGAGTGTAACCCTCGAAATGAGTCCAACGAACAATTCAATCGTCAAATAAAGAAAATGTTCCAAACCGCTCAGGGCATTTCTTCTACGACTGCACCTAATCGAACTCGATTCTATGATTCTTCGCCAAGTTCAGACAATGATTTGCCACAGATAATCGATTCAAAGATGCTGCGCAAGCGGAATCCGCATCAAATCAAAGTCGAACGTATTCACATACGCAAGAAACGTCAACCTCTGCTAATCATCAATCAGCTATCTGATTCGATGCCGCCACTGCCAGCCCAAACTGCTGCTGATCATTTTTGCGAAAAATCGTCGAATAAGGACGAAAAAACTAAGAACACTTGTGGATTTAAGAAATGCACCTTCTCGAATTGCCCCATGTCCTCGGGTGATCCACATAAGATTAATGGCAGTCAAAAAGAGCACTTGGTCAAGGAGAACAACAAGAAAAACCTTGAGAAGTCAACATCGCCACAGAGTGGCAAGAAGATGATTTTGCCTTCACCAACGACTGAGAAGAAGAAATTAGCTTTGGTTGATGATGATCATCATAATCGAATCGAGGATCAAGTGACGATTGTAATCAATCGAGGTCAACAGAGTGGTGACCCTAATGATGTGCAGAATTTCAGCAATAAAAATCTTACAAAAGCCACAACTGATGAGCTTCTAGCGCCGTCTGTGCTCAACAATACAATTGTCATCAAGTCTCCATCGAGCGAGAAAATCAGCAATGTTGATGTTAATTTGAAGAATATCGAGAATCGTAAGTTCAATGATCTGAAGAACATCAATCATTGGACAGAGCAAACGGTGAATGCTGGTGATCATCAACAGCATCATCATCAACGATCACAACAGGCACACAGCGATCACGTGCGGAATAGCGTTAAGATTTTCGTTCGTAATTATCCCGTTAGCAGTTCTTCGTTGTCGTCTGCGGATAGTAATTCCTTGTCATCGGCCGATGCCGATGACCGGGGGCGACGACATGGAAGCGGTGATTTAATCAAGCGATATGACTCCCAGCAGACGGCGAGTGGGTCGAGTTGTGTGACATTGTCTTCGTCATCGGCGGCAGACGATGAAGAGTACGACGATGATGATGGCTCCGGAAGTGCCCTATCTGCCGATCTGCGAAAATACCAATCGGATGGTGGTAGTAGTAGTAGTAATTGTAGTTTGTCTGTTTTGGTTCCTGCGTCTGAGTCGTCGTCGTCGTCGTCGTCAATGAAAACAGGCACATCGACCATTCAATGTGTCTTTCCGCCATCATCATCGACAAAATTCGGTTGCGATGGAGGGATTTTTTGGAATAATTGTTATTTCTATGACGGGGATAAGAGTAATTATTGTTGTTCGGTGATAAGTTGTGATGATGATAATTGTCCCTACTATGATTTGGAAGATGATGAAACTCCAGCACAACCAGTGGATAAAGTAAATGGATGTTGTAAAGAGAAAGATAGCAAGCAGAAGGAGATGTTGACTTCGGTAGGAGTGGTGCAGAAACGGACTACAAGAAAGGTTTGTAGGCAATTTTGTGGATTTAAAATATTTTCCAAACATAGATTTTAATGGCATTGAGTCCATACAAAATGGTGTTTCGATCGGTCGACCTCACTTGTACTAATCAGTTGACTTGTGAGGGCCTTGTTAATGGGATTTTTTTGTAAAATTCAGTTCAGCTTACATTAATTTTACGCCGTGAATCAATTATTGTGAATTAGAATTCCTAATCATGAATTGTTGAAAATTTTGCTATGATCCCATGGTCTGGATTTGTTTACATCTATGTGCGTTTTTTATAATAAAAATTTATAAACGTCAAAGTGACATATAGGTAGATTTAGTAGTTTACTTAAAAGATAAAATAGCCATTTGATGATTTTAACTTTAGGAGTTATTTATTAGGACGCTTAACGTGTTTTAAATTGGAAAAATACACTTTTTAAACTAGTATCCTACTAAAAATGATTTAATATCATACTAATGGCCGATTTCATAACTCTTGTATATTATTTAGAAGGTCATTTAGAATTAAATTGTCGATTTTTGGTTTCACCGCAACTGCTTTTAAATTTAAAAGGCTTTTAAACACCCTTATAAACTAAAAGCTCATTTTTGTCTCATTAAATTTTAAAAGTGTCATAAAAGTTATCACATCCCGTGAACATTTTGATATCCCATTTGTTTTTTTTTTTTTTTTTTTGCATTTTTGACAGATTGCAACTACACATTATGAACGTAGGTAATACATTTTGGGTTTCTTTTTAGAACGATAGATTATTCATCCTCTCAGGGTTCAACGCCAGATTATTCCGCCTCCAAAGGTTTTTTTTTTACTTGGTGATGCAAAAATTATTTACTAACCCCTGTACTTAACCTCATTACTCCACCTCAACATCAGATTTCGTTCTTTTTTCATTTGACATTTTGTATTTATGATTGATGTTGTTTCACTTTTTCTCGTATACTTCATATGTAAGAGGAGCAGAACCTTTCTTTTGGCTACATGAAATTTGGCCCCAATGAAATATCGCCCCAAACATAAAATGAAAAATGGCCCCAAAAATGTATATGGGAAACAACAAAAAAAAAAGGTTTAAAATTTGTAAATTGGGGTAATTGTTCATTGTTTTGGGGCCTTTTTTCTTTTTTAATTTTGAGGTAAAATTTCATTTTGAAATATAGCCCCAAACTTTTATTCTTAAAGCAAAATACTTTTACAACAAAAACTTTGATAGCAGACCGACGGACACCATAGACGTCTGCCAGGCAACTGAGCATACAGAAGACCCAAAAAGGGAGTTAAAATCCTTGAACCCGCGAAGCGGGCCAGGCAAGGTACTTTTAAGGCTCTCCCAAACCGACGCAAAACATTTTTTGTACGATTGTAATTTTTCTGTTGTTGTTGCTTCTTATATTAATTTTTCATAAATTTGGGGCCATTTTTCAATTTTGAAAATGGAGCCATTTTTCATTATGAAAAAAAGACGCAAATTTGGTGACATTTTTCATTGGGGCCAAATTTCATATAGCCCTTTCTTTTGTAAACAGGGATGTGAGCAAACTCAGTTTTAACTAAAATATCCCGAAAATTTCCTTTCTTTACATTGGTGAAACTGAAAAAAATTAGTGGTCTGTAAAAGGAGTTTAAATAAAAGCAATTTTAGTGGATATTTATGAAATTAAATAGGCCATAAAACGACTAAAATTTATTTCCATTGACTTATTATGATTGTCAAAATGAGGTATGTTTGTTAATTTTTTGGTCGAACTGTCACTTTTTTGGACGTGTTCATCTAAAGTATATGAAAGAAATTGGTTCATGATACGTTGTAGTTAAAAAGTATTAAATTTATAGAAAATTTTAGTAAAGTGTTATAAAATTAGAAAAACGTAAAGTAGCATCATACTAAACCCTTAATATAAGGCTGTTTGAAATGTGTTAACTAAAATTCTCTGTGACGTTGCCAACTTAGAGGTTTTATTAATAGATTTGAGATATTTCATTAAACTCTTTATTCTTCAAGAATTGTATATTTTTTGCTTTTTTCCTCTCTGTGTAGAAACTAATAGTGCTTTTAATAGGGCACTGTTGACCTCAACAATACTCGTATATCGATCATTGAACCTTTTCTAATGAGCTATAATTAATTCCATTTTATAAATGGTGTATACGTATATCATTATTAAATGTTTGATTATGGGAACTGTATGATAATAATTGTGTTCAAAGAAAGAAGCCTATATGTCAGTAGTTGAAGTTGAATGTTAATTAAGCTAAATTTGATTCCATAGGTTCATTGTACATAGTTAGTAGTTGAAGTACTCGGAGTTTTGTTGATTATCATCAATGTTTTCAGTAAGTCATCTTAACATAAAATACACGACTGGATCGCACTAACTGGCTCTTGTATAGTTAACTGCTAGATTGTAGCTAGGCATTTGCGGTGTATTTTAATGTTTCAATAATATTTGTATTTTGTTTTCGAGGAAAATTTTGTATAAAGTCCAGAAAATGAAAAAAAAGATTTTTTCTATGATTTTATTCGTTCGTATAAGAAAAAGATTCATGGATATTTTAAATTCAATTATGCTGATTACAGAACTCGCAATATTTGACTCCCGCCGAGTTGCCTAGATTCGTTGTGAATTTGCGTTAGACTGCTTTCACACAAGGAAAATGAGTTGCTGGAAACTGGGAGTTTATAGGCGAGAAGGGCAAGAAGCAAGGGGAATGAAAAAAATCTCCCCGGTCAACGTTTGAGGAGATATTTATCACATTCCTTCTCACACTGTCCGTAAAAGGAAACCAGTTGCTGGAGATTTTTTTTGACGTTTTCCTTTAATTGCCTTGTAGCTTTCACACAAGGAAACTGAATTGCCGGAGATTTCTGTTTTTTCCATATAAAGTCTATTGGCTGAACGCACATTACGGACAGTGTGGGAAGGAATGTGATAAAAATCTCCTCAATCGTTCACCGGGGAGATTTTTTTCATTCCCCTTACTACTTGCCCTTCTCGCCTACAAACTCCCAGTTTCTAGCAACTCAGTTTCCTTGTGTGAAAGCAGTCTTAGCGTTTATTTCAATTACTGTACTCATCGAATGAACTATATTATCGATTTCTGCACTTCCTAACCATTTTCTGAACTATATTATTATTATCTCAGCTGTCATTTCTTGACAATTTAAATGCCACACCCATTTTATAAACAATTTTTTATTTGTAAAATCAATTATTTTTATTGATCATCAAACTATGGATACGTCATTGTAAATTATTTATTTAAATAAAAAGCAATTTAAAAATAAGTTAAACTGGATACATTGCATTTAATTGGTTTAGCAAAAGCCCCAGTCGTGGACGTGCGTGGTAAAACTGGTGGCGATGTTGCTTGGGCACTAAGCAGCTACACTATTCACCAAGAAAAGTAGTACAAATAATAAGGACGTTGCTTGTGGATGGAGAAGGAATAGTTTGGGATGGTTCTACCATTCTTTTTTTTGCCAATCCACATGTTCGTGTTCCAGGAATACCTTCGGCAACATCCCTTTAATTTAGCAGCTGGGCCACATCTTAGATTTGGGTGAAAAACGTGTTCTTCCCGTTTCCTACCACCAGTGCACCTCTGGTCTTGGTAAAGTTTTATTTTTGTTTAATGGAATTTGTATTCAGACCTGATGCATACAAATAGAAAAAAATCATGGTTTTTAATTTATCGTTCCTTTTCTTATTCTATAATAGATAATACCCATAAATACCATTATGGAATTCTTCAAGTTTACAACTGATGTTGTTCTGGGTATTTTATTGTACATTTTTTTGGCAATATCAGGTTGCCCTTAAATTATTTGGACAAAATCTATGTTGTTCCCGATTAGTTGTCCTTTTTCTACAAAAAAAAAAAATGGAATAAAAACTTAAAAATTCAGAATTGTAACTCATTTTAACTCACATATTGTTGGCCATGATCAGTTTTGGGTGAATTCGTGGCACAATAGTCGCGAAAAAGAAAAAAGAGTTTGTATGAACAAAATGTCGATAGTGCAGGTAATGCTACCGACATTCGTTCAATTTTCTATCGGTGGATTTACCAGTTATAGCTATCATTGAAAGCCATCATTGAAAAAGTTAATTGTTGATTTTGAGACCCTTTGAAAGTTTATTCATTGAATATTTTAATGCAGAAAGGTAGCTTACGTCTTCAAAATTATTTCTCCTCCAAAAACAAATTATTTTTAGCCATATCTTCCCCATAACGTAACTTTTAATTATTTCAATGATCATTGGTAAGGTAGTTCATCATTGAAAAATTAAAAAACATTTTATGAGAAAAGTTGTGTCAAATTGAATTTCGTTTAACCTAGAAATTAGGTCAATTAGCTTTACTTTGGCATCACAATAATCATTTGTTTTAACTTCTAAATCTCTAAAAGTTGACAATTAATATTTTCAATGATGGTTTTCAATGATAGCTATAACTGGCCCCTAAGGGCTCAGAAAAAGTTAACTGTTGATTTTGAGACCTTTCGAAAGTTTAATCATTGAATATTTTAATGCAGGAATATAGCTTACGACTTCAAAATTATTGCTCCTTCAAATTCATTTTGACCCATATCTTCCCCATAACGTAACTTTTAATTTTTCAATGATGAACTACCTTACCAATGATCATTGAAAAAATTAAAAGTTACGTTATGGGGAAGATATGGGTCAAAATGAATTTTTTTTTGAATGTGAAATAATTAAAAAGTCGTAAGCTATATTTCTGCATTAAAATATTCAATGATTTAACTTTCGAAGGGTCTCAAAATCAACAATTAACTTTTTCAATGATGGTTTCCAATGATAGCGATAACTGGCCCCTAAGCAAGCAAATTGAAAATGAGTTAAGTTTTCGCTCTATTTTATTGGCTGAATTCTGTTACAGGGAGGAAAAATAAAGATATATGGAAATTGTCAAAATAAAAAACAATTTCCACTGTATTCAGATAAATGAGATAAAAATTGATTTTTTTTTGTTATTCCAGAGATGATTTTGACATCAAAAATATTATTTAAAAATCCCTAAACATTGTTTAAAAATCTGAAAAACTACAGGTGTTGTGTGAAATATACACAAACTGTTTAAGAAAAACAATGAAAATTGATATTTGGGAACCTTAAACTCATTTCATTCAAAATTAAATAACTTCCGTCACATAGCGAACATAGCGATCCCAGACCTCCAGCGTGACAGTCGAACGCACTAACCATTACGCTACGGGCTACTACAAACTGATAATGCATATATAAATATGTTCCTATACATTATGTACTTACATATGATGTAAAGGTCGTTGTTATTGGAGCTGGGCCACCTCTCCATCTTTCCCCATTGTCCTTTTTTCAAAGAATTTGGGGGAATAATGTTCAAGAAAAATAGCGTATTTTAGGCCATTATTGTTATTCTTGACTAAATACGAATCGAAAGATTCTAGTTCCAAATTAAGAGGAAATGAACCAAGTTGTTTAAGATATTAATCCTAACTGGTGGTCGAAATTCAATCACCATAAACTGACATTGACGTCTATGAGAAAAAACCAAATCAAAGTATTCACGCATTCTAGGGAAGAAAATTTGTTGATAACTTAAAAGACTTGGAAAATTTTAGTTTTTTCAACCTAACAGTAATTTTTTGACGTCTGTGAAGTTGGCAAGGCAACTTTCACCTAGAGTAACGGGGCCATAACGCAGTAATTTGCAGTTTTTTTTTTGCTTTTCTACAAAACATTTTTTTTCAAATAAAGGACTTCAAAATTTGGAACTATAATTTCTTGAAATGTAAAATAAACTGTAAATTTAGAGCTTGACTTCAAATGTCTAGCATGCTCGGTTCTCGAGATACAATCTGACCTGCTAACTTCACTGTGAAGTAAGCAGGGCACTATCAAATTTTTTATCAAATAAAGGACTACAAAATTTGGACCCAAAATTTCTTGAAATGCAAAATAAACTGCAAATTGGGAGCCTTACTTCAAGTCTCTAGCATGCTTGGTTCTCTAAATACACTAAAAAAAAAAAAAAAAAAAAAAATCGTGAATAGAAATGCAAAATAAATGCAAAAAAAACTGCAATTTACTGCGTTGGTCCGGTTACTCTAGGTGAAAGTTGCCCTGCCAACTTCACAAACGTATTTATTTAATCACCTTACAATTTTTTTTTCTTTTTAGTTTCTTTGATAAGAAACGAAATATCTACATCATCTATTTTTTTTGTTAAGTTTTAGAAAACAAAAAATAATTACAAAATAATAATTTCAGAAAAAATGTTCCACATACGCCATAGTGACCCAAAATTTATATTATCTGTTTTTTCTAAGCAAAAACATCTTAGTTATCTTCATAATTACTGAACCCTACTTACAAATACAATTTTGATCGATTTGCTCTCTAGCCTTTTTGAGGTGGTGTTTTTAAATCTGTTTGAATTCGGCAAAAACTTTGTTTCAAAAGCGAAGCAAAAAATTAATTTTTAATTTTATTTTTTGAAATATCCACATTGATTGACCGTGTACAAATAAATACCCACCCATAGTGTGTAAGTGTGTTTCTCAAATAATATTCTGCACATCCCCGTAACCATAGTTTCTCAACCACATAAAATGTATCGAAATCTCTTGAATACATTTTGAGAAAAGGGTTCTATAAAATTCCGTTAGGGCTATCAGATCAAAAAAACAATATAAAGCTACACCGCACGTACAGGGAGATAGTAAAACTAACAGCACCAATATTTATCTTCCTCCGAATCGGCCTAAAACCATAGAAACAAAAGTATGCCAAGGTCTCTATGATGTGTGTAACTGCGGCAATAAATTCTTTAAATTTATCATAATCGATGATGACAATCATCATGTTAATTAAATTCAGTAACAAATTCCAACCAATTCCATAGAATCCATATTAAATTTCTATACAAAAAAGATAAACACCCATCTCGCTATACAGAAAACAAATTTCTTTTCAAATTTAAATTTTAATAAGGCACAAATTCTTTATTTTATCGTGTATATAAATCAACAAAACAACCGTATTGTCCTGCTTTACAAACCAAAGCCAACGGAAAATTCAACAAATCAAAATACAAAAAAAAAAACAGAACTATTTAAAACCAGTTAATAAATTCTCGTGCTAGTCGCGTAACTGATTTAGGTATAATAAAACCAAAACTTCTTAACTAACAACTTTAAGTTGATAAAAATCTACACATAAATGGGGTACGTCACGAAATTTGTGCTTATAACGGTCTATTCGAACTGCAGCTCCAGCCACATTTATGCACAACCACGATGAATGCATTCAGTGATACAAATACAAATACAGTGATTATTCATCCGTTCTTGGACGATGCGATGATGACCCAATTATTTCAGATGTTTGGTGACCTTATCTGAATGATTTGAATATTGTACACGAGTATGAGTAGAGTATCTTTCTAGCTCTAGATCCAAATAAACATTCAAAGAAAAAGCTACCTACAGCTAAATAAAATACAATATTGTGCATCATGGTTAGATGCACATTGGAATTTAAATGTTGCCTCTATCAAGCAAAAAACGACAACGGTTTTTTTTTTCAAAAAATAAATGTTACGCACAATGACCTAAATTATTAAAGTTCATAAGATATTTAAATTTGTAATAATAATGGAGGTGTTATAGTGAATGAAATCGATGATTTGTTGAAAGCTTTGTTTTTGTTTATCTTTTTTTTATGCGTATTTACATAAGAATTTTGAATAGTTTTTATTGAAATTAGGCATGGCTGGGTCACACGCTTTATTTTGGGGCATTGAATTGTGTAGGTTTAATGAACAAAAATGTATACAGGGTGTCCCATAATGAGTGGTCCAAACTTAAACTGGTGAACTTTAAGAATTTGGTAACTTGTCTATACCGAATCATAAGGGTTTAAGATAAACAGCAAGTTTTTTTTCTGCTCATTTTCTGAACCAATATCACAGTAAAACTTGTAGCCTAATCAAATTGTGGTATCTACAAAAATTACTGTTATCCTTTTTACTTAGTTCTTAGGGCAAGTTTTGGTCATTTGTCAAAAAAAAAATCGAGGTTCTTATCAAAACAAACATAACGATAATGGAGAGGGCCAAACAAGTGATTTTCGACAAGACGTCCATCGACGTTGCGTCGTCGGTCGCGGTCGCACAGTGGTCCGTTTGTTGAATTCTGTGGGCAAAAATCTTTTCCCACGCCAATTCTTGACGGACCTCAATGAAATTTGGTACACTTAATGATTTGGGCTCACAAAATATAGTGGTACTGCCTATATTTTTGTACTAGAGATGGGGGGGTTCACAATTGAGGTCAGAACATGGTTCGAAATGTAAAAGTTACAAAGAAAGCCTTTTTAAAGCTAAGAATCTTATGATATTTATGCTTGAAATGTCTTAGGATATGTGCCCGAATATGTACTAAAATATAAAAATGGTTCCAATATGTATCAAATTTTAAGAATTCAAATTTATTTAAATTAATTTTTTGATATTGCTTTAATTTTGTTTATGGAAAAATAAAGTGTAAAATAAAATCTGTAGGTACAATTTTTTTTGTTGTTTGCATCATTTGAATCTGACTAAGAATTATGAAAGTTTCCAGTTGTAAAAGTAATCGTCAATTAACTATTATTTATAAAATAGTTAAAACGTTAATAAGCATATATAACGGCTATTTGGCGATTAATGTATACTTGTTAACTATTAGAATTCGTAGTTTGATATCAGATTCAAACGATGCAATAAAAAAACTCAACTATTTTTGTACAGATTTTATTTTACAGTATTTTGAACTTTTCAGAAGAAGGAGTAATTGACCGAAAATTTGGTTTATCAACTTTAAACCAAGAGAATTGTCAAATTGGTATGAGGTTTGATCAGATTGTGTAAAAAACAAAATTCAATAGAAAAAAATTAAAGGAATATCACACAATTATCCCTAATGAACTTGGAGAAACATTTTGGATTAAATTTTCTAATTTTGGTACACATTGGAATCATTTTTATATTTTAGACATAAGACATTTAAGACACAAATTTTATAAAATTCCTGGCTTTGAAAGGGCTTTCTTTGGAATTTTTACACTTCGAACTATGTTCTGGTGTTAATTGTGAAGCCCCTATTTCCAGTACAAAAATATAGGCAGTGCCACTGATTTGTCTTAATTTTGTGCGTCCTATTTGTGCATCCCCAAATCATCAATTGTACCAAATTTCATTAATTTCCGTCAACAATTATTGGCGTGGGAAAAGATGTGCGTCAGTCTAATTGTCTGTGTGCCCTGATGTACATCAATCCAGATCCTAAATGATTGATGGCTTTCTTCAAATTCGGTGCCAATAACTTGAATGCGATTCTCTAAAGGAAAAATTCGATATTTTGTCTAAGCTCATAACGCTGCCTTACAACTATTTCGTTTTAATAAGGTTTTGTTGACTTGCAATAAGTCCCACCGAAATAAACTGAATCCAAAATTTGGCCTTATATCACTTTGCAAATGAAAATAAGGCCAAATTGACTTTATCTCCATTAAAATAAAAATGTGCTTCCACAAGCACTGTTAATAGCAGCTTTTATCCCACCTGTTCTTATAACTTATTAGTCCATTTTGGAAAAGTTTAAAAAGTTAAAAACAATATTTGACAACTTGATATACATTTTTCAAAATCACTTTTTGAAAATTTCCAAATAAAATTTTAAAAACGTCATTTTGAATAATTTAAATTTCGTTTTGAAAATTTTGTAAAATTATTTCTTTAAATAACTTTATAAAAGTCAATTTGAAAATAATTTCAAACGAAGTTATTTTCAAAAATTTAATTAAAATTAATTTAGACAAATTTTGAAAATGAAATTGTAATTTTTCAAAAATTACTTTAGTAGAGTTGATTTGGAATAAAGATATTTAAGGAATAGAAATACAAAACGGCAATTTGTTTTGCAGCTAAAAAAAAACATGAAAACTAAATAAAGCCAAATTATTGCCCTTATTTCGCTTTTCTTTTTTTACGGCATCGCGTCGTGCGTCGCCTCAAGTTTTCTCAAAACTTCCTGGCTGGAAAAATTCCAAGTTTCAGTCTAGTCTGGGCAAATCCCTAGTAAGTTTACAGAAGGGGAAATCCCTTGCTGGATTTGAGTACCAACAATTTAGACAAGGGGAAACTTTTCAAACACTCGTGAGGCCCTTGATGGGCATGTTTTAGTACCCCATCAGAAATGTCTCTTGATGTACACCAAAAACTAAAATTTGAAAAACACTATGCAATTTAAGTATCAAACGACATTTTTTTCTTTCGTTCCTTTATCTTCTTTTTCATACCAGAACAGCACAGATTTGGGAGAAACGTCAGACAAGTAAGAAACCAGAAAACCTGTTCTAAATTGTTCTCCCTAAGAAGCAAGTATGCATTATACAATCCTGTTCTGGGGGTCAATTCTCGATCTATGAAGCTGTGAAGTGATCAATTTTCCAAAACTTCAAACGTTAATATTTCGATTCTGGATGAGTGTGAAAAAGTGAAATAAAATGTCAAAACTTCGTTATTTTTTATCAAGTTATGACAGTTAATATCACTTTTACACACTCATGCATAATCGAAGTATTAACCTTTGAAATTTTGGAAAATTTATCACTTCACAGCTTCACAGATCGAGAATTGACCCCCAGTTCTGTATGTATTCTGCTAGTAAGCCCAGTGATTAGAGATTGGACTGATAAGCAGAAGATCGCGTAATCAAGAGCCATGAAAGCAACTTTTTTTTCCTGACAAAGGCAAAAGGGTGCATAATAGCCAAGGCCCTTGTTCTACCCTTTTCTAACCCTTACTAGTCCCTTGCCAGAATCTATGTTAAACTCTGTAGTAGCTTGTAGAAAACTAGATCGTTTTTCCGCGCGGGTATCTGTAACGATTTTGATTAAACTTCATACATGTATTCTGTAAAACAGTTTCAATAATACTGTATTTATATTTTTGAGGTTTTTTGAGCCAATGGTCTTTCTTTTTGTCACATTCCCGAATGTCTCATCAAGGGCTTGTTTTTTAGAACGACACATGTATGTATATGACATCTGATTTGTTCACATCTGAAAGAAGACTATTATAGAAAGGTTTTCGGGACGCCATCCATGCCATATCCCTGGGGAAATCCACTATTTTGGAAAACACGAAATGCTCTACATTTCTAAAACTTTTGGTCTTAGCTAAAAAAAAAATTGAGACCAAAGTTGTTGGAAATGTAATTACGTTTTATTTTTAGAGAAAAAAAAAGTCTGCGTGGGCATTTCTTATAATTTTCTTATTTTTATGTTTTCGCATTATTTTTCGTTTCTTGAGAAACTATTACGTAAACTATTCTCAAAATAAAAATTGAGGAGCAAAATATTGGTATCATTTTTATATACATATGTACATATTTTGAAAATTATACGCTATCGGAGTAAAAAATTACAGCACTGGCAAATCGGCTGGTTAATTACCAAAAAGAATCTTATGCAAACCTGCTATTTAACCAATTGTATCAATTTGGATGTTTTTTTTGTAGAACTCACGGTGACTTGATAATTTTGGAATTTAGCAAGTTCACGCGATCCAGTCGTGCAGTTTATTTATCTTGTTTTTACTTTTCCTGCTTAAACTTTCTTACGTGAATTTTTTGACCATCTATTTTGATAGTAAATCTTATTTTCTACAAAAATTCTCCTAAGTAAAATTCTTAAATTTGGCTTTGTTTTCGATTTACATAAGAAATATTGTAAAGTGAAATCTTAGTTTCCTGGGATTGTGATGGTGCTAAAAATTCACAGTGAGATCGATGCAAGTCCTCAAAGTGTAGTTGAAAACTTCCTTAAAACGCCCATAGTTTGTGTCTGTCATTAAATTTTATTAAAGACGAATTGTAGTAAGAACTTAAACAGTTCATCAAAATTTTGGCGTACGCTGCCGTTGTTTACCCGGCTTGGTTTTTCTTGAGATATAATCATGAACTAAACTTCACATAAATTGATGTTATAGATTTATATGTGTATGCATTTTATAATTCAGACAAAACCAGATAATTATTATCTTACTTAGGGTAAATATACGTTATAAGATAAACAATCGTCAAGTAACACTCCAATTAAACAACCCGTTAAATCGTTTAAAATGACACCCATTTCCGATTTAATTAACCAGTTTCATTATACTTATACCAACATCAACGAAAATACTGTCTAGAGTTAGTGCAATCAAATTCAATTTTGTTCATTAATTTGTTTCACCTCGTCAAAACCAAATCAAATGAAATACATTTTTCGCCAAAATGAAATAAAAATAATTTAAACAGCACTTTAAAAGATAAACCTGTCATTTAACTAAGCCGTTGCATGTAACTCAAAGAACAACCGTCCCGACATCCACCAAAATATCTAGTTATAAACCTGTTGACTTTCTTTTATTCATTTTCGTCATCGTTCGTCGTTATTATTTTTTTGAACTTTGAAGCATTTAAGCATTTTTTTTTTTTTGTGATTGATCCGTTATTTAATCAAAATTTAGCATTCAAACAGTTTTATTTTTGTTTTATTTATGATTTTGGTTTTTTGTTTTTTTTTTGTTCGCTTTATTTTTATAATCAAGTTCATTATGTAAATTGTTCGATTTGTTTTGTTTTTGTCTTATGCGGTTTTGCTTATTAACGGACTCATTTCGATGAATACATTAAAAACACGTCAGATATTTTTTCATGTTTTTTCATGAAGCTATTAACAATTTTGCGAATTTTTTTAATTGTGGATATTCTGGGTTTCCGCTGTTCATTTTATTTCCTTGAACTAAACTTTGGTAGAATTATTTTTTTTAATGACATTTCAATTAGTTTGACATTTAAAAGAAAATAGCATTTATGATGGTGATATAATAAGACTGGTTAGAAAACCTTTTTGAAACCCATTTAATATTAATTTAAATAATAAATTGATATGTGGGACGTGGGTGATCAAATTCGAGTTTTTCATGTTGGATCTGGATGCATTGTCAACTAGACTGCTATTGAGCTTCAAACCGCATATTTTATTTAATGAATAAAAGGGTTTTCTTTTTGATTTGTATATACAGGGTGATTCGCTTAGTTAAAGTATGACAAAAAAACTAAGGCGTGCAGGTTGGATCGATACAGTAAACATATCGTATGGGAGGGGCGTCTTCCCCCCACCCTTGTAAAGCCGGAGGTACAATACAAAAATGTCTTAAAACTGATTTTTTTAAATCAAAGGTAACACTAACAATATGGTTTATGGTCCGGCGGGGTCATTGGGCCTTACTTTTTCAAAAAGGAGGCTGGATCAACAGCTACGGTGAATGGATTGCGCTATCGAGAGATGATTAATAATTTTGTATGGCCGGAATTGGATGGTATTGATCTGGACAACGTTTACTTTCAACAAGACGGAGCTACGCGCCACATAAGCAACGAAACCATCGATCTTTTACGGGAAAAGTTTCCGGACCGTGTTATACCACGGAACTCAGGCAGTTTTTGCTAACAATATCATGTCAAATTTTCTCCCTTTGCAGAGAGGTGTCCCTCAGGGCTCTATTTTAGGCCCTTTGCTGTTCTCGATGTATATTAATGATCTTCCGTCAAGCCCGCTGAATTCTTCTGTGCACATGTACGCAGATGACGTTCAATTATATAATAGTTTTCATCTAGGTATGCTCGAAAATGGTGTGCATGAAGTCAATGAGGACTTGAATAATATTGTTATATGGTCCCGCAGGAACGATCTCTGTTTAAATCCGAAAAAAAACTAAATGCCTTGTCATCTCTAGAACTATATCTGACACATCATATTTCCCTGAAATATATTTGAATAACTATGCTATCGAGTTCGTGGATTCTGCAAAAAATATTGGTCTAACATTTAATAAAACACTAAGTTGGAACACCCATATTAATTTGACATTAGGTAAGGTATATGGAGGTCTTCGATTGCTTTGGGCGTCTCATCATATAACACCCTTGAAAACCCGGTTGATATTGGCCAAAACATTGATAGTGCCCCTTATGCTTTTCTGTTGTGAGGTGTTTAGTAATTGTGACTTTGAGCACAAACGAAAACTTAACGTTGCATTCAACAGTGTTACGCGCTATGTTTATGGTCTTAGAAGATTTGACCACATATCAAGTTTTTCCAAGTCTATCTATGGCATTTCATTCGATAATCTATTTAAATTACGAACTTTAACCATGCTTCACAATATATTACAATCTCATCAGCCTGAATATTTATATAATAAAATTAATTTTACGCGTTCTGAAAGATCTTGCGACCTTATTCCAGTACGCTGCAGATTCTTGGTATCTGAACGGCAGTTTTATGTGCATTCTATTCGTTTATGGAACTCCCTCCGTCGCTCTGTTAGAATTATAAGCAGTCCGACCTTGTTTGCAAGAATGCTAAGAGAATTCTTCTCCTAGCTCCTTGTAATTATTTTATGATGTCATTGATGATGATGTTGATGGTGATTATGATGAATTTTTAAACTAAATTTTCAGTTAATTTTGAATTTTCATAAATTTTATTTTTTTTTTCTCTTTTCTTGATATTTCATACATACATATTGTTTGTTAATTTGTTTAATGCATACATATTTCCACATTTTAAATACAAAGCACTTTTTTTTTGTAAAAATAGTATTAAGTTACTGAAATTTGCTCTAGTTTATAAGATATTGTATCTTACAGAGTATAATTATACAATAAATAAATGAAATGAAACGAAATACCTCGAAGAGGTTATCACAATTGGCCAACGAGATCTTGTGATTTAACACCTTGAGACTTCTTCCTTTGCGGCCACGTGAATGATAAGGTCTGCTCCAACAGCCCAGAGTCGCAATTCAAGACCTCAAAGGTATGGAATTCGTGAAGCTGTTGAGGTCATACAGCAACCACTTTACGATTTGGTGATGGATAATTTCATGAAAAGAATATTTATTTATTTATTTATTAATCCGTTAATCAACTAACGTTAGAACTTATAACTATTTAAATACAATTTTAATACACTTAATATTACCTACAATATAAATACAAGTATAACTACAATGAAATGTTGAAAAAGTTTTCTTTAAATTTTTTACTTTTAAAATTGTCGTTTATAGAAGTAATTAAATAATAATAATTATTGAAGACTGATATCAATTGATTTTAAGGACTATTCACACCATAGTTTGTTCTGCTGAGTATCGGACATAATGGCAATTGTGTTCTTATGCTAGTTAGACTGTAGCTACAATTTAAACGACATAAAGCTGATGGGGAATTTATTGATCCATTGATTAATTTAATAATAAAACAAAGCTGGAGATACTGTCTGTGACTGTGTTTCAACAGTGAGGGAAGATTTATTAGCATGAGTCTATGAGTATAAGACGGCTTTCACACAAGGAAACTGAGTTGTCAGAAACTGGCTAGTTTTTAGGCGAGAAGGGTATGAGGGGAGATTTGTTGTCTTCCTTTGACGCGCTTCTCGCCAACAAACTAAAAATCGCCGGCAACTCAGTTTCCTTGTGTGAAAGGGGTCTAAGGAGAAAGTGCGGATCTTCGGGACAAAAGAATAGTGATGGGTACCTTATACATGAGGCAGTACAAAATGTCGCACACACCACTTTGAAATGTCCCATCACCTCAAAGCAAAAAAATGTATTACCCCACTCCCCACCAAAAACAACAAAAAATATTTGTCTTCACTCTTTCGTCTCGAAAAAAAAAACTATTTTTACTTCTCACTCGTACTTTCAAACGCACACAAATTCCAACTTTTTTCGCAGTACATTTTTGTTGTTGTGGTAAGATAACAACAAGAAACCCAATAAACGCAGTGTGTGCACTTATTACGCATACTTTTTCAAAACTCGTTTGAGGATGTATCCATGATGTAGAAATGAGGAAATGCCTCGTGCTCATTATAGTAGTACATTCTCTCTCCAACCCGGTTGCCGTTCTAGCGACTTTGTCGCTAGATCTAGCGACATTTCCGTTTCTTCCGCGACAAAGAATATTTTGATGTTGCTAGATTATTTCTAGCGACTTTTAAGGGTAAGCACTTGTGAGTTGCTACACGCAAACACTATTTTTATAGATTGGTACTGGTGATTTTACATTACTGGCATTTAAATCAATTTCACATTTTCTATTTCCAATAATTGGATACTGAAATTCACCACACACAGGAACACACACATCAAAACGCATGAAAATGTAAGTGCGTATGAGCGCAGTAGTCTGATTTAAGCAATATATATATTTTAAATTTATTACAGACCTAAGATTTTTATTAATCTACTTTAAATTTTTGAACAAAAATAAAAAGTTATTCGAAGAGATTTTTTTTTAAACATTTATCTACCAATTTTTGTATAGCGACTTCTAGCGACTTTTTCTTCCCCGAATTTCAGCCAATCTTGTGACTTTTGGAGGTTGGTTTAGCGACTTTTCATTTCTGCTTGCGGCCCGGGTACACTTTTTTAAATACTTTTTTGTTATTTTTATGGAATATTTGTCAAATTAGTTAAACCAAATTTTTGCAGAATTGAAAAGAAATTTAAATTAAAGAACACACACGAAACAGAATGACAGAACACAAAACCGCACTGAAATCAGCCATTTTTCTTCCATTATGACAAATGCGCAGAACTGAACAAAAATTAAAACGCTAATGATATTACCTGTAATATATACACCTTGCCTTAAAATAGGTTTTTCCTATGGGACATTTGAAGTGGGACAAAGTACCACCTCATTTCAAAAAAGGAGTACCTCATACAAACTAATTTGAAATTCGTATCCTACCCATCACTACCACGGAAGAAGACGAAGACAAAAACGCATGAACCTTCTCAGGATACTTTCAAGTCTGTTTATATGAATTGTTTAGTAAGGTGCCCAAACTGCGCATCCGTGTTCAAGTATTGGCCTTACGAAAGATATATAGAGAAGTTTGAGGAAGTAAGGGTCACGGAAGTCACGAGAAAATCGTTTTATGAAACCTAGAATTTTATTGGTTTTTTAATTATAAAGTTATAGTGGTAGTTAATTTAGTATCAAGTATAATACCTAGATCGGAGAAAACGGAAAGTTTGCACAAAGGAGAAGAATCTAATAAATAATTATAAGTTATAATTTTTTGTTTGCGTGTAAAACACATGGTTTTGCATTTGTCTGTATTTAACAGAAGTCGGTTTTTGTTACACCATTCCCTAAACCTATATAGGTCTTCTTGAAGCAGTGAACAGTCGTTTATTGAACTTATAATTTTGAAGATTTTAATATCATCGGCATAAATTAGAACCGAGGAGTATTTTTTAATCGAGGTTAAGTCGTTAACATATAAAATAATAAACAATAAGGGACCTAAATGGCTTCCTTGCGGGACACCAGAGTTAAAGAAAAATTGAGTAAAATGTGCATTCCTAAATGTAACACTATAGCTAAATTATTGCCTATTAAGATGAAATCCACTTTAAAAAACTTTCATTAAATCCTAAGGCCTTTAGTTTATGGGTTAACGTTTGATGACACATTTTATCGAAGGCCTTACTAAAATCCGTAAACACACAGTCTACTTGTTTCCTATCTTCAAAAGAATCAAGACAAAAGGAAGTTAAATGAAAGAGAATATTGTTGTGTAAGCGTAGCCGTGGCGGCCATTTGGCCGTGGTATACTTTCCTCTTTACATTGAAATAAACATCCGATCATTTATCTCAAAAAATGCCATTTTTCTTTGAATATCAAAATAACACCTCTTATTGGAAATCCCTTCACAATATTATTTAGACTTTTTAAAAGCTTCTGTATACAAAAAAATTAATTTTAATCGGTTAATAATATGAAAAATGGTTCTATGAGAAATACTATTCCCATAAACGGAAAAATGATATCTCCAAAAAAGCAGATTGCACTAAAAAACAAACTTTTTTTTTGTATCCTTTTTAACTTGTTTATAGTAGGCACCGTTAGTTTTAGTAAACAAAAAAACCATTACTGTCCTGGCCAAACACCGGTGCTTTACTTGTTTTGTGATCATCCCAAAAATGAGGTGCTAAGAATCGCTCCAGACCTCGGAACAACCTAAGCCGTTGGTTTTAAAATGTTCTAATGCTGATCAATTTTTGAAACTAATTGAACTTTTGTGTCCAATTACTAACCTTTTAAATGACTTACTTTTTTTTAAGATCACGAAGCGTATGTTAAATTGCTAGGCAGGCGCCATGTCAGTTAAAATTTCGAACTTTTAATTCAATGTTGCTTAAAATTTTAAGTTTTACTGTTAAATTTTGAAAGTTTTCTCTTGCATTTTACTTTCTATACCTTCAGTAGGTTAGCGTCTTCTAATTCAGCACTCAATTTTAAAGTTTACCTCTTTAAATTGAAGTAAAACATATATTCACCTATTGACGTTGTTGTTGTTGTTCTATGAATATAAATAAAGCCAAAGTAGGTATTCAAATTTTATTTAAACTATGATTCAAAAATCAATTTGCTGATTGATTCATCAATCATCACATTCCGCTCTTATGCACGCACATGCACACGTCTGCAAACTTTTAATATTTATGCATATTATGTATGAACATAAAATTTTCTTAAATTTTGGGTTTCTTGTAATTCCTTTATGCAATAATCGTATTTATATTTTTCGCTCCGATTTGTTTTATTTTGATGTAATATTTGTGTCATCTATTTCGTCTGCTTCTTCTTTCGACCTTAATTAGCCTAACTAAGTTATATTTTAATCTAGAGCATTGAAAATGTAAATAAAACAGAAAGAAAACCGGCATTATAATACAAATTGTTATGATTAAGTTCTTATTATGAATAACAAGTTCTTGGTTTATTTATGGAAGGAAGCAAAGCAAAGAACGCAACGTACTGAATATAATTATTAAAATGTTCAGAAATTAAACGCAATGGTCAGTAAAATGTATTAAATATGCAAATGCAAAATGTAGACACTAGAGTACATACCTAGACCTACATGCATATTGCATAGATACTTAAAGTAAGAAACATTTATTAAAAAACTCACTGCTTAATAGAGCTTTACTTTTTGATTAGACCTTTGTTTGTTTTTATAGAAAAAACAAATAATTTCTTTTAGGCAGATATCCTTTATTTATGAATTCTTTAATTATGGACATGATAAACAATGGATGTAGTTACAAATATTCAATGGTGTGTAACAATTATTATTTTCTCACTTGTAATACAAAATTTTAATATAATACTTTAATAAAGAAATAATCAGTTTTTTTTTTTATTAAATTTAAAATAATAAGTGCATGAAATGAAATTGACTATACAAATCGATGCAAAGATATAATCGGCCCTAGCGAGGTATCCGTTGGAACAGAAAATGTTCCGATTTCCTCCGAATCGGAGGCTTTCTGCTTCGAGGTATTCTTCCGAACAGCTGTTCGGAATATTTGTCCGACATTCTTTGATGCAGCCCGGTGTTCTGCGTTTTGACATGCGATGTAATGCGTTTTTGGATGAAAATTTAAAAAATATTGTTCCGAAATCCTCCGAAAGAAATTGTTAGTGGAATTCGTTTCCGATTTTCAGTGAATTGAAAGAAAAATGTAAGAAATATAAAATATAATTAAAGAAAGAAAAATGTTGTACTTGTTGCTTGAATTCACGTTTCCAGGATAAGAGTAAACGAAAAAACAAGCACCAAACAATACAAGCTCTCAAAAATGTATGCAAGATAGCACATCAAAAGTTCAACAGAAGATGTTGCTGCATTTTTATAAATCTGTATTTAGAAACATAAATCTGTCCCATGGCAAATTGTGATAGCTCCCGCTAAAACTGGTAATGATAAAAGAAGTAATAAAGCTGTAATTACTACTGATCATACAAATAATGGTATACGATCATAAGAAATACCATTAGATCGTATATTAATAACAGTTGTAATAAAATTTACTGCTCCTAGAATTGATGACTACCCGGAAATGTTTCGGGTACCGGATATTTTGTCTCTTTTTCTTAAAGCATCACAATTTATTTTATTATTGAGTTTTAATTTAGTTTAAAGAAAGTTGTACTTATACCTCTTATGGTTTAAACATTTGATTGATAAACGAAAAATATGAGAGTACCCGGGTACTAGAAACTAATTGGTTTTTTTTTAAATAATAAGGGGTGTTATTTTGTTATTCAATTAAAAATGGCATTTTTTGAGATAAATGATCTGATGTTTATTTCAATGTAAAGAGGAAAGTATGCCATAATGGAAAACAATATCATCCAAATGGCCGCCACGGCTACGCTTACACAACAAATATCCTTTTCATGAAATTTTCCATCACCAAATTGCAAAGTGGCTGCTGTATGCCCTCAATAGCTTCACGAATTCCATCTTTGTGGTCTTGAATCGACGCTGGGCTGTTGGTGTAGACCTTATTCACGTGGCCCCAAAGGAAGAAGTCGCATGGTGTTAAATCACAAGATCTCGGTGACCAATTGTGATCACCTCTTCGAGAGATAACACCGTCCGGAAACTTTTCCCGTAAAAGATCGATGGTTTCGTTGCTTGTGTGGCACGAAGCGCCGCCGTCTTGTTGAAAGTAAACGTTATCCAGATCAATACCATCCAATTCCGGTCATAAGAAATTATTTATCATTTCTCGATAGCAGAATCCATTCACCGTAGCTGTTGCTCCAGCCTCATTTTTGAAAAAGTAAGGCCCAATGACCCCGCCGGACAATAAACCGATCCAAACAGTTACTGGTTGAGGATGAAAAGGCTTTTTAGTAATAAATCTTGGGTTTTCCGAGCCCCAGATGCGACAATTTTGCTTGTTGAAATAGCCACCGAGGTGGAAATAGGCCTCATCAGTCAAGATGATATTTCGATGAAATTCCGGATCATTTTCATGCATTTTTTATAGTGAATTTTAATAATTTCAATGCATTGTTGAAGCGTGTATCGTTCCAAAAAAACACGATATAATAGAATTCGGTATTGATATTTTTGAGGTCCTTTTAAAAAACGTAATTGTTTTTTTTTTTTTTAAATAGTCACTGAAATAATATTCTAGGTAAAGCTATTCAAATCTCTACGTCGCGTCAGCTAGCTTTTCATTAATGCAGCCACAAATTCGTTGCTTCATTCGAAATATCCTTTCTTTGATCAAGTTTTCATTGCCTCAATGAAAATGCATTCATAAATTTTTGTTTTCCTTAACTTTAAAGCGTCTTATTTATTTTGATGAAAGACTTCATAAATGCATGAAGAAAATTGATTTAAGTATGTTATTATATAACTTTACCTTAAGTGAACGGAAAATGTCATTCTACTATCAAACGTTTTAGTATCTATAAAATAACAAAGTCAACAAAAAAATGCATACACCAATAAAATTCGAACAAAAATTTAGCTTATCATAATAAGAAAAAGACATTCTTTTGTGGGTTCAAATGCACCTCAAGAAACAACAACAACAACACCACCAGAATAATTTCATATTCAAAAATACGTTTTTACATAAAATAATGAATTTAGTAAATTGATTCTACGAACAAATTTGTTGACTTAACGAATAAAATAACTTAATTATCGAATAAATCATTAGTCCACAAAGATTTTTCAGGATGATTAATGAAAAATGTAGTAGCCCGTAGCGTAATGGTTAGTGCCTTGGATTGTCACGCTGCTGGAGATCTGGGTTCCTTTCTCAGCCTCGTCCACCTAAAAACTAAAAGGGCAAGAATGGATGTTGCGTTCACTGATGAAACAAATTACTGACACAATGAAAATTCAATTCGTTTTTTAACGAACATTTTCATTCACGAACGAATAGGCATGTTCAGGAGAAGAAGATTTCAGAGGGCCTCATCAATCTTAGATGCCTGAACAGAATTTACCAGCCAATGATCTCAGTTTGCTGTCAAAATACTGAGGAAAAAATGTTGGATTCGCTTGCTCAGCTTCTGATAGAGAAAAATCTCCGATATCTCGTTTTCCTAAACACGCCAAATGACTAATAATTAAGTGTAACGAATTCCACTATCGGCAAATTTTTGTATTAAAAGTTCGTTAAACATATTGATTTTTATATTTACGTTAAGATTTTGTCAAAATCTGTTACTGTTTTCGACATAATTGATCAATATTCTGCACCAGAATTAAAAATAAGAGAGTTTTAAGCATTCTTTCCCAATACTACCTTTTTCAAATAAAACATAATGCATCTCCCCAACCCATGGTTTTTGAAATATTTGAGGCAATAAATTGTTTCATTCATTGCCGTTGCCTTGAATAATGTCAATGGAGACACTTTGACAATGGCAATATATTTCCCGGTTGTGAAAATCAATTATTGCTTTTCATCTTCGAGGCAATAAATTTTGACGTTTCGCATTTTTCAAAATGGTTGTGAAAAGACTTCAAATAGAAGAAGAAAATAGGAGCAGTCCCAAAAAAAATTAGTAAGTTCATGTTTTTATATTATCGAAAACTGCCAATTGAACTGAAATCGCCTGGCACCGAAATGCCCAGACCCTTCAAAGCAATAAAGTGCCACTGTTAATACAATTATCATTGGCTGAAATATTTCCAATACAGCCAAAAAGCAAGCTTTTATAATATTCATCTTTCTTAATATTAAATAAAAAAAAGGGTAACACTGCAATATTTGAGGCCATGGGAAAAGCAATGGGAATGTCAATTTATTGCTTGAGTGAGCATTGCATTACTAGGCAATTTCTATTAAACTAGCTGTATTTGACAAATTTAATTCACAAATTTTCTCCACGGGATCTCATATGTTCACCTTTATTTTGAAAGTGACGGAGAAGCTATTCAAAATTGGGAAGAAACCATTTTGAAAAAGGCAGAACGTCAAAATTGATTGCCTTGTCAATGGAAAGCAATAATTGCCTTCCATATACCGGCCAATATTGCGTTAGCATTCGACAAAGCGTCTCTATTGGCATAATTCAAGGCAATGGAAATGAGCAAGGCAATTTATTGCCTCAAATATGCCAATGGAGCCCTTGGGTAAGACAATCAGCCCTATTGTGAGTTTCACCCGGAAAACATTTCGCCCGAAAATGTTTTCTACGCCCAAATTTGTAAAAGCTATTGTGTGTCCTCGTTCGCCACCAAAAATCAAATGGAAATCTTTTCGCTCGAAACTTTTTCGACCGAAACTCACAATAAGGGAAGAGTGAAATGTAATTTTTCCGGGCGGATTTTCTTTCACGCGGAACTCACAATAGGGATGAATGTTTCCTTTTTTCCCTGCAGCTTTTCTAACTGCAAAATATGAAGATACCGTTTGTGTGTTTTAATTTACCATATGTAAATGTCCAATATTCACGTCAGGTGTGAAACTATGTATATTTAATTAAACCGAAATCTGCATTCCTGAACCTATTCATTTCAATCCTAGAAAACCATTTCACTTTTTTATTTAACTGAACCTATAAATCACTAAAGTAACACATTCACTCTAATTTCGAATTCAAGTCTAGTTTTCGCAGCATCATCATAACCACCACGGTTCGGTATGTTTCGTTTCATTTCGCGAGAGTTTTATGTATTTTTTATTTTGTTCAAGCCATTTCCCTTTTCAACTGCTGGTTCAAGAGATCCGGTAGCAAAATAAAATCCCATCACGAACGATATGGTGATGTTTTTAAAATAACTAGGTATTTAAAATTCAACACTTGTTTCGAAGAAAGTTGTTAGGTATATAATATTTTTTTTTATCTCTTGATGCAATCGATGCTGATTAGGATTATTTATCTCCATCAGCAAATAAAAATAATTTCAGAAAAACAGCAACCATTTGAACTCCAAATGGAGACATTTTCCTTAACACCTCCATCATAAAAGATGATGAGGTGATGATTATGGTGTGTGTCGAACATACTTACCTACTCGTTTATCGTTTTTGTTTTTTTTCTTTTATTTTCAATCATTGAATCGAGGAAATCTTTAAAGATACCTCGTACAACTTGCTTGCGACATTCTTCTGATGTTCTTCACTTTTTTCTTTACAGGCTGATGTAATAAACGACATGAGACCAAGATCTATGGATGGAGTCGTTGACTCAGGAGTTTCGTTAAATGGCGATACCGGTTCTAGTCCCGACAGTGAACACATGCAAAATCAACAGGTAAGAGCTTTACTCGCAAAACTAACTTGCCGGGTATGGTCTTGGCTCTTGATGGGTGGAAGTATAGCCAAGTTGTACAATTTCTTAAGCGATTATCCAAGTCGAAGTGGCTATAAAGGAAAATTTCCGCAAGGCGGTTACTTCAAAATAAAATGAAAAATAATACCATCACCATGCTAGACAGGACAGGAACACACATTACGATCAGATATCTTTTAACAGCCAGAGATTAAGCATTGCAAGAGTAATGAAAGAAAAATCCACTGTATATACAATAATTATATTGCTCCTTCAAAAACCGGGTTAGTTTAAAGTCTGTGGGGTGATGCGTAGGCACTTAAGTAAGAGATGATTAAATTAGTTTGATTTTTACCCATAAATAGATATTAAAGGTTTTATGAGTCGTATTTCGATTACTTTTTACTTATTTCATGTACAGTCACGATCGGTTTTTATTATTTATTTTTTTAAGTGGTGATAGAAAAGATACGAAATTTCAGGAAATGACAAGGATTTTAGATTTGTTAGCCCTTGTAGGCTTTAATGATTATAGATTATGATATTAAAAAAAAAAAAAAAAACTGTTGAGTAGAGATAATTGAGTATTAAACATTTTTCAAAGGTGTTTTTTTTCGTGATAACACTTGCAGTTAGGCTGCCATAGGTTTTGCGCCGTCACATTTGCATTAAAGGTTTTGAATGAACAACAACCACTTGTGTTGGCTACCACCAAGTATTACATAGGCTGGAATTATTGCAATTTCATGGCTGCCACACCAATCATCAGATTCCTTTTAGTGGTGCTTAGTCTATAGTTCCAATTTTAATTTATAAATTGTTTTTGCGTCAACTGGATTTGAACCTAGACCAAGCTATACCTCAGAGGCCGTTGCACTACGCACTGCACCACCGAGATCACCTGGGCTCTCATCGCGTAATTTTCAAGACGATCATCGTCAAAACGATTGTATTGAACGTCGTCGTTAAAAGTTAGCTTCGTATAATATCGCAATCGTGTGGTTTAATCGTGTCGTTCATCGTTTCAAATACTTAGGCTAGGTGCATATTGAGACGCGTTCGACGCGAACGACGCAACACAGCACAGCACGAGTTTTTGTAAACAATATAAATCAATACAACAACGTATATTGATAGGCACGACATGACTTGACGCGTGTTTTCCGAAAATTGCGTAACACAGTGATCGAAACACAGTTTTTTTTGCGAGACCGGCGCGTGTTTGTTTTTTTTTTCAGTCAAAAAATTAAGTAATAAACTGTCGTTGACTTTTAAAATAAAAAATCGTTTACTTTTTTTAGAAATTAGTTGTTATTTTTTTAAGTTTATTTCAATTATCAATATATCAGATGATTTGTGCTTCAATTAATTTGTATTTTGACACGATACACGCAAATCAACATGCGGAGAACGGTATGACTCGTTTCTATAATCTTGACGTGCGACACTCGTCAGGTCATGTCACACGCGTCGAACGCGGCTCAATATGCGCCTAGCCTTACAGTTTGAGAAGAACAAAAAACATCAAAAAACATCCTAATTTAAATTTGTGATGTCAGAATTACAGCTTTGTACATACACATATTGTCATATTAATTTGATACATCAACACAAATTTCTATTAAAACGAGGTTCATCTATAGGTATGTAAACGGGCGCAAATTAATCTAGTGTTGGATAACGGATGCTGATTATTACCTTTATCTTTATAGTCCAAGCGGCGACCGTAGGATCACTTAGCTCATAAGGTAAGAGGTTCTAATACCCCTTAGTCGATAGATATATTCAAGAAAAACTGAACGCACATGGGTTGCCTAGCGAAATTTGGGTAGGTGACGTCTAAAACGGGCCACTTCCAGTTGGTTTTTTGGGCCATGACTTAGCTACAAGTGATTTTTGTAAAAAAAAAATTAATTTAATCCGGGTTGGCAGATACATGCACCTGATTAAGAAAAGGCAGCCTGTATTTGTTTGATAGATTAGAGTCTAAGCTTTAATTTGATGTATGTTTTAAGCTCTTACCTTATCAAATTTTAAACATTTGATCTGAAAAAGAAGTGATTTTTGTAAAAATTTGCATTGCACTTACGTCCCTTCTTTCCAAGGTCATGGAAACGCTGATCAATTTTCAGCTCAAGAAATATCTCGAAGAACGAAAGCTTCTTAATGACCGACAGTACGGCTTTCGAAGCAATAGGTCCACTGGTGATCTGATGGTATTTCTCACCGAACAGTGGAACAAATCTTAACATCGTTTTGGAGAAAGTAAGATTATTGCACTTGATATTTCAAAAGCGTTTGATAGAGTTTGGCATCAAGCTCTCTTATCGAAAATGCGCGCATTTGGTTTCGATGAATCTCTTCTTCGTTGGATTAGAAATTACCTTTCGGACCGTTCAATACAAGTTGTATTGGACGGTTTCAAGTCTGAAATCCACAAAATAAACGTGGTGTGCCCCAGGGCTCCGTTTTGTCTCCGACTCTCTTCCTTATTTTTATTAATGATCTTTTGTCTGAAACTTCTAATCCATTAAATTGTTTCGCTGACGACAGTACCCTTAGCTTCTCATATTCGCTTACAGATTCTCATCAATGTCCTTCGGATGTGGAACTTGAACGGCAGCGTATGATAAGCTCATTAAATTCTGATCTCGACAGTATTGTCCAATGGGGATTCAAAAATCGCGTAGAATTTAATGCTTCAAAAACTCAGTGCTGTCTTGTGTCGTCAAAACGAAACCCACCCCTCATGCCACTATCCATGAGTGGTTCGTGCATTGAGGAAACCGAAAAGCTTTCAATCCTCGGTATGTGTATCACATACCACTTTCTGTGGAACGATCACATATTTGATGTTGCCAAAAATGCTGCTAAATGTTTAGGTTTTCTTCGGCGATGCAAGAAATTTTTCACTCCTTCTGATCTGGCTGTCATCTATAAAGCCTTTATTCGTCCAAAACTCGAGTACAATTCTCATGTTTGGGCAGGTGCTCCAATAACTCATTTGAGTCTATTGGATAGAATTGAAAGAAGAGCTATGAAAATGATAGGTGATAGAAATATAACGAAAGCATTTGCACCTCTCGAACACCGACGCAATGTTTCATGTCTTTCGTTATTTTACCGTTATTTTCATAACCAGTGCTCTAGCGAAATAGCCAGTTGCATTCCTCCCCTAAAACAATTCAATCGTAATACTCGTATTTCTAGGAATGCACATCAGTTTGCCCTTGAGCCCAACTTCGGACGTACTGTTAAGTATAGAGATTCTTTCTTTAGTCGCACTACAAGAATGTGGAATGCTTTACCCGGCACTATTTTTCCCTGCCATTTTGAGATTCAAAGGTTCAAAACCAATGTGCACCGGCATCTCCTCTTAAATCCTTTCCTATTTTCCTAACGCTCGCACTGAGTTTAAACATTTTAAGGGTAGTAAGAACCCCTTTAGTGCGCGCTTAGTTTAAAAAAAAAAAAAATTAAATCTGGGTTGGCAGGTACATGCACCTGATTAAGAAAAGGCACCCTTTATTTTGTTGATAGATTAGAGTCTAAGCTTTAATTTGATGTATGCTTTAAGCTCTTACCTTATTATATTTTAAACATTTCAGCTGAAAAAGTAGATATTTTGGTATATTTTTGTATTAAATCAGGTCTAACAAGGGCATACACATTTTTAAGAGGAGCCAACCTATATTTTTTTTAATATAACACCGTCTGGGCTTTAATTTAATGATACCGGGTTTACTTGTGTCTATATAAAAAAACATTTTTTTATACAAAATGTAACTGAAAACTTTTAAGACTGAGTTAAATTTATTTTTTTCCTACGATTAGAAGACTTAATAAAGAAAAAGTGTATTTTATTAATTTTCTACAGATTGTCTACTTTTTTTTTTGGTATATAACACTTTATCAAACTCGACCAAAATAAGCAAGTTGTAAGCAATAACGTGTTTCTAACATTTTTTTCCTTTAAGAAGGGTTAACACTTACACCTACCCATTTTAAAAGTGGCAACCCTACTTTTTTTATTTTCAGTACATTTTAATTTTGAATTTGATACTAGTTTTATCCTCTTACTCGATGAGCTAAGTCATAGTTCTAAAAAAGTGCTTTTTAAAGAGGGTTGGCAACACCCCCTACACATTTTAAACTAGGCAACCCTATATTTTTCGTTCTTTCTCGTCAAGGCCTATAATTTGGGCGTAGTTAAAATCTCTTACTACAATTATCATAAATTCAATTTTAATGGCCGGATCTATTACATCTTTGTATAATGCTTTAGTGCCAGTCAATGTTCATCAGTACTATAGTGTTGACGAATTGTATGCTAAAAGAGTAAACTGAACACTTAACTTCCTAGGTTTATTAATTTTCGCCAAAAGTCAAAGTACTAATTACAAAACAACAACAATTTCAGCATTTTGTTTGTTTATTTCGTGCGTCACAAAGGTAGATATACTGCACTCTCTTACCAATAATCTTCAGTTATACTTATACCGGACTCAAACTTCCCAATCCAAACGAACACCCATTCTACGAACAAGTTGCACAATGCACACGCAGTGAAGTCATTGAAATTGAAATGTGATCTTTTTTCAAGTTATAGCAATATAATTTATGGCATTTTGTTGATCATAAAGTGTGTGCAACACAATCTTCCCCATCCACACCATTTACAGAAATGTTCATTCACAATGATTGAAAATGTATCGTTATCGCGTTAGTGCAACTTTGTCTGTCATTTCTATTTAACGTCAAATCTTGGTATTAAATTTCTGGTCGATATGTTTCTGATGGAAACAATATTTCTGTACCTATGTTTATCTATATGCTGAATGGCATAATAAATTAACCCCAAACCAGACATTCACTGTCGTACGCTGGTCGCTAAGTGCTAAAAACAGGTTCATTTCAAATCAAAGTATAACCACAAACTGTTTTCCTTCCAATGATTTTGCTGACATTTTAATTTTATTTATGGTCATAATCATGTTTTATCCTTATTCAGATTATTGTGTCTGCATAGGCATTAGTGTAATTAATCAATAGTTGTGAGTCTTTTAGAGTTGTATTGTTAAGTGTTTCAGAAGTCATTTCTCATTTGAAGGAGGATTCTGAATGAAAGGTAGGTGTGTAAGGTCAATTTATGCAAATTGAAGATCAAAAAATGCATTTACTGGGGTATTCCAAATTGTCTCAAAATTTTTTAAGCCATAATGGCTATAATAATGGCTACAATATTATAACCATTTAAAATAATCTTAGTGTTCTTGAAAAATAATTGAGAAATTGAGAATTATTTTGTTTTTCATTTTGGAGCTTATTAAGTGTCATCCTTATTTGACTATTCAAAAATGAATTATAACGACCACCCTAATATCGCATATTAATAAAGCGAAAACTTATTTTCTTTTTGGCTAATCTCAGATTAGTTTTGAAAAATGTTGATTGTATTGAAATTTTTTATTTCACAAAGGTCTGACCTCCCCCCGAAATTTTTTGAAAATGTGTATCTTGCTCCTACTTTCCTCTTGAAAAAGAATATGTTCAAAATACATTCAACGCTCGGAAGATACCGATGAGTGATAATAATGATTCAAATTGTGCCCTACCAATAATCAAATTTAAGAAAAATAGACCATAAAGTATGGAATATAAAAAATGAACCATACTTGTTACGTTTCATATTTTGGAGTCAATACCATGTTATATTCATTATTAAGGGTCCACCTAAATATCTAAGTCATACCATGATTGGTTTATTATTTAGAGCCCATACAATTATTGTCCATTTTACTTAAATATTTAAGTCTTTACTAAATTTGATTATTGGTTGGGCCCATTGTGTTTGTTTAGGATAACAAACAGATTGATGTGAGTACACACGAATTCCCATCGCAAGCGTTATCTGAACTCGGGTTCGGAATTTGTGTGTGTTTGTTTTCAATTATCATTTCACTTATCGTTATCAGTATGAATAAAATCGTATATAAGCGTAGGTTAAGATAAAAATAAGTTAGTTAAAATAAAGATTACAAAGAGCATACAACTCTGTCTTTTATTGAATACTCGCGGTTTATAAATTTCCCCTCACCAGAGGTAAGGGGTTTATGAACAGAATAGACTCATCTTATATTAGTGATAGTCATCAAATTCGACGATAAATTATTTTCCGCAACAAAATCTATAAAAAGGTAGATACTTCTTGGCAACTTGAGAGTTGACTTTTCAGTTGTAATGACCAAATTTTGTCCCAAATCTTTTTATAACCTTAGGTTTGCAGTGATGTTATTGCTGGAAGTAGCTAACATGTTTGACTGATTGTATGGTGTAAATTTCGTGGCTTTCGAGACATCCAAACAAAAATGGAAAAAACGCTCTTAAGCTTATTTGAGGTTGATATCAATTAATTTTTTTCAAAACAAAAGTAAACTAATTTTCCTCTACAAATGTCAATTTAATATTGCAAATAAGATCTTTTCTTTTCGAAAAAAAAAATTAGTATGTTAGTTGTATTGTCTTAGCTTGATCACCCTTCTCAATTTCCTTTGTCCTCACTATTCTGTTTTGGAATAGGCTTAACAAACCTAATCAAAAACAGTTTGGGTTTTCCGGGCATTAAAAAAGACCTGCCTGCTTCCGTCACACGAAGAGTTTCTCATGACATTACGAGTTTCTTGGTTAACCTTAAATAAAATAAAAACAGTTATTTACATGTTTAATATCTAAAATTAGTGGATCAAAAGCCTTAGAAAAAATAAACAAAAGTAAAAAATTTAGATTTTGTAAGCATGTGTTAATAATGAGTCATTACTTTTGCTTAAAATCAATGACGCAAAATTTTAAACAGCCTTTTATTAAGAGTTTAGTATGATACTACTTAACATTGTTCTAATATTTGAACCAGTTTACTAAAATGTTAAATACTTTTTAACTAGTGTCATACGAAACCAATTTCCTACATAAACTTCAGCATATAAACGTCAGTGTGTCATGGATTTAGTTTGATACTATAAAAAGATAAAATAGCCTTTTGATGGTTTTAACTTTAGTAAAATGTTATTAGATAGTACGATGCTAAACTCGTTTCAAATTAGCAAAATACAATTTTTAACCTAGTATCGTGCTAAAAATGATTTTACATCCTCAATCGACTAAAATTTTGCGCCAGTGTTTTTAAAGAAGCCTAAGCTAGTTAAATTCAGGAATCAAGATTACAAATTAAAATACTAAAATTTTTTGAAAATCGTATCCCCCGAAATATTTGTTTGGCTATGGCCTTGACAAAGGATCCTTTTTTTTAAATACCAGATATTTGTAGGGTGAATTGGTGAAAAAAGAGTACTGGGCTTCAATTTTTGTGTTGAAATAGTTATAAACATCCATATTTAGAATATGTTGTTAAGGGATCACTTAAGTGTTAAGTTAAATTTAAAAAAAAATTGATATTTTTAAAATTTAAATTGCTATCTTTAGGGTGAAATGTTTTCAAAAAATTCTCTTTGAGTTTGAATATTAATGTTAATAGGATGAACTTCGGGAATAAATCACTTCGATTTAGGGCTGGCCACGAGACGAGAAAGGTTTCGGTCTCGATCTCGGTCTCGCATGACGAGACCGAGACGAGACTGCCTTTTAAGCAACCGAGACGAGACCGAGACAAGACTGTATATTTAGTTTATTTAGACCGAAATTTACAGAGAGTCTAATGTCGTTTTCGATTGGATTTCGGAACAGTACTACTCCTTTTTGATTCCAATCGAATTATTTTCTTCTGTTCCGAGACTAATATCTGAAATATTTATGTGTGTGTGCGTAAATTGTCTTATGTTTATGTATATTTTGCACGTTCAGTCGAGTAAAATTAATTTGACAAATAATCCGATGAAAGGGTTTATATGTATATGTGTGTTCCGGGTCTACTCCTTTATTAATTCCGGGACAGAAAAATACTCCGAATACATTACTCGGAACAGCCAATGGAATTATTTTGGAGTAAGTGGAGTCAAAAAGGAGTAACTCCAAACCTCCAACCCAAAACGACATAATAAATAAAAAAATCCAATTTAAGTTAAATTTTTATTTTCTTCTGCACATATTAAAGCTATAATCGAAAATATTTTGTTCCAATAATCAACATTTTGCCCGGAAATCGTATTTTTCGGAGACGAGAGCGAGACGAGACTTAATTATACGAGACCGACACGAGACCGAGACGAAACAGAAAATTTTCGATTTTAACGAGACCGAGACGAGACTTACAAAAAACAAAAGTCTCGCAGTCTCGTCTCGTGACCAGCCTTACTTCGATTACAGAATCCGATCAATGGTCTGCAGGTGGCTTCTGACAAACCACTGAAAGAAATTGCAGGAATGTCGGTAACGTCGTTTGAAAAGCCCATCCGCATTGCATACAACTTTTGACATTTAAAATCCGCACCAAAATAGTTGAGAATACAAATTTTAGGATTCTGTAATCGACATGAATATTTTTTTTTTTATTTAGCTATTAATAGGGTGAATTGGAGTGCAAACAAAAAAACCACCTATCGGGTTTTAAATATAAATGGATATTTTCAAAACTATTTTTTAAATTTTTTTTCTTGGACTTCAAGGATCACTTAGCTATTTATAGAGTGAAATCGAAATTTGGACCAGGACTTTCCATATTTAAAAAAAAAATTCTTAGTTCATTACTCGAAAACCATTTTTTTATCAGCAAAATGTCTTAACAAAAATTATAGCTCATACAATTTAACCCAAAAAGCATTAAAATAATTCAATTAAAAATTAAAAGTGACCTCAACTCAATAAAATAAATGAGTTTCGCCTAGATATGATAGTGGGCTCTTCAGTTAGACTGTCATATCCTTTCTAAATTCTAAGACACACATGTCGATGTTTACTGACTCTTATACAAATTATAGCAAAAAGATACTGCGAATTTTATTATTCTAAGGGAATTTGTTTAAATGCTAAGTAATTTTAATATTTAAATTTCTTCATCTTCATCATTATTAAAGTGAAAAAGTTTGTTTCAAAGTGAAATTTTCCAAACCGTTGCGTTGGTTGCTTTTGCATACAATTTTCTCTAAATTTATTGCTCCAACGAAAAAATTGTTTTTTTTTTTTTGTTAAATTTTCAACGCTACAATTTTTAAAGATATTTTTTCAAAAAAAATGATGGTTTTGAAACAAAATTGCAAGAAGCTGAATGTTTTTCCCTTTCACCCTACAAAATCAAAAGCAAAATGTATGCTTTTGAAATCAGAATGAAGCTCTCCGCTATAAATAAGCTCCTTTTAAATAGTTAGTAGACTAAATAGTGCATTTTCTGTAGGTATTAAGCTAGAAAAGTGATTCAAATGTTTTCTTCTTTTGCCAATTTCAGGACTCTGAAGCACGTCGTCTCAAGCGTGGCCATGTACTATCAGAACTTCTCGAAACCGAACGAATTTACGTCACCGAAATGAGTTCAATCCTAAAGGTAAGAATTGTTAAGAAAGAAACTTTATTTTAGCCCAGATAGTCATTCATAAAACGTACATACAAAAATACAACACACACAGTAATGGGCTCTTCAATTTAGCTTATTAAATCAATTAATAGTCCATCTCGTCCGAGATGTTAATTCGCATTTAAAAATGAATATATGTATGTAGATCAGTTCAATGATTCCACCAACTGCAAACTGTTACAAAATATTCTTAGAAACCATCATCGCACAAGTTTGTATTTTGATTCTTCCGACAAATAATACCTAGATCTACGTGATGTGTGTTGTATAAGTGATGTTCGTCCGCTGATAAAATTAATGGTCAGTGAATCATCACAGCACATCAGCAATGCATCGGTGATTTTTATCTTAAGCTATCCAACTTTTTTATATTAAAAATTGTATGCACAAATCAAATGCTTGGCTGATTCCTGAGAATTAAAGTAACTGGTGCATCAAGCTAGCAACACACATAGAATATGACTTGGCTTGCATGGTCACATCATAACCGCAGCTATTTCATTCGCGAATCTTTCTTCGACGTGTTGGGATTCTTTTTTGAGTTCTTGAAATTTCTTGTGTAAAAACACACACAAATTGTAAAAATGCGCTACGGTGGTTATGACTTACGAAAAGCTTCAAAAACCCGACGTTCATTTCGGTTAAGAAAAGTTCAAAACACCGCCAATAATGTTGTTGGGCGTTTTAATGCAAAAATCGCCACTTTAAATAGCAAGCCGCCGCCAGTTTGTGAGTCACCATTGTCATTTCAAGGATCTCTCTTCGAGGACTGCTTTGACGAGGCAGAAAATGTAATTCAAAAACCTCAAGTTAACTACAGTCCCAACGACTTTCGACCTAAAACTGATGCTGCTGACAAAAGTTACGTCTTCGGAATGAATTTGCTGAATTTCTCCGCTGGCAATATTTTAACAGGAAAATCAACAAAGATTTTCAGCGAAACCAGTTCGGAGCCAAGTGATAGCTTACAACGAATGAAGAATGAAAGGAAGGACATCTTCAAGGAACTCATTGAGCTCTCAAGTTGTGATGAATCGGTAGAATATCAACTGATCAAGGATTATCTCGAATGCAATTCGTATTCGGAAATTGAAAACGATTCGGAATTCAAGGACTATCTGCAGCGGAAGAACTATGTTGATATTCTGGAATATTTAGAAGAACGGTGTAGTTCCGCATCATCGACGAGCATACAAAAGAGCTCGCTGAATAACACAAAGAAGCTATCAAACCCTAAAAAACTTCCCAGCACGGATGAATGCACTCACTTGTGTGCTGCCTGCAAGGAAAGATTCAGAGTATGGCGTCCGAATGATTTAAATAAGGAACATCCTGAAGAGAATAATTATTGCAAGCCAAAGACTTTTCTCAACGCCTACAAGGATATTTATAAATTCTGTCTGGATTTCTTCGATGAAAGTTTCAAAACCAATCGCAAAAAAGACCTTGCACTACTTGATCTTCCCACTTTTTCCGATGACAAGTATTTTAAGATTCTCAATAAATTTGTAGCTGCACATGGATTTGATTCAATTGATTCGTATGTCGATTCGAAGTTTGGTCCGTTTATAAGCGCTGAGCTGAATACATTCAGCAGTAGTGGGGGACATCGAAGAACTGCAAAGAGCAATAATAATTTCAGTCTAGTATAATAATTTATCAATTCAGCGCTTATTCAGCACAAGTTGATAATCAACTATTTGTTTTTTTTTTCTATTTCAGGGATATTGTGATCAAATGCAATCGGAAGAGCTGATGCACCTAGTACCAGCAAGCTTACAGGGCAAAGAAGATATACTTTTTGGTAATCTTCACGAGTTGTACACGTTTCATAGTGAGATATTCCTTAAAGATCTTGAAAATTGTATTTCCACCACGGAATTGGTGGCTTTGTGTTTTGTTCAAACGGTGAGTTTTTTTTTAATGTTTTTTTTTTTAAATATTATATGTAAATTTTTAAATTTAGCGTCAAACATTCTACCGTCTTTACTCGTTTTACTGTCAAAATATTCCTCGATCGGAGCGTCTGCGTGAGACTCTAGTCGACACACACCTCTTTCTGCAAGAATGCCAAAAACGATTAGGCCACAAATTACCATTAGCTGCTTATCTTTTGAAGCCCGTTCAAAGGATAACTAAATATCAGTTGCTTCTTAAAGATCTTCTGCGATTCAGCGATAGCGGAAGTTGTACGGAGGAACTTCAAAAAGCGCTGGATTGCATGTTGATTGTGCTAAGGTCTGTCAACGATTCGATGCATCAAGTAGCTATCACTGGGTTTCCTGTAAGCTTATAAAATAAAACTACGAAGCTTAAATGTGTCTATTAAATATTTATTTTTTATTTGCAGGGTAAAATATCGCAACAAGGTGATCTTCTGCTTCAAGATTCGTTCCAAGTGTGGACGGAGAGTAAAAAAGACATGCGATTGAGAATCAAACCTCAGCAAAGGCACATTTTCTTGTATCAAAAGTCGATGTTATTTTGTAAGCAAACCTCAAAGACCGGTCACAATAAGAGCACCTATCAGTTAAAGCACTATGTTATGGTAATTGACACTAGATGGCACTAATAAGCTTTAGTAAGCTTAAATTCAATTTCCTTCTTCTCTCTACCTTAGATGTCACAAATTGGTCTCACAGAATCAGTTCGGGGTGATCCAAAACGTTTTGAAGTATGGCTTCAAGGCCGTCAAGAGGTTCACACCCTTCAAGCGCCCACAATTGATGTGAAAAACAAATGGGTGGCCGAAGTTAAAAGGGTTCTGCTCAATCAACTCGAAGAGCTCAAAGGCGAGAAAATCAAGCAATATGGCCTCAGTCATCGTGGCCTCCGCCAAACTGCCTCCTGGGACACACCCAACTCCATAATTTCAACACCTCAACGTACAATGAGCTGTGAAGTCTCCTCGGAGTCAAATCGCAACTCAAATTGCAGCAGTGAAGACAGTTGCCCCCCTCACACGCCAGGTGTCAGTTCGATCTCATCGACAGAAAAAGAAAACCCCGATGGTTGTGGTTGGAGTTCGGATTACTCCAACAGTGAGGATGAGATGTCCATGATTGAGGACAATTCAACACCGGTAAGCAAAAGTTTTTGACCATAATTTTTTTTTTTTTTTTTTTCAAAATTTTGTTTTGTTTTTGATTTATAATTTTGGTGTTTTGTTTTTGTTGTGTTTTATTTTCATTTTTATTTTGTTGTTATTTTTATTTATAAAATTTTATTTCTGTTTTATTTTTCTCGGACTCCTCCTCTTCACTTTTCATGCACAAAATCAAAAAAAAAAAAAAAAAACAATGCGCTTCAATAAAAAAAAAATATTCTTGAAAAAAAACTCAGACATTTTTAAATTTTCTGGCACAATGGGCTTACAATCATGATGGTGGCTCATATCCGCGTGCAAGTAAATCGAATTCAAAATTTTATGTTTCGGTTGAACATTGAAAAAAAAAATAATCAAATTTAACTGATAGTACAAAACCAAAATAAACAATTAGAATTTTGTTACAAAAAAAAACAGTATTTCAAGCTGCCATCATAGAGAGTTAATGCATTTTTGCTGCATTTTAAATAATTAAGCTTTAAAAAAATTAAATTTTAATAATTTGTATAAAAATTGTAAATATACCTACAACATAATGATAAACAAATAACATTTGGAGAAGAACTACCTATTATCTTCTTTATCATACATAACTGCGGGGTGCAGTTTTACGAATTTCATTTTGGCCCACTATATCTCTCGGTCACTGTAATATTTTTTTTTTTGGCAATATAAAGAAATTTCATAAAACAAAATCAAATCAAACAAAAAAATGTCTTAAAATGCAAACTCCATCGAGCATCAATTTGGAGGTCATCATTTGACATCATTGTTTTTATTACGTAAGTTTTAGTTTTGTTTAAAAAAAAAAACATAATAATAAAAATCATTTCACATTTTTTAACCTATCGCTCAGCGAGCAATGTATAAAAATTAAAAAAAACTAACAAGTAATTTAGACTTTGCTTTTGCAAGTGTGTTTGTGGCCGCAAAATTAAATTTACTAATAAAATGTATATTGTAGTGCTTGTGGAAGCTTTTTGTTCTGTAAAAATTAAATTAAAAAAAAGTAGAAAGAATCATGATAAGCAATTTTTTTTTTATACTTAAAATAAATCTCATTTTCACAGAAAACGTTTAGGTTTTTTATGTTTTTTTTATTTGTCACTGGTAGTTTTTACATTTCTAAGCCTTTTCGGAAGAAATGTTTCATTCGTAACACCAGGATTCTAATCGATTTTCAAGTTCACATATATTTCCAATATCTCCTCTTTGAGTGTCTTACGTAAAAACGAGATAAAAGCTTCTGCAGGCAACATAGAAGCACAAATGTGTTCATAGTCAAATCTAGGTTTTGAAAAGACTCACACAATCCGAACACGAAACCCCTCAATATATCAAAAATCATACCATGCCATCATATCATGCGCAGATTGTTTGCAACCTAAAACAAAGTATCAGCTTTTGTTTGAAATTTGACAGTAGACTCTGTCTCCTTAAAAGTTTAATATCTCCAACATCTCCCTCAGAGTGTCTTAAATAAAAACGATATATTAGCTACTGATGGCAAGATATTTCATATTAAAATATAGTTTTTGTCAAGACCTACATAATCCCCAGATTTCGTTCTCAATATCTCAAAAATCAATCCATGCGAAGTGTTTCGGTCAAAAGTGAGATATATTATCTTTTGTTGGAAAACAAATGGCATATTTCTCGTGCCTTAAAAAACTTTTACTTCTCCAATATCTCCTATAGATTGCCTGAAATAGAAACGAGATATAAGCCTCTGTAACAAACACGGAAACCTTAATATATCCAGTCAAATCAAGATGCAGATTTTGAAAAGACCTACTCAACCATCAGACAAAAGCCCTCAATATCTCAATAATCAATCCGTGAAGGTAATTTTAATCCAGAAAAAAAAGGTCTCAGCTTTTTTTTGAAATGTGACTGATTCTATCGTCTCCTTAAAATGTTAAATTTTCCAATATCTCCTTATGCCTTAATGTGTCTATAGTCATACTATCATGAAGTTTTTGAGTAGACACACACAATCCACAGAATATCTCAATATCTTGAGTCAAAAGCGAGGTTTTAGCTTTTGTTGGAAAACAAAAAGTCTCAGAGTATCCATATTTAAGGGTTGTGTGTTTGGGGTATTTCCCCATATTTGGAGTTTTATGGTAGTTGGGGGAGTATTGTTTAAAAAAAATCATTAAAGCCCAATATTTCAGTGCAAGATTATCTGAGTATTGGAGTTGTAATCGCAATTTAATCTCGTCCCTGAAAAACTGGGACTAAGAACATATATGTATACGCACGTCTGATAAGAAAAAATTCCATTTCTCATTCTCAAATTGAATCTTGTACATAATTTATAAATAAGTTATTTGTTCCTAAGACATCAACACCGACTTTTTGTTAAAATTTTCAGGAGTTATAAACATATTTTGATATTTGTTCTATTCGAAAATCTTCATGAAAATCGACATTATACTTCAAATAAGTATGATCCTGAAAATTGGCAGCCCTCAGAAAATTGCAACCAATATGTCAATATTGGTATATATATATATGTAATATTTCCTTACTTTTTGGGTCACGTTTTTAGGACTTTACCAAAATTTATAAAATTATGCTTCTAAAAAATGGTAAAATTTGACAATTCCACGCATTGTGCTGCCACTTCAGACAACCATGCATATGTACATTGCGTTCTGAGAGATCAGCCGATTTGTTTGGGTGAAGCGTTTAGGTGTTGACGTTTTTCGTCAATTTTTTTTTTACTTGGAAATTCTTCGTGAAAATCGATTATGTATTAATGCTCTTTAATTTGCAAAAATTTGAGTAGTGCTCAAAAATTGAGTTTTCCAGTCCCGCTCCGCCGCGGCAGGTCCCGGCGCTGCTATCTTGTAAAAAACGTGTTGTTGTTCACAGAAAAACACTTTTTCCCAGCTTAGGCAACAGGTACAATTTTGGGGGTTGGATAGAAATATAGTAGAAGTTTTGAGTGTTTTTCTGTATACTTAAAATCGCAAAATTTTGACTTTTGTTATATCAATTTTCTTTTCAAGCGACGATATGTTAGTTTGATTCTGGAAAGTGGCAACCCTTGGAAACGATTTTCTGACTTTTTGGGACTTAAAGGTTTTTTTTTAATAATGATGCTTTGTAAGGATCAATAGAGTTTGCAGAAAAATCGTTTAGTATTCCTTAGTTCTTTCTATTTGTTATAGAAATTCCTTATTGGCTCGCTTGAAAATTGTTCAGCAAGTTTTAATGAGCGGTTATAGGTTCGTAGGTGAGGAAGCCGTGTTATAAAAATAAAATACATTAAAGGTTAAATTAAAAGATGAGGGGATGATATCCCCTGTCGTGTTCATTGTCGACTCATTTATAGGTAGATAGGTCTTATTTCGTTGTGAAATACGTCCCGGAATCTGCCATCGATGATCCCTCTGGGGTTATGTATATCTATATACCTTGGTAGAATTTCCTCCTGTTATATTAGTTGCACCTCTGTGTTGTCCTTCACGGTTCTGTTGTTGTTGTCCTTCAGAATTCTGCTGGTCAGTTTCGTTATATGCTATAGTCAATAAGGATCACGCTTGCCGTATTTGGCCAGTAGTTTTGTGGAAATGAGTGTCAGTATAGTCGTGTGCACATTCTCAAGATCCTCTCATAATGTTGTATCATCTTCATCGCTGATGGAGACATGGTAAACATGATAGGAAAGGCGTACCTAAGAATGGGCTTTATCAGGTGCTTATAAACGAGTAGTTTGAGCTTCTTGCTGAGTCTGTTCTGTCTTATCAGTAGAGGTTGAAGAGCAATTGCAAACATTGCATGGAGTAATGCTTGTTCAACTTCATCGTGTTTGTAAATTTTACTCTCAACTATTTTGTGAGTTCGTTGGTATAAATGAATCACTGTAAATGTCATCGGGAAATATGATACAGATTGTATGACTTCTAGCTACAATTTTTCTTTGTGTCTTAATTTGTATTTGAGGTGGCTGAAGGCAGTTTAGTTCCGTTTTGCTGGTGTTGATCTTTAATCCGCATTTAATGTAGTAGCTCTAAATGTTGCTGACGAGTTCTTGTTCTATCCAAGCTGCAATCTCTGGGGACAGAGAAGTAAAACTCATATAATTATATTCTTATAGTATAACAATTATATTCTTTTCCCTGGTTTGTTCTCCGGTAATTCAAAAGCATTTATGCTAAAAAGAAATGGTCCCAGCTTGGAACCTTCTGGTACTTCTGTCCTCATCCTGGGAAGGCAATTTCTATTGTTTTGAAAAAAATTCTTTTATCCACACGTTGCTAAATGCCTTGAGGGCATATACCACTATTTTTTCTGCTTTTTTATGGTCGATGCACTAGACAAAACATCATCTACCTGAAACTGAACTTCATCTGCACGTAAAAGGTATTCAAATTGACGTTGTGGTAGGCTACTGTTCGATATTTCCCAAAAACCTTGTACCCAATTTAAATTCTTAGGGTATCCGGATTAATGTCGTTTTCCATTGGTTAGTACTATCACTCCTTTTTATATAGATATGTAACGAAAAATGATACAAGAAAATGAGTCTGGAAACTTGACTTGGTGTGTATGTCTTGTAATTCTTATCAAACAACTGCCTTACTTGAAATTAAAGCACAATTTTATTTTTTACTCCAAAATTATGAGTGCCTACAATTTTGTCATAAAAAATGCTACTTCCTAATTTTTGTTATTGATTCATTTTAATATTTTTTTTTTTATTTTTGTTAAAATTTAATAATTTATTATTTGATTGAAAACAAAAGTGCAATAAGCATCTCACTTACAACTTAACATACCTAATGTTTGCGCTTTATCGCTGGCTAAAAGATTATATCACTTACAATATATTAACAACACTAATTCAAAATATTTATTTAATACATACATAAGGTATACACTATACATACATTCACAACTCATATATTAAAAAAAAAATAATAATTTGTACAGACAACAAAAATTATCACTTACTATATATGTATATTTGTTTTAAAAATAAAAAATAAATATATGTTTTCACTCTTAACACTAACAAAAAAAAATAGGGCAGTAAGTTTATTGCTTTGGCTGACTATAATGCAATGGGTCATTCTGAGGTATCAATGCGTGAAGGTGATGCAGTTGAATTGCTTAAAGTCGGCTGTGCTGGATGGTGGTTTGTTCGTATTTTAGGTAATTTCTTTAAAGAAATCCATAATTAATAATAAATATCTACTTAGAATTTTTTTAATTTTTTTTTTTTTTGTCAAACTCGCACATTTTTGTATAGTCATATATTTTATTTGGAATGTGATACTCTTTATATAGAAACAAGCATCTTTCTTTGTTTTCATCATCTCACTTTCTTGTTTGTATAAGAAAATTAAGTGTACTTGGTGTTGTTTTCTATTTTCAATCTTTTTTCTATGAATCTGTAGCACAGTTTTTGTAATCACCTTTTTTATTCAAAATTCCATATTCTACCTTCTGTCGACTAGTTTTGTAAGTAGCATGTCATTTACGTCATACATCGTAGAAAGTTCGTAACTATCCCTTTTAGCCTCTATTTAATGTTTACTTAAAGTGGTTCCTTTTAACAAGAGATAGGACTTCATACAAAACAAAATATATACAAACTACTGTCAATATTTGCATCGATCACTTAAGTGGCGCCCAATAAAGGGAAGTTAAACTTTTTAAGTTCTAAGGGGTTCTCTTAAACAAGTTGCTATTAGTTGATTGAAAACAACTTAAAGTAAGAGCAAAGCTGAATCAATACATCTAGCTTTCTAGCTAGAACGATGCAGTCACTTCTTGATTGGTACCCACGGAAAGATCATTGAAAATAACTATACCTTGACAAAGTAAATATTTGGTTTATTATTTTCTGCTTTGATTATAATTTTTAATTTTCTTAAAGTGGTCAGATTATACAAAAAAACATATACAAATATGTATCTAAAAAAATAGGCAAATGTTAGTAAAACTTTTAAAACTCGCAAGGAATAACGTAATTAGATGATATAATAAATTTTATTTATTAAAAACAAAACCTGAGCCTAAAATTTAGTCAAGTAATCCCACTATCTAGTTGGGCCAGTATTTTCTTAAGTAGCTCCCAACCTAAAACTATTTTAAACAAAACCTTGATTAACGCATATCTATTGTTTCAAACTACGGTGTGTTATCTTATTTAATTGTATCGCTTAAGTGGCTCCCAACACAGGATAATTACATTTCTAAAGCTCGAAGGAGAAGACATACAATATGTCTTTTAATCCATTGGATATGTTTAGTAATTCTGATCTTTTGAAAATAATTGAACCTTACAAGGAAACTGAATCAGGAAATACCTCTTTAACTAGTATTTTCTTAGGTGGCGCCCAATGGAAAACATGCATAGTTATTTGTTTCAAATTAATGACTGGAAATGTAGGGTAATAATATAAATACGAAATTCGTCCAGTAAATAGATAAATATATCGCAGGTTTAAAACGTAACATCGATTGGATGAGTGAATTTTATGGCAAACAGAAGCTATTTTGTTCCTTTAAGTTTTTGATTTGGAGAATAAGTACAAAACTAACGGGATATGTCCACTTTTGTTCAAGGTGTTTAAGTCTGCTTTGTAATGGTTTTAACAGCGCTTTTGTTTTAACAAAAGCTTGATTTATTAAAAGCTCAACAAAGTTAGAAAATTAAAAAAAATGCTGTCATCAAATTCTGATGTTTTTAGATATAAAAGGGTTCACTTTCCCGAAGAGTGTCTTAGGTACTATAAATATGAACTTTCTTTATTCACAGCGTAGAATGATTTACCTGGTTCAATTGTTCCTTCACATTGAGAAATTCAGACAGTTAAATCCAATATGTGCATCCTTTTAACTCCTATAGCATTTTTCTTAATACTTTTAACACACCCAATTAAACATTGAAAAGCTTTTAAACGCTTTTCGGGCTTAAAATATAAAACAAAATAAGTCACTGATATGTTATTCTAAGAAAAACTCGGTTCTTATTTCAATACCTTATAACGCATGAAATTTCTAAACTAAGCTTGTAAGTGAGCGTCTGTGTGCCATCATCCACACTTTCGTAGACGATTATTTTACGAATTTTATGTTATTATTCCGTTCTTACAAAACTTGCGTGGATGAAAATGTAGATTCTTTCTCATTAATAGAAGATATATTTACTTCAATCTAAGTAACACAAAGTCGAACGAATCATTAAAATATTTTGATCATCGATTTTTCAGTAATTTACTTAAGTGGCGCCCAACGCGAAACCCCAAAAACTTCCTTACGTCTCATTAATTCACGTTCCTTCGAAGTGAATCATTCGAATAAACAAAATTCTACTTAATTCCGTTCTTTAAGCAAAGCATTTATCGAAGAATATTTATATCGAAAGAAATAACTCAATTGCCAAATCAGAAAAATTTAACGCTGCTTTTTAATTCAATTACAAAAATCAGAAAAACAACTTCTTACTTCGCATGTATACTCGTTATGTTTCCACCATATAAAATAAACTCCAAATACTATAACAATTAATCTTTGCACAAAAAAATAAAAACATTTAAACTAATATTTACACTTTTTTTCTTAAATTTCAGATACCAATTCAGAAGGTTGGTCCCCAGCCGCGTACTTGGAATCAATCAATCGAAAATCATCACGAAGTTCGAGTCGGAATCAAGAACGAACATCAGTGAACATCATAAATATAAACTCAAATTAAAGATTTAACAAGCAAACAAAAAAAACAAACAAATCTTAAAATATTATCTTTCTCAAATTATCTGTATAACCTGCCCATAAAAATATACATATTTTGAAAATTTTCTCTTTTGATGAATCTGATCGTTCAAAAAATAACTAAAATAAAAATACATAAAACAAATTCACAGGAGCTCCGTTAAAAGCCTCCAAGGAATTTCAAAAAAAAAAATAAATTATAAAACGGAATATAACTTTCTCTCTAGTCTTTTATAACATTATATATTATTATATTTATATATACATACATATATAAAAATATGCCCCGCATTTGTGAATTATTTGTCGTTTTTTTTTTGTATCGATAAATAATGAACTAACAGTGTGGCTTTTTTTTAATTTGATCTTTTTGTAAATTATTATTCTTATACTCGTTAAATTTAAATATGTAATTGTAATTTTATAAGAAATTTCTAAAATAAAACATAATTTATTACCGAGTTTCCGAGTCGAACCCAAAAAAGTATAAATAATTTGTATGTAAAAAAAAGAGAAAATTAATTAATTTTTTGCATAAATTATTTTAAAAATCGCTAAAACAAAATCGAACTCTAATTAAATTAAGTGAATATAAAATTTGTAATTTGTACATTTTATTTAAGGGAAATTGTTTTATTTTATATATGTTTTAAAAATAATAATTAGTGTGTCTTAAGGAAAATTTAAATTAATTGTTGTGTTTTGATTTTGTAAATTATAAAATTTTATTTCGTTTTTCTGTTTTGATGTTTTGTTTTATATAATAAGCAAATAAGTTTAAATATTTAAATTATTGAAATTGTAGTTTTAAATTTATAAAAAAAAAAATATTATCAAAAAATAAACCTCAATTTAAAATAGATCAATAGTTAAATATGCAATTAACACTAAATTGGTAAATTTAAGTGTGCTTATAGAGGAAGACGTGAAATAAAATTAAATACGTATGTTAAAAAAAGGACGCGTTTTTATTGGATCTGAGATCTTAGCATCTCGCATTTTTGTGAAAAGTTGGAACAAAAATGTATTACAATCTGTTGCTGGCAGCCGTTAAATTGACTTGCAATATATTGTTACTATTAAATATTGTTATTTATTGTTTTTTTGCTCAGCCCAGCTAGTAGCTAGTAGTTTGTTTTTTAAATTTACGACTGAAACAGCGCAGGAAGTGAGCTATCTAATACATAATTTTGTTTAATTTTATCGTGCTAATGACATGTAAAAAAATGAGTCTGGGGTCGACCTACACTAGTAACATCCCATTGGTGCACTTGAAAACCATATACATACAGTGGCGTCTTTAGGCATGGGCCCACTGGGCCCAGGGCCCCGCAATCTTAGGGGCCCCCGAGTCGTCGCTGTAACGTTTCCAACCAATTTGAAAAGTAAACGAATAGGTTAATTTATACATTTATATTATACAATGGATGTAAAGAATTGGCTAAGACTTACCACAAGATCATATAGCGTTGGCGACATATTTAAGACCGATATTTTTATAAAATATTAAAATGCATAACTTTTGTTTGCGAAATCTGTTCGGAGTGTATTTTGGATCCAAGTTTTTGTTCTGAGGACTTCTCACTTTTAAAGTCAGAAAGTAAATTGGAGGTTAGAACAGCAAGAAATTGGATCCAAAATACACTCTGTAGACGGTAGAGAATACAGGATAAAACTTAATTTAATTTAGGGTGCATTCACTTGGCATAGTATAGTCAATAAAAAAAAAAAAAATTGGGCGGCACAACGGCTCATGAAGAACCGCCTAGTGACTAACAACTCGCAACCATTCCTGTGCGCGCCTGTCGACAGGAATGGAAGGGACCTACAATTTTATGCCAAGTCCGAACGGCTAGACGAGAAGCACTTATTCGTGACAAGTGATACTCTTGGAGGATTTGTCAATTCCTCGCAAGAGGCAGTAGCCCTAAAAAAAATGTTTTAGTTTTCAGGTGGACGAGGCTGGGAAGCGAACCCAGACCTCCAGCGTGACAGTCGAACGCACTAACCATTACGCTACGGGCTACTACATAGTATAGTCAATAAGTAAGACAAATATGCTCGAACTGACCAAAAAGTAACGCAATTTTACAAAAAACAGGAGCACAAAATGGAAAAAGTATTATTGAAACACCGAGGGAAAAAATGCGTATTTATTTATAGGTACCTTTAAATTAACTTTTGTACATTTACAATCCGTTCAACGTTGTTTTAAAGTGAAACGTTATCATTTTTACATTGACATTGAGATCCACATTTACAGTGCGATTCATTTTGTTGGCATTTAAAGTGCCATCAACGTAGTTTCAAAGTGTTGCATAGTTAATTAAACCTCAATTTGTTTGTATTTGTAAGCTTAATACAAGGAATTTCGAGAGCGCGTTGTAGTTTTTCAAAGTAGGTCCCTTACATTTGTGAACAAATTAAACGCGCACTCAAACAATATTTAATTACTTTTCATATATTAATTACTATGCATTAGGTACTCATAGCATTAAACGATTCACTTAAGTCGTCACAAATAAATGATTCACCACGAAAATGAACTGCGTCGAGCATGAGTATACATTTGTCTTTGTCTTACATAAATTTAAACAAAGCAGCGTGGCGTGGGTAGCAATTTTGAATCAATACCTAACCAAACCAAGCGAAGTTCAATCTACGTTGATTCGAAGTAGATAAATATTGTTTTAAAAGGTGGATGAATTTGATTTCCAATGATTCCACTTTAAATCATTATTATGAACGTAGTAGAATCTAGTTGTTTTTAAGTATGGAATCAATTTGAAATAAAGTCGCTCCACTTTGATATAAGAATTTTCGGCGTTGGCGCCAAATCGTTCCGAAACATATTAGAATAGTGTTTTCCTGTGGTTTTACGTTGTTTTTTCTTTGTGTAAGGAATGGTTTAAGAGTTACCTAGGTCTTCCTTAATATTCCAATATTACTTCTATCATTTTGTATTATTATTTTTTTTTTTTTGTAAAATTTCATAAAAATTCAGTTGTTCAAACAAATATTGTAACTACAACTACGAAAAAACTTTCTACGCTATAAAAAATTGATTTTAGGTATTCCTACTTCTTGTATAATATTCTTTTAATAAAAAGCACCACTCATTGATTTATAACTTTTTTGAATATGTTTGCACTCTTCCATTTTTTCAGGACAACAGAGTTATAAAAGCAGAATATTTGTTTATATGTTCTTTGCTCTAAGAACTAATAATAGAGCAACTTATAATTTAAATTTTTTTAAGCCAAAATTTAACAAAAATTATAAAAAGTAATGACTGATGATAAACTTAAAAATTTACAATACTTTTTCAACAAAGGGCCCCGATTTCCTTCAGGGCCCAGGGCCCCCAATTGTCTAAGGACGCCTCTGTATATATTATATAGTGTCATAACTTTGGGTTTTTGGATAATCAGTATATAGGTAGGTTAAGATATAGAGATACAGGGCAAAATGTGACATTGCCTATATTTTGTACTTTTTTTTTCCTTACTCTTCTCGGTGTAGAGGTAGGTATTAATTATTTAAGCCAATTATTTCAAAACAGACTATTGGCTACAAAAAATACGAAAATCAGGGGAGTGTACTTAAAAAAAAAAACATGGTTTTAAAGAATATAAAAAGGCAAATTAAGTGTCATATGCAAAACTTCGATTTTGTAGCGAACATTTTTGAAAAGTTGTTTCTTGCAACATTTTGATTTTTAGCGTTTTTAAGGGTGGTTTTAAAAATCTCAAAATAACACAACATATAGGTGGTATAGGTATATATTTTTGGTAGAATTTTGAAACCGATATCATTGTTTGTTTTTCAAAATATTTGAGCTGAAAAAAAAATTGTTAAGAATTTTTAATAGTTTGTGTTCCAGTTTGTTTGCTCTAAAAAAAACTGTTCACTGAATTTTTTTTTTAATTATCAGTTGTTGACTACGTCATAATATGTAAAAAAAAATACACTCGTTTCGGAATAATTTTTTGTTCTTGAAATATTTGAGACGAAAATTATTTTTCAACTGTTTTTCTTAGTTTAAAAAAAAAAGTGTCTGTTGAATTTTTTTTTAATATTTACCAATTTGGTATTGTGTAATTATGTGTAAATTAAAATTAGTCTGAAGTGAATATCTTATTCCGTGCTCGAGATATTCCAGATAAATGACATTTTACAGCTACTTTTTAAATCGCTGTAGTAAAAAAAACGGTTTATTGAATTTGTTAGAAAACCTTTTCAGCACGTTATGACAATATTATCTGTAAAATAAAATTTATCCGAGGTCGATATATTTATTCATTCTCGAGATATGGTGGACGAAAAAAGTACCCCGAACGTACGTACATACACACATACAGACATCTTGCTAAAAACGACGAGTTCCGAATTTAGAGACCTCAAAACGTGAAGATATGTCAAATTTTTCAATTCGACAAATCGCAGCAATTACAGTAACTTCCAATGGGAAGTTAAAAAGGAGATTAACATATTGTCTTTATTGTCTGTTTTATTAAAAGTCTTTGAAAACCAAGAAAAAGTGTTTATTTTGTCTAGTAACATAATATTTTTAGAGGAGCAATAGACGTATTATAATCGTGTATATTTTGTTTTTTTGAAATTTCAAAATTTTTCTTCAAGTTTTGAATTAAAAAAAAAAAAATAAATCGGGTGGCACAACGGCTCATGAAGAACCAGGGCCTAGTGACTAACAACTCGCAACCATTCCTGTGTGCGCCTTTCGACAGGATTGGAAGGGACCTACAGTTGTATGCCGAATCCGAACGGCTAGACGAGAAGCACTTATTCGTGACAAGTGATACTCTTGGAGGATTTGTCAATTCCTCGCAAGAGGCAGTAGCCCTGAAAAAAAACTTTTTAGTTTGAATTAAAAAGAACCAATTTAAATTTTACGGGACATTTACACACCCTTTTAGTATGAAATTAGTTTAGTTTGAATTAAAAAGAACCAATTTAAATTTTACGGGACATTTACACACCCTTTTAGTATGAAATTTTTCGCCATTCCCCAATAATTTGTATACAGAAATTTGGCCACGTTTGTAGGCTTTTTTTTAAGACCTTAATTTTGAAGATCTAATGCATTGCATTGAGTTCAAATCATTTGCCGGTTTGTACAGAACTACAAAGTTATTGTTCTTTTAATAATCCTAATGTCCATTTTAATTATTCCGCTGCAAAATGAGAGAGGTTTCGGTCCTACATTTGTGATAACTTATATGAAGGAATACATTCGAACAAACAATACTGCGAGCTGCTGAGATATCTATACCTAGGATTCAATGTGCCAATGTTAAATCAAATTTCCCACCTCTGCCGAATAATCTTTTACATTTGATTCGTTTGCGAAATTCTGAGAGAAGAAAGTGGATTCGGTATAGGTTGGACTCATTTAAAACTAATCTTAAAATCCTAAATTTTCGAATTAAAAACGAGATCTTAATGTTTCGTAATCAAAACTGGAACAACTTGTTATCTGGTTTCGATAAAGGGTTCAAACCGTTTTGGAAAGTCACAAAAATAATTAAAAAAAAAGGTTCAAATATTCCCCCCTTCGAGTTCAAAATAAGGTTTTTGTAACTCCTGAACAAAAAGCAAATATTTTGGCTGAAACATTTAGTCAAAATCATAACATATCAGCTCACTTGAATGATGCTCAAACCGAAATTCTCGTAAGGGATAAACTTAGGGAAATTGAAAGTGCTTCTGTTAACCAAACTAGTACACTTATCAACAACAATCGCTTAGTAAAAAATTTAATAAAAGAATTGAAAATAAAAAAATCACCTGGTCTTGATGGTATTAGTAACCAGTTATTAAAAGCGTTACCTAAAAGAGGTATAACATACATAACCTTTATGTTTAACGCTTGTATTAAACTCTGTTATTTCCCCGAAAAGTGGAAAATAGCAAAAGTGGTTCCTATTGGCAAGCCTGGCAAACCAAAAGAAAAACCAACTAGCTATAGGCCTATAAGCTTACTAAGCACACTTAGTAAAATGTTCGAAAAAGTCTTAAAGGATCACCTCTTAAGACATGTGGAGGAAGCTAATATATATCCTATAGAGCAATTCAGTTTCAGATCTGGGCACACTACTAATCATCAAATACTACGAATAAAACAGTATGTTAGAAATAGCTTTAACTCCAAACATTCCACTGGTCTAGTGTTGCTAGATATTAAAAAAGCCTTCGACACAGTATGGCATGAAGGACTTATCTATAAACTAATAATATTTAATTTCCCTGATTACCTCATTAAAATTATAACGAACTTTGTCAAAAATAGAAAATTTTTTGTATCCACTTGAATTGCTAAGTCTACAATGTATGATATTTGCTTCGGAGTTCCACAAGGATCTGTACTTGGGCCCACCCTTTTTAACATTTTTATGTCAGACTTACCACATTTTAGAAAAAAATACTGAAGTAGCCATGATTGCAGATGATACTGCGCTTTTTGCGTCAAGTGTTCTCCCTCAAGAAGCAATTTCTAGTTTACAGAGTTCAATTGACATTCTTCTTAACTTCTGTACTAAGTGGAAAATTAAAGTTAATGCTGAAAAATGTCAAGCTATGTGGTTCACTCGACGCAGAAAGCAAAGTTTCCTTCCTCCAACTATGCTTAAAGTAAACTCCACTGATATACAATGGTCTTAACATTGTAAATACCTGGGAGTCACACTCGATAAAAAATTGATTTTTGAAAAACACATATCAATCACAATCCACAAAATCAATATTTTAATTAAAATATTATATCCATTTATCAATAGAAAGTCTAGACTCAGCATACATAATAAAATATTAATTTTTAAAACTGTTTTCCAACCTGTTCTAACGTATGGTGCTCCAGTGTGGTTTGACTGTGCTGACACCCACATAAAAAAGCTTCAAATAAGGCAAAATAAAATCCTTAAACTTATGCTAAATTTGCCATGGTTTTATTCAACTACTCGTCTCCACAATAGAGCAAATGTCAATCCAATTAAATTTGTCCTATACAAACAACAAGAAAACTTTTTTGAAAGGTGTTCTTACTCAAATAATGAACTCATACTTAATCTTAAATCTGCTTGATTAAAATTTGGGTTTTTGTGCAATTTTAGTTTTTAAGTTTTATGTAAGGGTTTCTTTCTTGTAGTGTTTTCCCTTAATAATTTATTGTAATCATAGTAAAATTTAAAATATTGTCATAAATTTTGTGCATTGTAGATGTAAAGAACAAGGTTCTGTATCTATTAAATTATTAAATTCATTATAAAATAGTCTAAGCCTTAAACTGCAAATAAATATAAACTTGAACTTGAACTTAATTAATTCGATTGTGACACTAATATAACACGTAAAATCAACAAATGAGGTATCAAATTAATCGTTGGACCAACAAGACCAGGATTTGGACCAAGAAGACCACGTTTTCAACAAATATCTATGCATTGTCAGTTCTAATTTCGTACATGTCGGGCACGTTACATAATTGTCAGGCACGTTACTGCAATTATAATGCTAAAATTCAGATTAAGTACATTGTTTTCAACTAATTTTGTTTCTGTTAAAAAATCCTTATTTGTTAATTATTTTGTAGAAAATGCTATTTTGCTATAAATACTCAAAGTTTCGCTTAAATAAACCAATGATTAATGAAGTTCTGAACTTTGGTAGTTTTAATGTCGGGCACGTGACGCAAACTCCTCTTAGTATTATAATTACCAGTTTTTTTTTAATTTTTAACTACAAATCCTTTGCCCCATCAAAGCACGGATTTCAAACGAACTAAATATATATGAAAATAATCTAGATTCTAGTATTTAGTTCTTTAAAATTTACTTAAGATAGTAAAAACTACGTACGAATGTCGGATACGTGACAATGGATTGCCCCTTTTCAGTGATATTTTGACTTACAAGAATAAACGAAAAAAAGCACCAAACAATACGATCTTCTGGTGAACCTGATGCAAGAAAAAAACAATGTAGCACCAGCAAAATGCGTTGCAGTATTGATTTTTGAGATTGTAATTTGAACTTCCGACGAAGTAAGCATTGCGAATGTTCCGTTTCGACGGATAACTCGCTAGGGCAAATTCCTTAAAAAACAATCAAACTCCAGACTTGGAGCATGCTTGACATAACAATCAGCCCTATCACGAATTGCATCGTTATCGGAAACTTGTTACGAATCCCTAAAAAACGGATCACAGAATCCATCGTAGTGGAAAATCCTATACACATTGCAACTATGAACAGGCTCGGTGAAAGTTTTTTTGGGATTCGTTAAAACTTTTTGATTATGATGGAGTTTTGTGATAGGGCTAAATGATAGGGATGACAAAAAAGAAGTTTCCAAAATTCTGTCTGCCTTTTCGACTGCAGCATAAACAGTGGCCTGATTAAGGAATACGAAGCGAATCGTTTTATGTGGCGAAAATGTGTTTTGGTACTACTGCTTTCGCTTTCGTCTCTTTCGTTTAACATTCGCCATGCGGAAACAAGTTTGTGTCAACTGTCATTAGTACTGTCATTCTTTGAATTTCCTACTAATTCAAAAAAAAAAAAATGGAATTTTCTGTTTCCCAAAAACGTGTTCATAGATTTTTTTTTTGAGAATTACGTAAGATTAGTAAGGTATATTTTAAGGATTATAATTGGTTCCTCCCACAGAAGAATTTTTTTAAAACTCTGCACCTCACGCCGAACATAAAATTAGTTCATGCTAATGTTAAAATCGAATGATGGATTTAGTTCAATACCAAAAACTACCTTAAGAACAGGTTTAATATGCTTATGTACTTTCAAGACCGTCAAGGCTTGTGATTTAAGAATTTTTAAATTAGTAAAAAAAAAGTTTAAACACAATGGGGCGTATTTATAGTCATTTTAGACCTGGGTCTTAGTTAAACATAGCTTTAGTTGAATTTTCGGACGTTGATTCTATTTTCATAAGTTTATCATTTCAAAATATTTGAAGCTGTCTGTGTGGTATACGAAGTTAATTATCTTATAAAAATATAAAACCAACAATTTGTAATTAAAATCAGTCTGTATTCATTGAGCCGAAATTGTCTTAAATTGTAGTTTAGTTAAACCTGGGTCTATTTGCGACTATGAATATGCCCTAATTTATTGTCACACCGATACCGTTTTGATATCAAAACAATATTAAATGAACAATATACAAATTGAAAACAATAATATTGAGGACGTGAATTCCAAATTTCGTTTTATTTTTTCATTCTACAGTACACTGTTCGTCGAACGAAATTAACAATTATGCAGTGACCTGATTAGGGTTTAAGTTTAAGTTTGGGTAAGTTTAAGTTTAAGTTTAAGTTTAAGTTTAAGTTTAAGTTTAAGTTTAAGTTTAAGTTTAAGTTTAAGTTTAAGTTTAAGTTTAAGTTTAAGTTTAAGTTTAAGTTTAAGTTTAAGTTTAAGTTTAAGTTTAAGTTTAAGTTTAAGTTTAAGTTTAAGTTTAAGTTTAAGTTTAAGTTTAAGTTTAAGTTTAAGTTTAAGTTTAAGTTTAAGTTTAAGTTTAAGTTTAAGTTTAAGTTTAAGTTTAAGTTTAAGTTTAAGTTTAAGTTTAAGTTTAAGTTTAAGTTTAAGTTTAAGTTTAAGTTTAAGTTTAAGTTTAAGTTTAAGTTTAAGTTTAAGTTTAAGTTTAAGTTTAAGTTTAAGTTTAAGTTTAAGTTTAAGTTTAAGTTTAAGTTTAAGTTTAAGTTTAAGTTTAAGTTTAAGTTTAAGTTTAAGTTTAAGTTTAAGTTTAAGTTTAAGTTTAAGTTTAAGTTTAAGTTTAAGTTTAAGTTTAAGTTTAAGTTTAAGTTTAAGTTTAAGTTTAAGTTTAAGTTTAAGTTTAAGTTTAAGTTTAAGTTTAAGTTTAAGTTTAAGTTTAAGTTTAAGTTTAAGTTTAAGTTTAAGTTTAAGTTTAAGTTTAAGTTTAAGTTTAAGTTTAAGTTTAAGTTTAAGTTTAAGTTTAAGTTTAAGTTTAAGTTTAAGTTTAAGTTTAAGTTTAAGTTTAAGTTTAAGTTTAAGTTTAAGTTTAAGTTTAAGTTTAAGTTTAAGTTTAAGTTTAAGTTTAAGTTTAAGTTTAAGTTTAAGTTTAAGTTTAAGTTTAAGTTTAAGTTTAAGTTTAAGTTTAAGTTTAAGTTTAAGTTTAAGTTTAAGTTTAAGTTTAAGTTTAAGTTTAAGTTTAAGTTTAAGTTTAAGTTTAAGTTTAAGTTTAAGTTTAAGTTTAAGTTTAAGTTTAAGTTTAAGTTTAAGTTTAAGTTTAAGTTTAAGTTTAAGTTTAAGTTTAAGTTTAAGTTTAAGTTTAAGTTTAAGTTTAAGTTTAAGTTTAAGTTTAAGTTTAAGTTTAAGTTTAAGTTTAAGTTTAAGTTTAAGTTTAAGTTTAAGTTTAAGTTTAAGTTTAAGTTTAAGTTTAAGTTTAAGTTTAAGTTTAAGTTTAAGTTTAAGTTTAAGTTTAAGTTTAAGTTTAAGTTTAAGTTTAAGTTTAAGTTTAAGTTTAAGTTTAAGTTTAAGTTTAAGTTTAAGTTTAAGTTTAAGTTTAAGTTTAAGTTTAAGTTTAAGTTTAAGTTTAAGTTTAAGTTTAAGTTTAAGTTTAAGTTTAAGTTTAAGTTTAAGTTTAAGTTTAAGTTTAAGTTTAAGTTTAAGTTTAAGTTTAAGTTTAAGTTTAAGTTTAAGTTGAAGTTTAAGTTTAAGTTTTAGTTTTAGTTTTAGTTTAAGTTTAATTTTAAGTTTAAGTTGCGAGTTTCGATTTTTTAATCGATGATCGACTTTTTTCCATTATCGATTGTCGATTACTCTATTTCATATTGCGAGTTTCGATTTTGATGGAATCCTTTCGATTGTTCGTCTCTTTTCGATTGTTATTTTCTAATTGACGCGAACGAAAGCTGACGTCCAGAAGTTTTTTCTAGTGAACAAAATGTTTTTTTTTTTTTTTCAATTAATTAATTTATTTTCGGAATATAAAAGTCAAATATTTATGTTATGACAACGCAATAACAAATAAAAAGCAGATGGAAATTTTGGGCCCGATGGCGTTTGTCGGTTTGCTGATCGATGAACGATTTTTCTTTTAATTAACGATGGTCAATTTCTGGGTTTTATATAATTGAAGGGCTTAGTGCAATAGTATGATAAGCCACATTTTCAAAATCTCGAGATAATAGCATTTTAAGTTAAGACAAAAAGAATCAAATAATTTGAGCGTGATAACATGATAAGCCACAAAAACAATAATATCGCACATACCTCAGCAATTTCTGATGATAAAAAGATGATAAAATCAGCATCAACAATACTGTCGTCGCAATCTTCCGAAAAATCTTCGCTATCGATGGATTCTTCGAGAAAACTCATTTTTTTATAAAAATTTACACTTGTGGATTATCACGTTACTACTGAACAATTCAATGAAAAGTCTTAATTGAAAAATTCACTCTAGTGAATAACAACGGCCTCTCTTGGGAAATAGCCATAAGATTAAAAGTGTATGTAGATATACTATGTACCAAAAGATTTAGCTAAAAAACGGTGTTTTTGAAAAAGTGTGGCTTATCATGTTATTCAAATAAGCCCTTCAATTGTGATTGAGATTTTTTATCGAAGTTTGTCGATTATAATTTTCTGATCGATGCGCTAGGATGAACCCGATTGTTTCGGGTTCGAATCCTGTTGGTACCCAACTTTTTTTTTACAATTTTTTTTTTTTTTTTGGTTTAGTTTACAATAATAAAAATATTAACTTCGAATACTTACATATTTACAACACATATTGGATTTTCATAAAAAAAAATTAAGTTACAACACAAAAAAATAGTAATTGTGTTCATCAAATTCAAACCCTACAAATGTGTTCGTTATTCATTCGACTATGTTTCACAATACGAAACATGATATGCAATCGAAGTAATCGAAAATTGTCGATTCGATTGGCAATCGAAACTCACAATCGGGGCCATAAAGTTTGTTTTCTCCCCCTATGGGCCCGTGAGGGCGTCTGGTTGGGTTTAGCGACATTTTAATCGTCCATATATTTGTAATGAGGGAATTTTTTCCTGTATCATATAGTATTTAGTTATATCTTTCAAATCAAAAGATTGTTTCCGCCCATATCAGCCTTGGAGGGCGTCTGGCTAGGTATTGCGACACTTTAATCGTCTGGCATGCACATATTTGTAACGAGGAGAATTTTCCGGATCTTTTGATATATCATTTATATGGTTTTGGCCTTCAAACTAAAATCTGGTTTTTTGCCCGTTTTGGGGGCGTCTGTCTGGGTCTGGCGACACTTAAATCGTCAGGGACCCCGAAATTCTTAATGAGAGTGTTATTCTCTTTATGTTCCATATATACTTAAGTGGTTATATACTCTAAACCAAAATCTGAAAAATCCCACCTCCAGCCCCGGCGACAAAATAATCCTGCCAGACGATTGAATTTGAAATCGATGCCCTAGTATCTCAACATAAATGTTCGTAAATTTTGGTTATACCTCCAAAACAAAAATTTGCTGTCAGCTCTTTAGACTATTAAGTGTACCTAATTTTTAAATAAAAAGTACAAGTGACCTCAACTCCAGAAATTATTGTGTTTCACACAATAATTTCTGGAGTTCAGGTCACTTGTACTTTTTATTTGAATTATATCTATTCACTCCACTTAAAACCAAAGAAGTAATTTTAATTTTTTTTTTTTTTTTTTTTTTTTATATATTAAGCGCGTGCAAAAGGGGTTGTGACTACCCTTAAGATGATATACACAGCACGAGCGATTAGGTAGATTCGAGGGGATTTAAAAGGAGATACCGATGCACATTGGTTTTGAACGTCTGTAGATCACAATGGGAGGGGAAAATTGAGCTGGGTAGAGCATTCCACATTCGAGTAGTGCGACTAAAGGAAGAATCTCTGTACTTAACAGTACGCCCGAAATTGGGCTCAAGGGTAAACTGATGGGCATTCCTAGAAGCGCGAGTATTACGGTTGAATTGTTTAAGGGGAGGAATGCAACTGGCTATTTCACTAGAGCATTGTTTATGGAAATAACGGTAAAATAACGAAAGACATGAAACATTTCGACGGTGCTCAAGAGATGAGAATGTTTCCGTTATAGTTCTTTCACCTATCATTTTAAGAGCTCTCTTTTCAATTCTATCCAATAAACTCAAGTGGGTTATTGGAGCACCTGCCCAAATGTGAGAGTTATACTCAAGTTTTGGACGAATAAAGGCTTTGTAGATCACAGCCAGATCAGAAGGGGAGAAAAATTTCTTGCATCGACGGAGAAAACCTAAACACTTAGCAGCATTTTTGGCGATGTCGAATATGTGGTCGTTCCATAAAAGGTGGTCTGTGACACACATACCGAGGACTGAAAGCTTTTCGGTTTCCTCAATGCAAGTGCCACTCATGGATAGTGGCATGGGGGGTGGGTTTCGTTTTAACGACAGTAGACAGCATTGAGTTTTTGAAGCATTAAATTCTACACGATTTTTTATTCCCCAATGGACAATGCTGTCGAGATCAGAATTTAGTGAGCTTATCATACGCTGCCGTTCAAGTTCCACATCCGAAGGACATGGATGAGAATCTATAAACGAATATGAGAAGCTGAGGGTACTGTCGTCAGCGAAACAATTTAATGGATTAGAAGTTTCAGATAAAAGATCGTTTATGAATATAAGGAAGGGAGTCGGAGACAGAACGGAGCCCTGGGGCACACCAGCATTTATTTTGTGAATTTCAGACTTGAAACCATCCAAGTCAACTTGTATTGAACGGTCCGAAAGGTAATTTCTAATCCAACGAAGAAGAGATTCATCGATACCAAATGCACGCATTTTCGATAAGAGAGCTTGATGCCAAACTCTATCAAATGCTTTAGAAATATCAAGCGCAATAATCTTACTTTCTCCAAAACGATGTAAAGATTTGTGCCACTGTTCGGTGAGATATACTATCAGATCACCAGTGGACCTATTGCTACGAAAGCCGTACTGCCGGTCATTAAGAAGCTTTCGTTCTTTGAGATATTTCTTTAGCTGAAAATTAATCAGCGTTTCCATGACCTTGGATGTTCAAAAGGGTAGTTATGTGCATTCAAGAGGACACAAGCGTCCACAGGTTTTTCTCAAAATCCACCTCTGTCTACCAACTCCTACTCTCACCTCCACGTGGTGAACATCGGGTGTCTAGTACCTCAGCTGGAGACGGGGTTTAAATCCCCGTGGAAAGCTGTTGGGGACAGCCAACGAGAGAGGGGGGGGAGGAGTGTTCCCACTAAGGCACTTCTCCTTTCATCGAGGCGGCAGCGGACGAATTCTCTAGATGGAATCAACGGTGGCGTCTACAGTTCCAGTTAGGTTGAACTACTTAGTGAACACCTTATATGGGCTACTACGACATATTTGTAGCTCAGGCCTATAAGGAGCGGTTTATCCGGCTCCCTACCCTTGGAGTTATACGAAGGGTCTGGTCCTCCGGGTCGGGGGTTGTGCGTCGGGGTAACTTCCCTACCACGTAAAAAAAAGTTGTTCCGAAACAACAACAAGCCTCGGATATGGATGATTTTAAAGTTGACGACCCCAGCAAACGAAACAAGGACAATGAATTTCGGATCTGCACGTGGAACGTCCTGTCCTTATACAGAACACGTGCAGCCGAACAATTAGTGGAGAACCTGGACAGGCTAAAGGCTGACGTAACAGCCATCCAGGAAGTGCGATGGGATGGAGAGGGCGTACGGAGACTGAAAACGTGTGACATCTACTACGGCGGGTGCTTGAAGGAACAGGGTCAGCGGCTCTTGGGTTGTGGTTTTGTGATAAGGGGAAGACTTAGGCAAGAAGTCTTGGGCTTCCGAAGTGTAAGCGAGCGCCTGGTCACAATCCGCATCAAAGGCAAATTTAAGAACATTTCGCTGATTTGTGTTCACGCCCCCCATGAAAGGAGAGAAGACTCAACCAAAGAAGCATTCTACGATCTCTTGGAGACAACGTATGATATGTGCCCGAAGTACGACGTGAAGATCATTCTTGGTGACTTCAACGCAAGATTCGGAAAGGAGGGCATCTTTGGTTCGATAGTCGGAGGACACAGCCTACACGACGAAACTTCCGGCAACGGACACAGGCTGGCAGACTTTGCGGCGGGGCGAAATGTCATCATCTCAAGCACCTACTTCCCACACCTCAATATACACAAGGGGACTTGGCGGTCGTGTGATCAAGTAACCGTCAACCAAATCGACCACGTTGCGATAGACGCGAGACATGCTTCCAGTATCTTGGACGTCCGAACGTTCCGAGGGGCCAACATTGACTCGGATCACTACCTGGTGGTAGCTAGACTACGTATGCGGATATCCATGACGCGACAACGCAGAGCAGATGCTGTGAAAAGATTCGATGTCGAGAAGCTTAAATCGCAAGAGACTGCCAGAACTTTTGCAGACCACGTAACTCTTAATCTCTCAGGAGGTCCGCTACCAGCATCAAGTGCAGAGGACCAGTGGGAACACTGTCAACAAGCCATTAGAAGTGCCGCCTCTGATGTGCTGGGTTTCACTAGGCGAATACAACGAAACCCCTGGTTCGATGAGGAGTGCCGGCTAGCGCATGCAGCTAAGGACGAGGCCTACCAGGCAATGCTGCAGACTCGAACAAGAGCTGCTGAGAGAGTGGCCCGGGAGCTCTACGGGCTGAAACGAAAAGAGGAACGCCGACTTCTCAGGAGGAAAAAGAGAGAGCACGAGAAGCGGGCGGTAGAGTCTATTGAGGGTTGTAGCGGTAGGGGTGATGTTCGAAAATTTTATCAGAGGGTGAAGCGATCCACCCAAGGATTCAAGGCTAGAACGGAAGCCTGCCGAGATGAGAGTGGGAATATGGTAGTAGACACACAGTCAGTGCTGAGGATCTGGAAAGAACACTTCTCTAGACTGCTTAATGGCGAAGACAGCCAAGATGCCGCTAATAGGCAGAACGCTCCATTCAACTTGGACGATGATGGCCGAGAGTTCCGTCCATCCGACCTAACTGAAGTGCGGCTGGCGATATCCAAACTTAAGTCGTACAAGGCTGCTGGTGCGGATGGCTTACAAGCCGAACTATTTAAATCAGCGGGAGATGAATTGGCTAGGAGCATACACCAGCTCATCTGCAAAATTTGGTCGGAGGAAAGTATGCCCGATGAATGGAACCTCGGTATAGTGTGCCCCATCCATAAAAAGGGAGATGTTCTGAAATGTACCAACTACAGAGGAATTAGTCTCCTAAACGTCGCTTATAAAATCTTGTCGGCCATCCTGTGTGACCGCTTAAAACCTTTTGTCAACGATCTGATCGGCCCTTATCAGTGCGGTTTTAGGCCAGGCAAGTCAACCGTCGATCAAATGTTCACACTCCGACAGATTTTAGAAAAATCCCGGGAATTCCAGATCGATACACACCACCTTTTTATCGATTTTAAAGTCGCGTATGATAGCGTGAAAAGGGACGAATTATACAGAGCCATGTCGAGTCTCGGCATCCCTGCCAAACTCGTCCGCTTGTGCAGGATGACGATGGAGAAATCTCGCTGCTCCGTCAAAATTGGTAAGAACACCACCGATTCCTTTGATGTTGAGAAAGGATTGAGGCAAGGCGACGCGTTATCATGCAACCTATTCAACATCGTTCTTGAAGCCATTGTACGCAACGCACATGTCAACACCAGCGGTACAATCTATCAAAAGTCCGTTCAATTGCTTGCATATGCGGATGACATAGACATTGTCGGCAGAACGAAGCGAGCTGTGGCAGGGGCATTTGCGAGCATTGAATCGGAGGCGGCTAGAATGGGATTGGCGGTTAATGAGGACAAGACGAAGTATATGCTGTCATCGAGAGAGGAATCTCAACATCGTCGACTCGGGCAAAATATCACGATGGACAGATATAACTTCGAAGTTGTCAAGGACTTTGTCTACCTGGGCTCCACTATTACATCGCAGAATGACATCAGTGCAGAGATCAAGCGAAGAATTACTCTTGCCAACCGCTGTTTCTTCGGTCTAAGAAGGCATTTAAGTAGTAAGGCCCTCTCTCAGAGAACCAAGGAGACTTTATACAAAACCCTAATCATCCCGGTCCTGCTTTATGGGTCAGAAGCATGGACACTGAAAGATTCGGATAAAAATCTGCTAGGGTGCTTTGAGAGGAAGATTCTTCGTGTGATTTTCGGTCCGGTGTGTATCGAAGGAGTATGGAGGAGAAGATTCAACGACGAGCTATACGGGCTATACAGCGACGTTGACCTGGTCAAAAAGCTGAAAATACAGCGGCTTAGATGGCTGGGGCACGTGGAGCGTATGGACAGCAACGCACCTGCCCGACGAGTCTTCGAATCCAACCCCGATGGGGTACGCAGCAGAGGAAGAACCCGTAACAGGTGGCGCAATCAAGTGAATGACGACATCAAAGCACTCGGTGTGCGCAACTGGAAGCGGCTAGCTAGGGACAGAGCTGGCTGGAGGGGCTTGTTAGTTGAGGCCGAAGCCCATCCTGGGCTGTGAGCGCCATCAAAAGTAAAGTAAGTAAGTTCCATGACCTTGGAAAGAAGGGACGTAAGCGCAATTGGCCGATAGTTGGAGGGGGAAGAAGACACACCTTTTTTAGGGACAGGCTGGACAAATGCTGTTTTCCATCCACTCGGAAAGAGACCAGTAGAGTAGGACAGATGAAAAAGCTTACGCAGTGGTTTTGCCAGCGTTGAAGAACACCTCTTCAGAACAATGGGAGGGATACTATCCGGGCCAGCGGATTTGTGTATATCGAGATCTTTCAGAACTCTAGCAACTGCACGAGTGCGGAAGAAGATTTGTCCCATAGAATCATTTGCGCTCTCAAGTACAGGAGGAGTCATATCACTTTCAGGCAGCGACGAATTAACAGCAAACTGTGCTGCAAGCAAATTGGCTTTATCGATTGAGCTGACAAAAGGAGTATCGTTGAAGACGAGCGTTGGAACCGAGGACGAGGTGGTGTTTCGTATGTTTTTTACAAATGACCAAAAATTTTTACTACCTTTGGGACATTGTAGAATTTTTTGCCGTAATTTTTGATCATGTAAAAATTTGGTTCGTCGAATATGAACGTTACATGTCTTTCTAGCTTGTTGAAACTTTTTCCGGTTTTCCTCTGTAGGGTTGGCTTTATAACTTCGGAAGCTTACTTCTCTAACCCTAATAACCTCTTTACAGCTCGAATCAAACCATGAGTTTTCTTTGGGTTTGATAGGTTTCACCCTATTCGGGATAAAATTTCTCATTCCACAAAGAATTAAGTTTGTAATCATAACTGCACTGGAATCTACGTCACTATCGAGGAAGCATAGTGACCAGTTAAAGTTCCTGAAGAAAACATTGAGACCGTCCCAGTTGGCTTTCTCATACTGCCAAACGGTTCTCTTGGGAGTTTTTTCTTTAACTGTGTTTTGGTGGCACGAGAAATTCGCAGATATGACACAATGGTCTGATGTGCCTAGAGGCGATAATACACTTATAGTGTATTTATCAGGGTCAGAGGTAAGAAACAAATCTAGACTGTTGGCGGATTGACCTGCAACGTCAGGAATCCGAGTAGGCTCGTCGACCAGCTGAGTTAGGTTGTTTATCTCAGCAAAAATCTCGACATACCTTCCTTCGGGTGTTGTCTGACCCGAATAGCGTAGCCACGAAGAATTATGTACATTGAAATCGCTCGTAACAACGATTTCACTGCGCGGAAAATGGGAAATAATTCTCTGGATGGAGTCGGATAGTGCATCGAATTCGTTGGAAGTCGAATTACTATCCAAACTAGGACTACGATAAATAAAACAAGTATGGATGATGCGCCTATGGATGGTGAATTTAAACCACATGAAATTAAAGTTCGTATTCAAACATGAACCATATTGTGGTTGAAGCTGATAAGCTACATCACTGCGAACATACACGGCGAGACCATGATGTGGAAAAAATAGAGGCACTAAGCTATAACCATGTAGGCTGAATTCCGAGTGATCGGTATTTTCCCCTACCTGGGTTTCACTTAGTGCCAAAACAGCTGGCCTGTTTTTCACAGTATGGACATATGCAGCACAAAAATTCTGTCTCAGTCCCCGAATGTTGCTGTAGTCAACCCTAAATTCACCCACCATTACAATAAACAGACATAAAAAACCAAATCAGACAGTTATATATGCTGATATCAAGTTTGGGCCCCAAATGACTTAACAGTACAATACTACTAGTGTTATGCCTAAAAAAGCAGTGTACTGATCCGCCCCTGCATACACAAAATCAATAACAGCAATTTATCTGATATGCTTCGGCTTAGTCCATCATAAGAATTGCATGTAATGATACATACATATACTACATATAATAACTAAGCCAAAGCACTGTGAGTGAAGTGGAAAGGAGAGATTAGGAATTACCGCTGTGCTATGCCTGTTTGTGGTTTGAGCATCATAAACGTCGCTACACGGGTTCACTTTTGTTGTTGTTTTTATGCACTGCCACTTGCACTTTTTTTTTTTATTTGTAACTTCTTTAAGTATGTATGTAGTCTATTGATTCTATTGATTTGCGCGGCGGGATTTGTGTTGGTTTTGTATTTCTAATTTTTTTATTTATTATATTTTAGAGGGAAATGGATATTTTATTTATTTATTTTTTTATAATAAGCGGCAATAGGAGGAAAAAAAACAGAATATTGCAATTGATAGGGTTATTGACTAGGAAGTTCACAAAGTAATTCACACTCCTACACACGTCCACTCACGGTGGGTTGCAGATCGGAACTCAATATTTTCATATTCAAATTTCTTTTTCTTATTAAAAAAACCTGACCACGGGTAATTATTTTCTGGGTGCACGAATTTAAACAAATTCCCCTAGAATAATAAAATTCACAGTATCTTCTTGCTGTGATTCTTATATTTGTGTCTTAGTAGGGTATAACAGACTGACTGAAGAGCCCACTGTTATACCTTGGGCGAAACACAATAATTTCTGGAGTTGAGGTTACTTGTACTTTTTATTTGAAATATATTCATTCACTCCACTTAAAACCAAAGAAGTAATTTTAATATTTTAATATTCAAATTACTTTTTCTTATTGTACCTAATATTTATTTTATAAAAACACAAATTAACTGATAATACTTTTTAACGTTTATTTTCAATAAAAGAATTCCACTGCAGAAATTTTTGATAGATTTTTTGTTTTTACAATGTAGTTAAACAAATACGATTAATATTTTTATCTGCGTTTGGCAGTTACAGAATTTTTAATTTATTTTGTGATTATTATATAGATGGTGTGTGTTGTCTTTTTTTTTAATTATATATATGAATTTTTATTTAATTACAAAAGAAATTTTAAATATACACAGTTAAAGAACAATAAGACTATAGTCGACCAAAATCGAAAATAAAAAAAAAAAACAAAACAAAACAAGATGTGTAACAACAAATTTCTTCCATTGCTGCTGGTTTGGTATTAATTTTGAATTGCGCGTTTTAAGACATGTTTTTTTAAGGAATGTGTGCCCTATTTTCAAATTGAAAAACAAAACGTGCAGAAGATTTGGAATAAAATAATATTTATGGCCAAGAATTAAACAGATCAGATAGTAACAAACGAAAACATTTATTCTTATTTATAATCTATATTTTTAGATAATTGCAACTAAATATTTTATTCTTATGAATTAGAAAGTGGTAACACAATATGAATGAAGGAAAATCGACAATCAAAGAAGAGAGAAAGAAAGGAAAAAAACAAAATTAAATTAATTTAAGAAAAAAATATAAGCGCATTTTTGTGTTAATATTCGCCTTGACGCTATTAGTTGGCAGTCACTCGACTGTTCGCGTAGAATTGTTGAGCAGACAATAGCAACGTCAGCACATAGATACAAGCTGCAATCCAACAGTTGTAGGCGTTCTGTAAATATAAAATTGAAACATTAAATTCTCACACAATGATACAAAAATTCGTTGTGTAAATACAAATAAATAAATTAAAGGTTAGACCGCACTAGGCGGAACTGCACTGCAGCGGAACTGCGATTCAAAATAATTTGTATGAATTTGTATGAAGTTCAGTTGCCGCTTAGTGCGATATAGCTCATACAATTTCATACTAATAATATTTTGCCGTGTCGTGAAGTGTAGTTCCGCTGCAGTTGTGTGCGGTCTAACCTTAAATTTCCACATTATGATAATAAAAATGGACTAATGAGATAGAAGGACAAATCGGAATATAAATCCAAGTAACGGCCGGCGGATTCCCAGGTTGGGTGGATATTAGCCACACTGCAACAACATCCGCATTGCCCTTATGTGAAATAAGACAGGTCCGCTTTTTCCCCTTTTGTGAGTTCAGGCCTAATTTGTGTTTTGTTGCTGGTGAGGTTGAGTTTCGGGGCGCAGTTTCCGGCGAGCTAACTACCGTGCTTCGCAAGCAGGGCGCGTCCCCTAAAAGTTGCATTCCAACCTTTTTCCAACCTCTTCCTATCGAAATTTTCCTAACCTTTCTTTTTTCCTACCCTATCCATTTACCGACTTTTCCGCACCTCTGCCACGCAAAAAATTTATATTTCCGTGGGATTTCCGTAGCAAAAACTAAATACAGAATTCAAGATAAAGACCGAAAAACAACTCAATACAGAATTCAACTTAGATGAAGACCGAGATGAATGGCGAAGCTTATTGCGTAGGCTGCAATGACGCCATTTATGAGGCCCATCTGCTGAAACGAAAAGTATTTAAGTTCAACATAAGAATTTATGTGACAGTGCGTACATTCACAAAGGCATCACTGCGCACGCAACTGATACTCAATCACTTTCTACAAAACATTCATAAAATGCATCAAACCGGCATCATTTTTTGTATAAGTGTTCATCGCTCTATTAAGATGGTAACTTTTCACTTCGATACAAAATTTGATCACGGTTTGATGCATTTTATGTAAGTTTTGACGAAACTGATTGCGCATCATTTGCGCAGTGATGCGTTTGTGAATTAGCACAGTGTATGCTGAGGAAAAAGTTTTTCAGTGTGTGTTAAAGATAAACCCGAGTTAACTCACCGACATTTGTGAGTTGATTCTGGATTAACAACAAATGCTTTTGCTATTTTATCTTCCCTGTATTTTAATTCTTAACAGATGATGGTAAGCCTAATGATATTTCTCACAGATCTATGGCTATTTATCATGTTTACTACGGCAGCCCTGCAACAGCTTTAAGAAAGGGACATCTTATTGAATTCCAATACAGCCAGTGTAATATCCTGGCAAATATCCTATCATCCCTGTACTGATTTTTTTTGTTGGATAGAGTATAGCTAGACATATTTGCGAAGAAAGGAATTTGTTTCGAACACGATCAAGTTTGAATTCGTAATTACTATCTTCTTGTTTGCATTTTTATACATTCGCCCATTGTAAGCGATGGAAGAGAAGAATTTTATGCCTAATATGCCGTTTTCACTGGGCCAAATGAGGTAATTTCGTTGCAAATTTCCAAATGAGATCCGAAATCACCTAATTTCCCATACAAAATCACATTTCGAAATGAGGTAATTTCAAACTCATTTGCACGAAATTAGGTTGGAAATTAGGTGAATGCATCCAGCGGGAATCAGTTTCAAAAGCTCTTAAAAGCTTTTGCATGAAAATATTAATACACTATATACTCAACAACATAAATAAACGGCTAACTGCCATTCCAAATTAAAAATGAAATGAGATGTCAAACGAAATTAGCAAATTTGATAATGAAAACACTTTTTTGACAAATTTCGAAATTACCTCATTTCGGCTCTAATGAAAACGTAGTATAAGATTCATCTTTAAATGCGAAAAGTCGTTATAGCCGACGAATTGAAGACGTTATAACCAACGTTAAACTAATACAAATTGTATGAAAACCAACCAAATGAATAACAAAAATGCGACGGGTCGCTATATTTTGTACTACAATTTCTGTTTCAATAATATATTTTGACACGGGACACGCATAATTAATGTGCGGATAAGAGTATAATAAATTCTTCATCAAAAACTCTCCAATTTATGCCGATGATAAAAAAAAATCTTCAGCAGTATATTATCCCCCTCCGACATAGCTCTGCTTCAAAATGCTGATGAAAACAGTTTCGCAATATCGTGTCTTAAGCTAAACGTTAGCAAATGTCAGGCTATAATCTACTCTCGTAACCCCAAAATGAATCTAATCAATAATGAACTTGTTAAGAAAGCTTCTCTGTATGATCTTCGATTATTAGCGATAGACAATTAAACTTTCCTTCTCACATTGATGTTTCTATCAAAAGCGAGCCAATTCGGCAGTCAGTTTTGTTAACCGTTCGTCTTAGGAATTTTTTAAGGTCCTTAAGTCACTAAATCTTTATTTATTATTTTGTCTAGGCATCTTATAGAATATTCTAGTCAAATCTGGGGCTGATTTATCAGCTCATTGATTGAGCAATACGTTACTTAATTATCTGCATTTGGGATTACTGCTTAAGATATGGAGTATCGAATTCGATTTTTGGTATTTCATTGGTAGTGAACGTGTTTTTTTTTTCATAAGAAAGACAGCCCCGGATCTATGGCGGGCGAACCAGGGCCTGTGCCGGGCGGCAGCTTATAGGGACTGCAAATGTATGTGCCCAAGACACTATTCATTAGACCAATCAAATGAGATGTTGCAACTCACAAAAAAAATTATAATTAAAACTTAAAAATAGTTTTTACATTATATTATTTGCTCCGTTTTTCCTTAAAGCTGGCCATACACGACCGAACCTAAGAGCCAATTGTACTGGGTAAATGTCAGAAGGATTCGACGCCGAACCATTTGGATATTCAGCCAGTCGGAAAACCACGAACCAAATTGTTTCCGTGCCGTTCGACTCTGTCGTGTATCACGTGATCCATTTTAACATTAGTTGAACGAATCCGTGAAAAAGTTTGCCAGTGGTAATTGCTCATCTTTCTATAATCACAAATTCCCTGTGTTTAATGTTTATGATCAATGACACACCCCATAATATACATTAATGTGAGTTAAAAACTAAATACAACTACATGCTATGCTAAATTTCACATTAGGGGGGTTCACACTCATCGACAAGTTGATCGACCTGAGTCGTGTTGCTAGCGTTCACATTCGACGACTGCCTCATCAACTTCATTTGTAAATAAATTTTTAAAAAGCAAACACGGCGTAGATTTAACTTTTTGCACCAGTCTCAGCGAAGGAAATTCATATTTTCTCCTTACTTTTGTGGTTTTACTTCTATTCTATGAATCTCACACAAAAATTAAAAAGAAACACTAAAATCCAAATTTTCAGACATATCAGTTGTTCAACTAGTGTTCACATTAGCTACAGCGGTCGTTCGACTGAGCAAAATATCAAAAAAATTGAAAAACTTCCGACAATCATTCAACTTGTGTTCACATTACAAATTATGCGACGTTTCGACACGAATTGATGAACTTTTCGATGAGTGTGAACCCCCCTATTTGAAGCAAATAAAGTCAAATAAATAAAATGAGATATAATAAAATGAACGACCAGATCGTACGATCTTATTTTCTTAGTTCAGAGCTAATTTAGGGACGGATTATTTTATTAATACAATACCCGCATTGTTATGAGAAAGTGTAAGAAAAATTAAGTTTAAAACAAATATTTTTTTGATTCATTCGAAGTACCTATGTACTCCACAATACGAAATTGGCTTAGTCATTTATGTGAAATGTGGGAATAACACAATACTTTTCGTGAAATTTTCACTGAGTACGACGGCAATGACGATTGCAAATCATATTGGAACTTATGTATATAAATTTATTTTATATAAAAATATTTTTTTGTTTTATTTTGATAATAACACAGCAACTTGTCTTACAAAAGCGAAACGATTAGCATATAAGATAAGGAAGATAACATTTTTCAACCGGGACAAATTAATTTTATTGCTATCCGTGACAGTTCGTTGGTTAATTACATATAGTTTTAAAATGTCAAAATATAAATACATAATAACCCATTCAGGAGACATAAGGGACTTCATATTCAGCCAACTACCCGGCTGGAAAAATGCCCAATTTCAGTCTAGTTTCAACATGGCACTAGTCAGTTTTCTTGAGGGGAAAATCTAGACGAGGAAAACTTCTCAAATATACGTCAAGCCCTTGCAAGTTTTCAGTAAGTAAAATTTAGACGAGGAAAATGTTTCATGTTGGACATTTTTTGCATCCTAGCAGACTGAGCACTATCGTTATTGATACATATGCAAAATTTTAAATAAATAAATTGAATCTAAAAATACAAATTTTAACTTTTATTATAATTGATCAGTTTTGGTTTCAAAAAAAAAAAAGTTAAAAAATGTACGCTCTTGCAAATCCTGCCAAGATAATGATATAGGTATTTACTTTCGAGAAGCTCTATTTTCAGCCAAGGCTTTTTGAACTTTTCATTAAAATTAATCAAAAATTATAATTTACTGTCTTAAACTGTATTTGCTTAATTCCAGATGGTTCATCTCAAGTGGTTCAAATCGGTCGTTTTTGTAGTGGGATGAAGTTTAGATTAAGCGCATTTTTGTACACGATACTAAATCAAATAATATGATAATAAGAGTATTTTACAAAAATGCCCAGTATCATACTAAATATCGTTTTAAATTCATAAAAATTTGCGCTATTATTTTTATTATTCAGGTTTTTATTTTTGATCTGAGTTATTTTACTATCGGATCACAACCGATACTAAAATACCTTTTTTTAATGTTTCTAGCTAAAATATGAACAAATCTAGTTTTGCTGGTCCGGGGCCTAGAGTGGTTCTTCTGACGAGGCAAAAGGGTTCATAATCGACAAGGCCCTAGTTTTGGCCATAACTCAGCCATGCTAGGGCCTTGCCTTCAAAACTTTCCTCTTTATAGTTAATTCTCACCTACTTTCTTTCTTTTTTTTATTTCTATTACATCTTACTATCATATTATTTTTTCCCTTTAGTATTTAAGGTTTTCTCATCTTAAATTAAGTATCCACTTGATGTTAGTACCGTAAAAGACTAGGTCTTACCTGTACATATCAAATAAACGAAATTGAATTGAATTGAATTGCCAGAATCTATTTAAAACTCTCTAAAGCCATGTCGAAAACTAGAATGTTTTTCTCCGCGGGTACATCCATTGAACGTAAAATTACTTCAAAATAACTAACATTTTGTTCGGCATGTCATTATATCAAACTTATAACTTTTCCTAAATACTTAATTTCAAGTTCGTTAAAAAAAAAAGAGAATCCCCGACATGGTTACACATAATGTACGTCATAATGTAGGAAAATTTCATTTTCAATTTAATTCACGCGACCGCACAAGCAATTTATAAAAAGTTAAACTGATTTTTAATTTCAGTGCTGACAAATTTGAAAAGAACACACTTGATTTGAAATTCAGGCAGATATTTCTTGACTAACTTCCCAGTCAATTTTCAATAAAAGTTCCCTTCATTTGAAGCCAATTTTTGGACAGCTGGCCAATCACAGCCTAGAAATTTGCCTAACTTGCAAGTCCCCTAAGTCATCTGAACGTTCCCAATAATACATACAAAATGGGTGAGTAGATCACTCGAATTAGCTTTAACTATTCTAATCTTTAAATATTTATGTATATAGCCTTGTTAAAAGTTTGATTCAAATTGATACAATTACATTGTTTATTGAAAATTGTAAGAAAAGAAACCCAAAACCAAAAGTTTTTGAAAAAAATTTCACAATGTACCTACATTTTTCCAAAGAACTTAAACTTAGTTTTATTATACAGGTACAAAGGTGAATAAAAAACTTTTGTCATTTTAAGAAAACTTGAATTAAATCTATGTAACTGTTCTAGATGAGTTTAAACAATAATTCGACTTTCTTTTCTAGCCAAAAACTCAATGTTTTTGAACAAATTTGAAGAAATCCAACTGATTTTTGGACTTTGATTAAAATCTGGAGCACTTTTTGAACCAAACTAATACTTGGCTTATAAAGTATAATTTGTCTCACTAAGGCCCAGTTTTTCAGTGTTGGGTTAAGCTCGAGTTATTTGACTCGGGAATAGATCTCTCTGCACCGCAGAATGCCTTAAAAAAACACGGAAGATAAAATATCATAAACATTTTCTGAGTTAATCTAAAGTTAACTCACCAACTTTAGTAAGTTGACTTGGATTTTATTTTAACCCCGCACTGAAAAACTGGCCCTTAGTCATCGTCAACCCCAACAGCCAAATCATAAAACCTAGATCCGCTATATATCGAGTGCTATTAAAAAGTTTTTATTCTCTGGGTAAAACAAAACAACCAAGTCCAAACTTATTTGTTTTTAATTCATCTCAAAACCTGGGCTCTCATCACGTAACTTTTCTGATGCTAGGTTGCCACTTGTCATTTACCAACTGACTGCGTCTTTTAACAAAATGACAAGTGGAAATACCCTAAAATTGCTTGTCTTTGAACTGACAAATTCTGTTTGTCAATGAAAGACAACGAATTTCAAAGACAAGTGGAAATAACTGAATTGACCAACGAAATGTCACTTTGTCTTTGAAAGACAAAGAAAATTTCTGTCCAACTTGTTTTATCCTTTGTCAATGAAAGACACTGATTTGACAGCTATAAAAGTTTAAATAAAAGTGGATATTTTATTTTTTATTTTGGGTAAAAGAAAATTAAGTCCGTAAAATGAGTGACCAGAATTAAGTTATTCCAATTCAGAGGATGATAAAATTTTGTAGATGGTAAACAAAAGAATTAGGGAGTCTACTCCTGGAGTGAACAACGAAGATGACCGATCTTTAATTTAAAAAGTGCTGCAGTTCAATAAATCAGTATAGTGCGCTAGAAATCTTAATTGAAAATGGTTGGAAAACAGACGAACATAAATTTCAGGTGTCATATACCTACTAATTTTTGATTTTGCATAGAAAATTATGCAGGCGAAATTTTTTTTAATTACTTTTTTTATGAAGGCGGTTAGTGGAAATAAATGAAAATTGGAAGAGAAATTTGGATTTCCATTTCTGATTTTTGATAACAAAATATTTTTTTTGTTAATATCCATACATAGGTGTAGTAGGAACTGATGAGACAGTAAGCTTTGGCAAAACTGCAAATAACTTTTTTCTTTATGAAACTTTACATATCTGTTTTATAAAAAAAAAACTCCTTCTACACAAATTTTATCGACGATCTCATTGACCATGAGTGTCAGGTCGGAAAAGACCAATCCAAGTGGAAATACTTGTCAATGAACTGACAAAGGCATCTGTCAAAAATTATTTGTCAAACTAATTTGTGTCAATTAAAGACACAAGTGGAAATGAACTGGCATTCGTGTCGTTCAAAGATCAACTTGACAGCTGTCAAACTGTGTCAATTCAACGACAAGTGGAAACCTAGCATGACGACTATCGTCAAGACGATAGGTAGAAACGATGTCGACAATAGTTTGCTTCACGTTACACTTTATTAATTTTTATAAGGTCTTAGGCATATAATGGTAGTTTTTTTTTCAATATCTTCGTGGCCGTGGGTGTCGTTTATGAGATAGTTGAAATGTTACAATACACACAAATGTCAATATATATGTACAATGTATGTATGTATGTATTTGTGGTCATACTTCATGAACCGACAGTGAATGAAACAAAGCGGTCTACCTACTCAACAGTAATTTCCCATAATCGCTGAAAAGCGAGTACTTTTTTTTTTGTTATACACCCGGTAAGCTGGTTCGAAAGATAACTCAGCTTCAAAACACCAATAACCTTTAAACGAAGTAAGACACATTACTGTTGAGTTGGTATACCAGTTAAAGAATTGCATTATTATTCTATTTACAAAACAACGTGTTGCATGCAATAACCTCTCCAACGGTGTATGATAAATTACTGTTGTGTAGGTAGACTTGCTTTCAATATCATGCATGACACATGCGCCTATTGTGACTTGGTAAGTTGCGTTCAACGCCGTCTGCATGTCACAAAGAGTACCCTGTATGTGATATCAATTTTTTTTCGATTTAGCTTTCAATGCATTTCCCATAAGAAAAAACCAAAAACATCTCTAAGAAAAATTGGTTTTACCAAATTATTTTATATGAACGGGCATATATAACACAATTACAATAGAATAATAAAATATGTAAGTTTGTAAATCAAGAGGAAAATATTATCGAAACTTAATACTTATTTGCTGTATTTTGCAAATAAAATTGTTAACAAACCTGTGTTGTTGTTGTTTTCTAAAATGGATGAATGTCGCCGTCAAACTGATAGCATGTGCGTAGAGGGAAGGGCTTTAAGCGAACTAGAGTTACCCATGGATTTAAATGAAATATTGGGCCCTATTGCGGTTGTCGATCGTCGATCGATAATCGCTAACGAGCGATCAACGATCGACAAATTGAGAAATCGGTATTGTGGTTATCGATTGCGTTCGACAATTATCGAAAATCCGATCGCTGGTTGTCGACCGCATTTTTGTGATCGACTGGGTCTATTCAACAAGTAAAAAATTATGTAGAGAACAAAATGTGAGTGTTTTTATTTAAAAAATGTTTCTTTATAAGTAAAATAGGTATATTTAATTATTATTCTTAATGCAGGGCGAAACAAGTTTCAACAAAAAACAGATAAAAGCCATCAATGCATCCAATAACTCCTGAGAATCCGAATTTTTCAAGGAAGTACATTTTTGTTTGGCGGATTTCACTTTCGTTTATTTTGGACATACATATGTGAGTTTCTTTTACACTTAGCACTTCTTTTAAGGATACAGTAGATTGAGCCAACCCAATGAACAAGCCATTTCCCACACTTAGTTGATATGATGCTTGAGCAAAGAATCGTAACGCGGTACACAATTTAAGGTAGTTGGGAATCGATGATTTTCTTATTCCCATCTTAAGTTTTCTATCAATTTCAGAAAGTAAATCCATAAAGGCTGGCTTGGATTATCAAAAATAGTTAACAAAGCTACAAAAGACAAATAAATTAAAAGAAAAAAATACTACAGAATCAAGAAAATGCGTACAATTTATCATCTAACTCCAATGGGTTGAATGAATTTCTAATATTGCACCGTTTTCTGATGTCCTCTAAAATTCTATTTATTGTATCTTCTTCTGAATCTGTTTCACTTAACAACGCTTCATTTTCATCCATTTCTTATTTTAAGTTATATTTTTATAAAAATAAACTATTTTATTGCAAACTTCACAAAACGAGATAAATAAATAAACAATCCAGTCTGAAAAAAATCGATCTGTCAAACGTCAAAGTATGAATAATTCACAATTTATACTTTTTCATTCACAATAACTCATTTACTAGTCGATCAAGTTACGCAATGCCGATTGAGAAATCAGTCGATGGTGATGATCGTTGAAAGTGCGATCGCTGATCGACAACCGCAATAGGGCCCATTATTTTTACATATTTTTTCAGTAAAAGAAGAAGAATTGTGGTATATGCACTTAAGCGGTCGTGCGAAAGAGAATATAAATGTTTTATCACCTATAATAAAAAAAAAAATAATTTAATATTAAATAAATAATCTCTCTTCTGTGGGTTTCGGGTCGGGTGTCGAAATGTCAAAATCTGAGTATGCCAATCGATTTAGAAGGGTGGTATTACCTTGTGTTTCGGCCAGCGCTCTAGCACTAACAGAAACCGAAAAAAATTTCAATTTTCAATTTGACAAATGTCGCAATGTCAAAATCTGAGGGCACAAATCGATTAAGCTGGTGGATTTTACCTACTGTCAAAACCTTCTCGACAATTGTTGACAGTGCGAAAAATCACACCTTTCACTTTGACAGTTGATAGTTGGGGGCCAGATGTCAAAAATCCGAAAAAAAACTCGTTTTTCTCTGACAGTTTACAGTTGATGGCGAAAAGTCGATAAACCGATGTCCCGGTCCACGCTTTAACTCCAAAAGAAAATGGTCTTTACTAATTTTAATGTAGAAATGTAGAAATCTATATGCCAACTTGGCATGAACAAAATTAAATTATACATTTATTTCGTTTTCGTTGGGTAGTCCGTAGTTACTCCTTTTTTATTTTTTATACATGAAAATGAGGAATAGAAGGGGCAATTAATAAAAAATAATTTTTCTGAAACAAACATTTTATATAAAATATTAATAATCCTAGCTACGCCTCAGTCTTGATTTTTTTTTTTTCTAACCAAGTATTATTGTTGTTTCGCGTTGTAAGGTAGTTTATTTACATTTTTCACCTACGAAGTAAAGCATTTTATTTATAAGTTTCGATATAATTTACATACTTACATACTTAATTATTTCATTGCAATTGTAATATGAACACCCTTTCATATAAAAGTAATTAGAAAAAGTAATTTTATTGAGGACCCTTTTTCGCTTTCTTTTATGGGAAATACATTGAATGCGAAATTGGAAAAAAAATTACATTACGGACAGGGTTCATGTTTTGACTGCTAGGTACCATAGTACCAAGTGTCAATAAACACTATAATTATATTTTGATTATAGGTACATCCAGTCCCAAAATTTGCTGCCGGCTCGTAAAATATAAGAAATTAGATCCAAAACTAACAAAACACACCAAGACGATAGCTAAATAGGTATCGAGCAGTCGATATCGTCGATACGATATCAAATGACAGCTTTTTTAATTACATGAAGCAAAACTTAAATCGTCGATTCGATATCGTTTAAACGATAGACGTTTAGTATTCTTAGGTGAAGCATAGCTATTGATAACGATATGGAAAACGATTTCGTCAGAGTTAAGTGACGCCGAAATTAAGAATTTGCCCGGTTCGGAAAAATCATAGATCCGGGGGTGACGTTAGGTGCCAGGCAGACGAGTGAGCAGTAAAATGTCAGAAAAAGTCAATTATTTAACTTTTTACAAATATATTTACAAATTAATGTTGTTTCAGGATGAATTGAAATAAGGTAAAAATCACCCAAAATAATAGCCTAAATTATTTTTGGCCAAATTAAATACCAAACGAAAACGTGAACAAAACATGGGCAAAACACTAGCAGCTTTTACAATCGATCAATAAAATGTAAGGATTATTGATTTGAATTATCCTAGTAGAGTACGAACTGAATTCGATACTTGATACTTCGTATAACATCATACCAAGATAATTACTCGATAGTTCGATAACTTGTGACACTAACTCCCTCTTGCACTGTGAGTGGCCCCGGGTCAACTGATTATCTAGGTCACTCTTTTTGTATTGAAGTGGTCCTCTCAGATAACTTGACATACAATCCCTAAAAAAACTGGTTGCTGATGTTGTATTAATTCAGCTTCTGGTTGGCAACATCGACTGCCCTCCATACTTAAAAAAAAAAAATACCCTTCACACCAATTTTAAAATGATCATTCACCGAACTTATAATGGTTATAATTAACCTCTGAACTGCATGCTATGTATGACTAATACTATAGTACCTCTTTAATGCCTTATACCGTTCTTAGTAATTTAAGCTGGATTTAAGCATTTTACATTCGTGTAGTGCGACTAAAGAATGAATCTCTGTACTTAACAGTACGTCCGAAGTTGGGCTCAAGCGTAAACTGATAGGCATTCCTAGAAGTACGAGTATTACGGTTGAATTGTTTAGGGGGCGGAATGCAACTGGCTATTTCCCTAAAACACTGATTGTAAAAATATCGGTAAAATTCATTATAGTCCATTTTTCCTATCATTTTTAGAGCTCTCTTTAGTATTCTATCCAATAGACTTAAATGGGTTATTGAAGCACCAGCCCAAATATGGGAGTTGTACTCAGTTTTGGACGAATAAAGGCTTTGGCCCCGATTGCGAGTTTCGATTTTCTAATCGATGATCGACTTTTATTTCATATTGTGAGTTTCGATTTTGATCGAATCCTTTCGATTGGACGGTCGTCTCTTTTCTCATCGACGCGAACAAAAGCTGAGAAGTTTTTTCTATAGTGAACAAAATGTAATTTTTTCCAATAAATTAATTATTTTCGGAATATAAAATTCAAATATTTACTTTATGCAGGTCAAACGCACTAACAAATAAAAAGCAGATGGAAATTTTGGGCCCGATGGCGGTTGTCGGTTTGCTGATAGATGAACAATTTTTTTGGTCAATTTCTGGTTTTTATATAATTGTGATTGAGATTTTTGATCGAAATTTGTCGAATTTACTTTCTATTATAATTTTCTGATCGTTGTGCTAGGATGGACCCGATTGTTTCGGGTTCGAATGCGGGTAAAATTTAATTGAGTATTTTGTTAACTATTGGAAGTGAATAGAAATCGAAAGTATTCATAACTAAAAGCGGTCAACCACGTTAGGACCCTCGTAAGGATGAACGCAGGCTTCAACGGACTTCCAGTCACATGAGACCTATTCACGATAGAACCTATCAATTTACCAACCTGGCGACCTTTCTTATGATCGTCTCAACGTCAATGAGTCCTTTTAAGGATTTTATGGTTAACATTGATACATACAAACGGGGTAGTCCTCTATTGATAAACTGTTGTGAAGTTTAAGGAACAAATAAATTTGATTCAGGCTTTCAAACTTTTTACCCAAGTTGTGCCTTTTCAGTTAATGATGTTGTTGTTATGATTTGTAAAAATATTTGTTTTTATGTTTTCCTACTCCCATCATCTTACCAATTGAAGCAGTCATAGGGCGTCAACTTAAAACTTTAATTAACAACCCTTCATAGGCATTGACAAATTATTCTTATGCGATTAACAAACTATCTAAAACCTAAGTACCTGATGGCCTTCTTAGTGGACCAATATTAAAGTTACCTGATTGTAAGCAGCATTTGCAGCCGAGTAAAATTCGTCGATGCTATCATACTTCTCCCCCAAGGGCAAATCCTCGATTAATGCCACACTGTGGATGTAGAAGAACAATCCCATCAGTGTCTGAAATTATTTCAAAGCAAAATTGTTTAATTAAACATTAAATTGGATGGATTGAAAAATGATTGCGTAGTAAGTTGATTCTAAGAGACCACCAACAGGAGATCGTCGAAAAAAAGCAATGAAGTTTTTTTTTTGCAATCGATTTTGCTCGTTTTGATCGGAGTCGAATTAATGCTTACCAATTGGATTATTCCCCACACAGAAATGATAAGACCGCAAAGGGACAATTTAGGACCACAGATTTTCATTTTGATTGGGTGGATAGATTCTGCAACAGATCGTGAAATAAAGCAAATAAAAATATTTTATTAATCGCTCTTCCCGATGGAATTTAACTTTTTTTTAGTATGAAGAAAAATGTCAGTCAGGTGAAAATCATGTGACAGCTTCAATGTTGAGGAAAAAAAAAAATTGTAGAACAAAATTTCGCTCATTTTTAAACGTTGGTAGTGCTGAGCGAATTTGATGGAATGGTATGGAAGAAGAACAGGGTAGGTTCGAAGATGAAACTTTCTTGAAATATTTATATTTTTTTTCGATTTCCATTGGCTAAATTCATAAACTTATCATCTGGAATAGCTTTGTGTTGTTGTAATAACCTGAAAAATAACAGCTGATGACAAAAATCAGCTGTATTTTAACACGTGATGACAACAATACAAAGCTCCAGACTGCTATATATAGCTTTTTGAATGTTGCTATTGGTTTTTCGGTAGTTTAGGTTTGCTCCTTTAACTCTGAATTTCTGTGCATTTTACAAACAAATGAAATTGACAAAACTTAGTTTCCTATTTACAAATCCAATTAGTATGATTTGTATAAGTTGGCTACATACAAACTGCAAGAATCTACAGATTTTTATAAGAACAAAATGCAAAAGCTATAGTTTGAAGCAGTTTTCTATATGCATTATCCACGTGGTATGATCCTGTCTTTTTGGCCGTGGTCTATTTTTTGGTCACCCATTTTCATTTTTTGGCGGACCGTCCTTATTTTTGACGGTCAACCTTTATGGCACCCGTCCTTTTTTGACATTATAAAGCCTTAACTACATTCAACACACTTTTGTACAAAAGTGAAAAAATAGGGGCATTCACGATCCGATGCAACTGGTCTAGTATCATTGCAAAAGCCTAAAATTCAAAAATGTTCTTGCTCTATAACAACAACACTGCCTTAAATCTTGCAACAGTTTTGCATTTTTGCTATACCCTAACCCCATTGCAACATGGAGTGTAAAATTTGCCTGGTGTCGTCGTCAGTTTGGAAGAAAATTTTTCAATTTTACACTTTTGCAATGATACTAGACCAGTTGCATCGGATCGTGAATACCCCTAATGTTTTGTCTTTTTCCATCATGCTAAGCAATTCTATCTCGTATCTCAAGTTTTACAAAAGTAAAAGTTAGAGCTCTCTTAACTTTTACTTTTGTACAAAAGTAAAACACCAATACATTCATAAGAAACAGTTTTGAAAACAACAAATAGATGTCACTGGCTGTAGGGAAATTTTAGGGGAACAAACCACGAACACACCTTATCTTGAACAGCTGATAGCTGGCTTTTTTTGTTCAAGAAAAAAATGCAATTCAATACAAAAAAAAGTGTGTTTACATAAATAAATATTTATTTTATTTAGACAAATTTTAAATTGATGTTGGAGCTGGCACCAGGGATTCAACTGTGTTCTTCATCAAAATGAACTCTTTTTTATTATGAAGACCAGCATTTTATAAATATTAAGGTATATCATACGCCTTCCTTGGATCACAGAACGATCATCTTAATTTGCAGAGCCTGCAGCTAGTTAATGTGATGGTTGTTCATTCTTGTGGAGGCGAATGTGAGATTATTTTCATCAGCATATTGAAAAAAGCCTGCATTTTAATAAAATAATAATAATATAATTAATATTAATGAATCCGGGATTTGTGTAAGTTCAACAAAGTACTTTCCTTGCACATCTGCGCTGGAACCCCGAACACACTTACTAGACAGTACAACTAAGCAAAAGAATGTACACTCCCGAATAGTTGGCTTATAATTGTTCAGATATATTAGGACGATTTTATTTTAAAGAAAGACAAATTAAAATAGATATTTTGTATGATAAAATCGAATACCTAGCGTAACAAATTGTTTTCTAGTTTTTTTGTTTTTTGATAAATGTCAGAAACTCTAAGCATTAAACACAATTTGAGTTCAATTTTTCGCAAGCAGATGACGCTAGAGTATGTGTGTAATTTCTCACTTTTGTACTTTTGTACAAAAGTAGGTCTATGTAGTTAAGCCTTTAGTCCTTTTTTTTAGTCGCTCATCCTTTTTTTTTGTCCACCCGTCATTTTTTAGACTCAATATTCAACTATGACTAGTCAGTTAAAAAGGCATGTTAAAATGGCGTTTCGTGGAATCTAATTTTTTATAGGTAATTTTTGCCGGTTGCATAAGATCTTAAATATCCCTACTTTTTTGGACTGACTCTTGTGACTATTTTTGACTTCTCTGAAATTAATGTCACTCCCACTTCATATACCCCGTTTACATGAAGTATTCGAGCTAGCTTCAAGCTCGCTTGGCCCCTTTGTATACCTGCGTTGACTTGAAATGAGCTTCAACCGACTCGATTCCACTTCAGGAGCGGAGTCGAGTCGAAATTGTTGGTAAAACACCTGGGTCGAAGAGTCGGTCTTGAGAATGTGTTCACCACAATGTTTTTGCACATGTGCGAGTAAAACTATTTATTTGTTTTGATAGCTATGTGAAGTATGTACTAAAATTCATTAAATTTGAACTGTTTTTGTGTGAAATAAATATATTGTTGCCATTCCATTAAATGTAATCTCAACACGATATCAACTCAACTTCAAATGGGGCTCTCAACTCACGTGACGAAACACCTGGCTCGAAAATCCGACCCTAATCCAACTCGAGCTCTCGATTCTGTTTGTAAACGGGGTAATAGTTAGAAAGGGAGAAACGTAATACATTAAAAAAAAAAAAATTGTAAATTCGGAGGGTCAATCCATTGGGAACACCGTCTATGAACACTGTTTTTCATTTTTGCAAAACCAAATTCCAAAATGAAACGAAACGGAATTTTTTTGACAACAACAAAACGTCACCTGTCATCCCGGAAAATTTTGTGTGCGCAGAAAAAAAATGTCACAGGTTGAATCACATAAAAATTCAGTTTTTGCTAGAAAATAACTAAAAATATTAATTTATTTAAATACAAAAACACAACATATTGAAAGAAAAAATAAAAAAAAATTTAGTTTTTTTTTATTTCCATTTCTTTGTTAAGTTTTCTTTTGTTTACAGAAAAAACCTAATTTCGTTTTTTTTTAACAATTTGTTGTATCAAATGAATGTTGCTGATTCATTTTACGAAACCTTTAATAAATCTCTAGAAGGATTCGCATTGCAAACGGAGAAACTAATAAATGTGTCAATTAAATTTGCATTAAATCTGCGTACGCAATTCAATCAAGCCACCGACACCTTCCAGAGTCCAATTGAGTTCACTGAACTGCAAATAACTCTGCTGAAGGTGTTGCTTCTGATTTTGCTTACAAATTTGGTTTTGATCGCATTTGCTTGGCGAAAATTCGGAGAAGTCATAACGGAGAAATTTGTTGAACCAAGTAAGTTGGGGGGAGGGGAAATGGAAGATCAGAGCTCGCAAGACGATGGGATAACTATTTTATGGTTGTTAAATTTTCACAGGCACTTTGAAAGAAATCGAAGAACTCAAGCTCTCTGTTGCAAAGCTTAAACTGCCCAAAGAGCACTCACCAAGAATTTAATTCAAAATGTCCAATCGCATACGGAGATTCTTCTCCCGCAAGAAGGAAGAAGCTAAATTCAAGGTAGCTCAAGAGATTCGTGGTCTTTTGCGTCACTCCGATGACGTGTCTTTTTTTTTTTCTTCCAGCTTAAGGTCGGCAACATAGGAACTGGCCATCAGTTAAATGCACCCGCTGCATCATCATCGTCAAATCGTCCCCCACCCAGAGATGCCTATATCCCACCGCAACGTCAAGAACTTAGCAATGAAGCCAAAGCCGCAGCAGCTGCTGCCTTGGCTCGAGTCGAAAAGAAAGACAACAAAGAATTCAACACATCGTTGGCTGCAATCAAGGCGCAAGCCAAACGCGAACTAGAAGCTGAGAGAAAATTGAAAGAGGAAGCAGCATCTGGATCGGATGCAAGTGGGGCAGATGCAGCAAAAGAAGTCTTCGAAAATAAGAATTTAGCTTGCCATGGTGTGTTTTTCCGGTGTCCAATGATTGGCGAAGAAATTCTTCCCAAAAAAGAGTGGAAAGTTAAGATCAAAGAATTCCTATATCAACAGCTAGAGATGGAGAGGGCGCTGACAGCATGTTTGATCATATACAACTGCAACACTAAAGAAAAGGTATGTGTCTGGTTTTGGCGTTTGGTTGCAGCAAAAGTAGTTTTTCATTTTTGTAGACAGCCTATTGATTTTTAAGTAACTACATACCAGCTGGTTCATAATTCCTGATCATACGATTGTTGTTATGTACAGAGTTTTGAATGGCAATTTAACACCATGAACACAATGTAGTTAATTTAGGCTCATAAAATTGTAATATTGTAGTAATTTTTTTTCTAAAGATGGCGCAAAATTTTGTAATTTTATGGGATAAAGGAATCAAAGAAAAAGTGGAACGGATACAATTACGTTAATAACGTGACTTTTTTATTTCACTTTGATCAATAGGGAATGCTCTCTTTTGTAAGAATTTTTCAATTGAAAGAATTGTAAGCAAATTTATTCCTTAAAGGAATTTTACCAAAACATTATTTATATAATACAAGAAGGTTGACTGTCTTTGTTAATTTTTCCAGCAATGTGTGTGCCATTTCTATTGTTGAATTTATATAAAACTAGCTGACCCAGCGAACTCCGTTCCGCCCAAATTCCTAATGTAATAAAAATAATAATTCCGAACCTGGCACATGCTGCTTGATGTACTTAATTCGGTCAATTCAAATTCTGTATTCAAAAATTCTATTAAATGTAATGAACTTAACTGAAGTATAACAATATCGACGTGTTTCAATCAAACCGCAGTGATTGAAGTGTCAACCCGCTTTTTTACTGAAGTGCTTTATGGTAAAGCTTTATGGCTTTTCGTTCTATTCTCGGCCGGGTACACGAGCAAAGCGGGATGTTTACCGACACGTGAGCACGCCACATACGATTGGCCATGCGAGAAACAGGAATTCAAGAATATTGCCACAAACATCCCGCAATTGTACTTGCGACTTATTAATTCTTATAGCGAAAGCGAGACGCACGGGAAGCTGATGACGCTTAAATACGAATGGCAGGCCGCTCAAATGGCATTTGTGATATAGCTTGTGTGTGGCTTCGTTTTCATCCATCAAGGATTCGATGGATTTGTAACTCTTCGGCGATTTAATTTTGACTGACGAAATTCAAATCATCGACATCCTAGTTTTTCACAGCCAAAACAGCTCGTGCCCTCAGCTAATTATGGCAAAAATTCGGTGGAAATTCAATCAAGCCGGTCACTAAGTTGCCTGAAATCACGCCATTGCCAACAATTGCCTGGAGAACTCTGCCATTTCGAAAATCAACTCGCGTGTTTGTTGTCAATTGCAATTTCTTCACATATCCCTTGCGCCGCGGGCAAGTGTTCAATTCATCTGTCGGATTTTATGTTGAAATGACAGGCAGCCTATGAAGAAAATAACATGTCAGCATAATCATTGGCCACGTTCGGGTGGTAAGCAGATACGTATGTGAGATATGTTAGAATCTGATATGTTTTCGAACAACCAAAACCAGATACGTAACCAAACCAAACAAAACCAAGAAAATCAACAGATGAGATGTCAGCTGTTAGTACAATCCAAACAAATCCGAACATTTTTGGGATAGCTTTGGATTTCTTTTTGACATCAGCTGTTTGGCTCGTCAGCTGGTTTTTCCTTAGGCATTACAACAACACGAACAAATCCAGATACCTTTGGTTACGTATCCGACCGCGGCCATTGCCCCTATTTAAAAAATTATTAAAAACAATATGGCTTACTCATTTCTAAAACTTGCTGACCATTTTTGACCAATTGCGGACTCTTTAAATGGCATACTTGTTTGTTGAGATGCTATATTTATATATATTTATTATGTTTGAATGAGATGCTATAACTTTTACACTGTGACCTTGAAACAAACTATAAGAATTCATTTTAAAAAAAATTATGGCTGATTCATTCTGAAACTTGTTGACTTTTTTTTGAGCAGTTAATAACCTTTTGGACCTTTTTTTCGAATATCCCATACATGAGGTGCTAAGAGCTTGGAGGTCGGAGCCAGAATTACACAGTACAGAATTTGATCAAAATATGTTATGTAAACTATTCTCGAAAAATTCGGTTCAATGGGATGACTCAAATAATCATTTTCTGAAAAATAAAAACGAATAGGTTTGCTATGCCTAAAGTAAATAACTGATTTTTTTTAGGAAAATCTGTAGAGCAGATATTGAAACAATAAGTAATATGGATCCTTATTTTCACCCTTTACAAAACAGAAAATAAATGATTTTGGGAAATCTTAAAAACAATAAAAACAAAAAAGTTATAAACGTGAATAAAACGTTATTATTCTTTAAAGGCTGAAGACTGCGTAGCAACACTCTCTAAATACATTGAGAACCTCGTCAATCATCCAGACGAAGAAAAATACTGCAAAATCCGTATGAGTAACAGGTTAGTAAATTACATCAATATTTGCCATCAGAGAATTAAAAAAAAAAAAAAACTTTTTTAATATTCTTTTTCTTTTAGAATCTTCTGTGAAAAAGTTCGATACGTAGAAGGTGCGTTGGACTTTCTCCATGGAGCTGGATTTAGAGAGCAAGAAATCGACAACGAACCCTTTCTACTTTGGTGCAAAGATAATCTTGAACCAGATATGGATCTTGCAGTTCTACTCGATGGTCTTCAAAATGCCGAACCGATTCTCTTAGAATTAGATCGAAATATTCAAGTTCTTTTGCCAATGCAAGCAAAACGCACCGAATTACCAACGGATTTCTTCCGTATCACACCCGAAGAGATTAAACGTGAACAACAACTTCGAAGTGAAGCCATCGAAAGCGCACAGATATTGAAGACCAAAGCAATGCGTGAACGTGAAGAACAACGTAATTTAAGAATGTATCGATTTGCTTTGATTCGTATTAAATTCCCCAATGGAATATATCTACAGGTTTGTATGAATATTATGATTTACCTAAAATTGCTTTCGAGAATAAATATTGTAATTATTGCAGGGCACTTTTAATGTTTATGAAAAACTAAGCGACATTTATCAATTCGTACAGTCATGTCTGGCAGATGAGGCATTGGAGTTTAACTTAACACTTAGTGGTAGCCAATTCTCTGACCAGGATATGGCCAGATCTCTTTATGACTTGAGGTGATTTTTGTTTAGTGTTTATTTAGAAAAATCAGCTAATGTTAATATTATGTTCTTTATATCGTTTCTTTAAGACTCATTCCAAGTGTGATGTTTCTGTTTATTGCTTCTTCTACGAATGTATCTGATGAGAATTTCCTTAAAGAAGATCTCTTAATGCTTATCCAACCAATGTAAAATATCCAGATGATCAACTCCAACTACATACATACATATATATGTCCCTTATAAAGCTTTGCAAAACACTTTATAGGTAACGCAACTCTGGCTGAAAGATGAAAACTTTATTATTGATGATGGCTTAAAATTCAACACACAGCACAAGAAGATGTTGCCGATTGTTGTAATTTGTTTTAATATTTCTCCATTTTTAGTCTTATACAAAAAACTATTTATTACTTCAATAAAAATTGTTTTTCATTAACAAATGAGGTATCAGACTAATCGGAGCAGACACTAAAGAGTTATTAGTAAATAACAGAAGTCAGTTTAAAACTATCAATAAATCAGCACAACGGTGAGAAATTTAAACCACTGCGAACAAAATGCCCATAAGTAGTTTTCAAAATAATAGAGTTAAAAAAAATTCAATTATATTTTTATTTGAAAAAAAGAATAGTTTTTTTTAAGAATTTGACAATAATGTTAACACTTTGGAGAAGCTTTACCATACAAAAAAAAACTGAAAAATATCAACAGCACCGTGCTCGAGACTTAAAAAAAAAAAATAAATGAAAATAAAATTAAAAAAGCGCACCATCTAGTAGTATCGAAGATTTTGCTATAGGTAGGAAAGAAGAAAATATCGCAAGCATTTCAGCTTCCACTAGCCACCATGGATCATTAACGACATACAAAATAGAACTAAAAGCCAACCCCTTTAAGCTAAAACCCAAAACTGTTACATTATATACAAATAATCTTTCCCTCAACCCCAAGTTATATGGGGATGTCATAAGCTTGGTGCAAAACTATGTTCCTCCATATCCAGGGTATCCCGTAAAGGATGGTCCAAACTGAATATGGTGATAGGCCAGGTCATGACCTTTCAGAATTTGGTAACTTGTTCATACCGAATCATAACAGTTTTCGAGTAGCGGATATTTTCGAAATTTAAAAAAGCTTTACTTTGAACCAGTTATTTGCTCACCCTGTCCATAATTGAGTTTTGATTTTTACAATTTTTACACTAAAACTTTGGCTAATAGTTTGACTTATTTTACTGAATAAAAAAATGTGCATTTACATCACCATATGCCTACAACCTAAAAGATAAACTTGAACTTCGACCAAACTTAATTTTTGAATTTAAGATTTTTATTTAAAAAATTCGTAAGACACCAAAATTCAGCTTTGTCGGAGTTATATTTGAAACGATATTTTAATTTTATCGATATACTTGAACAAAAATGTCTTATTTTTAACCTGTTTTATTGGATTCAAACGGTTATAACTTTCTATCTGAGCACTGCTTTAGCAAGTTTTATACCTTTTTAAAAACTACAGAAAAACGGGATATTTTTGGAAGATAAAACCTGCATTGTGTCACACGAATCTTATTCATGGAGCTCTTAAGAAGATTAAGGTCAAAAATTAAGTTTGGTCAAAGTTCAAGTTTATCTTTTAGTTTGTAGGCAAATGGTGATGTAAGTGAACATTTTTTTATTTAGTAAAATAAGTCAAACTATTAGCCAAAGTCTTAGTGTAAAAATGGTAAAAAACAAAAGTCAATTATGGACAGGGTGAGCAAAAAACCTGGTTCAAAGTAAAGTTTTTTTAAAATTTCGAAAAATAGCCGTTACAAGTTACCAAATTCTGAAAGGTCATGACCTGGCCTATAACCATATTCAGGTTGGGCCATTCCTTACGGTACACCCTGTACATATAAGTCTGTTCAAGAAGCTGAAAACTCAGATTACGAAGATGACAACAAGGGCCCCCTTTAATTATCACCAAAAATTGCTTCACTCAGTTTTAAAAAAATAGTTAAAAATGGAAATAAATCGTTTAAAAGATTAAAAAAAAAAAAAAAAACAGAAACACTAAAGCCTGATCCACAGATAAGCAATACCTAGATGGGAATCTACGGCTGTCAATTCGGTTTGCCTACAAGCTCAAACGTCAAATGGCCGTGGTGAACATCGGATTTTTGCACTAGTGTACGTGCAGACGACCGTGGTGAAAATCGGATTTTTGCACTAGTGTACGTGAAAAAAAAATCCGAGTTTCACCTCGGTTCGTGAACAATATGGCGGATAATTTAAGAATCCAAGGGTTTGTTCAAATGTGCTAGGTTCTTGTATGCCGATTTCCTTTCGACGATTGCAGATTAATTTTTTTTGTTGTAAGGGAGTCGCAAAAAAAATCGTGTAGCCGGTGTAAATTTTCTATATGAAAGATTTGATTTTTGATCTTTTTTTCTAAACAAATCAAATTTTTCTATCACAGATTTGATTTTTTTGTTGAAATGAAAGTTACATTAAGGTTTTACTACATATACCTAACTACTTTCGCAAAAAAGTACAAAAGTGAGAATTTAAAATGTTCGCTAAAGAAACCTTCTTGCAAGAAAACATACAAAAATTGTTTTGACAGAAAACGTAGTATAACTTCTTATTGGCTGTAGAGCTACTAGCGATGTTGTATTTGTAATGCCTGTAAAATCGTACTGTACTATGGATGGCTTTTGTGATAAAACACGCCTATTGTGTTTTTCCTCAATCAGAATTGACTTTATTGCAGTTTTTGCAATTAAGAACAGATGAGATTCACACCATTGTGGGTGCTTTCTTTTATCCCCATACAAATTAATTCTGGCAGATGAAGGTTTTGTTGGTATTCCAAATGTTTCGCATCGGCTTAGGAGACCATTTTTGTTGCAACACAATTTAAATTGTGTAAAGGATCTTTCAAATCAACGTTAAAGGCTCTTCCAAACCAATGTGAAACATTCGTTGCGGCGAAGAAACATTCGTCAGTCAAAATTTATTTACATGGTGATAAATGAGAGTGCCCACACTAACGCGGCGGAGAAACATATGAATTAATTTTGACTGACGAATGTTTCTTCGCCGCAACGAATGTTTCGCATTGGTTTGGGTGAGCCTTAAATCGGAGCGAAACACTCACGACAACAAAACATTCACTTTTTAAAATTAAGTTACATGAAAATAATTGAGAGTAGGTACCCACAATGAAAGCGGTGCGATTTTCCATATGAACCCGATGACTGACAAAAATGTTGTCCACGCATCGGTTTGGGGGACCTTAAATTAATTTCTAAAAATTTACGTCGGGATTTGACCATGATGCAATCCAACCCCTTACGTATAAATACAAAAATAATTTCATATATTAAGTGTGTCTGTACCCTAAAACTAAGAATATAGTAACTGTCAAATTTGCCATGGTGAATTTAATTTTTGTTGATTTCTCGAACCTTATTATTAGTTGGCGAGATTTTTTTTATAATTATTGTGCTGTAGAGCTGAAAAAAATTGAAATTATGTTTTTAAATTTCATAAACATAATTAGGTCTTTTGCCCTTTGCTATACTCTGCTCAAACAGGGCCCCTTCGGAGGCGACAGAGTTCTACAAAAAGTTCTCATCGCGCATCGTCTGCCCAAGTAGCTTTTTGGCGAATTGGAAGAAAGAAACATGAAAGCACCAAAGATTTTTCATTGAAATTCAAGGACTCGTTCAAGTTCCGCTTGCCATGCGGGCATTGTGCTTGGTGAAACAATTATTTTTTTGTTAATTTATTTTTTAATGAAAATCACAAACACCGGAATAAAAATCTTCGCACAGCACATTTATGAAAAAAAAAAATTAACTGTCAAACAAATCAAATTCACCGCGTTAAATTGTTGTTGCAGTTCACATCTATTCATCGACACGAAATGAAATTACAAAAACAACAATGTAAACAAATGGGTTTTGGGGGGTGATACGAACGGAAGATTCCTATCTAGGTATTGCTTATCTGTGGCCTGATCCACATCTGTGTCGTGTGTTGTGGACTGTGGAGTCGTGTGTCGCTGTCATTTTCCATGTTTTATGCGCGCCCTGCAACACAACGCACGAGACAAATATGGTTCTACGTATATGAAATACATTGTAGCAATAGCGACACACGTCTCCACAACACAACACACGACACAGATGTGGATCAGGCTTAATGAAACATTTTTTGAAATCGTGTTTCGAATATTAATAATTATTCATAATGTCGTCCATTTTTTTTAGAAAACCTAAAATATTTATTGAAGGTTTTGAATGAACAACAACCACTAACAACCACCGAGTATATTATATAAGCTGGAATTATTGCAATTTCATGCCTGCCACACGAATCATCACATTCCTTTAGTGCATGGTGTCCGCTAAACTGGAAAGTCAGGGAACAGAATTTGGTCAGGGAAAGTCAGGGAATTCGGGAAGCGGTCAGGGAATTTTTTCTATATCAATTTTTAAAAAAATTCACTGAATTCCTTTTCACTTTCTCTCATAAGAAACTTTTTTCTTATCAAACATTTCGTTTTGATTACATGTTTAAAATTATTCATTTCGTATCTTTTGTCACACTTGTGAATGTGTCAAAAAAATGAGTGAAACACAACTAACCTCACTTCATTGTATTGTGTTATTTCGTACAGTAATGGCCGCGATCGGAAACATATGTAGAGCTATCCAGATAGGTACGTGTTGTTGGAATCCCGTGTAAAAACAGCTGATGGCAAAACAGCTTTTGCTGTTGGATAGCCATCCATGTTATCTGAATTGTATCCCAAGCGAAGTTAAAAATAACCAAACCGTTCGAAAACCTGTGGATATGAAACTATCTTAAGATCGATTCACAATGCGACGAAAAAACGCAACGTGAGGAGAGCTCGTCGTAGTTGGCAAACCGATTTCAAACCATGTAAGTATACGAGGGAACGCCAGGGTATGCACAATGAAACGTTTCTCGTCGTCACGTCACGCCAAAGTTGGGAAAATTGAAAAAAAAAAAAAGACGCTCTCGTCGACGATTTAATATTATATAATATTTATGCCGTTTTCGATTGGTCATCCGGAGCTACTCTATTTTCACTGTTTCTGTTCCATTCCTATAGAATATGGATGGAGTAACTCCGAACCGTCCACTCGAAACTGACATTAAATAATAAAAGTAATTTCATTTTGATTGTTTTCATTATTTTGAACGCACACTGCACAGTAAGAACAAAAACAATAAATAATTTAACGCTGTCAAAAAACTCGTCGTCAAGAAACTCGTCGCATTGTAAATTGGGCAACGATTTTATGACTAAAAAAAAATGACAGCGAATCACGTCACGCTCTCGTCGCGTTTACTCCTTGTATGGTGAATCGACATTTAAATAGGCTATCGCATAGGTTTCCGATCGCGGTCAATAAAAGAAAAAATAAAAATTGTTAAATTTGACTTTGACCAACGACGCGTCCAAGTTTATATATTTTAAGAACGATTATTTCTTCATACTGTTTCTGCATACCTGAATGAATACATTTTGATTTATTTATAAAATAAACTATTACAGCCAAATTTATAAACGTGGAATAGGGAAGGGTTAACTTTATTCCATGGACTAAGTACAAAATGTCATTTAAAAAACAAAATTTCGTCTAAGTGACATTTACTAAGTTAAACCACCGAACATGGTGGTTTAGCGAAGGAATAAAAATCAGACGTGTCAAACAAATGATAATAACTTTGACAGAATTATTAGGTGTGTTCGGTAACGTGATCTGCTTATTGTAGTAGATTTTCGTTTTGTTTTTATTAATAGGAAATTTTATTCCATGGACTAACTCTAATTCCATGGTTTTGTAAGCTCATGGAATAAAGGTGGAATAAGCGTTTTTTATTAATACGGCTGTTAAATTTTAATATCGCAAAGATGTATGATTTAAAAGGTGACGTGAAATAAGGCCCAACGAAATAAAACCAAATATCAAAAATTTGTCCTTATTTCGTTTTTAATAGGTTAATAACGCCAAATTTTAGTTTTGGCTTTATTTCGCTTTTGAAAACGAAATAAGGCCAATTTGGCTTTATTTCGTTTTCATGTTTTTTCCGTTTCAAAAAACTGCAAAACAAATCACCCTTGTTCTTTTAATTCAGTTTAGTGCATTAACGCCCACGGAACTACCCCCCGCGACTTACCCAAATCACTGTTTAGTACAAAAACTTTGAAAGCAGACCGACTGAAAGCATAGGCGCTTGCTGGCCGACTGAGCGTACCCTAAGCGGAGTGACGGAGTCACGTGAGCGGAAGAGAGGACCCAAAAAGGAAGTTAAAATCCTTGAACCCGCGAAGCGGGCCACCCAAAGTACTGTTTAGTTCAAAAACTTTGAAACTTAAGTGCCTGCCAGTGGGGGGATTAATTCCTTTTTTTTTTTGGGAACTAACCCCCGCGTGTGCTAGTTCCCATAAAAATGGAATTAAACCCGATCAGGGAGGCACCTATGTTATGGTGCCGTGACATTTGGCCATGTGTCATATGGCCGTATTTTGAAATATGGCCATGTGACACATTGTGAAAGCGTCAAATGTCCATATTCCAACATTTGGCTTTTTATCGTTTTTACAAAGTGTCATACGGCTATTATGGACACATGTCACTTTCAAATTATTCTTTTGCCAGAAGTAAGCGCGAATTTAAACAAAAAACTTGTAAACGTTTTCAGAAGGTTGTTTTGAATTTTATATTATTTGTAAAGTATTTTTTAAAATGATCTGGGAACTATCTTTAAAAACAAAATTAAAACTTTTCAAAACAACTTTTTGAAAACGTTTACAAGTATTTTTTCTTAAATTCGCGTTTTAATTTTGTTTTTAATGATAGTTCACAGAACATTTTAAAAAGTTTCAAAGTTTTTTAACTAAACAGTCTTCGGGTGGCCCGCTTCGCGAGTTCAAGAATTTTAAGTCCCTTTTTGGGTCCTCTCTTCAGCTCACGTGACTCCGTCTTTCCGCTTAGGATACGCTCAGTCGTCTGGAAAGCGCCTATGCTTTCAATCGGTCTGCTTTCAAAGCTTCTATTATCACTGAATTTTTTCGAAAAAAACAAATTTGGTCTTATTTCCAAATGAAATTTGCCCTTATTTCATTTTGGAAATAGAAATAGAGCCAATTTGGCATTATTTCCATTTTCAAAGCGAAATAAGGCCAAATTTGAGATTTGGTTTTATTTCGTTGGGCTTTATTTCACGTCACCATTTAAAAGGATTTTATTATGTTATGAATTTGACCAGTTTTTTTGTGTCACTTTTCCACTGGGATTATTTAGGCTATTTTGGTCTATTTGTAAAAACTGCGAATAAAATCAATATTATTCCATTATTTTCCCAACGTTTCCTGAGTATTCCTCACTCCTTCAGGGGTTATACAGGGTGTCCCGTAAGTAATGGATAACCTTGAAATGCCGCATAGTAGACTTTATGACCGTCCTGAAAACTGATAAAAAAAAGTTCTATCCCAACCACAAGAAAAGTTATATGCATTTTTTTGTTCAGTGCATTATTTTTTTTCTTACTTTACATTTTTGAATACCACGACTACAAGTGAATGAGTTCCATCATTTTTTTTTTGCAGGAATATTTTACATTACTTGTGCCCACACATAAGTAGAAGAAAATTATTATAACTGTTGGACTTCTTAGAGAAAAAAATTATTTAACATTGAATTTCAATGCAAAATGTGAAAACAAATAATTTTTGAAAAAGTTAAATCATAGCTGGTATAAAAAAAATGCATGAATACCTGAGTAGCCAACTATTTTAAAAATATGCGCGTTAAATGCAGATTTCAAAATGGTATTACTTATTATTATATCTAGAGTCAATAGCAAGTTATTGGTAAAAATCTGCAATACTAGAGTAAATTTAGCAAAAACAAAAGTTTTCAAAATTAGCACAGTAAACGTGAAAATAATACCAAGCGTTGAACATAGCAGATTTTTGATTTATTGGCTGTTTCTACGATGTTGTCCTAATGATAAATCCAAGCTTTCAACTTCTAGGGCCGAATGCATTATTGATAAAAATGTCAAAAAAGTGCAAAAAACGGTTACATTTTCGAGCTTGTTTTGAATTTTAACTGTTCTATTGGGCTTTAACAAACCCATCAAATATTTTGTTGGTTGCTATTTTTTATTTGTTATTTTCTCCAAACAAAAAGTCTTCTGATTCAATTTTAGTTGTGTTTTTTGAAAAGTAAATTGTAAGATCCTGAGAAAGTGAGAACGCATAAAATCGTAAGTTTTTTAAATTTTGAATTAAAGTTTTTGTAATTTGATCTTAATTCATAAGATTAAGACCACGACGAACACTTATTTATATCGTTTTTATTGTTCATTTTTCAGAAAAATTAACGGTCTAAATAGCTGTTTTCCTGAACCTGCTTTTTGTTAATTAAGACGTTTGATTGAACTTTTTCGATGCCACGTATTCTGTATTCTGCACAAGAATATACAAACATGCATTTCATTTATGGAGAGTGCAGAGGCAACGCAAACGAAGCTGCGACTCTGTATAGGGAAAGGTACCCTAACGCACGTCACCCGGATTATCGAGTGTTTATTAGAGTCCATAGCTGTTTCTCGGAAGGAAGGCTGCCTGGTAGTGGTGTTGGTGGTGCTGGCGTGGGACGACCCCCTCGAGGAGATACCGAAGACTTAGTGCTTGCGGAACTTGACCGAGATCCTACAGTATCAATCCGAGCAATAGCACGACGCACTGGGATCGGAAAGACGACTGCGCATAATGTGCTAAGTAAATATAAATATCATCCCTTTCACCTAACACGGGTGCAAACTCTCCAGCCGCAAGATTTTGAAACGAGAATGAGTTTTTGTCGACAAATGATATTGAAAATTGAAGAAGATCCGCAGTTTTTTGACAAAATTCTTTGGAGCGATGAGTCGACATTTAAAAGAGATGGCTACACTAATCTCCACTTCTGGGCACTACAAAACCCAAACATCATGAGGGAAGACAGGTCCCAGTACCAATTCAAAATAAACTATTGGACTGGGATTCTCAATGGGAAAATAATTGGACCCTTTGAGTTGCCGGGGATTTTAACTGGCCAAGGTTATTTGGAGTTCCTACAAAATGATCTCCCAACCTTGCTGGAAGAAGTGCCTCAAGAACTAAAGGAATCCCATTGGCTTCAAAATGATGGTTGTCCAGCACACTATGCTGTGCCTGTGCGGGCATATTTAAATGCCAGATATCCAGGCAGATGGATAGGACGTCTGGGACCAATTTTATGGCCACCCCGTTCACCAGACCTAAATCCACTTGATTTTTTTTATTGGGGATGCATTAATGAAATCGTATACAGCAAGCCGATCAGGTCTTTAGGGGAGCTAAGAAATCGCTGGCAGCTGCATTACAAATTTCTGAGCAAAACCTTGCACGTTCACTAAGACGTTCATTTATTCGGAGGTGCAGAACCTGTATAAGAGTGGGTGGAAAACAGTTTGAGCATTTGCTTTAAATAAAAAAAAATTAAAAAATTATCTATTTTTGTTTTTGTTTTCTAAGTGATCATGTGATTAGAAGCTGGCTCAAAAACTTTTTGTTTAGAGAAAATAACAAATAAACTAATAGCAACCAACAAAATATTTGATGGGTTTGTTAAAGCCCAATAGAACAGGTAAAATTCAAAACAAGCTCGAAAATGTAACCGTTTTTTGCACTTTTTGACATTTTTATCAATAATGCATTCGGCCCTAGAAGTTGACAGCTTGGATTTATCATTAGGACAACATCGTAGAAACAGCCAATAAATCAAAAATCTGCTATGTTCAACGCTTGGTATTATTTTCACGTTTACTGTGCTAATTTTGAAAACTTTTGTTTTTGCTAAATTTACTCTAGTATTGCAGATTTTTACCAATAACTTGCTATTGACTCTAGATATAATAATAAGTAATACCATTTTGAAATCTGCATTTAACGCGCATATTTTTAAAATAGTTGGCTACTCAGGTATTCATGCATTTTTTTTATACCAGCTATGATTTAACTTTTTCAAAAATTATTTGTTTTCACATTTTGCATTGAAATTCAATGTTAAATAATTTTTTTCTCTAAGAAGTCCAACAGTTATAATAATTTTCTTCTACTTATGTGTGGGCACAAGTAATGTAAAATATTCCTGCAAAAAAAAAATGATGGAACTCATTCACTTGTAGTCGTGGTATTCAAAAATGTAAAGTAAGAAAAAAAATAATGCACTGAACAAAAAAATGCATATAACTTTTCTTGTGGTTGGGATAGAACTTTTTTTTATCAGTTTTCAGGACGGTCATAAAGTCTACTATGCGGCATTTCAGGGTTATCCATTACTTACGGGACACCCTGTATATTTTTTTTCAATTTGATTGTTAAAAAAAAACTACATACTCTGCTTCTTATATCCTACTATTGCATCATTCCCGGGGACGGCACTGACGAAAAATTGAACATGAAAGCAAATAAATAATAAATTAAGAACAATCTAGCAGAAAATAATCAAATACGAAATTAACAATGACACTTATATCACAGTTGAGCTTAGGTATGTACTTTTATTAAATTTAATAAAAGTATCTGCTAGATTGTTCTTAATATATTATTTATTTTTTTTAATGTTCAATTTTGTGTCAGTGCCGTCTTCGGGAATGATGCAATAGTAGGATATAAGAAGCAGAGTATGCAGTTTTTTTAACAATCAAATTGAAAAAAAATATATTACCCCTTAAGAAGTGAGGAATACTCAGGAAACGTTGGGAAAATAATGGAATAATATTGATTTTATTCGCATTTTTTACAAATAGACCAAAAGAGCCTAAATAATCACAATGTAAAGGGATTTTATTTAAATAGTCATTTATCATTACTATGAACTACATTGCAAAACATGTAGTTATTTTTTTTCACTTTCAATACAATCGGTAATGTATACCTTCAGATATATCTTTGAAAAATACAATTTGAGTTCTTTTTGCCTAAGGTTTAATTAACTCCATTCAAATATGTACATTTTCTACCACTTTCTGCAATATTTATTTAATACGTACCTACTCATGAAAAAATATTTTTTTTTTTAATTTTTTTGTCAGGGAAAATTTTGAAATTGGTCAGGGAAAGTTAGGGAAATTTATTTTGAAAAAATAGTGGACACCATGTAGTGGTGCTTAGTCTATAGGTTCAATTTCAATTTATAAATTCGCCACTAAAACGACAGTAAAACGACAAGGTTCTAGTAGAGGCAACAGTTGGCGTTTAAATAAACCCAAATCTTCAAAATTCTCTCCAATCTCCAACCATCTATTCATTATGACGAAATTAGTTTTAATAAAATATCAATTGCCGCCTCCAGAGACTTGTCGTTTTAGTGACACGACAACCGTAATAGGGGTGATTATTTTGCCGTCAACTAGATTTGAACCTAGACCAAGCTACCTCAGACCGCTGTACTACGCATTGCACCACCGAGGTCACCTGATCGTGCCCATCCAAATGAAGGTTTTTGAAATAACAATTGCATTTGGATTACAAGCCACACACAAGTTAGATGTTATTCATTCGGGTTCCAAATGCAATTGTAATTTAGAAAAACCTTCATTGGGATGGGGACGATCAGGTGACCTCGGTGGTACAATCGGTGGTGTAATGTGGCCTCTGAGGTAGCTTGGTCTAGGTTAAAAATCAGTTGACGGCAAAATAATTTATAAATTAAAATTGGAACTATAGACTAAGCACCACTAAAGGAATCTGATGATTGGTGTGGCAGCCATGAAATTGCAATAATTCCAGCCTATATAATACTCGGTTGTAGCCAACACAAGTGGTTGTTGTTCATTCAAAACCTTCAATGTAAATATGACGGAGCGAAAGCTTTGCAGCCTAACTGCAAGTGTTATCACGAGAAAACACCTTTGACTAAAATATTTATATTTATAAAATTGCCCTTCCTGTCTGTACTGAAGGGGATAGATCCATCCCTCCATGGTAAAAAAAATACTTATATTTGGTCTTTCTAAAAGAACCCGTTATTTTTGAGTCGCTAACTATTCCCACCACGAATTCATAATATACATACATACATAATAATATACATACATACATAATAATATACATACATACATAATTATATAATTTCTGTAAAGAACTTCCAATTTTCAATCAGCCCTATCATAGTATCGGATCGGAACAGAATTTTCTCCGAATTTTAAGAAATATTAGAAATATTACTTTTATTTTTCCCTTTTCAACCGCTCGTTAAAATAATTTTCCAAAGTTGTAACCGATTTATGAGAAATTTTTATCATAAAAATCAAAAATAAAAAAATCATTTTGTATGAGTCGGTGAAATTTACGTTCCGATCAGATACTATGATAAGGCAGAATCGCTTCCCGATTTTGTTTGTCTTCTTTTTCCCAAGGGCAATTTAAAATAAATGATGAATATGAATTTATAAAGTATTATATTAGCATTAAGCAATGAGTTGCACGAAGTGATTTGGCAACAAATTTTGAAAACGATCCACCCTACTCACCTACTGTATATGTGGTAAATACCCTTTCCTCTCCTTCTTTTTCTAACATGCGCACATCACAGGAACGGTGTTTTTTTCTAATGATTTCTTAGCAAAAAATTGCAGGGCGGAAACAAAAATTGTCAGGGTGGCGAAAAAAATTGCCGGGCGGCACAAAAAATGGCTGGGGTGGCTGGCAATAAAATTGCCAGGGTGGCAAAAAATCGAGAAGAAGTTCGTGAGTTCGGAGGAGTGAACAGAGTTAACTTCTATTAAAAATCGATCTTTAAACTGCGTTTTCACCAGACACTAAACCGAGATTTAAGCAAAATTATCACAAATCTTGAAATCTCGAAGTTTTACCATACAATTTTTAAATCTCAAATGAAGATTTCAAAATCGTTCTGTGTGTACATTTCACACGATTTCTGAAAAAATCTTCGTGGAAAAATCAGGCAATTCAGATAGGGACAAATAAAACTCATTCAAATCTACTTGGAAACATTAGTTTGTCAAATCAGACAAACTGTTTTTTCGGAGAATAATTGTGGAATCGACCCATTTAAACGCCTTTTTCGTTTATTGACAGATAGAAATGTAAACAAAAACTTCTGTCTAACTTAGACTGCTTTCACACAAGGAAACTGAGTTAAGTCCCCTTTCACACAGGGAAACCACCCAGCAAACGTAGAACTACATAGCTAACCGGTGAAATACGTACGTAATAGAAGTACTTCTTTTCCACTGAAAAAGATAGGGGCTCGGGAAAAAACTCAGTTATATACCTCCTATACAGGAAGCAGCTATCTCTTTCTAGCACGCGAAATGTAGTGAATTTTCCCTCCATTAAAGTACTGACAAAGGTACTTCAAATGTATATCAGCGAAGCACTACTGGAAGTACTTCTACAGCCTTATTTATTAACTCGGTTTAGCGGTGGCGTAAAGTAACTCCGACTTTACAACACCTCTAAAACTGGAAAGCTTATTTAAAAAAAAAATATATCAGGAATAGTGGCGGACTAAGCTAAAACTGGTTCCTAGGAGGTTTAAAGCCGGAGTAAAGCCGTTTTAGTATCTAAATGTCATTTTTACATGACATTGTGTGAATTTACAAAGAGTGCAAACAATTTTTTTCTTTTTTTTACCACGATAAAATGGATATTTATTTTACATTAATAAATCATTTTAATTCTTTAAACGGTTTGACATTTAACAAAGAAGGCGAAAGTCAAAGCAGTACGAAACTCATTTAGATCCCATAACACTGAGGGATGGATTAGTTGTCGGGGAAAAATCTATGAACATACACCAAAATATTTATTTTTATCTGTTGTAATTATGTAAATATATTAACATATCTTTTGAGAATCATCTCAGTTTTTCTGAACGTTTTCTTTTCTTTTATTTTTATTTTATTATTCGAAATTAACAAATAATTTCTTTACCAAAACAAAGTATAAAACACTAATAAAAACATTTGTATTTTCTATTTAAATTTAATGAGAATAATTAAATATAATTTCTTTGTTTCTTATATAAATGACAACCAAAAAACAACCATTTATAACTCGCGCTCGCCGATAATATAAATGTTTTTGTTTGTCATGTTGTGCACATTCGAAATGAGACAAAACTTTGTTCATCGTATACATCGCACCCTTTCTTCCCTTTTACGATAGAAGAGTTTTAGTTTTTTTTTAGGAGAAACAAAAGTACTTTTTTGGAGGGGAGAGTTTTTGGTAAATCAAGAAACTCATACATTTAAAGAATGCGTTTTGTTTGTGGTTGTGTTTCGAGGCAAACTACTAAATTTTGGTTTGCAGGGCAGTTGCCGGAGATTAGTTTGTCCCGATCTACATTGTTCGATTTTTCCACGAAGATTTTTCCAGAAATCGTGTGAAATGTACACACAGAACGATTTTTTCCATAAGATGTTTTCCTTTTCTTCTTCCTTGTTTTATTGCTGTGCTCTTCAATTTTCATTGATATTTACTCACACCATCAAACGAACGGCACACTGACACCGAACACACACAAAAAACTGGAAAGGAGAAGAGAGAGAACATAAACAGACTGGAAAAATCGTTCGAGTTTTCTGGTACAAACGATTTGATCCCTACCCCTCACTTTTCACTCCCTTCACCAACGAACAAAAGATCAGTACTGGAAAAATCGTTCAATGTAGACCGGGACTTTGACGTTTTACTTTAATTGCCTTGTACCTTTCACACAAGGAAACAAAAATTGCCGGTTATTTTTGTTGGTTTCCATGTAGGCTGAACGCACATTACGGACAGTGAGAGAAGGAATGTGATACAAAAAATCTCCTCAAACGTTGACCGGGGAGATTTTTTTCATTCCCCTTGGACCCCTTTCGCACAAGGAAACTGAGTTGCCGGCGATTTTTAGTTTGTAGGCGAGAAGGGCGTAAAAGGAAGACAAAACATTTCCCCTCACACCCTTCTCGCCTACAAACTAGCCGGTTTCTGGCAACTCCGTTTCCTTGTGTGAAAGCTGTCTTACTTCTTGCCTTTCTCGGCTACAAACTCCCAGTCGCCGGCAACTCAGTTTCCTTGTGTGAAAGCAGTCTTAGACTACGAGAAGGGCAAGAAGTGAGGGGAAAGAAAAAAATCTCCCCGGTCAACGATTGAGGAGATTTTTATCACATTCCTTCTCACACTGTCCGTAATATGTGCGTTCAGCCAATAGACTTTATATGGAAAAAACAGAAATCTTCGGCAATTCAGTTTCCTTGTGTGAAAGCTTCAAGGCAATTAAAGGAAAACGTCAAAAAAATCTCCAGCAACTGGTTTCCCTGTGTGAAAGGGGAATTACACTTATATCAAAATAACACCCCGATTCCACAGGCCATGAACGATGGCCGGACTATGGAACATGTCGAAAAAAAATCCCACGGAGTCGCAAAAATCCATGTCCAAGCAGTGACATATCCATACAAATCAGATTGTGGATTGGATTGTAGATTGGATTATGGACATCGTTCATGGCGTGTGGAGTCGGGGTGTAATGAAACAACATTTGAATGTTTTGCCATAATCCTCTTTTTAACCTTTTTGTGCAGTGGAAACACCAAACAAATCTCATAACCTAATCTCGGTTTAGTGGTTGGTGGAAACGTAGTATAAGCAAATCAACGCTTAACTGGCCGAACACAATGGTGTAGCTGTAGCTGTTGCTTGTAGCACTGTCAAAGTTGAAAGATACGAAAATGGTATACATCGACACAATGGGAAGTTGTAGCTGTAGTAAGAAAATTGTCTGCGGCGAAAGTTGACTCAACTTTAACTTTTGCAGTGCTACAAGCTGCATTTGGGATGACATATTGGTTTCACATATGTTATTTTTTGACTTTTCACTTTTTTATTTGGGAACCTTCAATGCATTTGAGAAGTTTTTTTTGGTCTTGTAATTTTTTTATAGTCAGTTATCATACAAATTCAATTCAAATATAAATTTCATATGTGTTGAACATGACTTGAATAAATTCACAATTCAAAACAGCTGTGGATGCGCTACATCATTGTAGAAGTCCTTTGCGACATAAGTGAGCTACAGCTGCATCCCATTGTGTTCAAGGGGTAAAAATCGCTCTCGTGTAAAAGCAGACCAAAACTAAAAAATTTTCTTCGATCAGTTTCCTCGTGTGGACTTAGAACTCATAATAACTGAACAGACTTATTTCTTATTTCTCTTTAACCGGTTTTTGTTTGACAGTAGATGAGAAAGAGAAATGAGAAAAGTCAAAGGACGCCGCCGCCTCTACCAGCTGATTCTCCGGTTGCCCTTTGGGTTTTCGTTTTTCCCTTTCATATTCATTTATCATTTCATTTTGCATTTTCAATTTTCATTCTGATCTGATTTATGCACGAGGCAACTACCAAATCAAATAAGCGTTGTTTCGCTAATTTACAATATAATTAAAATATAATTAAAATATCCAATACAATATTGGCTAAACAGTGAATAACAACTCTTCATCAATTTTACAAAAATAGACCCTGAGTTATCTGAGAAAGAATCTACATCAAGAAAAAAAAATATAAACCCGTTGTTCTGAATGTAAATTATCATCCCTGTCTACGCGCAGTATTTGCAGTATTTACAGTGTTGTGGGGTTTTCCATGGTATAGTAGATTATATTTTTAATTAGCTTTAATTAGTTTAATTTGATTTGCTCTTTTTTCAATCAGATTTTTCATTCATTTTCTATTTTCACATGTTGAAGGTCTACGACAGTTTCGAGAAAATGATCGATGAGCAACTAATTGATGAAGTTGAACAACATGGAGTTATATACAATCGGCAAAAATATTGCATCAATATGGGTGGTGCTTCTGCAAATGGAGTTGGCGGTGGTGGCAGCAGCCGTGGAGTCAACAAGTACGAAACCAAAGATGAGGCTTGGCAGGAAATTGCTGTGAATTTGAGATCTGATGGTAAGTCGTTTTTTATTACATGCATACATAATTCGCTAAAAGCATTAGCATTTCCCCTTGCTTTTTGAGCGATCTATTAGACCAGGTCAGACAAATCATTAAAATCTAACTATGTAGTTGGTATCTGCAGTGGCTAACTTGAATAATAAATTTTCACTGGGTTCACATATTATTTAGGAAGTGACTCCAATAAACCCTGGGGTACTACTTAGATGAATAAATCAGGAGCACAAACATTAAGACGTTTATTTATTTTTTCAGTTAATTATGGCACTATGAAGCAGAAGCGACAAAAACCAAACAAATTTTATTAATTTTCAACAATTAGTGGCAATTTTAACGGGAAAATGTAGGTAGGTAGCATTTTTGTTTTAAATAGCATACACGTAATACCTAATATGTTTTCACTGGGCCAAATGAGGTAATTTCGTTGCAAATTTCCAAATGAGATCCAAAATTAAGTCATTCCCCATATACCTATATGTATTCTCGTATCCAAATGTGCTAATTTCAACCGAATTTGCACGAAATTAACAACAAATATAAACACACTATAATCAAAAACAGAAAGAGAAAACAACAAAAATAAACGTTAAACTGCCATTCCAAATTCAAAATGAAATGATGAGATTTCAAACCAAATCAGCAAATTTGATAATGAAAACACTTGTTTGGTAATTTTTGAAATTACCTCTTTCGGCTGTAATGAAAAGTAGTATAAAGCGAAAAATTTAGAATGCATCACATCCCAAACTTCCTCGGCTCCTTTCAATATGTAGTGATCGACGCCAAATTCCTTAAATGGGAGTTGGGTAACAAATTTAATAACTTTTTCTAATTACTCTGTGAAAGGAGAACCGGCAAAAATGTATGGAAGCTGGTCTAGGAACCAATAACAAGGATACATATCTCGTTGAAAAAGTATTTTTGTGTTCATGAATATTTACTATGCCAGCTCATTCCAAATCACTGTGTGAAAAAAGTTATTGGCCAACAAAGATTGGAATTTGGTACATATAATTTAAAAATATATATACATATATAAAGTAAGTATGAAGTGTAGGCAACAATGTGCTGGCCATATCAATACCAACAAGACATATGTTTCTGAAAAGGTCTTTTTATTTACTACAATAGCTACCTTGACAGCTTACTTTAAATGCCTGCGTGAAAAAAGTTATTTGCTAATTAACGTTGCGATGTGGTGAATTTTAGTATAGAAAATGTATATTTTGTAGGTATGTAGTATAGAAAAATGTGTGCTGGTCCAACCAATAAGGACTCGACGTATGTTAGAAAGTTTCTTTCAATCTTAATTATCGAATAACTTTTTTCACACAGCGATTTGGAATGAACTTCCATAGTAAGTATTCATGTACACAAAAATTAGTTTTCAACGACATACACTCCAATTCACTCGTTTAAATACAGATTTTTTTTCAATAGACTTTTAACGATTTCTCTATAACCTTTTATAATTATGACAAATTGACCAGCGTCAAAATCTTTTACTACTCTCCCCCTTGTATGACCAACGAAATGTTGGCATATGAATCCGGTACGGAGAAAAAAGAAAGAAACCGAATACCGAATGCAATAACAGCAAGCTTGTGTGCTCTAATAAAAATGCTAGCATTTGATAAGCAACAAAACCTGCACTGAAATGGAGCTTGGCATTTTGCTTCGGTAGCGCGATGGGAAGGTCGTCGGCTTCCGAATTCCAGTCACAGTTGATGTCTTAAGTTCAATCCCTATGACGGGCAAAGCTTTTCAAATAAAAATGGATATAATTAAGACTCAGCACCACAAAAAAAGTCTGAGGATCGGGTTGGCACTCGTGAAATAGCTATAACTTCAGCCAAACAAATAACATAGTGGTAAAACACTTGAGTTGTTGTTTCATTCAAAAATGTTCAATGTTAGTTGTTGTCTTCGCAGCGTGACTGCATTGTATGAACCTAAGTTCATACGAAAATCCTACTATATGACAAATCTAATTATAGAATTTATTAAGTGTAATATGGGGATTAAGATCCAGGAAGAATTTTGAATTTTTCTAAATCCTTCAGGTATGTACCAGCCTGATTTCGGTGGATATTTTTTAGTTTTCAGATTATTAAAATGTGTGGCTTCCTGGACAAACTGATAAAAAGCCTTTTTGGTGGCTTTAACTATGGTTTTACCTTTAATTTAGCTGACTGATAATGTTGAATTTGAGGCTTTTCAGAATATGAGTTGTCTTTCTTGAGGTGTTGTTGCCATGTTCGCTAGCGGTTTGTTGTTTTTTCAATGTTTTCCATATATCGAAGGTAGCTGCATACTTAGTCCAATCTTGTGACCTTCACAGCGACTTCTTGAAAATTGTTAAATTCATGAGAAAATGTCTTTACAAAAAATAAATCGGGTGGCACAACGGCTCATGAAGAACCAGGGCCTAGTGACTAACAATTCGCAACCATTCCTGTGTGCGCCTGTCGACAGGAATGGAAGGGACCTACAATTTTATGCCGAATTCGAACAGCTAGACGAGAAGCACTTATTCGTGACAAGTGATACTCTTGGAGGATTTGTCAATTCCTCGCAAGAGGCAGTAGCCCTTTTACCCATTTTTAACGATTTTATGAGCTACTAGGTTGTTTTTCAAGGTGTATTTAAACGAATGACACAAAATATTAAGCCGATTTCCTTACTAAAATTGTTCAAAGAGCCATAAGACTAACATTTTTTTAGAAGGATTCAAAATTCTTCGTGGATCTTAATCCGCATATTGCACTTAATAAATTCTATAATTAGATTTGTCATTATTATAAAAGGTTATAGAGAAATCGTTAAAAGTCTATTGAAAAACATCGTTGTTATTGGTTATGTAGACCGTTTTGTCCGGTTAATTTTAATAATCAATTCCCAGGAGTACATAATAAGTCGGTAGTAAAGAGCAAAATACATATTTTGTATACATAAAGAATAATTGGTAATTCGAAAAGGTCGTATTTAATATTACACAACATCATTTATCATTTAAATAAATGTGTTGGATTGTAACTTGCGAGTTTTGCTAATTTAATGTCGTACTTTCCAAAGGCGTTCCTACTTAGAGAATATTACAAAAAGAAAAAACGAAAAAACGCTCTGTTTTTGTATTAGCCATCACTCAATCTAGTCAAACAGCTTCGTTCCCTTATCACTGAAATGTTTCATTGGAAAAGGAAATTGGTCAGTTATTTAGTGCCCAAAATCAATCTCGAAGCTCCTCTTGTTCGTATACTCGACGAACCATAAATATGAAGAATAACTAGTTACTAGTGTTTATCAAAACGTTATTAAAATTAAAAAACAGCAAAAAATAAATGCCTGAACAAATTGTTGATAAATGTTTTTTTGTTTATGTACATTATGTACATAAATATGAAGGCTCCAGGGGAAAACCCTCTTATCTTAAATCCGGTAGGACTGATTTATTTGAATGGAAAATAAATTAATCAAATAAATAAAAAACATTTTTATACCACATGTTTTAAATGATAAGACATACATAATTTGATTCTTAAGGCGGAACCACGTGTTCTTGTGTTGCTGTCGTTCTATATATTTCATTGGCGAGAATACACGAGGCGAATTTAGTTTGACGGATATGAAATAAATTTTACGGATAGTGTCACACGACTCTACTACACAACACACGAGACTGATGTGGCTCTGGTTTTTATTATAGTGATTATAATGTGTAACTTTTCCCATTGCCCCTCCCAAACGTTTTTTTTTTCACTGTCTCGGCTCAAAATACATGCTCTAGCTTTTTGTCACACCTTAGGCTGCGCGTATAGTAGTGCGACAAAGCGATGCGAGAAATGTTTCCGTGCGAGAAAAATATTTACATTAAGGGTATTCATGTAACTAGATAATTTTTCACTTTGTAGAAAAATATAATTTTACGCAAAAGGTTACATGAACACCCCATTAGAAATGTTTGTGTAAACGATAGCAACAAACAGCTAAGTTAAGTCAAATGTCAAATTAAATGTCACAAAGTTTCTAAGGGTTTTTTTCTACGCTTTTCGCTTCAAATTTGTGAGATAAAATTCTATATTTTGCAGAAAATTTTTTCCATACAAATTTTGACAGTTCATTTCTACCGATAGAAAATTCTATCGTTTTCAAGCTTTCTATGGGTTTTCTGCGTTTGCATGAATTTATTATTATAAACGTGGGCACAGTGAAGCGATATTTGCTGCGAGTGTTGCGATTTTATCACATACTTATCGCAAGCATCACGTTTACAGACTCTTTTGACCACTTTTGATCGAATCTCGAACACCTCGCATCGCTTCTCGCATCGCATCGCTTTGTCGCACTACTGTACGCACAGCCTTAGTTGAATCAGCCTGTATAAGATTCACAAAACGCTACAAGATATCATCATTAGACGGTGTTCACTGACTCCTCTGAATTTACAAAAGAGAACGTCAAAAAAATCCACAAATTTTTAAATTTTTTAAAAATTTACTACTTTTCTCCCTTTTTAACCATGAAGTGGGAGTGAGATAAATTTCAGAGAAGTCAAAAATAGTCGGAAGAGTCAGCCCAATGCGAACACTGTCTTAGTTTAATTTTGAAAAAAAAAAAAAAAACAGTGGAATTAAAGTCATTTTTCGCCTGGAACCTCCATACTTCAGTCAAAGTGTGACAACGACAAGAGTAATCCTGTCTAAACATTCACTCATTCATCATAATATTTTTATCATAAAAAATAGTTTTTAAAATCGCGGTTTGTCTGTAAAATAAAATAATTTTCTATACATACTTTTATTTAGTTGGTAGCAATTTTTAAAGACATGTATTTATGAGATTGCACGAGCCGTACAATTTGTTCCTTACATTTTTTGTGCCTAACACAGAAATAAAAATGTTTTACAATAAAAATTAAAACTAATACACAACCTCCACTTTATCAAATAGGAGATAAAAAAATGAAAAGTTCGTTCTTTAAATTGCTTAAAAGAACTTAGAAAACAGTTTGTGCTCAAAAAAAAACAGGCCCAACTAATTTTTTTGACGATTTTTCAATCACCAGAGTTACCCTATCAGGATGAAAAGTTATATCTGAGGTTTAACTGATTACCTTAAAATTGGTTTTTAGTAGATTTTATGAAAATTACATATTATGTTAATAAGATCCTTTTTAGTAGAAAATGTTGTTCTTTTTGCCTCCATGCAATTTTATAAGCTTACATCTTAAGAAGTTTAGTAAATATGGAACTAATAATATTCAGCCCTATCGTGAAGAAAATACGCACGGAAAAATTACATTTTACTCTTCCCTTATTGTCAGTTTCGGGCGAAAAATGTTCCCTGCTCGTAAAAATTTCCTTATTGGCACTATTGACAGCATTTTTTCGTGTGAATTATGTCAAGTCATTTACAGCAAGATTTTTGGTGGCGAACGAGGCCACACTTATTGTAAAATGGACCCTATTTAGAGTCTGACTGCTCACTACGCAGTCACTGCGTGTCTACATAATTGTAGTTTTCACTCATGTGTATCTCTGAACTGTCATAGAATATATTGGAATTATGAACTAAATGGAACAAAATGCAACAATTTGGAAATGAAACATGATTGGTCACTACAATATTTCTGTTTTCTTCATGACTGCCGCCTTCGTTTCCCCCTCACCGATTTCACCTACAAACTGCCGTCACTACGCACTAGCAGTCACAATCTAAACAGGGTCATGGAGGGTGAAACTCGTAATAACTTTTAAAAATCTGGGGGAACAAAACATTTTTCCCGCGAAAGTCAAATCGTGTGGGATATGATTGTCTGGTTGTGTAGGCAGTGCCCTCGTTCTGTAAGTTCTCTCATCGAAAAATCGGTCGAGAAACGATGAAAAATGGAACAAAACTCATGCATTTTGTTTCAATTTTCATCGTTTCTCGACGGATTTGCTCGATGCGAGAAGTTACAGAACGTGGGCACTGGGCGTTCATATTTTGTTTCCACACTGTTCTACATGAGTTGTTTCCCACTTTTTTGACATGCATTAATACACGGTGGGCTAGTGTGGAAGGCGTTTAACTTTGTGCACAATTCTCAAAAATATCTATCAAAACTGTGCAAAACGAGAACGCAAATTCACATTAATTCTGTATTAACTAATGTGTCAGACGAGTACGGCACAATGTTTGGCTTTGATTTTTTACTCTCATAAGTCATAATCGCATTTGGCTGCTTGGTTGATTTTCTGTCTCAAGAAATTTCTGGGACAGAAAATCGGGTTTTTGTATAAATAAATTTGTAGACAAGAGCAAGGTGCAAGTCTTTTTTTTGGATTTCCTTTGCACGCCTCCAACATAACTACGAAAAGGTTTATTAAGTCTAAACTGAGATAAATCTTCCGTGGAAACGTAGTATAAATCGTATGGAAGCTCAAAAAACAATGATTTTTACCACGTTTTCACCAGACACTAAACCGAGATTTAGACTGCGCTCACACTAGGAATCTGTGTAACTTTAGTAATTTGCTTTTGGGTTTAAAACAGAAAAGCACAATAGTAATGTTATATTTTTGTTGGAAAGCTTAGTATTCAAGAATCTTAAACTATGTTTAACATCATGTATCTCCCTAAGACAAAAATATGAAAGACAAAATAAGCCAATTTTTCAAAATAGGGTTACTACACTTCAGGGTTGTAAATAGTTAATTACATTTTAAATTTAATTACATTTTAATTACCGATTACCTTTGTAATAAGTAATTACCGATTACCTTTGTAATAAGTAATTAAATAAAATCTAATTATCCATTTCATTTGCAATATGTAATTAATAAATATCTAATTATCCATTACATCTTCAAAATGTAATGGCCAAAAATTGAATTACCCATTACTTTCTAAAAATGTAATGGAAACAAATTTAATTATCCATTACATTCTTAAAATGTAATGGAAAAAATTTAATTATCCATTACATTTTTAAAATGTAATTAAAAAATATCTAATTACCCATTACATTTGTATTATGTAATTAAAAAATATCTAATTATCCATTACATTTCTATTATGTAATTATAAAATATCTCATTACATTTGTATTTTGTAATTTAAAAATATCTAATTACATATTAATTTGTAATATGTAATTAAATAATATTTAATTAGGTTTTACAAATGTAATGGTTAATTAGATTTTTTTTTTTAATTTTTTTTTCCATTACATTTTAAAAATGTAATTATTTTTTATTTTGAAAATGTAATGGATTTTTTTTCATTGATTCCATTACATTCTGAAAATGTAATGGAAAATTATTTTTTTCCATTACATTTTAAAAATTTTTTTGCAATACATTACATTTTGAGGTTTAATGGAAATTTTTTCTTCATAACATTTTTAAAATTGAGTGCTATTTTTTGTACACTACATTATTGCCTACACTATACCAGCGTTTTATAATATTTAACTACCCGATTGCAAATTACCCATTACTCTTTTAAATATGTAATTAAATAAAATCTTATTACCCATTACATTTGCCATATATAATTAAAAAATATCTAATTACCCATAACATCTTCAAAATGTAAAGGAACAAAACTTAATTACCCATTACATTTTCAAAATGTAATGAAAAAAAAATTCCATACATCATATGTAATATGTAATTAAATATTATTTAATTACATATTACAACTGTAATGTGTAATTAGATATTTTTTAATAACATAGTAGAAATGTAATGGGTAATTAGATATTTTTTAATTACATATTACAAATGTAATGGATAATTAGATATTTTTTTAAATACATAGTAGAAATTTAATAGGTAATTATATACTTTTTAATTACATAATAAAAATGTAATGGATAATAAGATATTTTTTAATTACATTTTAAAAATGTAATGGATAATTAAATTTGTTTCCATTACATTTTTAGAATGTAATGGAATTTTTTTTTTTTCATTACATTTTGAAAATGTAATGGGTAATTACATTTTGAAAGTGTAATGGGTAGTTACATTTTGAAGATGTAATCGGTAATTATATATTTTTTAATAACATATTGAAAATGTAATGGGTAATTTGATTTTATTTAATTACATATTTAAAAGAGTAATGGGTAATTTGCAATCGGGTAATTAAATATTATACAACGCTGCTCCACTTTCAGCCTCTGTCACTCACAGCCTCATTTGAGCAGTGACAACACCAAATTAATCTCAAAATCTAAATCTCGGTTTAGTGGTTGGTCAGTTGTCTTTCAGTAAAAAATTACAAACCACATTAGGTGTGTATTATTGCAAAAGCCATCCATAGTACAGTACGATATTACATGCATTACAAATACAACATCGCTAGTAGCTCTACAGCCGATAAGACTCTTAAGTAGAATAGAGTCTCGAATAACCGCCATCCACAGTAGGATTCTACTTTAGCTTCTTATCGGCTGTAGAGCTACTAGCGATATTGTATTTGTAATGCATGTAAAATCGTACTGTAGGACTATGGATGGCTTTTGCAATAAAACACGCCTATTGATAAAACCCGGACTCCACAGGCCATGAACGATGTCCATAATCCAATCTACAATCCAATCCACAATGATTTAGATTTAAAACTATTATATTCGCGATTGTTATACATTTTATTTAATATTTATTTAACGGACTTACCGCGTACGAATTAAATTATTCAAATTAATTGAATTACTTCACCCGACGTTTCGACAAAGTTCCATATGTCGTGGTCACGGGTCATCAGTTGACCCGTGACCACGACAAATGGAACTTTGTCGAAACGTCGGGTGAAGTAATTCAATTAATTTGAATAATTTAATTCGTACGTGGTAAGTCCGTTAAATAAATACCACAATGATTTGTATGGATATGTCACTGCTTGGACATGGATTTTTTGCGACTCTATGGGATTTTTTAGACTTATGCGGGATTTACACGAGTGACAAAATGTCATTGGGGCATATTCATAGTCACAGATAGACCCAGGTTTAACTAAACTACAGTTTAAGACAATTTTGGCTCAATGAATACAGACCGATTTTAATTACATACTGTTGGTTTTATATTTTTATAAGATAATTAACTTGGTATACTACACAAATAGCTTCAAATATTTTGAAATTATAAACTTAAACAAAATAGAATCAATGTCCGAAAATTCAACCAAAGCTATGTTTTACTTATTTTGGGCATTATTATGACAAAATGAATGAACTCGCTCATTCTTTTGTCATAATAATGACAGAAAAATGCCAACTTGTCACTCGTGTAAATCCGGCAAAACACAAAGCGTAAAGGCTCTCCAAAACCTTCGCCGCACCGAATGTTTCTTCGCCGCACCGAATGTTTCGCATTGGTTTGGGAGAGCCTTAAAGCGTTCTAGATTGGATGAGCCTTCATGTGTAAAACACGTGCATTCATCTCTTCCAATTTTCACCTCCAGGCGCATTTCAGTGAACAGAACTAAAGTGCAAAAATCGAACACATCTATTAAATGTCATAAAATTTCCAAAAACCGAAACAGAAAACAAACAAAAAGTGTTCTGTTAACACAAAAGACAAAAAAAAAAATGGATAATATAAAAGCTGAAGTAAGTAATTAATTGATTGCTTAAGAAATTCTTTTGTGAAATATACATATTAAAGAATTTAACTTAAAGATATTAAAAGAGCTGCTTTATGAGTCGTCCAGTAGTGAAGATGGGGACGTAATTTTGGAAATGCTTTTCGATTCCAACTGTGAGGGTTCTGCTGAGGAAAATCAGGATGATGTTATCGAGGAAAATTTCATGACCACTATAGATTCCTACAACGAATCAGTATTCCAGTTTCATTTTAAAATGAAGCGTTCTACAATCGAAAGTCTTATTATAGGGTTCTATTTATTAATAGTTCGCCATTGTTGCAGTGAAAGCAAACTCTTCATTTTTTAGTTCCCTATATCCAGTCTGGCTTTTCGCCAACATTAAGACATGGGGGCAGATCCAAAATTGGTCCTAGGAAAGAAGTGTATATGTGTGTTTGGTACATTTGCAATACTATTACATTTAGACAACTTTGATTTGTTTGGAGTTACGAAGTCCTCCGGTTGGATTGCAGTTCAACGTGTTTCTAGTTGGCTTGTTGCAGACCGTTGCAAGCATGTTAAATGGCCACAAAGAAATGCTGTCGAAGAAAATTGCCGTAAATTTGAAGCGAGAAGTAAAATACCTGGTGTACTCGGCCTAATTGGTTGCACGCATATTAACATCGTTCCGCCTAGAATAAAAAAGAATCGCTATTCAAATCGGCGTTCAAAAAATTCTTTTACAATTATTCTGCAAGTAGTTTTCGATGCAGACAACAAGTATTGACTTATGTTGTGAAGAACCAGGTTCGATGAATGACCAGACAGCTCTGCAAAAACCGCCATTGTATACAAACGCCTATGATAATTGTGCTCATCTCTTTCCCTCCAGTACATTTATCTTAGGTGGATCATCATATCCTGTCCAAAGTGGCTTGTCCCAACTTTTAGAGGAAAGGGCAAACTTACCGAACAAGAAAATGCTTTCAATTGTTTGCATTCATCTACACTAACTGCAGTTGAAAACGTATATACTGAAGAGATTTCAGAGACTACTTCATTTCACAGAACAACGGAGCTTAGAAGCCGTTATAAAAATTGCTCTAAGTGCATGTATTCTTCACAACATCTGCATTTCGGTTGATGACGATTAATCGGGCTTTAACGAAGAAGACAAAAATGTAGATCAGAATAATTATGATAATTCGGTGGTTGATTCTTCTGAAGACCGACGTGAAATTCTATTAAGGTTATTTATTGAGAAGGGAATTATATAGAAGAATAGAATTTTTTTTCTATTTTGTTTAAATAAAATTGTAAAAGTATGAAACGTTAACTTTTTGGATATGTTATTATTTATGTGTCCTAGCTTTTCTTTGTACATTCTGAATCATATCAGTTGATGGACTAACCAAAACCTGTTATTATGAAGAAATCAAACAAATACAAAACCAGTTTGACACGTAGCTCTTCAAAGAATGAATTCATTCAAAATGTTTTTTTATTAATCTTTAAATTATCTAAGATTTGCAATTACACTGTTCGAATGGCTTAATTCCTGTGGGAGGGGGTCTATTCACCTGTTAAGGCTGGGGCGGCATTATTCTAAAAATATTAACTAAAACAGAACAAAATAAATTAATAAATTACGGTAACACTTACAATACCATTGTGTAACTTTTTGAAAAAAATCTTTTTTTGTTTTTAAATAAAGTTGTTTTAGTAAACAGTTTTCGAAACATTAATTTTCAAACTCAAAATTTAGAAGAAAAAGGAAAACAAAATATGTAGTTGAAAATAGTTTTTGTGTTCAAAGTTCAATTCATAGACAAACACTGAAAACTGAGATCATGATTCATGAGAACATCTTATTCAGGCATATAGTTAAAACTATTATTATTATATTGTGAGATATAGATTTATTTATAACACAATCTCGATTCGTTTTTTGATATGAATTTCTAATATTGCGCCGTTTTCTGATGTCCTCTAAAATTCTATTTATTGTATCTTCTTCTGAATCTTTTTCACTTAACAACGCTTTGATGTATCCATTTCTTATTTTAAGTTATATTTTTATAAAAATAAACAATTTTATTGCAAACTTCACGAAACGATATAAATAAATAAACAATACAGTCTGAAAAAAAAATCAAACTGTCAAACGTCAAAATATAATTAATTCACAATTTATACTTTTTCATTCACAATGGGCCATCTCACACAGGCTCAATTTTGAACTAGACTAAGCTGGGGAAATGAAAGTTTGTAGGCAAGGGAGGTGAAGTGTGAGGAAAGAAACGACTGAAATGTTCATCCTTGTTGCGAGCAGACTAGCAAAGTTTAATGGGCCATGACACACAGGCTCAATTTTGAACTAGGCTAAACTGGGGAAATGAAAGTTTTTTGGCAAGGGAGGTGAAGTATGAGGAAAGAAACGACTGAAATTTTCATCCTAGTTTCGAGCGGATTAACAAAGTATAATTACTAATACATAAACAGTTGTAAACAAATCTGTTGTCATGCTAAACTGAAAATTTTAAAGGAAATTATTTGTTTTGTTTTGTTTTGTTTCGATTCTTAAAATGAGAGTACTAATAAATTAAAGCCGGTTCATGTACACAGAATTTTCAGCCAGCTTTTCTCAGCCCGTGTGTGATTGAAGGAAAAGTTAGTCTGGCTTTAGTTCAGCTCAAAATAGAGCCAGTGTGTGATTGCCCAATCAATCAAATACTAGTCGATCAAGTTACGCAATACCGATTGAGAAATCAGTCGATGGTGATGATCGTTGAAAGTGCGATCGCTGATCGACAACCGCAATAGGGCTCATTGTTTAGCCGCGTCGTGAAGAGTAGTTCCACTGAATTTGAGTGCGATCTTGCCTTTGCAGTTCTTAAACTAGTACTAACATATTTATAGCGGAGGTTTTCACCAATTATCTTGTAAAACATTTTTTTTTTTTTTTAATTGTTGAATTTGTCATAAACTTTTGAATGAACAATATAAAAAATCAAACTCATGGGTCACTCACATATCCTTTAGTATGAACATTTTTGCCCCCCCCCCCCCTAATAATTTGTATACATATAGCCCCACTTGTTGGTATCTTTCTTAATATTATATCTCGCACGTGTAGGCTAGTCACAATTTATTTAAGTTATGATTTTTTAAAAGACAAAAAATCGGTTCAAAATTATTTCTTTAAAGAAGATAAGGAAGCTTTTTCACTGGTGGACAATGGTTGACAATGAACAAACCACACAATTTTAAATTATTACTTCCGTTTTTTGTATTAATTTATAAATCTATTGTGGCGTTATACTATAGCATGAAGAGCAACGGAATATAAAAAAAATTAATCGACAAACGCATTCAAGATTAATGAGTTAAGCTCCGCATAACGGTTACCTAGAAGTTAAAATTTGTCACCAAAAATCCGTAACAGTAATACAAAAAATTTCAAGCCAGTAGAGACAACACAAATACATAATTTTAAGAGGGTAGTTGGACTATATACTCCTAATAAAAGTGGGGAGACTCTTGATTAAGAAAACAAAAGGAGTTTTTATTTTTATCAAAAACTTAGGTAGTCAATTTTTTCTTATTTTTAGCATTCCACTTAAAATTAATAAACGAAAAAATACACGAAAGAATTTAGTAAAAAACTAACACGTTAAATTAAATGTCTGGTTTTCAAGAAGTGTTGCCGTTGATTTAATTTTGTTCTCAATTTCAGTACTTTATTAAAAAAAAAAATTTCCTGCCGCCTAGACCCTTTCCTTCTTAATTTGCAATTTTATATTGTCTGGTCCAACCTACACCCCCTGTGTATAGTATCTAAAGCGAATCACCCTGTCAACAGAGTTTAAATTCAGGGTGAGTTCAGGTTTCTCAAAAATTTGTATTGAGGTGACCCAAGGGTCACAAATCTATTATTTGTATTTAATGTATGATCTGTGAAATGGGAGCCAACGGTCCTACACTGTATCTCGTTTAGAAATTCAGTTTCAGTTTCAAATAGTCTAAGAGAGATAGGATCTGACCGGGAACAAATTAATTCGTGACATTTTATTGCTGGTATCGACGCAGAATTTTATCCTCAACATATCGAAAGTCCCCCAAAATCCCCGCATTGGCTTTTTGTATAGACGCATTTTAAGAGGTGGAGAGGGAGGGGAAATTTTGTTTTAATACAATCTAATCATATGACACATGTTTTTAGGGTACTTATTCTAAAGAGACCAAAACTGAAAAAATACATGTATCCTGTAGAAAGTTAAACTCCTTTTTATAGAATGATTACTTTTTTTTTTAAGTACAACAATAAAATATTACCCAAATCAATTTTAGGATAATGTGATATTAATGAAATTTGGTTTAAAAGTTCAATTTGTCATGTTTGCCAAAATTCAAAAGAGTCCCCAAAAATATCTTTGATGAAAGCTTCTTGAGGGTGAGATGTTAGTGCGTCATTATTATCATAACATCTATGAATAATATTTGACACTTATGAAATTTGATAAAAATATTAAATATGTCATGGTTTCCAAGTATCCATTAAAATAACTTGATCCAAAGATTTTTTTTAGGGATTTTATATTTGACCTGTCCTGTACGGAGAAAAATGTTACGTCTTACGAAAAATTGTATTTTCGTATAATCGAGATAGTACATATGCCATATGATATATGATTTAAAGGTATTTTTTAAAGCTAAAGCTATTAAAGAAAAACCAATATGATGCAAGTACCCTAAAAAAAGTTAAATTAATTTTGAAGCAAAAATGACCGTTCTTTCCGTTAACCAGGTTAAACATTACACCCCCAAAAAACACCCTTGGACCTTAGATATTTGTATGGACTCTTTTGATCCTTGGGTGCCAATATAAATTTAACATTTTTAGCAAATTTCACAAGTGTCAGAATTTGTTCAAGGATGTTATGGTAATAATCACTCACTTGCATCTCTCCGTCAAAAAAAACAACCTTTAACCACAGATATTTTTGGGGACTCTTTTGATACTTGGTAAACATGCCAAATTAAACATTTATACCAAATTTAATTAATATACCATTATTTTAAAATGGTTTTGGGTAATATTTTACTTGTACTTAAAAAAAAGTCATCATTTTATAAAAAGGACTTTAAATTTCTACAGGATGGATACATGCATCTTTTCAGTTTTGGTCTCCTTAGAATCATCGTTAAAAAGCACTCTGAAAACATGTGTCATATGATAAGATTGTATTATAACAAATTTTTAAGCTTGATAAACTCCCCCTAACCTCTTTAAATGCGTCTATACAAAAAAACAATTCTGACTTTGGATATGTTGTTGAGGTCTGCGTCGATACCAGCAATAACATTTCATGAATTAATTTGTCCCCCCTGACCCATATTAAATTATTATTATAAATTTTTTGCTTAAACAAAACAAAAAACAATCTCGAAAAGGATTGACTTTCGGTAAGAGATAAAGAGAAAGAAAGGCAAGATTATGTGTACTGTGCTCCAAGTGTTTGAAGATAAGAATAAAAAGTACATTATTTGAAGAAATATATTGAAAAAAAAAAAATAAAAATGCTTATAATTTCCTTTTTTTTAAATTTATTTTAGTGGAAACATGCAAAAAACGTTGGAAATATCTTCGTGAGCGTTATGTATCCCAACGTAAACAAGGAGATCCACCAGTTTACGAGCACCTCTCTCGTCCATATTTAGAAAAAATGAAATTCCTTGACCAACACATTCAGCCACGCAAATCCTATCGCAATGTTTCAAGTTTCCTAACATCACCGAATGCCAGCAATTCATTTTGCGAATACAATATGGATTCTTCAAAATCAAATAGTTCAATGAAAAATCATTCATTTAATCCACAGCAGCATCATCAACAACAACAGCAGCTCCAACAACAATCTCAGTCTTTACCCTATCCACAAGAAAATATAATCAAAACCGAAGATGATCCAACCTTTCGCGATTTTGTAGCTGCAGTTGCATCACAATCGCAACATCTGCAGCAAATCAATCCGCATCATCCATCCTTTAATCCAACCATGATGTCTAGTCCCAGCAATGCAAATCATCATAATGCAAATGTTATTCCCCCCGCCATTCAGCAGCAGCAATCGGTCGATAGCTATGATCAGTATCGAGTAAATGAACAAAGTACACCTGCTGGTGTGTCAAATGTTGGCAATGGAATAGCTTCATCAACATCATCATCAATGAAGTCTCCTTTGTCGTCATCGCCACCGCCACCCCCGCCGGTAGTCGCAAATAATAACGCATCTTCTGAATTAAGTGATGATCAGAACTTTGCCACAAACAGCAGTGGTAATAGCATGAAAAAAGCACGTGTTCAAATGTCCAGTCAATACTTGGATACATCAGATTCGGATGACAGTCCATTGTCAACAATGCGACATGGAAAAATCTTAGGCGATACTAAACATGCAGCACAGCATTTACATTTACAACAACAACAGCAAATTCTTCAGCAACAGCAAAAACATCAACAACAATATAATAAAATGTTCAACAATGCATCACGTAACATGAACACCATGAATCATACACCATCAGCAGCTTCAGGAGGACTATACCCATCGAGCAACGATTTTTTGTTTTCGCTTTATCAACAAATGTCACCAGCAGCTGCTGCAGCAGTAGTTCAACAAGAACGAAATATCAATGCTGCTGTTGCTTCGACAAGCTCTGCACGCAGCTCGGAACATCTTCTTGGTGAATTAGTTACATCTGAGCTCCTCAAAATGAATAAGGATCGTCGAAAAACCGTCCAAAGGAGAATTCTCGAAATACTATTTTTTGAAGATTAAAACACTGAACAAAAACACCTGTGGGTAAGTGCTAGTTGGAATAAGATTATATTTAAGTTAAATGTATCCAATGTTATCATTCAAAGATATAAAAAAATGTCTATAATATAAGATACATTATGTATTTAATAGCTATAAGTATTAGATTTAAGCTTTGACAAAATGTGGTTACAAAAAAGTTTGCATTTCTAGTAGTTGTAGTAAACTTTTAATTTTTTTAAATTTTAATATTTGAATCTTAATACATATTTGTTTTAAACTAAATCACAAGTAAAATTGCCGACTTATAGCCTTTTCACACCAAACCCAAAACCGGGTTTTCGGCAATTGGTTTACGAAAACTTGAAATGCGTTCACACCGAAAATTTACAAGTTTTCATTTGACATTTCATTTGTTTTGCTTGAAAACAATGGTTTCGAGGAAGGGCCGCGCCGCTTTGAAGATTTTCAGTGCCACAGAAAAGGGTAAAATCAAATGTTTTATGTGCAATTAAAAGACAATTTATTAAAATTGGAGTTTAATAATGGAAATACAATCAATCCTGATTCGTTATAATTAATTTATTTCTTAACCGATCAATTTCACGTAGTAGTTAGGATGCTCTCTTGTGTTCCAGCAGAAAAAATATTTTTCCTGGCAGCAACCCGTCAGCTATTTATATGACATTTAATGGAGCGCTGAATGTTTCACAAGGTGTGTTTGTTTAGTTCATCCTGCAAATCCAACATGTTTTGGACAGGTTTTATTTAAAACTTGTGTTTTATTAAAACATGTGGTTTAGCATAAATGTATGGGAAAACTTGTGTTTTCGATCTAGGTTTTCAGCCAAAACCGATATTTTCGCGAAAACCGGGTTTTGGGTTTGGTGTGAAAAGGCTATTAGAATTGGCTTGGCTACACAGTTTTGATATTGCTTTATGTTATGTCAATTATGTGAGTTTGAGTTGCTTGCTTTCTCTGACAGGAAGGTGATGGCCCTACCAGAGGCGTTTTGGAAACACATGATTTCGCATGTTTTAAAGTTGAGTTCTATTCCCAAATTTTTATAATAATGGATGACAGTGTTTAGATTGTTTTTGACCTCTTGGAGCGCCTCATGAGGTCGCTCGTTATGGCTAAACAGGATAGTACGATCTGCATATAAAATACTCTTAGAGTTGGCATTTTGGATTGGAAGGTCAAAGAAATATAAGTTGAAAACAAAAGGGATCAAAATCGATCCTTGGGGAACTCCTGCTAATATTGGATTGGGTTCTGAGTTTTCATTTTCAAAACAAACATTATGAATAAACTTCGGTTGGAGAGGTAACTATGGATTATTTGTATGAAATGAGTAGCAAAGTTAAGCAAGTTAAGTTTATAAATTAAGTCAGAATGCCAAACGGAGTCGTATGCTTTGGAGAGATCCAAAGCACAAGCCACTGTACAATTTGTCTCTCTTAGGTTACTTAAGATGCGTTTTTAGAGGTATAAGAGAGCGTGCTCAGTTGAGTGTCCTTTCTTGAACCCAAACTGAGTGATTGAATCGTCATTAAAAGAACTTAATTTTTTAAAGTAATTTTTTTTTGAGAATTTTTCCGACATTCGAATACATTGATACAGGTCGAAAATCCCGTATGCTATTGCATCTATTGTTGTTTATTTGGATATAACTCAACGATCAAGGTATTGGCCGGGGTAGACTTTGTCAAATTTTGTATCAATTTTAAAAAAAGCTTTTTGGATAACCATCCAAGTACATTTACTTTCAGCAGGATACTGAGCGTTAAGTATAAAAATAATTTTGAAACAAATATCAACTGCCTCTAAAATAGTAGGTAGAAAATATTTTGTATCGTTAACAATTACAAAATAACTAGTTACACTTATCATAGATATACCAACTATTAACACGAAAGGCGGTAGTGTAAGCCCCAACTGCTGGAGTTTCTCGCGCCGTTGTCTTATGGCTCCAGCATCGCTGTGGGCAAGAGTAATGAATCCATCTCGGGCTTCAATTTTTGAAGGTCGCCAAACCTCCTTGTTTGCTCCCTTCAGGCGAATAGTTGGAGTTGTGAGTAGCCATGGCATGAGGAGAAAGGCACCGAGGTTACCTATTTCTTCCGATGAGTTCTCTAGTAATAATACATTCTTTAAATAACTGGTTTTAGAGGTTCCTTTTTTGTTTGCGATTGTGTAGAGTTCCGTTTTAAGCTGAGGGAAGTTTTCGTATAAATTATTGCTGTGATCTCTATATAAGCTGCCGAAATCCATACATCCATGTTAAGACAAAATGTGAAATATTTTTCAAAAGGTGCAAACTTCATACATTTTAAGGAAAACTATCAATATTATTTTATTTTTTATTTTTTATTTATTCGACACGACACACGAGAATTAATTTTTTTAATTAAATTTATTTTACTTTGATTTTTGTTTACAAACGAGACGAGACCAGCAGCAACCAAACCAACCAAGCAGCAACGTGAACCAAAACCAATTGTTTTTCTTAATAGAAACTAGCTTTGCTCTTTTCCATGCAAGCGGGAAATACCAGTTATTTATTTAATTATTTATACAATTGTTGAAGATTGGAGATAGGAATTTGGCTATTGTTACTTTAACTTTGCGGATAACAAAATTTGGGATAGAATCAGGACCGGAAGACTTTTATTAAGTGAAGTTATAATTGATTCCACTAAGTTGGAAGAAGCAAAGAATTCTGTTGATATCATATCGGATGTATTGGGACAGCGGAAACATTGTCTAGTTCCCTAATTTTTGAATTAATCCCACCTTATTTTGTTTCTCAAAAGCAATTTAATAGACTTAATCTTAATCTTAACCAGTCCATTCCTATCCTCCAGAGTACATAAAAACATGTCAAGAGGAATGTCCATGCCATCGGAATTATTCTTGTTGTTTGTGATGCTGAGTGGAACTGTACCACTATTTTCACCTTCTTCATCATCAATTCCATCGGCAAGGATAGAAAAACGAATTGAATTATTTCCATTCATAGATACTTTTTTGCGTACCATAATATTGGTGTGGATTGCATTATCACCGTCTTTTTCAGGATGGTCTCGTTATCATCCGGCGCTGTGGAAGTGGACCTCGTGAGGTCGTTCGTGAGGGCTAAACAAGATAGTACGATCTGCATGTAAAATACTTACTCTCTGAGTTGGCATTTTGGATTGGAAGGTCAAAGAAATAAGTTGAAAACAAAAGGGACCAAACTCGATCCTTGGGGAACTCCTGCTAATATTGGATTGGGTTCTGAGTTTTCATTTTTAAAACAAACATTATGAATAAACTTCGGTTGAAGAGGTAACTATGGATTATTTATATGAAATGAGTAGGAAAGTTGAGCAAGTTAAGTTTATAAATTAAGTCAGCATGCCAAACGGAGTCGTATGCTTTGGAGAGATCCAAACCACAAGCCACTGTACAATTTGGCTCTCTTAGGTTACTTAAGATACGTTTTTAGAGGTATAAGAGAGCGTGCTCAGTTGAGTGTCCTTTCTTGAACCCAAACCGAGTGATTGAATCGTCATTAAAAGAACTTAATTTTTTAAAGTAATTTTTTTTCGAGAATTTTTCCGATATTCGAATACCTTGATACAGGTCGAAAATCCCCTATGCTATTGCATCTATTGTTGTTTATTTGGCTATAACTCCCAACTCAACGAGCAAGGTATTGGCCGCGGTAGACTTTGTCAAATTTTGTATCAATTTTAAAAAAAGCTTTTTGGATAACCATCCAAGTACATTTACTTTCAGCTGGATACTGAGCGTTAAGTATAAAAATAATTTTGAAACAAATATCAACTGCCTCTAAAATAGTAGGCAGAAAATATTTTGTATCGTTAACAATTACAAAATAACTAGTTACACTTATAATAGATGTACCAACTATTAACACGAAAAGCGGTAGTGTAAGCCCCAACTGCTGGAGTTTCTCGCGCCGTTGTCTTATGGCTCCAGCATCGCTGTGGACAAGAGTAATGAATCCATCTCGGGCTTCAATATTTGAAGGTCGCCAAACCTCCTTGTTTGCTCCCTTCAGGCGAATAGTTGGAGTTGTGAGTAGCCATGGTATGAGGAGGAAGGCACCGAGGTTACCTATTTCTTCCGATGAGTTCTCTAGCAATAATACATCCTTTAAATAACTGGTTTTAGAGGTTACTTTTTTGTTTGCGATTGTGTAGAGTTCCGTTTTTAGCTGAGGGAAGTTTTCGTATAAATTATTGCTGTGATCTCTATATAAGCTGCCGAAATCCATACATCCATGTTAAGACAAAATGTGAAATATTTTTCAAAAGGTGCAAACTTCATACATTTTAAGGAAAACTATCAATATTATTTTATTTTTTATTTTTTATTTATTCGACACGACACACGAGAATTAATTTTTTTAATAAAATTTATTTTAATTTTTGAATTAATCCCACCTTATTTTGTTTCTCAAAAGCAATTTAATAGACTTAATCTTAATCTTAACCAGTCCATTCCTATCCTCTAGAGTACATAAAAACATGTCAAGAGGAATGTCCATGCCATCGGAATTATTCTGAGTGGAACTGTACCACCATTTTCACCTTCTTCATCATCAATTCCATCGGCAAGGATAGAAAAACGAATTGAATTATTTACATTCATAGATACTTTTTTGCGTACCATAATATTGGTGTGGATTGCATTATCACCGTCTTTTTCAGGATGGTCTCGTTAGCATCCGGCGCTGTGGAAGTGGATGATGTCGCTCAACTTGAAAGAATTGACGTTGCCGAAAATTATGCTATTAACAACCGGTAAATGCTCCTTAAATCTTAGATCTGTCTAACTCGCACTACCGATTGAGTCTGATATTTCAACTTTCATCTGCTGAGAATTACGGTTCTTTAAATTTGAAGCGTCGTCGTCAGGGCCTTGCCACCACTCGGATCCTGCATTTTCAATAATTCTTATCTTGTCTTCCTCATTAATCGTATTCGAGGGTAATTTAATTGTATTTCATATCAAGATTTCAAAGAATGAATGGTATCGATTTGAGGAACATGATTAATAAATTTACATTATTTAGTATAATTTAATTTACATATTCGTATTGTATTACAGTATATACATAATATGTAGGTATATATGGCTCGAATGGACCAAATGTTTAGTCCAAAGAATTTTCTTCTTGACATAAAAGATGAGGTTTTCAATCATTTGTGTTTAAATTAAAATTAAATTTTAATTTCGATAATTTTACTTGAATTGACAATTATTATTAAATAGAGAACAAAATGAATCAAAACATGACTTACCTTTTTACAAATAAAAATGACATTTTACAATTAAAACAAAATAATGACAGCGACTGTTGACATCTGGAAATAACATTGATCTAGAATAAGCAAGTAGGTAGTGGTTAAGAGGAGACACACAAATTAATATAAACCACTAATTAATATAAATCACTAATTATGTACATCCATAGCGTGTATTTCCCTGCATTAGGTCTCAAAAACATCTCGCTTAATTCGAAAATGTTGTTTAAAAGTTCTGTCCGAAAACCTTGGAACAACATCTTCCGCATAGTTTTCATTCTTAACAATATGTAAAGTTTCAGAATCTTCATTCACTTTCTTCAAAAAATAAATTGAATGCTTGTTTGATTATAATTAGTTTTTCCATTTTAATTTAAGTTTTGAATCTAATTTCTTGTCGCCTAATGGTACAATTATGTCATATGCTTCGCGGTTTTTTTTTATTATTTTTTTGTTCGTTTATTTATTTTAAAACATTTATTTATTATTTTTTTCTAATAATTTATTACATTATTTATTTCCAATTTAAAGGCCGCTGTTTTAAGCGAGGCTGCACCTTTCAGTTGTCTTGTTGAATTCAAACTGACCTAATAAAATAATATTGTATTATTATTATGGATTGGGTTGAAGTGCTTCCCGTGAGATAGGAATACACTTGTTTACAAAATATTCATATTTCGTTTAACTCAAATGAAATATGAATACTTTGTTTTATTGTTTGTAGGTAATGTGGGGACAGGGGGTGTATACGTTTGTGGACACGTTTTGCTGTGTGAGCAGAAATGGTGGGAAACAGTTATTTATTTATTGATGTGCCGTTAGGCAAGGGGGCGTGTGGGGAAAAACGGGTTAAGGGTAACCTGTGGAGGCTCGGACGTAACTGTTCGTGTAAGGATGTGATGTGTGATGTGCATTTGGACGATCACACTGCAACAAATATCATCGGTTTCATTTGATTTTTTGAGAATTGGCTTTTCAGATCATCCATCGGCTCTTGGGAATCGATGGTGTTCGAAGGGCTCGGTGTACGTGCATTTTTTCTGTATTTGGTAAGGTAACCCATGGTGACTAACGGACCACATTTTTAAAATGGTATAAACAAGACTAGTTAGTTAGTTATTTCAAGTACTTATCACATCCTTGTTATCGGCTGGGGCTCTCTGAGGTTCATTATTTTTTTAAAGTTGTAGCAAACGTGCTGCTTTTAAATCTTTTTGATTTATTGAAATTTGTTGACTCTTATGCCCCTCATAAGGGGTAAGTTTGAAGTGAGTCCTATACCGTCGGTGGACACAAGTGGGAACAATATGTTTTAAATCCACGTTAATCGTAGAATTATCTGGATTTTACAGAATAATTTAAGCGTAAAAATATAAGTAAATTTTTACTTTATTAATTTTTACCAAGAAATCAACCTGAATTTCTTCAATTTTGTCCCACAAAGCAATTAAACTTATTAATGGTGACTGGGATTGCGAATGTCTAACAGTCAATGCCTTTTGATGTTCTTTGTAGTCTTGCTGTTGAGCACACACTCCTATTGATGCTTCTTTGCTGTCAATAACTGTGAAGCGTTTAATGTCTTCAGATCCACTTGGTTGCAGGATATAGTGCAAGGGTGTTAATACCATGGCAGTCCTGGTAGTTTTTGAAACCAAGTTCGAGTTGGGGTCGGATAAGTACTTCATGTGAAAGTGGTGTAATTTCATTCGGATGTCAGTGTTTGCAAGTCGTTGAACGATATCTGATAAATTTGTTTCTTTGATGTATTGTATTAGCTGGTGAATTTGTTTTTTTCTTGGTTGAAGTCTACTTTTTTTTGCACTCATTATTTTAAAATTTTGAATGTTGTAAATTTTGGGAATTCGATTTCTCTATTTTCCGTTCTTGTCTTGGATTATTGTATGTCTCGGGATTTTTCGTTTTTTGCTGCAGCCCCACTTGATAAATTTGTTTTTGCAATTGAATTTCTTCAATTTTTTCGAACGAACCAATTAAACTAATTAATGGTGACTGGGATTGCGAGTGTCTAACAGTCAATGCCTTTTGATGTTTGCTATGTTTTTGAAAAGCAAACAAATTAGATACTTTTAATATAAATATCAATTATTATTTTATTAATTATAAAAAAGAAGAGAGTTAAAATAAAGGCAGGATGTTCACGGTTCCCGAGCGTTGTTGTAAGTATGAATGATGAAAGAAGTGTGTCTTTTACAAAAAAGAAAGTTTTAATAGGTAGTGATCACAAGCTGGTGGTCACAAAGTAGTGTACACACAAGGTGGTGGTCACAAGGTAGTGGTTCAATGGAATAGCATTACAAGGTAGTGTGACGTTTAGGTAGAAACACAGGGTTGTGAACAAACAATGTTCTTTGTAGTCTTGCTGCTGAGCACACACGACTATTGACGCTTCCTCGCTGTTCATAACTCTGAAGCGTTTATTATCTTCGGGTCCACTTGGTTGCAGGAATTGTGCGAGGGTGTGAATACCATGGCAGTCCTGGTAGTTTTTGAAACGAAGTTCGAGTTGGGGTCGGATAAGTACTTCAAGTGGAAGTTATGTAATTTCATTCGGATGTCAGTGTTTGCAAGTCGTTAACCGATATCGTATTCGAGCTTAAAATTAAAGTAAGTCATTTTGGGGACCGCCAGAAAAGTTTTTATTCACAAACATCCTGTTAAAATCGGATTCGATCACTCAATAATAAATTTGTTTCTTTGAAGTTTTGTCTTATCTGGTGAATTTGATTTTTTCTTGGTTGAAGTCTTCTTTTTTTTTGCACTGATTGTTTTAAAATCTTGTTTAACGTAGTACTAACCTTTTAGATAGTTTTTTACACTGGTAGTCAATAGGTTAAATTTAATTTCTCAATACATTAAAAATAACATAAATTGTAAAAGTGAAAAAGAACATTTTAAAATTTTTTTGTTTAATTTTTATTCCTCCTCGTCTTGTCCATAGAAATACCTTCCAGAAAGAGTTGGTACTTCAGCAACAGCAGGTCCATACCCATCAACAAGATTCCCGTTTGCATAGAAAGTTGTAGTTCCAAAGTGAATCACATTTTCTTTGCTCACCCTATTGGCAATAGCTTCTTTAACCTTCACTAATCTTGCCAGTATGCTTCGGATTTCATGGAGACAGTTATCATTATGGATGTACATTTGAGACGGTAATGATAGAGTTGAACTTTTTTCCGGATGTGCTCTACCACTGTTTTCTTGTTGGTCTTTCTACTGTTGCATCCAGTGATTATTAATATTATCGTTGGGGTCATTTGAAAAATTGTGCAAAACACAAGCACACTTAACTATAATATTGACATTGTCTATATGGTTGTCGAGACCTTCGCCGATGCTACGGAATCTTGCCTTAAGATGCCCGAATGCATTCTCAACTACTCGTCGACACTTCGATAGACAGTAGTTAAAATGTTTATCGCGTGCACTGGGATGATGCACTAAAATGGTAAGGTTTCATCAAAATATTTGATAAACGGAATGCCGAATCACCAATAATATGTACTGGTACCGAAACTCCAGAAATTTGAGTTGACATATGTGTATGATATATTTAAAGATTGGCATTTGATGATGTATTTTTAAAGATGATCTCACATATATTTGTGAGTCATTGCTTCACACAGGAGTTCCAATATTAATGTAGAGAAATCTATACCTGAGTGTAAAAAGTATTAATAAAAATGATGGTTAAATTGGCTAGAATTTCCTACCTGTAATCTATTAATGCAACTAAAACCGTCTTGGCAACCATCTTTTAATATACAAGTGCAAATACACGGAAAAGAATTCAAGTTAACGCAATAAAAATGTTCTCCAATAGCTCCGAAGCATTGAGGATATCCCGTTTGGTTAAAACCTTCAACAGATTCTCGAACAGTTGCTTCGTTTACAGGATACTTATTTAGGTATTTTGGTTGCAGGACTCGCCAAACCTCTGTGCTAAAATCTTTTAATACAAAACAAACTGTTGACTTTCCAACGCCAAAAAGATTTACAATCGTTCGGTATTCTACAGAAGATCCTAGTGAATACAGCGCCATTGCTATTCTCTTATCTAGTGCTATGGGCTTTCTAAAACATTTTTCCTTTTTTGTATAGAGTTAAGTTCAAGGCACAATTCAGCGATCGTAGCTCTATTCATGCGGAAGTTTTCCTTAAAAATATGTGTCACTTGATTCGGGCATTTCCTTTTCACAAAAAAGACTTTCTCTAGGCTGCAAACCATACAAATGTAAAAAGGAGGCAATAAGTTTGAATGTATTATATTATAAACATAGGTATGTAAGAACCTTCTTTCAGAATATTTTTGGCTTCTTCCATCTGTAATAGGTTAGAGCTGTACTAATCTTAAAATGTTTAAAGAATTTGATCGAAGGGAAGGACCGGCATGCTGGCATCGCTCGTCGAATCTCGCCTACTACGAAATACATATCATGCTGAAAAAAAAACAAATGATTTTAATCGACTTAAGATTGATTTTAAATGAAAATAACGGAGGGACTTTACCACTAGTGAGCGCTGTGATGATATCAGCGAAGCCTGACCCGCAATAAAAAGTACAAAATAATAGTATTTAGGATTTTTTTTCTTATAAAATTGTCTCAAAATGGGGTAGCTATTCTGTTTGTGTGATATAAGTCTGCTGAATCTTACTAAGTTTTCTTTGAATTAAGTTTCTTAACCGAACCAGGAGATACCACTTTATTATTACAAGAACAAAAATATAACACCAATTCCTTAATACTTTGACATAAGATTTTTCTTGGATTTTATATTATTAAATGAAGGAAAAAAAAATAAGCGAACCCAGAAACACACATAAAAAAAATTTATAATAAATATCATGCCATGTAAATTTCATTAAAATACTATTGAGATAACTTTGGGATAAATCTTGAGGTGATTCTTGATTAATCTTGAATAACAGGAACTATCTTGAGTATGCTCTTGAATGCTCTTGATGTAGTTCTTGATGCTTACTTCAGTAGTATTTGGCTATAACTCCCAACTCAACGAGCAAGGTATTGGCCGCGGTAGACTCTTTGTCAAATTTTGTATCAATTTAAAAAAAAGCTTTTTGGATAACCATCCAAGTACATTCACTTTCAGGATACTGAGCGTTAAGCTTAAAAATAATTTTTTTAAACAAATATCAACTGTCTCTAAAATAGTAGGCAGAAAATATTTTGTATCGTTAACAATTACAAAAAAAACTAGTTTCATTTACCATTAATGTACCAACTATTAACACGAAGGGTTGTAGTGTAAGCCCCAACTGCTGGAGTTTCTCGCGCCGTTGTCTTATGGCCGACTCTATTTCTGCATCGCTGTGGACATGAGTAATGCATCCATCTGGGGCTTCAATTTTTGAAGGTCGACACACTTTCTTGTTTGCTCCCTTCAGGCGAACAGTTGGAGTTGTGAGTAGCCATGGTATGAGGAGGAAGGCACCGAGGTTACTTATTTCTTCCGATGAGATCTCTAGCAATAATACATCCTTTAAATAACTGGTTTGTAGATTTCCGTTTTTAGCTAAGGGAAGTTTTCGTATAAACAGGTGCTGTATCTCTTTTAAAGCTGCCAAAATGCTTTTCAAGCTTCACAAACATTAAAACAGGTATCCAACCCCATTCCCTCAGTAAGGTGGCTACTTCTGCAACCATTTTAAGACAAAATGTGAAATATTTTTCAAAAGGTGCAAACTTCATACATTTTAAGGAAAACGATCAATATAAACAGCAACCACTTTTTTCAAAGAAGTGTGTCTTTTACAAAAAAGGAAGTTTTAATAGGTAGTGATCACAAGCTGGTGGTAACAAGGTAGTGTACACACAAGGTGGTGGTCACAAGGTAGTGGTTCAATGGAATAGCATCACAAGGTAGTGTGACGTTTAGATAGAAACACAGGGTTGTGAACACAACAATGTTCTTTGTAGTCTTGCTGCTGAGCACACACGACTATTGACGCTTCCTCGCTGTCCATAACTCTGAAGCGATTATTATCTTCGGGTCCACTTGGTTGCAGGATATTGTGCGAGGGTGTGAATACCATGGCAGTCCTGGTAGTTTTTGAAACGAAGTTCGAGTTGGGGTCGGATAAGTACTTCAAGTGGAAGTTATGTAATTTCATTCGGATGTCAGTGTTTGCAAGTCGTTAACCGATATCGTATTCGAGCTTAAAATTAAAGTAAGTCATTTTGGGGACCGCCAGAAAAGTTTTTATTCACAAACATCCTGTTAAAATCGGATTCGATCACTCAATAATAAATTTGTTTCTTTGAAGTTTTGTCTTATCTGGTGAATTTGATTTTTTCTTGGTTGAAGTCTTCTTTTTTTTTGCACTGATTGTTTTAAAATCTTGTTTAACGTAGTACTAACCTTTTAGATAGTTTTTTACACTGGTAGTCAATAGGTTAAATTTAATTTCTCAATACATTAAAAATAACATAAATTGTAAAAGTGAAAAAGAACATTTTAAAATTTTTTTGTTTAATTTTTATTCCTCCTCGTCTTGTCCATAGAAATACCTTCCAGAAAGAGTTGGTACTTCAGCAACAGCAGGTCCATACCCATCAACAAGATTCCCGTTTGCATAGAAAGTTGTAGTTCCAAAGTGAATCACATTTTCTTTGCTCACCCTATTGGCAATAGCTTCTTTAACCTTCACTAATCTTGCCAGTATGCTTCGGATTTCATGGAGACAGTTATCATTATGGATGTACATTTGAGACGGTAATGATAGAGTTGAACTTTTTTCCGGATGTGCTCTACCACTGTTTTCTTGTTGGTCTTTCTACTGTTGCATCCAGTGATTATTAATATTATCGTTGGGGTCATTTGAAAAATTGTGCAAAACACAAGCACACTTAACTATAATATTGACATTGTCTATATGGTTGTCGAGACCTTCGCCGATGCTACGGAATCTTGCCTTAAGATGCCCGAATGCATTCTCAACTACTCGTCGACACTTCGATAGACAGTAGTTAAAATGTTTATCGCGTGCACTGGGATGATGCACTAAAATGGTAAGGTTTCATCAAAATATTTGATAAACGGAATGCCGAATCACCAATAATATGTACTGGTACCGAAACTCCAGAAATTTGAGTTGACATATGTGTATGATATATTTAAAGATTGGCATTTGATGATGTATTTTTAAAGATGATCTCACATATATTTGTGAGTCATTGCTTCACACAGGAGTTCCAATATTAATGTAGAGAAATCTATACCTGAGTGTAAAAAGTATTAATAAAAATGATGGTTAAATTGGCTAGAATTTCCTACCTGTAATCTATTAATGCAACTAAAACCGTCTTGGCAACCATCTTTTAATATACAAGTGCAAATACACGGAAAAGAATTCAAGTTAACGCAATAAAAATGTTCTCCAATAGCTCCGAAGCATTGAGGATATCCCGTTTGGTTAAAACCTTCAACAGATTCTCGAACAGTTGCTTCGTTTACAGGATACTTATTTAGGTATTTTGGTTGCAGGACTCGCCAAACCTCTGTGCTAAAATCTTTTAATACAAAACAAACTGTTGACTTTCCAACGCCAAAAAGATTTACAATCGTTCGGTATTCTACAGAAGATCCTAGTGAATACAGCGCCATTGCTATTCTCTTATCTAGTGCTATGGGCTTTCTAAAACATTTTTCCTTTTTTGTATAGAGTTAAGTTCAAGGCACAATTCAGCGATCGTAGCTCTATTCATGCGGAAGTTTTCCTTAAAAATATGTGTCACTTGATTCGGGCATTTCCTTTTCACAAAAAAGACTTTCTCTAGGCTGCAAACCATACAAATGTAAAAAGGAGGCAATAAGTTTGAATGTATTATATTATAAACATAGGTATGTAAGAACCTTCTTTCAGAATATTTTTGGCTTCTTCCATCTGTAATAGGTTAGAGCTGTACTAATCTTAAAATGTTTAAAGAATTTGATCGAAGGGAAGGACCGGCATGCTGGCATCGCTCGTCGAATCTCGCCTACTACGAAATACATATCATGCTGAAAAAAAAACAAATGATTTTAATCGACTTAAGATTGATTTTAAATGAAAATAACGGAGGGACTTTACCACTAGTGAGCGCTGTGATGATATCAGCGAAGCCTGACCCGCAATAAAAAGTACAAAATAATAGTATTTAGGATTTTTTTTCTTATAAAATTGTCTCAAAATGGGGTAGCTATTCTGTTTGTGTGATATAAGTCTGCTGAATCTTACTAAGTTTTCTTTGAATTAAGTTTCTTAACCGAACCAGGAGATACCACTTTATTATTACAAGAACAAAAATATAACACCAATTCCTTAATACTTTGACATAAGATTTTTCTTGGATTTTATATTATTAAATGAAGGAAAAAAAAATAAGCGAACCCAGAAACACACATAAAAAAAATTTATAATAAATATCATGCCATGTAAATTTCATTAAAATACTATTGAGATAACTTTGGGATAAATCTTGAGGTGATTCTTGATTAATCTTGAATAACAGGAACTATCTTGAGTATGCTCTTGAATGCTCTTGATGTAGTTCTTGATGCTTACTTCAGTAGTATTTGGCTATAACTCCCAACTCAACGAGCAAGGTATTGGCCGCGGTAGACTCTTTGTCAAATTTTGTATCAATTTAAAAAAAAGCTTTTTGGATAACCATCCAAGTACATTCACTTTCAGGATACTGAGCGTTAAGCTTAAAAATAATTTTTTTAAACAAATATCAACTGTCTCTAAAATAGTAGGCAGAAAATATTTTGTATCGTTAACAATTACAAAAAAAACTAGTTTCATTTACCATTAATGTACCAACTATTAACACGAAGGGTTGTAGTGTAAGCCCCAACTGCTGGAGTTTCTCGCGCCGTTGTCTTATGGCCGACTCTATTTCTGCATCGCTGTGGACATGAGTAATGCATCCATCTGGGGCTTCAATTTTTGAAGGTCGACACACTTTCTTGTTTGCTCCCTTCAGGCGAACAGTTGGAGTTGTGAGTAGCCATGGTATGAGGAGGAAGGCACCGAGGTTACTTATTTCTTCCGATGAGATCTCTAGCAATAATACATCCTTTAAATAACTGGTTTGTAGATTTCCGTTTTTAGCTAAGGGAAGTTTTCGTATAAACAGGTGCTGTATCTCTTTTAAAGCTGCCAAAATGCTTTTCAAGCTTCACAAACATTAAAACAGGTATCCAACCCCATTCCCTCAGTAAGGTGGCTACTTCTGCAACCATTTTAAGACAAAATGTGAAATATTTTTCAAAAGGTGCAAACTTCATACATTTTAAGGAAAACGATCAATATAAACAGCAACCACTTTTTTCAAAGAAGTGTGTCTTTTACAAAAAAGGAAGTTTTAATAGGTAGTGATCACAAGCTGGTGGTAACAAGGTAGTGTACACACAAGGTGGTGGTCACAAGTTAGTGGTTCAATGGAATAGCATCACAAGGTAGTGTGACGTTTAGGTAGAAACACAGGGTTGTGAACAAACAATGTTCTTTGTAGTCTTGCTGCTGAGCACACACGACTATTGACGCTTCCTCGCTGTTCATAACTCTGAAGCGTTTATTATCTTCGGGTCCACTTGGTTGCAGGAATTGTGCGAGGGTGTGAATACCATGGCAGTCCTGGTAGTTTTTGAAACGAAGTTCGAGTTGGGGTCGGATAAGTACTTCAAGTGGAAGTTATGTAATTTCATTCGGATGTCAGTGTTTGCAAGTCGTTAACCGATATCGTATTCGAGCTTAAAATTAAAGTAAGTCATTTTGGGGACCGCCAGAAAAGTTTTTATTCACAAACATCCTGTTAAAATCGGATTCGATCACTCAATAATAAATTTGTTTCTTTGAAGTTTTGTCTTATCTGGTGAATTTGATTTTTTCTTGGTTGAAGTCTTCTTTTTTTTTGCACTGATTGTTTTAAAATCTTGTTTAACGTAGTACTAACCTTTTAGATAGTTTTTTACACTGGTAGTCAATAGGTTAAATTTAATTTCTCAATACATTAAAAATAACATAAATTGTAAAAGTGAAAAAGAACATTTTAAAATTTTTTTGTTTAATTTTTATTCCTCCTCGTCTTGTCCATAGAAATACCTTCCAGAAAGAGTTGGTACTTCAGCAACAGCAGGTCCATACCCATCAACAAGATTCCCGTTTGCATAGAAAGTTGTAGTTCCAAAGTGAATCACATTTTCTTTGCTCACCCTATTGGCAATAGCTTCTTTAACCTTCACTAATCTTGCCAGTATGCTTCGGATTTCATGGAGACAGTTATCATTATGGATGTACATTTGAGACGGTAATGATAGAGTTGAACTTTTTTCCGGATGTGCTCTACCACTGTTTTCTTGTTGGTCTTTCTACTGTTGCATCCAGTGATTATTAATATTATCGTTGGGGTCATTTGAAAAATTGTGCAAAACACAAGCACACTTAACTATAATATTGACATTGTCTATATGGTTGTCGAGACCTTCGCCGATGCTACGGAATCTTGCCTTAAGATGCCCGAATGCATTCTCAACTACTCGTCGACACTTCGATAGACAGTAGTTAAAATGTTTATCGCGTGCACTGGGATGATGCACTAAAATGGTAAGGTTTCATCAAAATATTTGATAAACGGAATGCCGAATCACCAATAATATGTACTGGTACCGAAACTCCAGAAATTTGAGTTGACATATGTGTATGATATATTTAAAGATTGGCATTTGATGATGTATTTTTAAAGATGATCTCACATATATTTGTGAGTCATTGCTTCACACAGGAGTTCCAATATTAATGTAGAGAAATCTATACCTGAGTGTAAAAAGTATTAATAAAAATGATGGTTAAATTGGCTAGAATTTCCTACCTGTAATCTATTAATGCAACTAAAACCGTCTTGGCAACCATCTTTTAATATACAAGTGCAAATACAAGGAAAAGAATTCAAGTTAACGCAATAAAAATGTTCTCCAATAGCTCCGAAGCATTGAGGATATCCCGTTTGGTTAAAACCTTCAACAGATTCTCGAACAGTTGCTTCGTTTACAGGATACTTATTTAGGTATTTTGGTTGCAGGACTCGCCAAACCTCTGTGCTAAAATCTTTTAATACAAAACAAACTGTTGACTTTCCAACGCCAAAAAGATTTACAATCGTTCGGTATTCTACAGAAGATCCTAGTGAATACAGCGCCATTGCTATTCTCTTATCTAGTGCTATGGGCTTTCTAAAACATTTTTCCTTTTTTGTATAGAGTTAAGTTCAAGGCACAATTCAGCGATCGTAGCTCTATTCATGCGGAAGTTTTCCTTAAAAATATGTGTCACTTGATTCGGGCATTTCCTTTTCACAAAAAAGACTTTCTCTAGGCTGCAAACCATACAAATGTAAAAAGGAGGCAATAAGTTTGAATGTATTATATTATAAACATAGGTATGTAAGAACCTTCTTTCAGAATATTTTTGGCTTCTTCCATCTGTAATAGGTTAGAGCTGTACTAATCTTAAAATGTTTAAAGAATTTGATCGAAGGGAAGGACCGGCATGCTGGCATCGCTCGTCGAATCTCGCCTACTACGAAATACATATCATGCTGAAAAAAAAACAAATGATTTTAATCGACTTAAGATTGATTTTAAATGAAAATAACGGAGGGACTTTACCACTAGTGAGCGCTGTGATGATATCAGCGAAGCCTGACCCGCAATAAAAAGTACAAAATAATAGTATTTAGGATTTTTTTTCTTATAAAATTGTCTCAAAATGGGGTAGCTATTCTGTTTGTGTGATATAAGTCTGCTGAATCTTACTAAGTTTTCTTTGAATTAAGTTTCTTAACCGAACCAGGAGATACCACTTTATTATTACAAGAACAAAAATATAACACCAATTCCTTAATACTTTGACATAAGATTTTTCTTGGATTTTATATTATTAAATGAAGGAAAAAAAAATAAGCGAACCCAGAAACACACATAAAAAAAATTTATAATAAATATCATGCCATGTAAATTTCATTAAAATACTATTGAGATAACTTTGGGATAAATCTTGAGGTGATTCTTGATTAATCTTGAATAACAGGAACTATCTTGAGTATGCTCTTGAATGCTCTTGATGTAGTTCTTGATGCTTACTTCAGTAGTATTTGGCTATAACTCCCAACTCAACGAGCAAGGTATTGGCCGCGGTAGACTCTTTGTCAAATTTTGTATCAATTTAAAAAAAAGCTTTTTGGATAACCATCCAAGTACATTCACTTTCAGGATACTGAGCGTTAAGCTTAAAAATAATTTTTTTAAACAAATATCAACTGTCTCTAAAATAGTAGGCAGAAAATATTTTGTATCGTTAACAATTACAAAAAAAACTAGTTTCATTTACCATTAATGTACCAACTATTAACACGAAGGGTTGTAGTGTAAGCCCCAACTGCTGGAGTTTCTCGCGCCGTTGTCTTATGGCCGACTCTATTTCTGCATCGCTGTGGACATGAGTAATGCATCCATCTGGGGCTTCAATTTTTGAAGGTCGACACACTTTCTTGTTTGCTCCCTTCAGGCGAACAGTTGGAGTTGTGAGTAGCCATGGTATGAGGAGGAAGGCACCGAGGTTACTTATTTCTTCCGATGAGATCTCTAGCAATAATACATCCTTTAAATAACTGGTTTGTAGATTTCCGTTTTTAGCTAAGGGAAGTTTTCGTATAAACAGGTGCTGTATCTCTTTTAAAGCTGCCAAAATGCTTTTCAAGCTTCACAAACATTAAAACAGGTATCCAACCCCATTCCCTCAGTAAGGTGGCTACTTCTGCAACCATTTTAAGACAAAATGTGAAATATTTTTCAAAAGGTGCAAACTTCATACATTTTAAGGAAAACGATCAATATAAACAGCAACCACTTTTTTCAAAGAAGTGTGTCTTTTACAAAAAAGGAAGTTTTAATAGGTAGTGATCACAAGCTGGTGGTAACAAGGTAGTGTACACACAAGGTGGTGGTCACAAGTTAGTGGTTCAATGGAATAGCATCACAAGGTAGTGTGACGTTTAGGTAGAAACACAGGGTTGTGAACAAACAATGTTCTTTGTAGTCTTGCTGCTGAGCACACACGACTATTGACGCTTCCTCGCTGTTCATAACTCTGAAGCGTTTATTATCTTCGGGTCCACTTGGTTGCAGGAATTGTGCGAGGGTGTGAATACCATGGCAGTCCTGGTAGTTTTTGAAACGAAGTTCGAGTTGGGGTCGGATAAGTACTTCAAGTGGAAGTTATGTAATTTCATTCGGATGTCAGTGTTTGCAAGTCGTTAACCGATATCGTATTCGAGCTTAAAATTAAAGTAAGTCATTTTGGGGACCGCCAGAAAAGTTTTTATTCACAAACATCCTGTTAAAATCGGATTCGATCACTCAATAATAAATTTGTTTCTTTGAAGTTTTGTCTTATCTGGTGAATTTGATTTTTTCTTGGTTGAAGTCTTCTTTTTTTTTGCACTGATTGTTTTAAAATCTTGTTTAACGTAGTACTAACCTTTTAGATAGTTTTTTACACTGGTAGTCAATAGGTTAAATTTAATTTCTCAATACATTAAAAATAACATAAATTGTAAAAGTGAAAAAGAACATTTTAAAATTTTTTTGTTTAATTTTTATTCCTCCTCGTCTTGTCCATAGAAATACCTTCCAGAAAGAGTTGGTACTTCAGCAACAGCAGGTCCATACCCATCAACAAGATTCCCGTTTGCATAGAAAGTTGTAGTTCCAAAGTGAATCACATTTTCTTTGCTCACCCTATTGGCAATAGCTTCTTTAACCTTCACTAATCTTGCCAGTATGCTTCGGATTTCATGGAGACAGTTATCATTATGGATGTACATTTGAGACGGTAATGATAGAGTTGAACTTTTTTCCGGATGTGCTCTACCACTGTTTTCTTGTTGGTCTTTCTACTGTTGCATCCAGTGATTATTAATATTATCGTTGGGGTCATTTGAAAAATTGTGCAAAACACAAGCACACTTAACTATAATATTGACATTGTCTATATGGTTGTCGAGACCTTCGCCGATGCTACGGAATCTTGCCTTAACATGCCCGAATGCATTCTCAACTACTCGTCGACACTTCGATAGACAGTAGTTAAAATGTTTATCGCGTGCACTGGGATGATGCACTAAAATGGTAAGGTTTCATCAAAATATTTGATAAACGGAATGCCGAATCACCAATAATATGTACTGGTACCGAAACTCCAGAAATTTGAGTTGACATATGTGTATGATATATTTAAAGATTGGCATTTGATGATGTATTTTTAAAGATGATCTCACATATATTTGTGAGTCATTGCTTCACACAGGAGTTCCAATATTAATGTAGAGAAATCTATACCTGAGTGTAAAAAGTATTAATAAAAATGATGGTTAAATTGGCTAGAATTTCCTACCTGTAATCTATTAATGCAACTAAAACCGTCTTGGCAACCATCTTTTAATATACAAGTGCAAATACACGGAAAAGAATTCAAGTTAACGCAATAAAAATGTTCTCCAATAGCTCCGAAGCATTGAGGATATCCCGTTTGGTTAAAACCTTCAACAGATTCTCGAACAGTTGCTTCGTTTACAGGATACTTATTTAGGTATTTTGGTTGCAGGACTCGCCAAACCTCTGTGCTAAAATCTTTTAATACAAAACAAACTGTTGACTTTCCAACGCCAAAAAGATTTACAATCGTTCGGTATTCTACAGAAGATCCTAGTGAATACAGCGCCATTGCTATTCTCTTATCTAGTGCTATGGGCTTTCTAAAACATTTTTCCTTTTTTGTATAGAGTTAAGTTCAAGGCACAATTCAGCGATCGTAGCTCTATTCATGCGGAAGTTTTCCTTAAAAATATGTGTCACTTGATTCGGGCATTTCCTTTTCACAAAAAAGACTTTCTCTAGGCTGCAAACCATACAAATGTAAAAAGGAGGCAATAAGTTTGAATGTATTATATTATAAACATAGGTATGTAAGAACCTTCTTTCAGAATATTTTTGGCTTCTTCCATCTGTAATAGGTTAGAGCTGTACTAATCTTAAAATGTTTAAAGAATTTGATCGAAGGGAAGGACCGGCATGCTGGCATCGCTCGTCGAATCTCGCCTACTACGAAATACATATCATGCTGAAAAAAAAACAAATGATTTTAATCGACTTAAGATTGATTTTAAATGAAAATAACGGAGGGACTTTACCACTAGTGAGCGCTGTGATGATATCAGCGAAGCCTGACCCGCAATAAAAAGTACAAAATAATAGTATTTAGGATTTTTTTTCTTATAAAATTGTCTCAAAATGGGGTAGCTATTCTGTTTGTGTGATATAAGTCTGCTGAATCTTACTAAGTTTTCTTTGAATTAAGTTTCTTAACCGAACCAGGAGATACCACTTTATTATTACAAGAACAAAAATATAACACCAATTCCTTAATACTTTGACATAAGATTTTTCTTGGATTTTATATTATTAAATGAAGGAAAAAAAAATAAGCGAACCCAGAAACACACATAAAAAAAATTTATAATAAATATCATGCCATGTAAATTTCATTAAAATACTATTGAGATAACTTTGGGATAAATCTTGAGGTGATTCTTGATTAATCTTGAATAACAGGAACTATCTTGAGTATGCTCTTGAATGCTCTTGATGTAGTTCTTGATGCTTACTTCAGTAGTATTTGGCTATAACTCCCAACTCAACGAGCAAGGTATTGGCCGCGGTAGACTCTTTGTCAAATTTTGTATCAATTTAAAAAAAAGCTTTTTGGATAACCATCCAAGTACATTCACTTTCAGGATACTGAGCGTTAAGCTTAAAAATAATTTTTTTAAACAAATATCAACTGTCTCTAAAATAGTAGGCAGAAAATATTTTGTATCGTTAACAATTACAAAAAAAACTAGTTTCATTTACCATTAATGTACCAACTATTAACACGAAGGGTTGTAGTGTAAGCCCCAACTGCTGGAGTTTCTCGCGCCGTTGTCTTATGGCCGACTCTATTTCTGCATCGCTGTGGACATGAGTAATGCATCCATCTGGGGCTTCAATTTTTGAAGGTCGACACACTTTCTTGTTTGCTCCCTTCAGGCGAACAGTTGGAGTTGTGAGTAGCCATGGTATGAGGAGGAAGGCACCGAGGTTACTTATTTCTTCCGATGAGATCTCTAGCAATAATACATCCTTTAAATAACTGGTTTGTAGATTTCCGTTTTTAGCTAAGGGAAGTTTTCGTATAAACAGGTGCTGTATCTCTTTTAAAGCTGCCAAAATGCTTTTCAAGCTTCACAAACATTAAAACAGGTATCCAACCCCATTCCCTCAGTAAGGTGGCTACTTCTGCAACCATTTTAAGACAAAATGTGAAATATTTTTCAAAAGGTGCAAACTTCATACATTTTAAGGAAAACGATCAATATAAACAGCAACCACTTTTTTCAAAGAAGTGTGTCTTTTACAAAAAAGGAAGTTTTAATAGGTAGTGATCACAAGCTGGTGGTAACAAGGTAGTGTACACACAAGGTGGTGGTCACAAGGTAGTGGTTCAATGGAATAGCATCACAAGGTAGTGTGACGTTTAGATAGAAACACAGGGTTGTGAACACAACAATGTTCTTCGTAGTCTTGCTGCTGAGCACACACGACTATTGACGCTTCCTCGCTGTCCATAACTCTGAAGCGATTATTATCTTCGGGTCCACTTGGTTGCAGGATATTGTGCGAGGGTGTGAATACCATGGCAGTCCTGGTAGTTTTTGAAACGAAGTTCGAGTTGGGGTCGGATAAGTACTTCAAGTGGAAGTTATGTAATTTCATTCGGATGTCAGTGTTTGCAAGTCGTTAACCGATATCGTATTCGAGCTTAAAATTAAAGTAAGTCATTTTGGGGACCGTCAGAAAAGTTTTTATTCACAAACATCCTGTTAAAATCGGATTCGATCACTCAATGATAAATTTGTTTCTTTGAAGTTTTCTCTTATCTGGTGAATTTGATTTTTTCTTGGTTGAAGTCTTCTTTTTTTTTGCACTGATTATTTTAAAATTTTTAATGTTGTAAATCTTGGGAATTCGATTTCTCTATTTCCCGTTCTTGTCTTGGATAATTTTATTTCTCGGGATTTTTCGTTAGCAAATAATGTTTTGCTGCAGCACCACTTGATAATTTCGTTTTCGCAATTGAATTTCTTCAATTTTTTCGAACGAACCAATTAAACTAATTAATGGTGACTGGGATTGCGAGTGTCTAACAGTCAATGCCTTTTGATGTTTGCTATGTTTTTGAAAAGCAAATAAATTAGATACTTTTAATATAAATATCAATTATTATTCTATTAATTATAAAAAAGAAGAGAGTTAAAATAAAGGCAGGATGTTCACGGTTCACGAGCGTTGTTGTAAATATGAATGACGAAAGAAGTGTGTCTTTTACAAAAAAGGAAGTTTTAATAGGTAGTGGTCACAAGCTGGTGGTCACAACGTAGTGTACACACAAGGTGGTGGTCACAAGGTAGTGGTTCAATGGAATAGCATCACAAGGTAGTGTGACGTTTAGGTAGAAACCACTTTATTATTACAAGAACAAAAATATAACACCAATTCCTTAATACTTTGACATAAGATTTTTCTTTGATTTTATATTATTTAATGAAGGAAAAAGAATAAGCGAACCCAGAAACACACATACAAAAAATTTATAATAAATATCGTGCCATGTAAATTTCATTAAAATACTATTGAGATAACTTTGGGATAAATCTTGAGGTGATTCTTGATTAATCTTGAATAACAGGAACTATCTTGAGTAGGCTCTTGAATGCTCTTGATGTAGTTCTTGATGCTTACTTGAGTAGTATTTGGCTATAACTCCCAACTCAACGAGCAAGGTATTGGCCGCGGTAGACTCTTTGTCGAATTTTGTATCAATTTAAAAAAAAAGCTTTTTGGATAACCATCCAAGTACATTCACTTTCAGGATACTGAGCGTTAAGCTTAAAAATAATTTTTTTAAACAAATATCAACTGTCTCTAAAATAATAGGCAGAAAATATTTTGTATCGTTAACAATTACAAAAAAACTAGTTACATTTACCATATATGTACCAACTATTAACACGAAAGGCTGTAGTGTAAGCCCCAACTGCTGGAGTTTCTCGCGACGTTGTCTTATGGCCGACTCTATTTCTGCATCGCTGTGGACATGAGTAATGAATCCATCTGGGGCTTCAATTTTTGAAGGTCGACACACTTTCTTGTTTGCTCCCTTCAGGCGAACAGTTGGAGTTGTGAGTAGCCATGGTATGAGGAGGAAGGCACCGAGGTTAACTTATTTCTTCCGATGAGTTCTCTAGCAATAATACATCCTTTAAATAACTGGTTTTAGAGGTTACTTTTTTGTTAGCGAATCTGCAGATTTCCGTTTTTACCTAAGGGAAGTTTTCGTATAAACAGGTGCTGTATCTCTATTAAAGCTGCCAAAATCCTTTTCAAGCTTCACTAACATTAATACAGGTATCCAACCCCATTCCCTCAGTAAGGTGGCTACTTCTGCAACCATTTTAAGACAAAATGTGAAATATTTTTCAAAAGGTGCAAACTTCATACATTTTGAGGAAAACGATCAATATAAACAGCAACCACTTTTTTCGGACGAGAATTAATTTTTTTTAAGTAAATTTAGTTTACTTTGATTTTTTTTACAAGCGAGACGAGAACCAAAACCAACTCCACCACCGACTGGTAAAAAAAGGAGGGGCGATCAGGACTCCGATGGCGTATGTAGTCCTTGAACGCTGTACTTCACCATACCCTTTTAAAAACACAAATCACTAACACTTTATCACCCACATTTATGAAACATTTAAATTATACAAGTAAACTATGGAAAACTTTAGTTATAAGAATTATAACTCACCCTCCGAAATTGAGATGTAGGCATATGTAGTTTCACGCGTGCAGTAACGCATATAACAGCATCCAATAAAAAAACTTCTAATAATTTGTCGCCTCGAATTTTTGCACACTATAGTTTTTCAGCTAGCATGGTCTATCAGCTTAGAAGTATTATAATTCCAAAAAAGAGGAAACATTTTAAAGCAGATTTTTTTGTATACCGGAGCGATCTTGATGTTTTCCCATAACCTGTGTTACGTTAGTCTACCCCCAAGAAGACAAACAAGCTTGGCGGAATGTGTAAGGTTATGTACAAGCAAAATTTTTACGGCAATTGTTACCTTTCTGTCCTGTGGGTTGATAAATAAGAACGAGGTGATATAAAGGTAACAAGATAAGTAGATAAAGAATGTATTTAATTCAGAATTGGTATATAAAATATAAGAGTAAAATTCAAAAAAAAAGAAGGAGGTTAATCTCCGATAACGTCTGGCAGAATTGTTAGCCGACAAATATTATAAGCTAAATAAGCTTCCGGTCAGCACTGCTGATTATTATATGTAATTGCCAGAGTGCCAACAGAAACCAATTAAGTTCTTGTGCGGGCAAAAGTTTGTTTCACCCGCTCTGCTTAGATTTTAATCGCGTATTATTTAATCTGATTAACAAGATACAGATAATTAGTTAAGTAGGTATTTTTACTTGCTTTTACTTACTTTTTAGTTTCACTGAAAGTCTTGAAAAAAAAATGGACCAAGATAAAAGCTAAGCGACGGTAGAGCGAAAAAAGAACAACGCTCAACGATTTGACTGTGACGGTGATCTGTGCTTGAATTCCAGATCCTTCTTTAATTTTGTTTCTTCTTTTTATTTTATTTTATTTTATTTTATTCATTTATAACTTTATTAAGAGGTAATAGATTACACAATTAATAATAATTTTTCGGCACTAGCTACCAGGATAAGGGTAGTTTATTTGAGTGTAATAACAAGGGTTTTCAATTTTACTTAAATATATTTATACTTAATATAAATATAATAGTTAATAGTTATAGTATAGTTAAATTAGGGTTTGAAGCTTAATTGAGGTTAATATTTTAAAAACATCAGTAATGTTTGTTCAGTAGGAACGGTTATAAGATGTATCAGAGTATTTTGTATGTTGATTTTTTTAGATATAAGTTTCACATGTTCGCATCCATGGTGAGATGATCAATGGTGAGGGTATGTTTTTTGTTACAAAGGTGGCAGAGTGGTTGTTGAACTTTAAGAATCTTTTGCACTCCATTCCGGAGTCACTGGTACTGGCTCTTGCTTGAGTCCCGACACGTAGCCCCCTTTTCTTGATCAACAACATTTCTATTTTATACTTCCACACAAAATAGTTGTCTGGTCCAAGCTTTTTTATTGAAGCGCGATTCTCCGCCATCGTGCATAAAATATTCTTTTCAGAGTCAATTACCTTTACATTTATTTATTGGAAACTGGGTCCATAACCTGTTGAACTTAAAGAATCTTTTGCACTCCATTCCGGAGTCACTGGTACTGGCTCTTGCTTGAGTCCCGACACGAAGCCCCACAACCCTTCCTTTGCCAACCATTATAGAATTTACTTGTGCTTATTAAAAATACATTTCCAAACTTATTTGTATCATCTTTTATTTATTTGGAGTACGCTGTAAGATTCTTAAAGTTCAACAGTTCTTTTGTTATATAGTGGCTGTGGGTGATGTTGCAGTGGCCGAGTCCGAGTCTTATGTAGCACCTTAGCATATTTTGCGGTAAAGATGTCGGGTGTATAGTTTTTTGAGCTTGAGGGTTGGTTTGGGAGTAATGATGCAGATATTATTCTTTCCAATTATTATTTTTTTTTTTTGTTTTGTTTTTTTTGAGGTTGCAAGCTGTATGCATATTTTTTATTGAAAAAGTTAAATTGTAAAATTTTTTCATCCGGGGCTACTTTTTCCGTTTTGTTTGCCTCCTCATTTCCAGATATACCGGCATGTCCAGGCACCATTGTAATTTTAAGATTTTTATTTCCTATTATTTTATCCCTCAGTTGATCGATTATTTCAGTTTTGTTATTAAGGTTTTTTAGTGCGGTGATTGTTGACAGGCTGTCGGAGAAGATAGAAATTTTCTTATTGTTTGCAAAGGTTGTAGCTTTAAAGATTGCCAAGGCTTCTGATGGATGTAGAACTTGCTAGGAGGCCTTTGATTTCCATCAGTGTAGAGGAAATTCCATTCTGTCCTTAGATTGGACTCCATTTCCAAAAACATTTTCCGGAAGATCTCATTACTTGTTGTTGTTTTGGGGAAACTTTGTAGGTATGTGTTTATAGAGTCAGTTTTTATTTTCCATGGTGGAAAAATTGAAGATTTTACTGAGTTGGTTTGGACTGGAGTATTCCATTTTGTTGAAAGGTTTATGGCGTTGAGTAGTCATGATGGATAGTTTTGGTGTCTGGTTCTCCGTAAGATTTTGAGAAGAATGGAAGTGGTTTGGAACTCAATCCGATCGGGAATTGATGGAAGTCCGGCGTCTGTTTTTACATTTTTGATGGGTGTTGTTCTGAATGCTCTTTGAGCGGTTCCGACTGCACTGTGGTATGGTGGTGTGATTAGCTGCAATGATGTCTTTGAACATTTACTGTAGATGGCTAGTTCGTAGTCTATATTGTCAAGTAACACCGATCTAATGACAATAAGAAGAGAATTTATATTACAGAAACTATAGTTTAGAAGCTAAGTATCTTATATTGATCCTGGTAGCAAGGCTCTTTTTTTATAAAAATACAGTTTGGCTTTAAGTTAAATTTTGTATCAAATTGAATTCCTAGTATTTTTAGGTTATTTACATTTTCAATTGATTTATTATTTAGATCTACTACCAGATTTTTTTAGCAGCTGTATTTTTTTTTACATATGTACAATATTTTACTTTTATCTGTTATATTTTTGTCCCAAAGTATTATCCCCATTTGATTATATCTTAAAGTATATTTGAAAAATCAGCTGCTACATGGTTTAAGTCTTTGCATTTGGGTACAATAATTAAAGTGGGAAACACAAAGCTACTTTTGTGTTAGCGTTGAGTGACGTCTAACAGGCCGACTCCACTAGAGATAATTTCTCTGATGAATACTCATCCTGACATGAAAAGTCTAATGGAGTCGCGTTGTTTCATCTTATGATATGATGTTAGCGATCTCTCTCTGCGAATTTGTTTTGACATCGATGTCTGATATCAAATTTGACGTTTGAGTTTTTTTTTTTCCTTTTTTGTGTGTGGATGACATCCATACATATTTGGAACCATTTGCTATCATATAGATTTGTTATAACATTAATATTATTTTTTTTTGTTAGCTTTTGCTGCGATTTTATAAATGTTCACTCTGCAAATAAAATGATAAGTTTGCTTAGGCTAATCTCAGAACCCACACCTCCGATTTAGAAAATTCTTTCGGTTTTGAAAGAATATATACAGCGGATGGCTTGTGGGGTGATTTTTTTCAAAACTTTGCTGTTTATAGGGTAAAATGGGGTAAAAACAAAAAAATGGTGTCCGATTTAAATTTTTGTATTGTGTATGATAGTTGTATACCCCATTTCACCCTACAAATAATGAATTAAAAAAATTATCACGCCTGAGAATTTAAAGTTGTTATAAGCTATCAAACCGAGTAAGAATTTTTTAAATCGGATACCATAAGGTGTCTTTTTTCCTAAATGGCATATTTTCGGAGTTATATAAGAAAATATGAAAAAATGCAGGGTGATTTCAGTGCATTTTTTCACTCTTTGATTTTTCACTGATTTCGGTGAATTAGCTGTGGTTCAAGGCTGGTTCAAGCATGTAATTGAATATTAGCACATAGATAAACCTTGAACCATCGTAAAATCTCAACAGATCCTTCGGATTTGGGAGATAAAAATTGCTGAACCAGGGTTTAAGTAATTGTACACCTGGACCCTGGTCTATTATTAATTTCCATTATTATGTCCCCTGCGAATAGTAGCTCGATCGTATTTGAATTATTTAAATAAAATAGAAATAAAAACAACATTTTGAAACAAAATCAAACAAAAAATCAGCCTGCATATGCAACACGGGGCTTTATTCTTCATTTTTGTATACGTACATAATACTTCCTGCAACTTATTTATGGTTTTGGCAAATAGACACTATTTGGGCTCCCATGACCAATTTAATTCCGATTTTAGAACCACATTGTGATCGCAAGTTCGTGCAAGTTCGTGCAACCAAGTCGTACATATTTTTTTCTTAAAAATTTAGTAAAAAAGAATTTACAGGCATAGATACGTAGAAATATTTTTTATTTATTAATTTTTTTCCACTGATATGGAACGTCCCCATCAGTGACACAATAACGCACCAAATTTTCACGAATTCTTGATGCGTGTTTATAGTTGGAAGGCTCTTGTGTTGTTAGAGCTGACATTGTTTGTGGTAGAGTTTCAGAAACTAATTCAGTATCTGGAGATGAGCTTATTAATAGCGAAAGAAAGTTGTGTAAAACACAACAAGCTTTAACCACAGCTTCGCAAGTTTCCAAGCTCAAGTCAATAGGACGATGGAAAATTCGAAACCTCGATGCCAATCGTCCGAATGCCATCTCAACTGTCAGGCGGCACCGACTAAGCCTATAGTTGAGAACTTCCTGTTGTGTCGTTAATTTTGAATTCCGGCCAAAACCTTTCATAACAAAAATATTAAAAAATCATTGCTAGTTATAGTATTTATTTTAAATGTTCTATACCTTTCATTAAACCTATTGAAATCGTTGGCAACTTGCAACCATTCACTTTCAGTTGTAGGAGTCTTGAATGGAAAATATTTCATGAATCAAAAAAGAACATAACATTTCAAATGCACTGAGTTTTTGTCAACCTTCATGTTTTCACTTTGAAGAGTATTATATATTGCATTCAGCACATTTGGAACAAAAGTTGAAATTGTTTTGCGGGACACCCTTGATAAGAACTCCAACGATCTATAGGAGTCACCAGTTCCAATGTACCTAAGAGTAATCGCAAGCCGCACTCTCGGTGTGATTGCAAATCGCATACTCGTGTCTTGCCTTTTTATTAACGGTTCAACCTGCAATAAATAAATTAGCAAACTAAAAAAAGTTATTTGCATTCCTACCAGAATAAGAACCGCGGTAAATCTGTCGATGGACATCCTACAGAAATTTTGATACTCTTGTCCTTGATCCCAGAGTAAATCCTTGAGCAAATGTTGCTCGAGGTCATGGGCGTCCCTTAGTGTAAGAAAAGGATTAATCCAAAAACGATGTTTCCGTTTAGCTTCCTGCTCTTCGCTCATTTCTAACTCTTCAAGATCTTCCAACTCTTGCAGAGCTTTAAGTGTACGAATTGCATCATGTTCACGCATTCTTTTCGCCATCGCCCTAAACCAACCGTAGGTATATAACTATTATTATTCTTTTGACAAGAAAAAGTATTATTAAATTAAGCAAAAACAAACGAATTTCTCAAGAAAAGTCAAAAAACTGTGAAAGAAATTTTTTATTTGTTTGACATTTGACGTTTGTCAGAGAGATGTCAAGACATGAACTGCCCAGCGAAGAAAAAAAGAAAAACTCTGATTTTTATGTCAGAGATCTAGTTGGCGATACAGATATCAAGTGGAGTCGGCGTGTAAAGTTGAACCATAGGAATCGCTAACAACCTATCACAATACAGCTTTGTCGCTCAACCTTCAATTTGACAAACGTAAAAAAACTTAACACTTACACGTAACGTGGCAAAAGCAGTTGCAAAAGTTGAAATATTTTCAACTTTAATCAGTCCGTTGCATCTGTATGCGTGTATTAACGTACACTAGTGCAACTTACTTACAGCTGTCAGATAAAGTACAATCAAAGCTATTCTAACGTAACGAACACAACGCTAACACGAAAGTAGCTTTGTGTTTTCCGCTTAAGTCATCAGCATATAAAGAATAATTAATTTTGTTATATTTATCGATCGTGTACTAATTTTATTGAAAGCTATCAGAAAGAGCACTACTGGCAGAGTGTATCCTTGGGGGATACCGTTTTCAAAATTGTGCACAGAAGAAAATGTATTTTTTATTTTTATTCGAATTCTTCTTTTTAGTAAGTTTTAGTACATGATTTACAATAAAATATGGCCGATGATTTTTATAGTGGCGGCAAATTTGAAAAGTCAAGAATTTTATTACTAGTTTAGAAGTTTTACATTTTAAGCTATGATTACATTTGTTTTTGATTTAAATTTTAATTCAAATTTATATTTCAAGTTTTTAATTCAAGTTAATACTTTAAGTTTTAAATTTAAATTTAGAGTTTAAGTAATTTTAATGATAGATTTTACCTAATTTCAAATATGGATTTTAAGTAATTTCAAATATATATGTTTTATGTAAATTCAAATATAGATTTTAAGTACATTCGGTTTTAGATTGATGAACTGCTTGTGCTTCAACACTTCTGTTTTTCTCAAACCAATTTTATAGAATTTTTGCAATAAGATGGCAATGAAACAGTTTCAAAAGCGTGTTTTAAATCAATAATCACTGGTATGATAACATTCAATCTATCGATTTCAGCCTTCCTCTTGTTTACTTAAATAAATTTTATCCCGTAGATAATTTATAAAAAAAACATCGACATCAGAGTTGCCAGACTCATGCAGTTAATAAATTAATTTATACTAATTTTTAATTGTTTTAGTCTTAAGGTTTTTAAAATTATTCCTATTTTGTTTTTTAAATCTTTGAATGCGACTGTTCACTTCGGAATCAAATTGCCAATGCAATATTTGAACGATGCGCTTAAAGCAATCAAATTGTTGTTTTCGGAGTGCAACATGAAATGTTAAAATTGTTCAATTTTCGTTATTTTAAATTTTGTTTTTATACATATAGGTACCTAACATTTATTTATATTGGAATTTAAAATGAATAGCAAGAGAAATGATCAAAAAACAACCAATCATCTTACGAAAAAAGTTTATTGGAAGTGAGAATAATTATATAATTGTAATGACAAACATTCATCTCGGAAAACAGACTCTTAATTATTTCAAAATTAATTAAAAAAAAAAAAAAATTGATTGGAAATCGTATGATTTTTTTTATTATTCAGCCCTTTAACGAATTTCTTCGTACGAATCCCTAAAAAACGGTGACAGAATCCATCGTAGTGGAAAATCCCAAACAAATTGCAACTACGAACGGATTTGGTGATAGTTTTTTCGGGATTCGTGAAATGTTTCCAATTACGATGGAATTTGTGATAGGGCTGATTATTTTCAGAGGCTTATAAAAACATGATTTTCTAAAACTTTAGTTTTGAAAAACAGATTCGCCCAGATTCTATGCAAGGAAATTAGTCCAAGCAAATTAGATTTTGGAATGTACATATGTAACGTATAGTATCTTAGATTTGTGTAGTATTCGATCAGAAATAATATAAACAAAGAGAATATGAGGTTGCTCCCGCTCAAAATGGTGTGCTATTTGCAGGAAAAATTAAAACGTACAAGAAAGTGCATTATTCACTCCCTGTTTTTTGTTCTTTTCCTATATAACTTTGGGAACATGCATCTTAGGAAAAAACATCAAGACAAAATTTGTTTGTTATAAAATTCTCCACAAGATGACATTTATATAAAATTTTCTGGTGTTATATTTTTGTTGCTATACAGCGTTGACATCAGAAAAAAGCTGTAAAAAACAGAGTAGCTTTGAAGCGCTAAACTGACAGATAAACAATGGTCCAATTCTACTCTAAATGTGGACTCAGATACTCTAGGGAACTGCAAAATGAAATATTGAAACCCTATTAAAATCGGTCTGATAGGTTCGGCATAAGAGGTAAGTTAGACATTTAAGCTGGCGCAAATTTTTGTACACATACTTGGAACCCTTAACTATCGTAAAGTATAGTTTTAATATTTATTTTATTTTTTTAGTCATTTTTATAGCTATTTTAACCCTTTCGGTACGGATATGGTACAATTCCATATAAATATTCTTTGTCTTATACCATTCCGTCCCGAAAGGATTAAAAGAGCAAAAATTTTATGAAAAATGCCTTTAATATATACTAAATATAATTAAGTTATTAAAAAAAGCATTTTGCATACAATTTTTGCTCTTTTAAAATTGCTACAAAAGTTACTAAAAAAATAAAATAAATATTATAATGATACTTTACGATATTTAGGGGTTTCGAGTATGTGTACAAAAATTTGCGCCAGCTTAAATGTCTAACTTTGACCACAGCATTGATGCAAACATTTCGCGGTGCACTTAATTAACATTACCTCTCATGCCGAACCTATCAGACCGATTTGAATAGGGTTTCAATATTTCATTTTGTAAATCTGAATCCACATTTATAGTAGAATGGACCATTTTTTATCTGTCAGTTTAGCGCTTCAAAACTACTCTGTTTTTTACAGCTTTGTTCTGATGTCAACGCTGTATAGCAACAAAAATATAACACCAGAACATTTTAGGTCTGTTCCTTTACTTTGAGTTTCTGTGATTTTTAGTCCGAAGTCCTGTCAAATTCATATAAAAAAAAGGAATTGACAGAACTTGGGACCAAAATGCGCAGAAAATCACAGAAATTCAGAGTAAAGGAACAGACACTTTATATAATCGTCATCTTGTGGATAATTTTATAACAAACAAATTTTGTTCTAATGTTTTTTTTTTCTAAGATGCATGTTTCCAAAGTTATATAGGAAAAGAACACAAAACAGGGAGTGAATAATGCACTTTCTTGCACGTTTTGATTTTTCCTGCAAATAGCACACCTTTTTGAGCTGGAGCAACCTCATATTCTCGTTGTTTACATATTTTCTGATCAAATCCCATAAATATCTAAGATGCTATATGTTACATCCACATATGCTTCAAATTTATCCTAATTTGCTTGGACTAAATGAATTTCGAAGAAAAATTATTGACTTAGGCTTTTTACAAAACATGTCTGTAGTGTGGAAACAAAATTCTATTTGAACCTTCTCATACAAGATCTTACACATACGAAAGAAAATATGAAAATCATTTATTTCACACAAATTCAGCAGTCGTTAGGAATTCTTTCAAGCTGTTATGACAATGTATTATTACTCAGTGAGATATTGTGGAAGGCATAATAAGCATTTTGTTTTTTTATCGAATAAGAACTATGTAATAAACAAAAGGTATGGTTAAAGGCTCTCTTAACCCAAGGCGAATCATTTGGCACGACAACGAAATCTGCACCCGTCAAAATTAAATTAAGTGGCGAGAAACGAGAGCATACACAGCAAAGTAATGAGATTTACCATACATATATAACTATATGCAGCTAATGTTTTACGTTGGTTTGGGAGAACCTCAAGACTAGCAAATGAATATACGATCGAATGTTAATTTTGAAGTTGAATTTTTGTTTCTTTGCTAATGCTTTTAATTTGAAAATAAAATAACATGCATTTTTAAAATGCATTAAACAAAAAGGAATGCCAATATCTTTCAAAATTACTTCCTGACCAATTCGTGAAAGAAATAGCTGATCTTATTTATTTTATTATATTATTATATTTTGTTTTTTAATTTTGTTGTTTTTTTTTGTCTCACTTCAAAAACACTTCCCTTGAAGATGGCATGACGGGCAAATAATCATAAAGTAATTCAGAACCTCTAAATATGAAGAACACAAATCATAATTCTTGGAACAATGGTTTGAAGTTGCAATTTAATTCAAAAGAACGACAGAGTAATACGTTTTAATTTATTCCACCATTCATGTTTTGTGTGAAAGGTACTGAAACCGAATCTGAGTACTGCCACGAAAATTCCTTGACGGAAAATGGAAAAGAATACAAATAAAGTTAACAAATTCGACTTGTTTGTAAATACTTTGTTGCTTATTACTCAAAAACTACGAAATAAAACATGATTTCCTACAATTCAAAAATAAATATTTTGAAATCGTGCATAAAAATAAAATTTCAGTTTCCGTTTTCTATTGTTCGTCGGCGAAAAGAAAAAACAATAACATAACTAACATAATAACTTTGTATACTACTTTTTGAGCTTTTATTGTGTAATTTGGTTAAAAAAAAAAAAGTTAACACTTTTCGAGTAATAAGCAAACTCCTCAAAATAACGAAATTTGTCAGACTCCGATTTAACACCATAAAAAACATAGAGATTGAATTAAATCAGAACTCCATTGCTAGGGGTCCTTTTTAACGACAATTGACTATATTATAAATAGAAACATAATTATAAGGAAAATATAGAAGATAATACATGAGCCAGAATAAATGGCAATTCTGTTTCCTTCTGAAAACAATTCAACAGAAATAATTTTAAAAAGTGATGTAATGAGAAAAAGACTGGAATTGAAAGGAAAACAAAGTTTGTTAAACATTTTGATAATTTAGTTAAAGTAATTAATAAATTGAATTTCAGTAGGTTGGATTTAGTGACTCTGTAAAATGTGCATTAAGTTAAATAAATGCAGAAGTGAAAACAAAACATTTCATAGTTGTTTGACTAAAGCCTATTACTCAGTTCAAGTGAAAATGAAATTTCTATATAAAAGTGACATTTATTTCACAACGATGAAATTCATAACTAGAGCTGAGTACCCAAAATGTGAGAGTGAAATATGAACCGGTTTAAAATTAATTTCATTTCATAATTTTCATTTCCTAACGTACCACCACTAGGAAAAAATAATTGAAGTGTGGAAAAGTGTGACATTTGTCAATAAATAAAAATAAAAGTTGTAATAATTGAATACAAAATCCTAAAGAATTATTTTGGATCTTATGATCGATTATTTTTGAATATTAAGTGTTACCGACAAGCCAAAAACCAAACTATGGCATTAAAATAGTCTTCTCAAACATTTAAAGATTCTGTTAAGCTGTCAGACAAATCAAATAATTTTTTTCATTCAAAGTAAGTACTTAAAATTTTCAAAATGAGGACTGAAATTTCACGTGGATAATAAATTATGCTTTCACAATTGTTATTCACGTGAGTTTCAAACCGCTTTTATTTTTCATTTCACTCAGAGGTGAGTACTAGGCTTAAGATTTGTTTAAGTTTGCAGAATGCCCTTAAAATACCGGTGCTTATCAGTTTATTGTCAAACGGTAAGAAAATTAGACTGGAATACCTTTTACTGAATGAGCTGAAATAACGCCCTACGAAATAAAGCTGCATAAGGCATTTTAGTGGCCCATTAAGCCCTACTTCAATTATTTATGCGAAGTAAGCATTTGACATTTTTGAAAACATATTCCTTTTTTTTAAATATAAATTTAATAAAAGACAAGAGTACAAGATCGTTTTAAAAAATAACAAGCAATAAATAATGGAAATGACTCATAACTAAGTGTATTAGTACATATTTACCTACTTAAAATGTTAAAAAAAAATGGAACGCCATGTGTTTGAAAAATTATTAAGTGTATAAAATAAATTGTGAATAAAAAAATCACTGTGGCATTGTCAGACTCATATTTCGTATGGCTTTATTTCTCGCTCAAGGCCCCCAAGTCGTATTTCGTGTCTAAATAAAAAAAAAATGTTTGTCAATTGAAAAAACATACCAAATTCAAATGCGACAAAATTTAAACAAAAATGAACTAAAGAAGTTTTTACTGAACTATTGGAAAAATCCAATACTGATGAAAGTTTGGTTAAAAATATTTTGGTGAAATATCTATCTTTTCATTTCATCCCACTTGAGCAACCATCGATGTAAATAAGAAACACCTGTTGTTTCATTGAATTCATCAAATAAAATGCAATTTTTTATGAAAATAACATTTTTTTTTGTTTATTTTTAAAAAGTGTTGTGTTTTTTAGTTTCACAATAGACTCGGTTAAGTAACTCAATTTTAAGGTCATCCTGCACACTGACTGGAAGTTGAAGCATATAACTGTCGAGGGTCTTGTAATAGTCTTCATTTCTGCTTTTTGGTGTACTTTCTAATACTCCACATTTTAATTCAGATAGAGATACCATGCCCAACCTATTGGAATTTAATTTATTAATTACTTAAACAAAATAATCAAAATATTTTAACCAACCGTTCATTGCTATCTTCTGAATCCAGCCTTCTTCTCTTTATATCACTTTTTGTTATTGTTTTTGATGAATTGCTGCCAGAAGGAATCGAAACGAATGGCAGGTCTTCTGCTTCCAGTTCTGGTTCTGTATCTCCTACCTCTATCTCTTCTATTTCTGTTTTTTCTTCAAATTTGATTGGAATTGGTATTTCAGATACTTCCTCCAAGTATTTTTTGTTTTCTTCATATTCGGTTTTAGTATATGGTTCTGAATTACTGCAAGACTCTTCGTCCGTCACGACATCTCCTTGGGAACTTTTTCTTAAGTAAGAAATAAAAGCAATTAAAAAAAAATTCAATATCGCAATTTAAAGTCAAAGTTACCGTGAATCTAAGTGAGGTATTAAAAACGTAAGTTGATTCATATATCTCCATTTGCAGTTTGAATTCGATCTTATTTCCCTTACGAACCGGTCACGAAGAGATCTCCAACGATGTTGGCATTCCTTTACTGTATTTTAAAAAGTTGTATAATATATGTAGGTACTCACATACTCAAAAACAAGAACAAAATGAATTTGGACTAATTACCATTGGATCCTATTTCATTTGCAACTCTTTGCCATGCCTTTTGTTTAAGAGTTCTCTTTCGATACGATATACAATACTTATTATATAAACAGACATGTTTTTGTATCTCATTTATTAATTTTTCTTCGAAATTCATTTCCGCCCATAGTTCTGACTTATCGTTTGCGGAATTTCGACCCATTTTTGTAAGTGTGCGAGTAAAAAAAAGCAAACAAATAAATGCAAAGCTAGCTATCACAAATAAAAATCAATCGCTGTTGTTTGAACCTTCTAAGTTCGTATCGACTGCAAGACTAAAAATATTTTTCATATGACGCCGTCATGTATATACTGCAAACAATCACGTTTCATCGCGTCCGTCGGCCATTGCTTGTATTTTTTGTGGTAGTTGTATATTATCGGCGTGTGTGCCAGTTCACAGAATATGTGTCTTGCGCGTTTTTAATCAAGTTTTTTCTTTGTGTTGCTTTGAAGCATGCGAACAAAAAAAAACTCGATTATAGTACATACATTGTAGCGCAAAAGTAAAGATACTTTTCTTGGATTAGTTTTTTTTTTTAATTTTCTGTTGTTTGGTTTTAAATATTACCTAAACACCGCTATAATTTACCTACTTCTTTCGGTGATTTTGAAACCGATCTCAAAATTGATCTCAATATATTACATTTTCAAAATTAAATAGAAAATCAATTTTTTTTTTTCAATATTTTGTAAGAAGTATTTTTTTCGCAAAATATGTATTATTTCAGGAAGAGGGCCTACTTATATTTTATTTTAAAACTAATGTAATATCCTGTCCAAAAAACAATGTCAATGTAACATTTCAAAGGTCATTGGCGAGTAAAAAAATATCAATGTATTGTAAAGATTTTACACTAGCTTTGAAAAAGAAGATAATCAGGCCTACTTCCAAAAACCTTCACAAAGTTTTCTGGAAAAAAAAAAATGCAACATCTTAATAATAGTGACAACAATTAATTACTTATTTAATTTTTAAATTAAGATATCATCAGATTCATTTTGAGATCGGTTTCAAATTCATAGACATTTTTCGGAAAACGGTGAAACCAACGGTTCTTAAAATATCGCGAGAAACTTTTGTCATCCTGTTTTTCAAGATTTCAGGAAAAAAGGGCGTTCATAGCCTCGATTTCGCATATTGAACAAAAATAAATCGCGTTTTGTCCAAAATGTAATAGACTTTTCACACCAAACACTAAACGGGGTTTTCGTGAAAAAATCGTTTTTGTAAGCTATTCGAAACTAGCTAGTTGAAATTGGAAGATAGGAAGTTGCTGTCAACAAAATTTAAATGTCCAATTAAAACTAAATGTTCGGAGTGAAGCCTTCTTCTTCTTTTGGTTTGGTGTGAAAAATCTATTAGTTAAAGCTAACATTTTGTAACATTTCAATGCATATCGGTTAAATAGCGCATTCCTACAATCTACCTATTCTCCAAAAAATTGTAATGTCAGAGTTCTAAAATATCAAAATTTATTTAATAAACAAATATAACTTCAAACTAAATTTTAGCCAAAAATTCTCTTCGGTATTCAAAAATAAAATGTGTCTTTACTTTCGTTTGACACTGTTATTATTATCTATTTTGCTTATGTGAAACTACCCTACTTGTGCGACGTGTCTGAAGTTCATCACGGGCATTATATGGAATCGTAGATGAGTACATACATACATACATTTTGGTATCCGCAAGAAATCCAAACTGTGAGTAACTGACACACGACTGTGACTTGTACTTGGATACAATAACGAACGATGCACGAACTGTAGTTGTGTTTGACGTAGGTACATACATGCATATGTACCTATTTAAATATTTTAGGCAACAGTAAATCCATTGAGGTTGTTTTTTTTTTGTTTTTATTTATTATACCAAAATCAAGATGGTTACATCTGTCATCTGGGTTTATTGGTAAGTAGACAGGTAGGTACATAGTTGGAAACTAAATTATACCTACATCTTGGATTTTCATTTCTTTTCAATCTTGGTGAGGGTTTTTTTCCTTCAAGTAGGTGAATATACCTAGCATGTAGATTAACGTCTAGCTAAATATTTGAAAACAGAAGTTTTGTGTTAAATCGAAGTCGAATGAAATTTTAATTTCAAGCTATCGCGAGAAAAAGGATATTCTACCGAAGACCTACCCCTCTCGTAAGGCGTATCAACTTTCTTCAATTTTAGGTATGGGTGAAATAATTTATGAAGGCAGATATCTCAGTACCTACCTACATAGGTACCTTCATATAATTGTTTTTTTTTTGCTAGAAAATGATAAATGGTAAGGGACAATATAGTGATGCCAGATTTGAAAAATTTTCTTGCGGGATCGGATAATACTATTCACAATTGCGATTAACGATTGTTGATTGATAGTTGATAAATATTGATATTTTGGAATTTTTAACTCAATTTACTGAAAATGTGATCAGCTATTCATTGATTTTTGTCAATTTTGTTACAATTCACAACGGTCTGCATTATTCCCAATGACCAACACTTTTTTCGGTTGGGTGGTTTAATATCGAATTTCAATATTTATCAACTATCAATCAACAATCGCAAATCGCAATAGGGGTGATTATGTACCTACATACATACATATCTGTACATATTATGTAAGAGGCCCCATTTACCGAACAGTTTATGGACATTGAAGACAAAAACAATTTTTTCAAAATACTTTAATGTAGTTTAGAAATCTAATGTGAATTTATTAAGAGAAAATCATCATGTCTGATGATTGTTTTTTTCATAAAAAAGAATAAGGATTAAATTAAAAGCAACAATTTTGCCTATTCGCGAACACATGTTTTGTTCGTCATATAAAATCGTTTTTAAGACAAAATTTGAGTACAGATGTGTATAAAGTTAGCAGGGTAGGTAACTCCGAAAATTCATAAAAAAATATTTATTCCTGAGTTGCTAATTTATTGCTGATTTGTAATGGACAAACAAATTATTGCGCTGTTGGATTTCGAGATACGGGGTTACCTGCTAACTTAACGTCAGGGTTACCTCTTGACGTCAAGTTAGCAGGACAGCTTTCCAAAAATGTAGATCAACTACAGTATACAAATAAAGTGTTGAGCCGCACATAAGTGAGGCCTACTGTTATTGAGCTGATAAATGTGCTTTGTTAAAATAAATGCACATGATAAATGAATTAAGGGTTACTTTTAATGGAGAATTCAACAAAACAAACGATACAGTTCCCCTTTAAAAGGTAAGAGTCCATTTTACATGTAGGGATCAATATATTTTCAGTACAACAGGTTAATATCACCGAAATCCTTTAAGAAATAATTACCCATTGATAAAACTTAGTATAAATGTTCCATTTGCCATTAGAACCATGAATCAAAAAAGTTTATATAAATATCTACCTTTAAAGGGTGTTTTTTTTGAGGGGTAGAGTAAAATGGAGAATTATTACTTAAACACCGTTGAAAAAAATACCACCTTGATGAAACTTAGCTTAAATCTAACAAAAGACCTTAAAATCAAGAATCAGAAGAGTTTATAAAAAAATATTGTAAGGAAGGGTGTTTTTTTGGGTGGCATAAATTTGCTTTGGTACAATAAATTCATATGATACATGAATTAAGGATAACTTTTAATGTTGAATCCAACAAAACTAAAACCGAGACGATATTAATGCTATTTTAAAAGTGAGTGGTATTGTTTTGGTTTTGGTGTCATTAGATTCAGCATTGAAAACTACCTCTAAATCATGTGTCTCATGTTAAGATTGTACTGAAATAAATTTTTCCTTTTCATACACCGCAACCTCCCCCCTTTCCCCCTCAAAAAAAACAATGAGATATTTTGTGTTTTAACCAAGTTTCATGAGGGTAAGAATTTTTTTAATTTTGTACCTGTACTGTTAGCAGATAACATTGTAACTAGCAAACGAAAGAAAAAGGAATATTTTTTCTTCGTTACAAATTAGCAATAAGTTATTTTTAAACATTTATTCACTCCCAGATCGTTTACCTACATTTTTGAGAAAGTTGTCCTGCTAACTTGACGTCAAGTTAGCAGGGCCCTCATCGTGTAAGACGATGGTCGTCTGACGAAGTCGTTTTGACGATTGTATGACTTCGTGAAACTCAAAAATACATGAATCCTTTCAACGACGTCCTTAGACGATAACTCCTTAAACTGTCAAATACGATAAACGATTCTGATTGAACGATTGTTATTTAACAATCGTCCAATACATTTGTGTGTATATTTCATAAATAAAAAAAAGTCTTTATATAAAATTAGAGGATATTGGCTTCGAAGGTCAAATATTATCCCAATTCAATCTAAATACATACATACATAGATTTTAGAAAACCGGAAGTTCATTAGCGAATGCGATTTGTGGTAGGTATTTTTGGTATACACTTACCCGCTTTTTCTCCAAAATCCTTTTATCAGCCTATACGCATTTCCGTCGCTCCTTTTTTGTTCATAGTGAACCACATTTGAACACATTTATTTATCAAACTCGCACTTTTTAACGTCTGTGCTTTCGCATATTTGTACATATACACATGTGGATGTTCTACATTTTTAATTCACTACATATAAATCAACCAATGACGCGGCGGTGGCGGCCGGCGGGCGACGCACTCTAACAACGTTTTGCCCTTCTAGGCTTTATCGATGTTGACCTTTTAATTGTAAAATGAACCGCGGGTTTACTAAAATGCACTACAAAATATCAAATTAAAATGACAAATATTTTAATTCCTGACATTTAATTTCATTTAATGTATGTTTTTTGATGTTTTAGTTATTCTCAAACTGTAAACAATCGAAACGATGAACGATGCGATTGTGAATTTAAACGAAGCAAACTTTTGACGCGCGCCGTTCACTACAATCGCTTAAACGACGATCGTCTTCAAAATTACGCGATTGGAGCCCAAGTAACCCCATATCTCGAAATCCAACAGCGCAATCAATTTTTTTTTGTGCGTTACAAATTAGTAACTCAGGACATTATATTTTTTTTAAAAAATTTTCGGAGTTGCTCTGCTAACTTTATACACATACAAATCACCCTGTCCCCAGATTATGGAATACGAACCGAGTCGTATTTGGCAGGGCATTGGGTTTTCGGTACCACAGTTTCAGGCTGCACTTCAAGATGAAATTGATTTCGATGCAAATTTTTATAAATCGATGTCATTTGACTCAAAAAGTGTGGGATTATTTATTTAACATTGGATGAAGAAGTGTATGGAAGCGAGTCGAAAATAGCAATCCGAGGTGTATTGAATTCGATAATAAGACCACCGATTACAGAATTCTATAAATTGCCTTCGGAAAGAGTCAAACTGATTTGTGCAGTTTTTAATAACTATAACCCCCATTTTGACAGTGTGAGTTTGAACTTAAGATCAGCTGAACCCTTAACAGAGCTTACATTTTTGGTTTAACTCGTCCGGTTTCACAATGAAATCTGATTTTTAGATCAGTTGAACTTCGTTTAACTAGATTTTATGAAAACGAGTTGGCAGCATTGTGCGTTTTTGATTCGTCAAGTGACGTACTGCAAACAGTACTTAATTTCTTAGCTTTTCTTGTCTATTCTTTATCTTTCTGAACAATTATTTTGGGTTTTTGATAATCTGTCGACACTTTTTTTTGCAAGTGGCACGAACAAAATTAAAAAAAAAAAAAGGAAACACCCTACAGCGTGTGTTATATCTGGTCTTGTTCTCGTGGACAAATAGAGAAGACTACCGATCGCCTCTCTATACGGAAAAAGTATTTTATCTTTTGAATCATTTCTTGCTTCACCATCAATGCTAGGTGTAGATACTGCCTTACAATCTATATACATATGGGTATATGGGCTTCCTGTGTTAACTGTATTCCATTTTTGTTTCTATTTCCATGCCCAAAAAAGTTTTCGGTTCCTCATATATCTTTATTTCAATTATTTTACTGAATTTTTCTAACGCCGTTATTATAAGACAAGACAATCATCAACATAAATTGCTATTATGACTCATCCATCTTTATTATTAATAACACAAGTCTGAACAAATCCAAGATTTTTCATAATTTCTAAAAAAATTTCATTCCATCTTTTTGGTGCTTCTTTAAGGCCATATAAAGATTTTTTTAATCGGCAAATTTTATTTTCATCTGCGTTAAAACCCTCGGATATTCTCATATAAGCGCAATCCGTCAAATCTCCGTAAAGGAATGCCGTATTAACATCGAACGTCATTAAATAATAATTTTGGCTTTTTGTGAGGTAGTTTTATTTTTCGTTTTCTCCTTCCAAGTTCACTTATTGTTGGCTCTGGAGTCGCTTGTATTACTGTTTTATTTCGTTTTGGTTTTTCATATTTATTAAATTTTTAGACAAGTCTTTATCCTGCACCATAATGTGAAGTACTACGAAAATCTATAACAAACTTGACACTACTTTGTGTTTCTATTTTATTATCATAAGTTAAGAAGGCTGTTTTATTTACATTTGGCTGGCATTTTTATTATTTTTGAAAAAAACGTTTACATCTTTATGATTATTTTTCTTACAAATAGAGCATGATATTTTTGAAATACAATCTCTGGCAAAATAGCCAATGTTATTACATTTAAAACAACGTACCTTGTTTTTTTTTTCTTTTTGTACGTTAAAAGCCACCGGTACTTCCAACTTAACACGGGATTGGTTTCTCATCTCGTCCTCCCTTACTAAACGAGCAATGAGGCTTTTTTGGTTTCTTTCATTTTCTGCTGTTGACTTCCACGCTGTGATGATAACTCAAAACTTGCAGGCAAGGCGCTGAGAATCCTCGACACTACCATTTCGTCGTCGCTTTGTTGGTTTAATTGTTTTAAACTGTTGTAATTTGTCCAAAAAAACTGAAAAAATTCCGCAGACAAAATAAAAACACGCTTTTAATCTTCTGGAAGTGTCTTCGAAGTGAAGTTTTTATTCAGTTGAAGTTGTATTTAAAAGATAAAAAATGTTGCCAATTTATTTAAAGTAAAAAGTGTTTCCACTTGTACAAAATGATAATTAATTTTTACTTGCAACATAAACGAAACACAATATTTTCAATGTTCGATATATTTGTTTGAATATCGACACATTTATTGAATTTAAAATTAAAGAAATCTTGCATAATAAGTTCTTTATTTCTGTTTTCCGACCCATCGAATATGTCACACGGCTTCACAAAAATTTTTTTTTTTTGCACTGGCACAATTCAGAAGCTGCGTCATTAGTTTTTTTTTTTTTTTCAATTGTTTGAATAATAATTGATTGTGCCTTAGCATCTTTTATTTCGAAACTATCATCTTTTGGTTTCACAGACGCGTCTATTACACCAAACAGATTGTGTGCTTTTAAAAAAAATAGATATTTGAAACTTCCATGACTGATAAGTTTCAATATGGTTTAATTTTTGAATGCTATTTATTAAGTCCTGCTTCGCGCGACATTTTGCAAAAAAAAATTTGGTTGAACTTTATTCAATGTTCTTGTTTTATTTTTAATTTGTTTATTTTTGTTAACTTTGTTCTTTTGTTTTTCACATTTGTTTTATTTTAGTTGGTGCCTATTGGTCCCATAACCTGTTGATTTTTGGTTTTTGAATGAAAAGCAATAGTCTCGTTTTTAAGTAGCGTCTTTATTTTACGAATAAATGACTCAGCTATCTGCTTGCTTACACATAAGAACAACAGTTGTTCGGCTTGTTCATTTTTTACTTTTTCTTTTTCAACATTTGTCTATCTTTTTATCGTTTCATTCATAGGTTTGTTTGTTTACTTTTTTAAGTGATGCCAAGTTAATAAATAAACAAATTCCTTTTCACAACAGATTAATCATAGATTAGAAATAGATACTTATAAGTGAAAGAAAATAACAGGTTTTTTTTTTATTCCCAGAAAATAAATGGATTCGACAAACGCTTGAGCGATCGTGAAATGATTCGTTTTGCCAAGTTCAACTACGTTTACTTAAAAATTTTGTTGTTGTTTGGATGTAACACTCCTACAATTACATTCGCAACAAAACGACCTTGGATATCCGTAGTTTCATCAATTGATACCCATAAAAAGTAGCCCTTTATATCTTTTCTTATTTTTAAACTTACATTTTACGAAGAGTTGGCTCATTGGGCACACTTTCTTTGTATTTAAAAAAAAAATGTCTTAGGTGAAGGTTACTGAGCTTACTTAACGCTATGTCGGCTCCACATAAATCCTTCGCAAAAAATTATTTGGGGTATTGTTAAATAATGATATTAGTTTTATTTTTATATTATTTAGTTTGCTGGGTCATTTTTAAAAGATGTGGCAGGCAGTGCGTAATGCAATATATCCCAAAATCATGGATCATCTCATTTAAGATATGTGTTGAACAGTGAGACACTTTTTAATTCAAACGGTTTTAATTCCGAATTCTTTTGAACTCTGAAAAATGTTTGATGGTATCTTCCGACATATTGACCCTACATTTCTCCATTAAAATCTTACTGAATAAATTAAAATCAACTTCCCCATGAGTAAATTTGTGTAGAAGGTCAAACTGTCTCAATGTTTGGCGGGGGTTCGAAGAATGAGACAGCGTAGGGCGCACAGTGGGACAACAAAATATTTTTAATAAAAACTCGTCTTAAACAATTTCTGATTAAACAAATACATGAATTATATTTGTTTAACATATTATTTATTAATATATAGGAACAAAAACAACAAAAAGCATATTGAAGTATAAAAAAACTAAAACTAACAAAAATATCATATCAGTTCACAATATTCTTTAGATAAGTTTTTAATAAATCACAAAAAATCATATTTTTCACAAACAATTTTTTGATAATTTTCGTTCTAAAAGATGGCGAAATTTCTTTGTTGTGTTCATCTCATTTACAGTTATGTCTTTATTTTGAACAGTTTTTCAGTTCAGTTCAGTTCATTTTTGTTCATTTTTGTTACTGTTTTACCATGATTTTCTCCATTCTTTTACAGTTTTCTTTTAGTCACACTTGTAGCCTTTGAAAGCTCCTACATCAGCAGGTTGCATCATTATGCGTTGTATTAAGTGGGGGGAGGAATACAAAATGATATGATTATTTGAGCACAATTTGCTTAAGTGAATGGGTATGTGAGAATTGTTGCCATCGACTAAAAGAAGAATTGGCCTTTTAATTTGATGCTGATCGAACCAAATTGAAAGGTCGTTCGCGACGACGTATGTTTCGTAAATGTTTCCGCATGCATGCAACCAGTTTCTGAGCGATCACCGACCCAATCTTCTAGCATATACTATTAACGATTTTCGATGGTACTTTTTGGTAAGGTAAAACTACGACCGGTGGCAATGTTTTACCACCAGCACTAAAAACCAGAGTATTGTTATATTTTCTTTTTCGTTAGAGGATTTAATTTAGAAGACGTTGCGGTATCCTCTTAGGCCCAGTTTTTTAGTGCGAGATCATCCTAGTTTCAGAGTTAAACTGGAGTTAACTCCTGAAACACGTTTTTTAGTCTATTATAATCTTGTAGCTAACTCTGAGTTAACCCTTCAAATTTGGTGAGTTAATTCTGGTTTAAATATACAGATGTTTTTGACAGATACTGAAATAGCAATCGAAAAGTTATTTTTATTAGATATTAGCTACGTTTAAATATTTATATGTGAACATATGTATATTGTATATACCATTTTCTTCTTTGGGTGGTTGTTCAGGGTTTCGTTCGGATGCATAATCATCTCATGGGGCCTCTAGCCCGAAAAAACTCTTCCTTCCTCACACACTTTTAATACATCGGTATCCGTTTTAGTGACGAGGGTCGATACATTTGGACCCCCTCCCGTTCAATAAATTTTTCTTCGGCTAAATTCGTTTTTTACGTTCTGTTCTGTTCGTTCGTTCTGTTGGTACCTCATCTGGAATTTAAGTCAGCTGCTATCTCCCTCTATGCATTCGCTTTTTGTTGTTGGTTTGTGTGGTCGGTACGCTTACATTCTACTATATTTTTATAGTTTTCCACGCAACCAATCCAAGTTTCTTTTTCCTGACTGGAAAAGTTTGAATTTTGTTCATTCATTTTGTATAATTTAAAAAAAAAAACAACAACAACAAAAGAGATTAAAAACAACGGGTGTGGCCACAGGTTTTTTTTTGCATGAAAAACAAAAACAACTGTCAACCAAAATTTCAAAATCGATCGATTTCGATAGTTTTTTGACAACTGAATCGATAACTTTGCAGTGATACCATATTATAATACCACTCATTACGTAAGTGGGGAATTAAAATTAGTGGGGGGTTAAAATTAAAAGTGTAAATATTACTGAATTTTTGAAACCAACATTTCTCAAGGCATTGATAACAATTCACTTGAAGTAGATTGTGTTCTGATTTAAAATGTATTATTAAAAATTTTGATGTTTTTGATGTCATACCACACAAAAAACATTTCATCTTTAAAGAGCAAAATAAAATTTTAATATAAAAAAATAAGTAAATTAATTATTTTGTTTAAATAAAAACTCATTTATGCACATAGGATAAAAGGCACCTGCTATTGGCGCTTTAATCTTTGCAAAAACTATACAAAAATGTTTCGATAAATGAAAAAAAGGATCTACCTTCTTTAGGATATTCGGAATTCATAACATGAAATAACTTAAATGTTACGTCAAAGCATTTTAGGAATGACGAAAACTTGTATAATATTCCATCATAGAATGTATAAAATTTTTCGAATTGGTGCATTTCAACCCCAAAAACAATAATCATTGGCTGTAGTGTTAAGCTCTTATCTAAATATTTTTTTAATATACATTTTTCGAGTTGGTGCATTTCAACCCCAAAAACTATAATCATTGGCTGTAGTGTTAAGCTCGTATCTAAATATTTTTATTTTATATACATTGCATGCACCTCACTTTTTGTCGATCTTTGATTGTATTTATTTGTAATTTAATTGTACTGTTGTTGTAATGTTTCGATAAATACTCTAAATTCATAACATGAAATAATTTAAATGTTACGTCAAAGCATTTTTGGAATGACGAAAACTTGTACAATATTCCATCATAGAATGTATAAAATTTTTCAAGTTGGTGCATTTCAACCCCAAAAGAAATAATCATTGGCTGTAGTGTTAAGCTCTTATCTAAATATTTATTTTAATATAATTTTTCGAGTTGGTGCATTTCAACCCCAAAAACAATAATCATTGGCTGTAGTGTTAAGCTCTTATCTTAATACTTTTTTAATATACATTGCATGCATCCCATTTTTTGTCGATCTTTGCAGACGTCTCAATCTAAATTGACTTGTTTATTCTTTCTTAGGTAGATACATTTGTATTTCGATCATGATACTTTAACGTCAGCATTTATGGTGTCGATATTTGTTCCTGCAATAATGCTTTGCCATCACGATCGGATACAAAGTATCACATTTTATATTGCACAATGTATGTCGTTATATTAATTATGTAGATAAACAATACATATACAATATAACTAGCGAAGCATCAGAAGGAAGACCCTTATCAAATAAGATGCAAAGCATGCGGGACAATCATTCTCCAATATCCAAGAAAAAAGCCTTCTAAAAAACGGATTCGACTTTTCAACATCATTACGTATGGAATATCCATAACTTAGATCTAGGAATAGTAATATGATATTTTAAGTAATTTTTGTTGGTTTTGTTTTTCTTTGAGGTTTGTTTTTGGTGGGATCTTGGAGGAGTGGTGTGGATGGATTATCTAAAATGATTGTAGTGGGACATTCTGAAGTCTTGAAAGATGGTTCTGCTCTTATTGAGGATAGAACAAGTATCCTTTCGACATTAGAAGATTTTGATCTTGTTAAGCATGCAAGCATAATAGGAAATGCAAATGAGTATAATAAATATATCAATCCCCCCAATAATGCGCAAATGAATATCCATTGCACAATAGATTTTATTCCAGAAGAAAGACCATCTCAACACATTTTCAAAGGTTCTTTAACATAATCATTGATTAAAACATCAGGTTCTAAAAGAGAATTGGTTCTTGCTCCTACATCTTGAAGTCTTTCACTCTCGAGAAATTTTGGAAATCAGCTGTCCATCCTATTGTCTCTGCAGGAGTCATCATTTCTGGATTTGAAAACAAAAGACTATCATTTGTTATTGTTCCCAACAGATATACATTTGTTTCTCTTTGGAAATCTCCGCTTAAAACATCATAATATCCGTTGGGAAGAAGAGGGATAGTGAAAGAACTAAGTCTATATTTGTCCTTTAAATTTGGCACAGATGTTAAGACTTCTCCTGTAGTAGCCCGTAACCAATTGTATACGCCTCTATTGATTATCTCCATGTACATGCCAGTTAAAGTGGGGTTTTTTGGAATACACAGTCCTGATACTTTTCTTCCAAAAATGATTTCCAAAGTATTGTCATGATAAATTCCTTTTGCAATCTCTAAAGGATATAGATATCTAGCCATAATGTCAGGATTGTCGAATAAATGAGTGAACGCATTATCCCATAATTGAGTCCTAATTTTGCACAATTCATAATTAGCATTGGCCTTGAATGAACTTATAGAAGATTTTAATTGGTGCAATCCATATTGCAATTCTGATCTAGAATAAGTTCTTTGTAATGTTTCATATTGCATGGGATCGCTGACAAAGGATTGATTTCCTGATCCATGTCGTGGAAGAAATTTAAGAGGACTGTGATCTTCTTGAACCGTATAGCTTTCTAACTCTTCTTCCAAATCAATGTTCATCTTTGACAAAGCTGATATCCCTAATAAGTAACCATCTGAAGATTCCTTGACTTTTAATCCATTGGAGGTGCAAGCAACTCTGGTTCTACTCCAGCTTTGTTCAAACCAGAAACTTAATTGTTTATCGGGAATTACAATATAGGTTTTTAAATCATTTTTCTGTGAATTATTGGACCAAGAAACAATCCCGGGAGAAATTGTTTTTAGATTGATCGCACATTTGTCTTCTATTTGTTTTTGAAATATGATCATATAAAGGCTAGAATGATGGAGACAAAAACTTGTAGTAAAAACATTGCATTCTTTTCCTAAAGAGGGAGTTATTAAAGACCCATTAGAACTGAATTGAATAGTTATTCCAGTTATGATATTTCTCTCATTAACTATTTCTCGAGATCTCAACCAGCTTCATTCGTAACTTTTTGGTAAAGGATACATTCTGGAATCTCCTACATTCAACTTGTTGACTAATCCACTGCAGGAAGAGTTGCTACAAGATTGTGAAAATTTTGCTATTATATCATTGGATAGTTGATTGAAAGTCCTGGGGCCTATTTCTCCGCTACTACATCAGCTACAATGTAGTAGTATAACAGTTGTATTACATCATTTCTGTTTCAAACATACATTGGTTTTTCAGGTCTAGTACATCAATGTAGCATTGGAGAATCGGCTGGAAATATTGGAAAAATGTATGATTCTGTTTCACAGCTTTTGATACTACATTATTGTAGTACAACTTACTGTAATTTTTTGTTACATTTTCACAATAAAAATATTTGCTGTGATTGCTGTAACAGAATAAAATTGATGCATTTAAAAGAAAATATACGAATTTAAGTATTTTTTTTTGTATTTAAACATAAGAAATTCAAAAAATGTATGATTTATCTTTTGATTTTTTGTGTAGTCGGTGAAAATTGATTCGTTGTAAATACACTTTCGGTCTTCTTTCAATTCTTATGTTGAATTCAAAATCTTCGTCGAAAATTTATATCGAAATCCATTTTTTATTTTATTTTATTTTATTTTATTTATTTGTGTCTCTTTAAAGATCAAATATCTCACTTCTAAAAAAAAAACAATATAAATGGCCTCGTTCACGTTGCAGTGTGATATGTTATCTCGAACAATTCAACGTAAAATGTAAATTTGAAGTTGGCTGTTGTTGACATTTCTCTTCAGACGTTCTAAATATATATTTTGCCTTCTTTGAACTCTTAAGGCAAGACCGCACTCAACTTCAGCGGAACTAAGCCTTACGACGCGGCAAATTATTATTATTTGTTTAAAATTGTATGAACTATTTTGCACTAAACGGCAGCTGAACTTCATACGAATCCGTCTGAGGTGTAGTTCCGCTTCAGTGCAGTTCCGTCGAGTGCGGTGTAACCTTTATATTAAATTCGAAATCGTCATCAAAAATATTAAAAATCTCAAAAACCTTTATATTTTATTATTAATTTTCTTTCGTTATTTTGACGTTCATGTATTTTTGTGTTATTTTGTGATAAAAAAAAGTTTTTTAATCACTTCATTCTCAAATATACTCGTATATAAATTGTACTCAATTACGAAAAACTATTATCCAATTCAATCATTTTATTCAAATCGTTTTTTGCTAACTTATGGTGAATTTACATGTATTTGCGTCTGCATAATGCAGAAAAGTAGAGCAGGACAGATGCATAAAAAAAATCCGAGCGAGTGAAAGAGAACCATTAAGAAGATGAACATGTTCGTCTTCATTTCTGCATTATGGCACTTTCCAATAATGCAGAAACGATGTTCATCTGCATTTTAATCTTTTCTCTCTATCTAACAATTATACATTTTGTATTTGGTATCCCTTTTTTTTGCAGAAACCAAATGCAGATACATGTAAATCCACCATTTCAGACGATTGACGAAACAACCGAAAAAACTAATGGTGTAGTCGGGGTCTAGGTCTACATCATCCAGCTACATCATACAACTCTTCCAGTGGGATATGTAAAACAGAAAAATGTAGTTGGTGTAGTTGTAGAAAGTAGTTGTATGATGTAGTTGATGTAACTGATGTAGTAGCGCTGAAATAGGCCCCTGGATTGAATTGATTTTTCTTCTGATCCAAAGAAATTCATGGAGCATTTAGTGACTATTTTCAATGAATCGATTTTATAAGCTTTTTTGGTGAACTGTGAAAAATCAGGAGCAAAGATAGAGATAACCGCTTCTCTTTACTGTCTATGAATGTCCGAGGGACGAATGCATTTGGGACGAGAGGGAATTGAATGAAGAGACGGTCTTTCCATCGCAAAATGCGTCAGATCCCAGTCAAGAGAGTTTTCAGGAAGAGAACAACATTGTTTGTCTACAGGGGGGGATGATTGATCCAGGTATAGAAATCAATAATGTGATATAAATCATTATGAAAACAAGGTAATTATAATGATTAAAACGATAAAAATGCATAGTTGAACTATTAAAAACAGATTAATTATAAGAATAGTAAAGAGTAAGATGATTAATTCTCTTAATTAATAGTAGTCGCATGTTAATCGTATCCTCTCGTTTATGAGATTGAGTCCCTTCAAAGAACATCGCGAAAAGAAGTTGTCCAAATGTGCTATAACGGTATGAAGAAAGGCTATTCAGTCCAAAACATCCCATAACGTTCGTTTGAGAAAGCAGATCTTCAATAGATTTCTTTATTTCTTCGGGAGTGCATTCACGCCATAAGAACTTCGGAAAAATAAAATATCATAGATTGACTGTGTGTAAATAAGTCATTGACATGCATTCCGGAAACTCTTCGACCCCCGAGAGTTCTCTCTATAGAAGAGGGGTCCAATGGTGAATCATTAGGAATAAAGATGGTACTTAAAGAATTATTATCAATCAATGTAACGCGAAAAACTAGATAAATCAAGGATCCCGTCTATCGGCTCCATGGCAATTAAGTTCACTTTGTATTCACGAATCAGCTAAAGCTTGTACAAAATTCACATTATGAGTTAAAATAACATATGCCGGATAAGGTGGTCGAAACTGTCCTTGGCTACAATTAGTCCTGCCGGAGTAATTTAACTGATACATTGTGTAGATCTAGCAATCATCCAAGATCATCAGCAAAGAACAAATTTTTATTTTTTATTTGTATGTTTTGTGTAGAAATCCAGCACAACTTTTCTCTTATCTGCGGCCGTGTTACATACTTTTATCCATTGTGGACATAATTGCTCCTCCAAAATGTCTAGCATTTCGGCAAGCATCTTACTAAAACTAGGTTGCGCCAGACCAACACTGTAGTCTGTTACAATCCCCGATTGTTATCCTCCTCAATTTTATAATTGGTAGAATTGCAAACCGCTTTTTAGCTGGCTGACAGTAACTTGAGAAAATATCAAACGAAAAATTGAACACAACCTTGTTCACTTTGTAATATTTTTGAAACCTAAGAATCAAGTTGGTTAATCAAAATAAAAAAACAAATTTAGAATATACCTACTTTTGTGAATGTACTAACAACCATTGAGGCAACTCCAGAGGGTTCAGACTGTCCCTCAAGGATCTACTAATACGAAATGTATCCAAACAGTAGATGTATAGATAGGTATTTAAACTCAAAATAAATTATTCTCTCATAAACATCACTATTTTGAATATGCTTCATTTTATATTGTTTAATTTTCTGGTTCCTTTTTAAAAGATGTGGCAGTGCGTAATGGAATTTCTCCCAAATCATGGATCTCATTTAAGATTATTACGCGTCCATTTTGGTTTCAGATAATATAATCACCGGAAAGTGTGACTGAACCTAAGGGTAGGTTGACAAAAATTAATTTTGGAAAACCATAATTCACTTTACCCAGCGGAGTTTACGGAATGCTGGCATTATAGCGCGCCTATAACTCGTCGGAGGGGGGGTTCTTTCCGCTGTCCTTTTGTCTACAAAAATAAAAATCATGCCGTGGTAGGAACTTAAGGGAAATGAGTCAGTTGGGAAGTTTATTCCTTATTAAGAAGTGTAAAGATGAATTAAAAAAAGGGCCCCACGTTGGGCGCCAACATTTTTGACTGGACTAAGGGTAGGTTGACATAAATTATTTTGGAAAACCAAAATTCATTTAACCCAGTGGAGTTTATGGCATGCTGGCATTATAGCGCGCCTATAACTCGTCGGATATACACTGAACCAAAAAGGTACACCATATTAATGAAAAAGGTCATCTATATGATGTAGAGTTCATTAATTTTAGTCCAGTGAACCTTTTCATGCATATGATGAAGCAGCGTTCTTCAATATGATGACAGTTTTAAGTGATGAAACTCATTCACCAACTTTTTACATCAATACTATGAAAAATGATGAACCGAAATCATCTTACATTTTGATAAGTGTACATCAGAATGATGAAGTAGTTCATCGTATTGATGATAGCATTCATGAATATGATGAAAATTTAAAAAAAAAATCATGATTTTTCCCTATTTTATCATCAATGTGATGAATGAATTCATCATATTGATGTTTTAATTTTTCATATTGATGATCGTATACATCAATATGATGAATAATTTCCATTAATTCAGTGAATATATTCATCAATAAGATTCACATTTTCATCATATTGATGACCGTTTACATCAATGTGATGAACACTTTTCATCAATTCAGTGAATATATTCATCAATAAGATTCAGATTTTCATCATATTGATGACCGTTTACATCAATATAATGAATTCTTTTCATCATTTCAGTGAATATATTCAGCAATATTATCAAAAGGATTCATTAATTCAATGATACTATTCATCAATATTAAGCATTTGTATTCTTCGTATTGATGAAGGCTTCATCAATATTATGAATATGATTTCATTCATGATATTGATAAATCCGATCATCAGTACGCGGAACAGGAACGCATAATGGTTAATGAACAGAAGTTTTATTGCATTATTGGTTTCTATGAATAATACCGATGAAAATATTCACCTAGAAATAGAAAATGCGTCATTACGAAAATCACCATTATTATATTATTACAATACTTATCCCAACAGTTCCATATTAGTACAGAAAGCGTCTTCCAAGATTCTGCATGTACCTGCTCCCAAATCATCATTTCTCATTTTGAATTTTTTTTTCAGAACCACTCCTTCTAAGCCTTTTAAAGAATAATTAAAGGAAAAAATAGATTTATATTTTAAATGCTTAGAAGTGTTTTATTTGAATTAAGGAGTTACAATAATAAAGTTGCCTTAAAATTTAAAATTATTTTATTAAGGCTCTGTACGATAGTACTTAGACGTGATGTTATATTTTTTTTTTTTGGTTCTATTGAGTCAAAATAATATTGAACAAAAACCCAAAAATGCGCGCAAGCAGCTGGGTATTGTAAGTCAAAAACAAAAAATATTTTAAGACAAATGTCTACTGCCCGGAGTAGTTTTTTTAAATTTTAGTTTGTATCCGTCTAGATACACATAATATTCTGGTTCATCGTCCTTTTTTAATGATAAAATAAAAGGTTGCACGGTGTTATGTTGAGTTTTTAAGAAATCCAAATGATTTTCAAATTTCTGAACACATTCTCCCTGGAAAATGAAAGCTTGTTGGGAGTCTTTTATCGTAAACCTTTGGACCGATTTCTGCTTTGATGTTGATTGTATAACAACTGGCCTCGTTTGAAAGAGATAACAGTGTACACTTCTAAGGAGACAGAGTACCGCATCTTCTATAGATAGCAAAAATATAAAGAGAAAAAGAGAATTGTAATTATGTTTAAATGACAACAAAGAAATTATATTTGGTGTTAAGTATAACTTTATTAAATATTCAAAAAAATGAAAGACATTTACTTTTCAAAATTTAAATTTTTACCTTTGTTTGCATCGCAGTCTGCGATTTGGGTAAGCATTTCGGTGGTTTTCTTGTCCATTATGTTCTCTATCAGGAACTGCTTAATCACTTTAAAATTGATTTCCCAATTCTCGCATATAGTTTGGCTTTCAGGGAACAAATGTTTAAAGTCTCTGTCAATCTATTAAAAAAAGAAGAGAGTTGCTTAATAAACAAAACTTATTAAAGATTAAGACTTTACCGCACGATAACCATTCAAATTCTTGTACTGCGGCCATGTCTTGAAAATCTCCTCCTGCGTTGAAGATTTGCGTATCTCCAGAAGTCGGTACTCCGTGCATGTATCCCATAGACTATTAAATTCATCAGCTGACAAGTTATCAGAATTTATACTTTTCACACAAGCTTGTGCATCAGGCTCTGCAACTGAAGAAAATTATTAAATTATTAGTTTATTTGTAAATTAAAACTTTATTCGCAATTGAAATGCAAAAGGAATTAATTGAAATTCACAAACATTTGATTTGCATGCAAACTCTCGAAAACGAAAACTCAAATAACGCAAGGCTTTTGTAAACTTTTAATGTGATGCAAAAAATTGATAAGAAAATATAAGCAACATGAAACTTATGAAATAATAAGAAATCATACCTTGAATTTCAATTATATAGGTATTTTTATAACTCCAAACCAAATATTTGTTTAACAATTCCTTTTTTTTATTTGTTTTTACTCGCGTGGATCACTACCTTCCTTAAGTTGAAAACAATGCATACTGGCTGAATCGTAAATGAGAAATCGCTGGCTCAATACTTAAATGTTCTATGTCATATAAAATTCACAAATAGGTTTTTTTATATCAAAATGTTCGTCTTTTTGTAGACTTTAAGAAAATATATGTTTTATTTTTTTTCTTCAACAAATGGCTTTTTTATAGCCCTAACAAACAGAAAAGATTCTTAGTTATGCTCAGTACTTAAACGTTCATATGCACCATAAAATAAATTAAATCAATAAGTAAATGATCGAAAAGTATTGGCAAATAGGAAAACCTCTATGGATATACTTTGATCTAGAATTTTGTAGTTTATATGTAATTTTTAAGCATAAATAAAAGTTTGTTACGGTCTAACAATCGCAGTAAGCATTTTTTGCTATTTCACTGCATATTTTATTCCATTTTTCTCTAATTATCCATTGCTTTTCATATGTCATCATATCATATTTAATTGAAAAGTGTTAATTAAATCGATATTTAAAACAGAAAAATGAAAGTAGGTCCTTAATTTAATTAAGTTTCTTAGCCGTTTTAATATTATAATATTTTTTTTAATAAATCATGTTATTTTGACACCAAATCAGCTTCGTTAAACTTTGCAAGCAATTACTATCTCTGAATAATGAAAACCTAACATAGAACATTAAAGTATTGAGCCAGCGTAATGTGAAACAAAACATTTAGGCCTATTCTGCCAGATCTGTTATTCTGCTATGAATTTTCTGTTATGAATCATAAAAGATGTTCACCATCAAAGATCTTTTATAATTTGTATTCAGGAGTTCGAACTTTTATGAAAGTCTGTTATGGAACTTCGAAAAGGAAATTTTTGTAGGAACAGCCCGAAATCTGCTATCAAAAATCAGCTGGTCTGCTGCAGGTAAATAAACTGTTTCGTCACTGAAAGTAACCTGTGGATTGGCGTTCGTTTTTCTATGGATTCTGGAATTTAATTAATTAATTAATTAATAATTTAATTTTTGCAAATCGGGATCATCAAATTTACTATAACTACTTAATCTTTCATGCATCAAATGTTTTGTGCTTTCGTGTAAAAAAAATAATTTCTTGTTTTGTGCAAAAATAATTTGTGTACCTAAATAAAAATGTATTCTTATTATATTTGTCTCCCTGTATGAACATTTCATTGACGAAATAAAAGATAAATACCAATTTTTACTCCATTAATTGAAATCTTTTATGATAAAATCCACAAAAATGTGTCTTTTATTCTTTTATGATTCATAAAAGATTCCGTAAAAGATTGTGGCATGCTGAATACCAAATATGCGGTTCGTAAAAGATTTGTTGAGAGTTTCGAACTTTTGAGAGCACTCATAGCAGATTTCTTAACAGATTTCATAACAGGTTGGCATGTCGAATACTAAAATTATATTTCATAAAAGATTTTTTGACAGCTCAAACTTTTATATAGAAATTCATAACAGAATAGCAGATTAACAGAATAAAAGATCTCGACGAAAAGGCCTAATTAACACATACCTAAGCTAAATGAGGAGTGATTAGTGACCAGGGATGTTCCCTGCAAACCAAACTGCAATAGTTTTCGAGAAAATATTACAACAAAAAAATGTATACCATTCGAACGAGTGCATACGACCTGCGACCATCGAATGTACCCCTGCAAACAAAAAAGTACTGTTATCAGCGATGTACTCTAAAGAAGTCGTTTGGTTTCCCCTGAAAAAACAATCAACGATTCCTTTTTGAACTGTGCGAAGAAGAAATTCAAAATGAATTGCAAAATGTTGTCTCTTTTTTAGTGTTGGTGCATGTCTATTTCGGTCGCACCAAACTACTTCAATGACGTACAGTTACAATGCTTATATTCGGAGTTCTACATTCGCAGCGCTCTGCAACTATAGAAGTACAAATATAACTTGTGGTATATATGCGTCAAAGACAAAGTGCACTACTTTTTTGATGCTTTGCTGTGTTAGAAAAAGATAGTGCCTTCACGTATTCTCATAAACAGAAGGTAGGAGCCATTATACAAATACTAAAGATATGGCACTGCGTATGATACAATAAAAAACGTCAAACTCCATTGCGTGTCCGTGACGTACAGCTCATAACGCACATGTAGAACGTAAACACGGAAAGGCGAAAACGAAAAGGCGAAAACTTAGTGCGTGTCCGCGTCGAAAATGCGCAGAACGAAACAAAAAATGAGAATTGGAAGGCGCTTGGTATATGACTGAGTTTTTTCCCAAGAGCCTATTGTTTTCCAGTGGAAACAAAGAAGGTACTTCTCTTAAGTACGTATTCCAATATAAATATAAATATTACGTTAACGCTGGACTTAATTCGTTTTAATCTTGAAACTTCATTTTTCATTTTTTGTTTGCAAATTATCCTTAACATTTTTTGGTTCTACTTCAATTTTACTTTTTTCTTTTATGAAGGATGTGTTCAGGACGACGATTGCAATGGAAAAGAATGCACATATTTCCATTCGAAAACGGCTTGCTGAGCTTCGTTCAGTTTCTTTTCGTCCTCTTTTCCCGATTTTTAAAATCTTGAATGGTTCTTTGTCATCTAAAGAATATTTAAAAGACACCTCACGTACCCTTTTTGTGTAGCGTAACCAGCGAACAGCTATCAAGGAAAATTAACTACCATCTACACCCATTTTTTTCCAGGAAAACTTGGACTTGGACAATTTTGCAAAATCATAAAAAATCTTCCCCTTTCATTTCTATGGCTTCCATCTTTGTGGCAACCGAGCCGACGAACTGAAAGCAGTCTCTTGGTGTATCTATTTTCACATATGTTTTTTTTCCGCTCGATAAGAGCATGATCGCTGTCGCATTCCATATGGGTATGTCCTGGTTCGAGGAACTTGTGATCTATTTGATCAACATTTTCTGAGTCCAATAGAAATAAAATAAACATTGCAGTTACGAAGGAATTTTTGTTCACTCCACAGCAAGAATCACTGTTAAATATTATTTCATTAGTTTCTTCTGGAATCGTCCTTAAAAGCTTGTTAAGGCAAAGGTAAAACATTTTTCATAAGTTATCTCCTAAGATCAGTCCTAATATAAAATGAACTTTGATACTGACATCATAGTCCGTTGAAATGTCTATTCCATTTACTTCAAGCTCTTTTATTTCATGAATTAAAATTGTCCAACATTTTTCATTCCCAAATGATTTTACATCCTAAGACTTAATAACTGCACCTAAGTAAATATTTTCCAGCTTTGATTCCTTTTAGACAAGGAAATGAATAATACACATTGCTCACTGAATGTTGACCACAATGCGAATCTAACGGGTTATTCACCTCAAATTCGTCATTATATAAAGAGTGTGGTATAAATAGTTTGCCTGGATACAGTTCACGTTTCTTTTTCCATAACTCTGCTTGAACAAAGGATTTTACATTTTGTGTGTTCAACGATTCAGTTTTTTTTATGTTTTCAAGAACATTAACTAACATACTTTTTCTTTCAAATACCTTTTTAAATTGAAAACGTAGTGGCATAACAAAACCTTTCACTTTGTTCGTATCATATTCTAAAGAACCATTCGAAATACGATATCAATGAATTCAACAATTGTGAATTCACGAACATCTTCCATTAAATGTGTAACGAACGTCATTGACCTAAAATATAAATTCCCTCAAAAGCCGATTCCTTCAACCTCCTTTCAACTCTATTCACCCTTCTGACCTAAGTCACAGGACTCTTAGGTCAAACTGGGCAATTTGACGAGAGGGTGTCTAGGCAAATTAATTATTTTACTCTGCGTCGGAAATTTAAAAAAAAAAATATATTTAACACTTTTATTTAAATTCTTTATTTATTCAAAAGTTCCGATACTGTTGAGAGCTTATTTAAAAATTCTTACCGCTTAGAGTTCAAACTTAAAGCTGATTTATCTTAAAAATATCTTTCATGACTGATCTGATGGATACAGTCATGATTTGGATTTACAAGCGCTTGTGGTTGGTGGTACTTTTTGTAGGAAGGCAATTCGGTGGTGGTTTTTGTAGTTTTTGTTCGTAGCGCGGTCGTCGATGGGCTTATGTGGACCGTCGATTGACATGCAATCGGTTCGTCACATCCAGTTGTCTTAGATGCAGTGGAGGTCCTTTGTTCTGCTCTTAGTGCAACAGACGGTGGCTATTGTGGAACTTCGATTGACACGGCTCGTCACAACCAGCCGTACATGCAACCAAAGGGCGCAAATTGTAGCTAAGCGGACGACAATCGATTGGGTGGTGGTTTATGGCGAAAATTTTGTGTTTTGCAGACGACGATGATGGTGTCGCTGGTGGTGACGGTAGCGACTTCTAGAAACGAGGTGCTTTTTATGGTGGCAGAAAATTGATCTTGATGTGCGGACGACGTTTTTAGGAGTTGCACATGGTGAAAAAGGCTTTTTTGTGGAACTTCGACTGACATCTCAATCGGATCCCGATTTAGATTTGCCGAATGAGGCTGATTTTCGATGGCTATATGTGTACTCACTCTTCACTTACGAATTTTCTTTTTTTTCGCACCGTGATTTTTTTTTACCACGTGACCTGATCTGAGGTTAAAAATGTAATGGCAGAAAACTAGAATTTTCGATGTCTCCCTTCTTTTTCCATTTCCGTTTTTTCTCTCATCCACTCGTTTCACTTCCATCGCCTCGCTGTTGCTATAATTTTTGACGTTTGGTAGGTTTGTTCGTTTGCCTGGTTATTGGTTTTAAGGCTAAAACACAATCGAAGTTATGGTTTCTAGAAATGTTGCTCCTTTATCCATTGAAACAAGCGATAATCAGTATTTGAAAATTTAAATAGATTTTTACATTGAAGTAATAAATCTTCTATGTCGGTATGTATTTGTTGGGAGGTTGTATGATGATTTTATGGACAGAAAAAGATTTCATCATATTGAAGAGTGGATCTATGATGTACTGCTGTATATATGTGTTTGTATTTTGTACACATATTTTCTGAGGAAATTGTTATTGCTATGCAACTTCAATGTGAAAACCGAGGCACATTTTAAAAATCATTATTCAAATTGTACACTGGGAAAATCTTCAGGTTTTCTGATAAATTTGTACTCGTATTTTGTCAATTTGAAATGGAGCTACTTGTACATTTATTTCATTAGACACTTTATGATTTCCCATGTCTTTTGAAGTTTCCCAAATTCTGAAAAGTTTGGTAACAATATTCTTCGACGCATTTAACAGTTGTGTGTGCTTTTATGTCATGAGAGTTTTTAAAATGATAAATAAGCAATCTTATTATATGAAACTCTTTTTCACAAAAATGAAGCAGATCATGTTTGAAATGGTACTTATCTTATCTGTTTCGAAAGATTGCTTGATTCTACAAGCAATTTGAAACACGAAACAAAAATTATAATGCCACCGCCGCCGCACCGGTGATTTTTAATTGACTGAACGACGAGGGTTAATCTAGAAAAGAAGCTAGCCAAAAAAGTTGAAAGCGTATGAAATGATACTAAGTTGATCAGTTTCAAAAGTTTTTTTTTTTTTTTATTTGAAATTGATTTAATTGGATGCGATATTATGTAGGTATCTCAAAACGAATATAAATGTTAATCAAGAAAAAAAAAGAAACAGCTAACAAATGACCAACGTATGAGATGGTACTTATCTCATCTGTTTCGAAAGATTTTTTTGTATTTAAATACTGATTAATTCTGATGGGTCATACATAATGTAGGTACCCAAAAAGGAACGAGAGATTTAAACTAATAATGGAAAAACTTACTTTGATTCATATAGCACGTTGGATTCTACAAGCACATTGCAACACGAAACAAAAATAATGCCGCCGCCCCGCCGGTGATTTTTTCTTGATTGATTGACGAGAAAGAAAAAAAAAATTTCACAATGTACTTTTACATTGCCACAAAGTACTTTGTACATTGTACAGTGTACTTAGTACATTGTCGCAATGTATTTATGACATTGGAACATTGTTTTTGTACAAACAATTTTGAGGTGATGATTTTTTTTTTTCAGAATTCCTTATCCTTTGGCTCTATGTACATGTACATTGACACAATGTACTTGTACATTGGGACGGTTTACTATTTACATTAATATAATGTATTTATTGCAAGTAAAAAGGAAATTATTTTGATAAATTATAAAATTCCGTTCGAAAAGACATATTATTCTAAAATATTTAAAAACAAGCAAAACAAGAAATTAAGTATTTTACATACTTACTACAGCAATCCATGGCGCAGCCACTGGAGGTTTTAATTCATTCAATACTGTTCCAATTTGTATAAAAAATAAAAATTAATAAAAATGAATTGGATTTATTTTTTATAGGTTGCGTACCGGAAAATGTTGAACAAATTAATATTTTCTTTGAAATGATTGCCAATAGCATTCAAAATCTCTATTTCGTCATTATAGGTTAAAGGTGTCTCATTTTTTTTTTTTTTTTTTGGAAAAAAGTTTAGCTAGAGTTGTTTTTTCGTTGACGTAGTCAGCTTGAATTAATTTTTGATAATTGCTTTCGTTCAAAAAGTAAGTAAAGGGCCAGTTACTTTTAATTATTTCAATCGATGGATACGACTCCTGGTTATTGAAATATTACCTTTTCACTGGAAAGCAGTCCTCCATATAAAGAATACCTTAATACTTTTTATTTATGTTCAATGCTTTTTTTAAATTATTTTTTATGCTTTTAATCATTTTTTTTTTTAAATATTTTATTCACTTCGACAGGCACTTCGATGTGACTGATTCTTTATCTTTATTCTTTCGTTTTCCTGTGGGGCGCATCATTACTAACTCCTTCACGAGAAAAGAAGAAAAGAGATACAACCGAAGGAGATGAATTTTTTTTCTTCGCTGTTACATTTCAGCACTCTGCTTACTCACAAATGGTGATGGTGAAGCGAATTAGAACAGTAAATGTTACTTTTTAATTAATAATGTTGGATGAGAGAAAATTACGATACACCCCACTCAAGAGTGTATTACACAGACGCAATAAGGATATGCTGACAATGTTTAACTCTCTCTCTTTCAGCACTCTATTGAGTATTCAACAAATCGAAAGGAATAATTTATATTCAACAAAAAATGTTGAATTTGTTTAAATTCCGATTTAAATGAAACTAGAACGACTTTAATTGTGGGAAAATTATGTAAAAAACCCATATTTATTAATCTCCGTTTCTTCGGTTTTCAAACATGTCTATCACGGTCAGAGACCGATCAAGAACTGAACTATTAACATTTCATTTTACAAGGGTATATAAAACGGCTCGGATGGCCAGTGTTGACATACGTAACAGAATTATAGAAAAAACGATATTCCTTAGGCACGCAGAGACAAACAATTATGTTGAAATTTTATCTCCGCTTCCACTTTTCAGCACTCTTTTGAGTATTGAACAAATCATACGAGATTTTTAACCGGGATATTTTATTTTCACCAAAAACTGCTGAATAAAAGAAAAAATTGATATCCCGCAAAAAAAAATTATTGTTGAAAATTCATCTCAGCTCTTAATTTTAAGCGATCTATTTAGAATCCAACAAATGGCTAGGAGTTTTCTTCAAAAAGTGTGTAATTATGTTGAAAATTCAACGTAAATTAAACAAATGTGTAATTTTCAACAAAAAACTGTTTACTTTTAAGCAGATTTTTATTTTTATTATACTTTTTTTTGTTACTACAATAAAAGTAGAAAAGCTAAACCGGTGCTGAAAAAGTTATAACTTATTGTAGTAAATTTACGACGATTTCTAAGAGTGTAGGGGCTCCGATGAACACGTGAGGCTCCGGTTACATACTCAATCATGCTGGGACCGAGAAATTCTGCAACCAAAATTCAGGGCAGCAATCAACGGATTTTCCAGACAGCAAACAATAAGCAGTTCAAAACGAGCGATGATCATAACGATGAACAATTAGATTGCTGGTCAAACCAAGAAACACGTGGGAACAAAAAAATCGTGGCGGCCCAGTGCTCTGCTGGCAACCTGTGACCGCCAGAAAACCAAGGGTGCCGGGGCAGTTATCCTATATAAAATGTACACTTTCTTCAGAATCTCAATTTTCAGGGTCTCAGTTTATCACATCCAAATAACAAGAAAAAAATAGATCCCGCCGGTTCTTTACACTGATAAAAAAAGGAGTCATAAAAATGTAAGTTTAAGACTTTAAAATCAATCTACCCACCCGGCTTACACAAAATCTTTTCAACTAGACCAACCGTTGTTTCATCTCTAGCTTCAAGCAAGGTTTGGAAAAGATCTGCTTCAATGTCCACTCTTTGAGGGCACTTCCCTGAAAATGTTGCAGCTCTTGATATCTGATCTTTTGCACGTGTTAGAAAGTCAGTTTGGGAAGCCTTAGAAAGTTTGCAAACTTTCTGAAATCCAATAAGTTAGAACAACCCTAACTCAGCAGAACCACCTCTCCTCTTAAACTGTTCTCCCATTTGTCTGCTAGTCTGAAGCTCATGTCGTCATCCAGCGCAACAAACACAAATCCTTCTTTTGGGTTCCTCAAACTGCATGAAATAGCAACTTCTTTGCTGTTCCGTCAGACATGCCCAACCACTTTCTAATGCTAAAATCAATTTAACATGCGTCTGCCCAGAATCTTAAGGAACTTATTCCAGAGATATTCTGCATCTGTGCCGTGCCCCGAATTCATGACAAGGATTTTTAACTTTGATTTGTGTACCAGCACCAACACATTGTTGAAATCCCGCGATTTTAAAAAAATTTCCTTTTCACCTGCCTATTTCCCCAGCATCAGGAGGAAGCATTATGAACTGGCTCGCCTTCGATGACAAGGCTCTCACAAACTTTTTTACACAAATGCTGACTGATTGTTGTGAAATGTTTTGGCAATCCCCTGAAGTAAATAATCAAACGTTTGAAAGATCATGCACGAAAAGATCATACATACATGTAAAAGAATAATGACATCATTTATTTTTTTTATTACCGACGTCCTTCTGATATGAACCTGTAGCCAGATATCTGATTGCTGTAAGGGCTTTTATTTCAGTTGAAATTGCCCTCCTCTGTTGGAATGTGAGGTAAAGATCGGGCAAAATCAATTATACACCTCGTAGTGGACTTATCAAACCTTAAATTGTTTTTATTTTACAAAATGACTTACTGGCACAAAAAAAAACTTACCTGTAATGCCGAAAAAAAACTTTGTCGTCATAGGCTGCGAATGGACCGATCCTTTTCCTGTACATTTTCGTTCGGCGAAATTGTGCCAACACGTCCAAAACGTTGATGTCATTAACAATATTTTGATCGTCGGAACTCTTAATAATTTTGTACTTTTACAGCCATATTATTGATAAATTGTAAAACTAGAAACTAGTCTTGTTTCGAGTTTTATCAAAATTGATTAAAAAGAAATGAGTCAATAATATGACCGTTAATAATTTCACTTGAAAGTTTAAAAAAAGAAATCTTTAAACAACCATAATACAAATAAACCTATAATTCTAAACGCGTACATTTCCAATGCAGATAACTATTCGTCATTAAATTTTAGCTGATTTTTCAATTTGGTGTGGAAATAACCACCGGTAAGCTGATCCCGATCTTGGAGACAAAGTTTGTAAGGTTTTAAGTCGCTTTTCAGCTTTACAACAATTCTGTATCCCAACTGGAATACGACATAAATGCGTCAAATTGCTTGTCTTTATCTACCTCTTCTTCTGTTACCCAGTATAGACAGATGTTATGTACTTCCAACCAAACTAGTATTTGTTCTTAAAATATTTCGGCACAAGAATGGGTGGAATTCAAAACTTTGCTACATTACCTGATTTTTTTTTTTAAAAGATTATAGTATTTATTTAAAACAAAAAAAAATTTTATCTTAACCAGGGTCTCGCAAAAATCCGCTTGCAATCAATCCGAAAAGCATGTGTACATTTTCATGTATTTTCCCGATCAGATTCCGAATTTTCAATTTTGATTTTGAACGCCATGATACAAATACCCCTAGTACGTTTTTCGTTCATGGGCGCATTATGAGCTGTCCTGAATTCTAAACGCGTTCATTTTATATTTAGATAATTATCCCTCATTACAATAAATGTTGTCTTCGAATGCTGAACTGGTTTTTCAATTTGGTGTGGAATATCCCACTGGAAAGCCTATCCCGATCGTGAAGACAAAGTTTATAAGGTTTTTGACCGCTTTTCAACGTTTAAGCCAATTTTAAATAAAGTCTGCATCCCAACTGGAATATGACATAAATAAATATCCTTTTTACGCCCAATTCCAAAGGTTCCAGCATATATCAGCATGCAAAAAGACAGCACAAAAAATGGTGCAGCAGCAAATCATGAGCAAACAAATGACCTCCAAATATGAAAGAAGTTCTTTTATAATTTACTTTTTTATTTAGTTTTTAGTAATTATTTAAGTAGATTTAGGGTTTAGTTTTAAGTTTAACATAAGTTTTAAGTTAATTTTAAGGAAAAATAGAAAAAAGCTGCCGAAAGGGCCAAAGTGAGAATGAAAAAGGAAGAGCTCACAAGGTAGTGTACCATTGTGAAGTTGGTTACGTTCCACCAGCTGAAAACACAGTCCACAATCCAGTATTTGGATAATGCGCGAAACAGATTAAACCAGCAACGGCACCAGCACCGTCAACAGCAAACAGCACGCTGGCCAGCAAATATTTTTCAAACACATTGCCACCAGCACCGTCATTTCCATCTGTTTGACATTTTGTATCAGGATAATTTTCTTTATTCGTATATAATATTTCACGATAAGCAAGCGAACATGATCGTACCGTATCAATATATGCTAAATTTAAGTCTCGTTATTATTGCGTTTTTGTCTTATTGAAATTTAGTTAATCTCGCAAATAATGCAAATAAAAGGAAACGTGTTTGGACTAGAGAAATATACGACAAAAATGAAAGAGAAATGCATGGGTTTTACAAGAATGTTTTTGCAGTCATGAAGGATCGTGATAGTGACCAATTTCACAAAGCTTGCAGGATGGGTGTTCCCCAATTTGAAATACTTCTTTCTATACTCAATGATAAACTCACAAAAAATTCACCAAGAACTCAATCCAAGCAGAATGCCGTCTTGTTCTTACTTTGATGTAAGTTTAATAATAAAACATAATAATTTAATAGATATTGTATTGACATTCCCAATATATAATAGTTTTTTAGCACAGTCATCATCGTGGCAAACCTTAGCTTGGGCATTTCGTATGGGAGTTTCGACAGTGCGTGAAATCATCTTGGAAACATGTGAGGTGATCTGGAATGAGTTACATGAAATTTACTTGTCACCACCCTCTTCAATAAAATGGAAGCAAATAGCGATTGACAACTTCAACACTTCTGGTATGCCAAACTGTGTCGGTGCCATCGACGGAAGGCATATCAGGTTCAAATGCCCACCACATTGAGGCTCCCTGTACTACAATTATAAAAATTATCACAGCATTGTCTTATTAGCTGCATGCGACAGTAATTATTGCTTCACTGCGGTCGATATTGGTGCATACGGGAGCCAAAGTGATGGTGGAATATTACAAGCTAGTGGTTTTGGGAGTAAAATCTTACACGGTGATATGAATTTGCCAGCCGATGAAGTTATCCCTAACTCGGACGTTTTATTTCCATATTTTTTTGTAGGAGATGCAGCCTTCCCACTCAAAAAGAATTTAATGAGACCATACTCACGAAAAAACCTGACGAAAGATCAAGAAACTTTCAACAAAAGGCTTTCATCCGCACGTGTTAAAATTGAAAATATTTTTGGGATAATGACTACTAAATGGAGAGTTCTACTTAACTCAATTAACTGTTTCCCTCAAAACGCAGAAAAAATAGTTAAAGCCGTTGTTGTGCTGCATAATTTCGCTAAAATGAATGATCCTATTGTCCCGTAAACAGTGTTGGTGACTTGAATGAGAATTTAGATATACCAGGTCTTTGGAGTAAAAACAAATCTTATATCCCACAGTGTAGATTCTTCACAAGGTTCAATGCTCCCCAAAGTGCGTTTGCCTTAAGAGATACACTAATGGAATAAATATGCCACCAAAAACCTCAATAATGCATAATCAAATAAAAAACAAAATATTAAGTGTATGTATATAATATACTTTGTTTTTAATAAAACATTAAATACTTATAAATATAAAAATAAATAGTTTTATTTCACAACAGCCTTGCTTTGCTTTTGCAGTCTTTGATCATTAAAATGTAACTAAAAAAAAATAAACATTTTCTCATGTAAAGCAAACAAAACAATCAAAATTAACATTTGAATAATAAATGTACATATAGATACATATATGTACATGCATATGTAACTACGGTCTAAGAGTATTATGTTTCTTGATTTCATCCATTATTATCCTGGACACTTCGCTTTTAATAAAAGCCTGGGAAGACACAGGCAGATTTGCTTCCTGAACCTGGATTGATGCGGACGTAAAAAATAAATTCAGAGAATGGACCTTGAAAAGATTCCTTCACCATTTTCAACACCTCAGTCATTTCCTTGTGGGCATTATCAATGTTCGCATTTCGCTCGTCTTCGAGCAATCGTTTATTTTTTGCCTGATGGGTTGCATTTGGATAGCTTGAACTTAAAGTCTGTGTTTCATGATAGCTCGGAGATGGTATTAATGTATCTTGTGATGGAAGAATGTATTCATTTTCTTCGTCTCCCAAATCAACCTCAAACAAATCATTGAAAGATTGGTCATCCAATGCCTTACAATTTTGGGTATCACGTTGGGTATCATGTTGGGTATCACGTTTGTAATTTCCTATCGTTCTAAAATAATTTGTATTTAATTGGCTAATTTATAAAACTATAAAATATTTTTACTTCTCGTTTGATGCAGGGATATCGTCCAAGAACCGCATCAGTTCGGTAAATTTCCAATGTTTTTTTGGGGAAAGTGCACCACTGCCACTAGGTTGAAACTTTTTTTTTTCCCGGACATATCGGTCTCGCAATGTGCTCCATCTTTTTTTAACTTGCTGAACTGGAAAATAAAATTAAGTTGAATAAAATTGCATGCAATAAGAATATTAAAATAGACAAACCTGGTAAACTCAGAGAATCACTATCTATCCACTTTTTTTTTCCTATGCGTCTATGTTCTTATATGATTTTCTTGATTTATCGAAAAGGAACGAATTTTCTCTTACACGTTCTATCAATTTTTCTTCCATTTAAGCGCGAAACATATAATTTATATTAAAATCAAACAATTTAGCAAAAACACTAAACAAACACAGCAACAAGTTCAATAATTTTTTTTTTTTGCAGTCTGGTGCAACTGGTAAACGTAGTGGTAAAGTTGACAGCATTGCACCAGCAACAGCAAATTTAGGACTTTGGCCTAACGGCGCTGTTGTCGTTGCTGGTGCTGGTGTAATGTATGTTCAGCAATTGAAATACATTGGTTCTAAAATAATGGCGGCCGCTGTTGCTGGTGACGGTGCTGGTGCTGGCTTAATCTGTTTCGCGCATAAGGCTTGTTGGTACCTATTGAAAAAATAAATTATAATTTCCATGGCCATGTCAATCAATTTGATATTGACATTTGAATTTTTTTCTGTTCCAGAAGGAATGGTTTTTTTTTTGGAAATATTTTTAAATTGTTAGATACTTATCAATTCATAATTTTTATAAAAATTTTAACTTACGTTTTCAAACTCAATGGAGTCGAAATAACGACCACGACACTCTTGGCAATTAATATATACTTTATTTTTATTCTAGGGTTGTAGGTATTTGATTTATAATAATGTTTACACTTGTAATATTTTAATTAATCAGTTAAAACTAGGGAGATTGTGGGACCTGGCCGATTGTTACGTCTGTTTTGTTGCACTTTATATTCAAGACTGAACTCTTCGTTCTTTTCATAAGGAAAAGACGGATTGAGTGGAACTAAGAAAATGGAAAGAATGGGCGGGGCACGTATTTGTTTTATTCTGTTCGTTCGTCATGTCCATGTCTCGTTCGTTTGTCATAGGGTGTTTTGTAGGATGGCAAATCCTACATGTATATGTAGTTTACTGACGCCGAACCGCTCAGGGCGGAAAGCAAGCTCGTTTAGTAGGGAGATTCGTATTTTTGGAAATACCTTCTTTTGAATAATTTTGTATGGATTTATGAGTGAATATTAATAGAAATGTTGTCTTAATAAGGGAAAAATATGATTTCACAATCCCTCGGCACAAAAATGTTCATTTATTCGTATATATATAACTTTTTGCCGCCAGCATTACGCATATGGTCAGGTCATGTCATCGAAAGGAATTTTTTGTATTGATTTAAGACTGAAAATTAATAGAAATTTCGTCTTAATAAGGGAAAAATGTGATTTCAAAATACCTCGGCACAGAAATTCGTATACATATAAAACCTGTTGCCGCCAGCATTACGCATGGTCATTGCATCTAAAGGAATTTTGTTGCTAATACATAGAAATAAAAATAACTTACATTTTAAAATTTTTTTGTTGCTCCTTTTCGATTTCGTGTAATAATAATACATAATACAATAATTTGTATTTTAAAAATTTATTTAAAAAAACTTTATAATTTATAACACTTTATAATTTTGTTCGACTTCTTTTGTTCTGGTGCGGTTGTGGTGGCTTGCTTTTACTAACTAAATGACTCGTTGCTCTTTGGAAGTCGGCGTCAATAAATTGTTTCGTTAAGTTCCAAAAAAAAAAGCTTTTTCACATTAAGAGTGTTGCTAAGCTCCGTTTACACTGCCAAATTGCAAGAATTTTTCATTTTTTAAGCTAGGAATTTGATAATTAATAAATGGTTTATTAAAATTAATAAACAAGATTTTTATATAAATCAACGGTTTAATTAACGAAATTAACGATTAATTAATTTAAAAAAAAAAACAAGTTACAGCTATCTGACGCTTCGTTCAATTTGTAAACAACCGTTTGGAGGATTATAAACTGTTTATTGTCATAATAAATAGCGTAGTTGTGGCAATTACTGGGTTTGTTGAAATCAATTAACATAGAACTTATTTTTTTTTGGAATATATTGCCGACTTATACCACGTGTTCACTCGGAAAAAAGACAAAATTATGTGAAAATTTGCAAACTTAAGGCTCCCCCAAACCAACGCGGAACATTCGCTGTGCAGGCGGAATTATTCACAATGATAACAAAAATGACAAATAAACAATGCTTAGCAACAACAAAAACTGCCGCCGAGTCGGCAAATGTGCCGCTTTCGCGTTGGTTTGGGAGAGCCTTTAAGGTTAGACCGCACTAGGCGGAACTACACTGCAGCGGAACTGCGCGTCACAATAATTTGTATGGAATTTAATGAAGTTCAGTTGCCGCTTAGTGCGATATAGTTCTTACAGTTTCGTACAAATAATATTTTGCCGCGTCGTGAAGTGTAGTTCCGCTGCAGTTGTGTGCGGTCTTACCTTTAATTGAAAAAAAAACGTTTCACATTAGTAGGATGGAAACTAGGTACAAATTGGATATACCTAATTATACGATTGTACTTGAAAAATAAGTGATAACAATTTTTTTTTTATTATTACTGATGATTATTTTCGAACAAAACAACCCGAAATTCCATGAATGTCAAAATAACGAATGGAAGTATGTACGTATTTTTGCGAACCATGTAATCATGAACGTTCATGCCTGTCAAAAAGGAGAGAGACGAAACAACCGAAAAAACGAATCGTGTAATCAGACTCTTATACGATCGCACTCACTGTGTCAGTCATAGATAAACCATTATAAAGATACAAATCCTTCGTACGTTCCATAATGACAGCCAAGGATTTGTATATTTACAATGGTTTATCTATGGTGGCAGTTGAATTGAGTCGAAACCTTTGAGTATATATAATATGGAGTGCTCGTTTTCATTCCAACAACGTAACCATCATAGGGTTTTTACAACAACACCGTCATGGCTGTCAGCTGTCAAAATACCCGTTCTGTATTGAGACCGCCACCTATCATAGACTCAAGTACTACAATGCATTAGGGATAGGAACGAGCACTCTATATTATATATACTTAAAGGTCGAAACCTAACTATCTCTTATTATACATTTTCTTTAAAGTGTTGAAGTGAGCTTAATGCTGGATTTACATGTATCTTTGTCTGCAAAATATGAAGAAAAGTATAATGGGACAGTTGTATTCCATAAATCCGAGCGTGTGAAAGAGAACCACCAAGAAGATGAACATATTCGTCTTCATATCTGCATTATGGCGCTTCCTATAATCTGAATGCACGAAGATCTTCTACATTTTGGTGTTCCCTCTTTATCCAACAAATGTAAATTTTCATTTTGCATCCCCCTTTGTTTTTTTGCAGAGTCAGATGAAGATATTTGTAAATCCACCATAAAGCTTCCTTCGAACCTTTGTATACATGTTTTAAGTTGAAATGAGTTTGGTAAGACTGATTATTGTAAGGTGGTAGAAGAAGGTGATCAGCGGTAGGCGATGTGATTTTTAGAAAAAAGTGTGAACTCTGCCTGCATCAAGCTAAAAAATACTACGAATCAAACTCTTCGTTAAATTTTAACAACCGATTAATTATTTTTAATAAACTGTTTATTATATATATTAATGGTTAATTAAAAACACACCTATCTCCAACAGGCATGGTGGTTACAATTAGCTTACATCACTATTATTTACAAAATAATAAGAAAGCCCAAGAGATGCCAACGATCGATTAACACAATCATGAATAAAAATACTCAATAAAGGCTTGTTTTTTTGTTTCGTATTAGAATTTAATAATAATTTGTATGAAATTTTATGAAGCGGCCCCTGAACTTTATGAAATTTCATACAAATAATTGTGACGCGCAGTTCCGCTGCAGTGCAGTTCCGCTTAGTGCGGTCTTACCTTTAAAATGTATTACCTATATATATAGAATTAGAGAAAATTATAAGGCTGGTTTTCATCGAGCGCTCATAACTTAAGAGCCTAATAAACCTATTCACGAAGCAATATTAGTGAACATTTACGAGCGCTCGCAAAAGATATGAGTGGTCTCAACCACTCCTAAGTTACGAGTGCTCTCTTCGAAAAGTTGTCCGAAAACTTTCGCAATAAAACGTCCCTTCTCACAAGCTGAACAGAAAAAAGTATGTTCATTTGATACACCTAATTCGACATCATGATATTTCTGGGTATTTCTATGACGTCACCGCCCACAATTATCTTTTGTTATTATTTTGTGTTTAAAGTGAAGTCATAATTAAAGCATTCAAAAGAATTGTTTCTAGACGATAATAGATTATAGTGTTAAATTCTCAAAAAAACTGCTATCCTTCAAGCAAAATCACGGACCCTAAATTCTCGGTTCAATAGGGAATCACTTTGGACTCCAAAAAACCTGAGTGTCACACACTCGAGAGTATTTTTTGTATGCACAGAGTATTTTTTGTATGCACTGAGAAATAGAGAGAGCATAAGTTTTTTCGTTTTAATTTCACAGTTTAATTTTACTGTTTGGGAATGTTTGGTTGACTCTCTTTTTCGAACACTCGCTCCCTTTTTCGAACACAGAAAAATACTTATGAATGGTTGGTGAATAGCACAAATAATTTCCAACTTATGAAGCTCATAAAGTTAAGAGCAGTTTATTAGCGCTCGGTGAATACCAGCCTAAAAGACATCATATAAACTCTAGGACCCTTGCTCTTAACACGCCGACTCCACTTGATATCTGTATCGCCAACTAGATCTCTGACATAAAAATCAGAGTTTTTCTTTTTTTCTTCGCTGGGCAGGTATGTCTTGACATCTCTCTGACAAACGTCAAATGTCAAACAAATAAAAAATTTCTTTCACAGTTTTTTGACTTTTCTTGAGAAATTCGTTTGTTTTTGCTTAATTTAATAATATTTTTTCTTGTCAAAAGAATAATAATAGTTATATACCTACGGTTGGTTTAGGGCGATGGCGAAAAGAATGCGTGAACATGATGCAATTCGTACACCTAAAGCTCTGCAAGAGTTGGAAGATCTTGAAGAGTTAGAAATGAGCGAAGAGCAGGAAGCTAAACGGAAACATCGTTTTTGGATTAATCCTTTTCTTACACTAAGGGACGCCCATGACCTCGAGCAACATTTGCTCAAGGATTTACTCTGGGATCAAGGACAAGAGTATCAAAATTTCTGTAGGATGTCCATCGACAGATTTACCGCGGTTCTTATTCTGGTAGGAATGCAAATAACTTTTTTTAGTTTGCTAATTTATTTATTGCAGGTTGAACCGTTAATAAAAAGGCAAGACACGAGTATGCGATTTGCAATCACACCGAGAGTGCGGCTTGCGATTACTCTTAGGTACATTGGAACTGGTGACTCCTATAGATCGTTGGAGTTCTTATCAAGGGTGTCCCGCAAAACAATTTCAACTTTTGTTCCAAATGTGCTGAATGCAATATATAATACTCTTCAAAGTGAAAACATGAAGGTTGACAAAAACTCAGTGCATTTGAAATGTTATGTTCTTTTTTGATTCATGAAATATTTTCCATTCAAGACTACTACAACTGAAAGTGAATGGTTGCAAGTTGCCAACGATTTCAATAGGTTTTGAGATTTCCCAAAAAAATCACTTAGTTTTTTATAATTGTTTCTCGATTTTCGTTGCTGTGTAGCAAACACAGCAACGAAAATATAACTTTTGAGAGTTTCAAAATAATGTCATCTTGTAGAAAATTTTATAATAAAGAAATTGGTTTAAGGTGTCTTTTTTCCTAAATGGCATATTTTCGGAGTAATATAAGAAAATATGAAAAAATGCAGGGTGATTTTAGTGCATTTTTTCACTCTTTGATTTTTCCTCCAGTTAGCACACCATTTGGAGCTGGAGCAACCCTATATTATCATTACATATATTATATCGGATCGAATCCCATCAAAATCTCGTCTACTATATGTTACGGCACTTTCGATGTTTAATTCTCCTAGTCTATAACCTTATTTTACTTTTTATAGATAACACCAGCTCATTTCTAGTTTGTATTGCTTTAAAATTCAGCTTCGGCTTCCTGCTGGGGCCGTATTACGAATTACGAAACGATAGGCAAAAAAAAACGATAGTACCCAAGAAAACGATAGTCATGTCCTGACTAAACCGATTATGATTTACGAGAATGGATGTCTGAAAATAATGCCAGATAAAATAAAAAAAAACTGCAGAACCAGACAAACATATAAATAAGTGACAACAACATAAAGTTGCTTAATTGGCAAGCTATTAAAATTATTCAAGTAGTGAAGGAAATTTGCCAGCTGATCAATTATTTTACCAAATTTTATATGCAGCAGAAAAAAATGTTTGGTTTCATCACGTTAGTTTTGATAACAATCCGACATTTATTTTTACAATCTTTGCCAAAATTCCCTGAAATTAGAAATCATAAAATTATAAAACACATTGAAATCCGTTTAGATGGTATAAATATATATCTTTGTTTATTTTTTTTTACAATGAACACAGTTTTTCAAAATCACTTATTTATATCTAGAATTTAAAGATAAAAATTTTTTAAAACTCATCAAATAAATCTGAGTTTATCATTGCATTTTGAAGAAGATCATTTCCTTCCGCTGAGCTTGATAAGGATGAGTGCGAAACTATACTTCTTCGCTGTAGCGACTGAATAACATGCCTCGACAGAACTTGTTGTAATTCAGCCATAGCTTCAGCTGCCTCGATGTTGCTTAATTCTTCCAGCTGACTGGCCACACTGCTCCCAAAACTTTCATATTTAGTTTTTCGTTCTGCAAAAAAAGTTAAAAACTTTTGAAATGCACAAAATAGAAGTCATCTTATTAAGCAATTGTTTACCTGGACGAGAATTTGTATTTTGTACAATGGCAGCTATGGCGTCCTCGTATCTTGCACTTCGGGCGCTCGATGATGATGTGGATCCCCCTCGCCAGCCCGATGACTGCCTCCCCGATGCAATTTGCATTGGTGCAGATGTTGATTGGGAAAGAGCAAGAACATCAGCAGTTGCCTGCACACCCTCCGCAGCCTCTTCAGCCTCTACAGCCTCCACAGCTCTCTCAAGTGTATCGTCCTGAAATTTTTTTTGTTCGTTTATAATTTTTATGAAGTTGTTTATTTCTTACCAGTGAGAGATTGTTCTGTGTTTTACGCAGCACAATAACTCCATCCAGGAATGAAAACTCACTGAAATAAAAAAGGTGAGACTTATAAACTTCCTCGTTTCCAGCACCAGAATGTTGAGAATCTGCAATTTTTTTTTTCAGCCACATAAGCTGAGCGAAAATTTTTAACTTTTTTCTTAACATCGAACACTTCCTTGTTCATTTCTTGGGATATGGATGCCCAAGCTTAATTTTTTAAGTCGTTTCTCTTGTATAGGTTGCTTTTGTAATTCCATAAGCACTCCTTTTCCCTATACAAGTTTATCAGGAGCTTGGTTTCGTTTTGGGAAAGTTTCCACTCACTCATAATTGTAGCTGTTTAAAAGGATTTTTCAAAAACTGATTTCATATAAAAATGTGTAATTACCTGATTTAATCCTTTTAAATATGAATTTAATAAAAAAAACTCCAAATGCCGAATTTTTTTTAAATAAGTAACTTTATAAGCCAAATGAATAACTGTCGCAATGAGAGAAACAAAATAATGACATTAGGATGTCATCCACACACAAAAAAGGAAAAAAAAAACTCAAACGTCAAATTTGATATCAGACATCGATGTCAAAACAAATTCGCAGAGAGAGATCGCTAACATCATATCATAAGATGAAACAACGCGACTCCATTAGACTTTTCATGTCAGGATGAGTATTCTGAGAGAAATTATCTCTAGTGGAGTCGGCCTGTAAGAACGAGTTGTAACTAATGGTGGGATGCAAAATTTAAATTAACATGTGTTGGATAAAGAGAGATCACAAAAATGCAGAAGATCGTACATGCATATTATAGGGAGTGCCATAATGCAGATATGAAGACCAACATGTTCATCTTCTTGATGGTTCTCTTTCACACGCACGGATTTTTGGCATACATCTGTCCCGCTCTACTTCATATTTGCAGACGAAGATATAAGTAAATCCAGCATAAAGGTTAGACCGCACTAGGCGGAACTGCACTGCAGCGGAACTGCGCGTCACAATAATTTGTATGAAATTTTATGAAGTTCAGTTGCCGCTCAGTGCGATATAGCTCATACAGTTTCATACAAATAATGTGTTGCCGCGTCGTGTAGTGTAGTTCCGCTGAACTAACCCTTATGGTTTTAACTATTTGTTTAGTCAAAGAAACAATTTTATTCTTGCCCAATCTTCCGCATAAAGTTTTTTTTATATAAGGTTGGGATATAATGCTTTAGAATTCCCTCTTAAAAATATTGTTCACTACCACAATAAACGGTAAATTATTTTTTAATAACTAAAGTTTATTGCGACAATAAATAAAGTTAAAAGAAATAATAAACAGTTTATAAATTTTAGAATTGACCTCTTAATAATGTTGTTCATAACCACAATAAACGGTTTATTATTTTTTATTAATCAAAGTTTATTGTGCCAGTGAATAAAGTTATACAAAATAATGAACAGTTTATAAATTTTAGAATTGACCTCTCAATAATGTTATTCATTACCACAGTAAACGGTTTATTATTTTTTATTAATCAAAGTTTTTCGCGTCAGTGAATAAAGTTATAAAAAATAATGAACAGTTTATAAATTTTAGAATTGACCTCTTAATAATGTTATTCATTACCACAGTAAACGGTTTATTATTTTTTATTAATCAAAGTTTTTCGCGTCAGTGAATAAAGTTATAAAAAATAATGAACAGTTTATAAATTTTAGAATTAACCTCTTAACAATGTTGTTCATTACCACAATAAACGATTTATTATTTTTTATTAATCAAAGTTTATAGCGTCAGTGAATAAAGTTATAAAAAATAATGAGCAGTGTTTAAATTTTAGAATTGACCTTTTAATAATGTTGTTCATTACCACAAAAAACTGTTTATTATTTTTTATTAGTCAAAGTTTATTGCGTCAATGAATAAAGCTTTAAGAAATAATAAACAGTTTTTAAATTTTAGAATTGACCTCTTAATAATGTTGCTCATTACCACAATAAACGGTTTATTATTTTTTAATAACAAAGTTTATTGTGTCAGTGAATAAAGTTATTAAAAATAATAAACTGTTTGTAAATTTTAAAATTGGTTGTGATATTAAATAAAGGTTGGGATAGAATCTTTTAGAATTCCTCTTAAAAAATCTTGTTTATTATCGCAATAAACGATTAATTATTTTTAATAACTGAAACAATTGCGGCAATTAATTGAATTATTAATTTTAATAAACCGTGATTAAGTATTTTTAATTTAATAAACGGACATTAATAGTATTAACAAACGATTATCAAACGCTGAAAATTTTTATAACAAACCGTTTATTGCGACAAGAAAAACTTTGTTGTGATAATAAATAACCAGTCAATAAACGCCGTTTCTTATATTAACGAACGTTTTTTTTTTTCAGTGTATAGCGCAATTTCGTTTCCGATTCTTTATGAAAACAAAAAAATATATTTTTGTGGTCTCATAAGAGAACACACTGAACAAATAATTAAATGAAACACAAGTATTTTAAATTTAATATTATTTATTAAATAAGCTTCAGATCCTTACCACTGGTGGGGGGAAATCTTCAGCTATACGTCGAATGAGAACTATTATAACTCGTCGGAGGGGGCGGGGGGGGGGGGTACTTTCCGCTGTCCTTTTGTCTACAAAAATAAAAATCATGCCGTGGTAGGAACTTAAGGGAAATGAGGCAGTTGAGAAGTTTATTCTCTCCCCACGTTGGGCGCCAAAATTTGTGACTGGACTAAGACATTTAACCCAGCGGAGTTTATGGCATGCTGGTATTATAGCGCGCCTATAACTCGTCGGAGGGGGGTTCTTTCCGCTGTCCTTTTGTCTACAAAAATAAAAATCATGCCGTGGTAGGAACTTAAGGGAAATGAGGCAGTTGGGAAGTTTATTCCTTATTATGAAGTGTACGTATGAATTAAAAAAAAAAAAATTGCTTGTATTACTGCCAAAAGTATACCTAGATTGGGTGTTGAAGCAGCTTGACCTATGTCCACCTTGGAACCCGGCGGCCATTCATTTGGATGCCCCATAATATGACGATGACTACGTTCCGGTCATACCATATTCACAGTAGTAGCTTTGCTACTATCCACACACCTGGTAAATAGATCAATTCCAGACCATAAAACATTTCCCTACCTTCTTAGGGCCCTATGGAGGTGGTTTTTATCGCGAAAGTAACGAATTAACGAAGCAAGAGTAAAACATATATGGCCCTGAAAAACAATCATTTTTACTTACAAACGAAATTTTATAAAGATGAAAAAAATCAAAGTTTAGAAAATATATCTATATAATATAATATAATAATTGCAATAATCAATATAAGAAAAAATATGTTATATACCAAAATAAATATGAAAAAAAGATATTATAATAAAGCAAAAAGAAAATATGTTTGTTGAAAAAAAAAAAAACTTTACGTCTCGAAATTTAACCAAAAATATATGCGTTAATCCTTAAACAAAACATCAACCAGGAACAAAGATTGAAGTAATTATTTGGATGTAGGAAGTCCTTTAACTAAATTAAGTTTATTTTCTTTTTCTTCTTTACGACAATAAAACTAAGTTCAAATTGTTTAATTGGAATCTCTACTTTTCATTTTTTTGTATAAAGCTTAATTTTTTGAGTTTGCTTTAAATTTCTTAAAGATTCACCTGATACCCTGGGGGAAAGGGCATTCTGGGGATGGAATCCGCAATCGAATTTCGCTTTGTCCAGGATTTCAAATCCCAGCTGAACTTCTCTAAGATACAACGAGTGTCGTTCGTTATTACAGTACAGAACATTAAGTCGGTCTCCTTGTGAGGATTAAAACACATCAACCACAAAATACGGGATTTACACCAATAACGCTTCATAAAAGTTATGACTGTTCTGTTTTCCGTTTCGTATCCAATCCGTATACGAAATTGATTTCCGTACGGATTCAAAAAGAGTGTTCTGAATTTCAATTTCGTAGTAGTCGATATCCAAACCTTTTTTTCTTTCGAAATTTGAAAAACAATTTTTAAAATCAACGAAATATAAGTGGCACCGAGGATTTTAAGTTGCTAACATTCACAAAATATAGGGAATATAATTATTTAATTTTCACATTCACAAATCAGACTAAAAAACTCAAATTAATTACAAATGTCAATTTAATTTTTGGTAGAGGGTCGACTTTTTTTTTTTTTTTCTAAATCTTATGTTAATTCTAAAAATAATAGAGGGTGGTAATGTCAAGTGCTGTCATGATCAAAGGAAATGGGTGTTAGTTACTCTTGAAAGAGAGAGGAATCTATGGATCCCTCCACTATGTTGCTTTTAGCTACTTCCAATATGTTGCTACCTAAATGATTGGATAAGCCATCATGTTAACCCGTTTTAATAATGGACTGTATTTTTGTGTAATTTTTCATTTCCTTTTTAAATAAAAAACACGGTTTGACCTTCTTCGGTAGAGAATACAATTAGAGTGATTTTTATTGAGCCGAGAAGGCCGCGGCAACCTTACAATAATGAAAACTTAACGACTAAACGAACAAAACTTGAATGTCAAAAGCAAATTCACAATAGAAAGAATAATTTTAAAGGTAAGGTTACATTAAGATTCAAGGGACAAAACTTATGAGACAACTATGTAATGTGAACATTTAGATTGGTAAATACATCATATGTGGCATACTGAAGGGCTGTCAGTAAGCCTTTTATCGCCTTGATCATCTCAGTTTTGATATTAGTGCTTACCACAACTTCGTTCTTGGGCTTTTTAAAGGTAATCTTGATGTTATGTCCATTGCCTTTTATAGTTACATAGGATGGATGTTTGAGAGTGGGCTCAGGAGGGATAAGCATTCTAGGAGCCGATTGGTCTCGTTGACGTATTACAATTTTAGATTCCTTGATGTGAGCTAGGTCTTCTTTGGCTGTTTTAATTTCTTTTATTAGAGCACAAACATGAGACTGTAAAGCCGTGATGTTTTGAATAGTCGTCTTTACCGAGTCTATGCCAGCATCCAATGCTTTACTGATACTAAGTTAGATATTTGATCCATATAAGAATCCATTAGCTTCCGATATTGATCCAGGCTGTAATCTACTGCACTTTGAAGATACCCTGAAAGAAAGTCTCCAACTTTGTAATTTTTCGCCTTTATGTAGGTTACCATATGGTGAATCAACATGTTGACTGAGGTTTCAGGTATAGAGTGCCTCTGTGTTATGAATGATAACACAAACTGATTCTTTGGGTGGACTTCACATCCATATTTTCGTGGGCATCAAAATCCGATGTCTCCAACTTCGGCATGTCTGGATTTTGATGTTGTTTCTTGCCCTTCTTTTTTGCATTTGTTGTCTCCTCTATTTTCTTCAAGGCTGTAGTAAGAATTGCCTGTGATGTTGATGGAAGTAACGCAGATGATGACAGTACTCGTTTATCAAGATTTGTAGGATCTAGAGGTGATCCTGTGATTCCACCTTCTCCATCCAGGCATCTTCTTTGGTAGATAAGGATGATTCAGATTTCTTTATTTCTTCGGTCAAGTTACTGTCAGGAGTTGGAATTTTGGAAGGAATAAAAGACATCACAATTATGAAGATAATGACTAAAATCAAAATCAAGAAAAGATAAATGATTGTATCTTATGGTGCTTTGCTCTGAGACAAAGGCTATAATTGCGGATGAAAGGACTCAAAGGTTTTTTAATAGTTGAGGGCCTCCATAATCAGGGGCAGGGCCTTCATTTAAGCATATGTATGCCCCTCAATTTGGTCAGCTTCGGCCCTTGCACTGGCCTGGAGCTCTTTAAACTCCCAGTACTTCTTGCTGTAGTCCTCTAGCCAGAGTTGGTAAACGTTTCTGGTTTGGTTGTCCATGTTTATTCTGTTTATTTTGTTCCTCACTTGGATTGTAAGAATGCGTATGAAACCACAGGTTCTATTAAAGTTAACTCATGAGAAAATACATATATAACGGATACACTTCCCAAAAAAAAATATTCCCAATGAGTCAATGGAATTGTTTCTTTTTACATTCTTTTATGCATTCTGATTAAAACAAAAAAAAAAATGAAACCACAGGTTCTATTAAACTTAACTTAGAAAAAAACATTTTTATGGTTTTATAAACATATATTTTTATATTTATTTCATTCTTTTATACAATGACATTAGTTTTTTAATTCTTATCAAACGGTTTTCAATCAAAACACATCCGCAAGTATCTGGCCCTAGTCTACATGTATCTGAAGACCATGAACAGTTTGTGAAATGACACCCAAACTTAGATTTAACTTGATCAACATTTTTATAATAACTAAAATAGGAAATATTTCTTAAAAACTCTTCATAATGATCTTCAAGTAAATCATCTTCATGAAACCTTAAAAAAGTCAATTTTTTTTTTTAAATTAATGTTATATCGATATTAGCCATGATAGTGGTATTGTTTTGATTTACAAATAGTAACTGAAAGTAAGTAACTGAAAGTAAAACAACAATACTGATAAACCATACAATGACCGCATCTTCCCATCTGACATCATAAAGGCTGCCGTCCCTTAAGCACTCGCACCTAACCCAAAAAAATACTGATAAGATAATTACCGTCTCTCCCAACTGGCACGCGACCACCACTGATAACAGCGTTTCACACAGCAAATATCTTATGTCTCTTTCGCATATCTTATGTCTCTTCTCGCTCAGAATTCGCAGGCTAAACCGTCCCATTCCTAGTGCCTTATGTGGACTCACTCTTCACTTACGAAATTTCTTTTTTTTTCGCACCGTGATTTTTCTTTACCCACGTGACCTGATCTGAGGTTAAAAATGTAATGGCTGAAAACTAGAATTTTCGTTGTCTGCCTTCTTTTTCCATTTCCGTTTTTTCTCTCATCCACTCGTTTCACTACCATCGCCTCGCTGTTGCTATAATTTTTGACGTTTGGTAGGCTTGTTCGTTTGCCTGGTTATTGGTTTTAAGGCTAAAACGAAATCGAAGTTGTGGTTTCTACAAATGTTGTACCTTCATCCATTGAAACAAGCGATAATCAGTATTTGAAAATTTAAATGGATTTTTACACTGAAGTAATAAGTCTTCTATGTCGGTATGTATTTGTTGGGAGGTTGTATGATGATTTTATGGACAGAAAAAGATTTCATCATATTGAAGAGTGGATCTATGATGTGCTGCTGTATATGTGTTTTTGTTTGTTTTAACCGAGGAAGAATTTAAAAATGAGTTAATATCATTATTCAAGTTGTACACTGGGAGAATCTTCAGGTTTTCTGATAAATTTGTACTCGTATTTTGTCATTTTGAAATGGAGCTACTTGTACATTTATTTCATTAGACACTTTATGATTTCCCATGTCTTTTGAAGTTTCCCAAATTCTGAAAAGTTTGGTTACAATATTGTTCGACACATTTAACAGTTTTGTGTGCTTTTATGTCATGAGAGTTTTTAAAATGATAACTAAGCAATCTTATTATATGAAACTCTTTTTGACAAATGAAACAGATCATGTTTGAAAAGGTACTTATCTCATCTGTTTCGAAATATTGCTGGATTCTACAAGCACTTTGAAACACAAAACAAAATTTATAATGCCACCATCGCCGCACCGGTGATTTTTACTTGACTGATTGACGAGAAAGACAAAAAAAACGTATCTAATATCTCAAAACGAATAAAAGGGTTAATCTAGAAAAAAAGTTGAAAGCGTATGAAATGGTACTAAGTTGATCAGTTTCAAATGTTTTTTTTTTTTTAATTTGAAATTGATTTAATTGGATGCGATATTATGTAGGTATCTCAAAACGAATACAAGGGTAAATGAAGAAAAGAAAACAGCTAAAAAATTATCAACGTATGAGATGGTTTTTATCTCATCTGTTTCCAAAGATTTTTTTGTATTTAAATACTGATTAATTTTGATGGGTGATACATAATGTAGGTACCCAAAAAGGAACGGGAGATTTAAATAAATAATGGAAAAACTTACTTTGATTCCTATAGCTCGTTGGATTCTACAAGCACTTTGCAACACGAAACAAAAATAATGCCGCCGCCACGCCGGTGATTTTTCCTTGATTGATTGACGAGAAAGAAAAAAAATTTCACAATATACTGGTACATTGCTAAAAAGTACTTTGTACATCGCTACAATGTACTTTGTACATTGTCGCAATGTATTTATGACATTGGAACAATGTTTTTGTACAAACAATTTTGAGGTGATGATTTTTTTTCAGAATTCCTTATCCTTTGGCTTTATGTACATGTACATTGACACAATGTACTTGCACATTGGGACAATGTACTATTTACATTAATATAATGTATTTATTGCAAGTAAAAAGGAAATTATTTTGATAAATTCTAAAATTCCGTTCGAAAAGACATATTATTCTAAAATATTTAAAAACAAGCAAAACAAGAAATTAAGTATCTTACATACTAACTACAGCAATCCATGGTGCAGCCACTGGAGGTTTTAATTCATTCAATACTGTTCCAATCTGTATAAAAAAATAAAAATTAATAAAAATGAATTGGATTTATTTGTATAGGTTGCGTACCGGAAAATGTTGAACATGAAAATTAATATTTCATTTGAAATGATTTCCAATAGCATTCAAAATCTCTGTGTCGTCATTATAGGTTAAAGGTGGCTCATTTTTTTTTTTTTTTTTTTGAAAAAAATTTAGCTAGAGTTGTTTTTTCGTTGACGTAGTCAGCTCGAATTAATTTTTGATAATTGCTTTCGTTCAACTGCGAAAAATACTTGTAAATGCATTCTCTATTAAAAATAAAGGGCGAGTTACTTTTAATCATTTCAATCGATGGATACCACTCCTGGTTATTGAAATATTACCTTTGCACTGGAAAGCTGTCCTCCTTATAAATAATATGTGAATACTTTTTATTGATGTATGTTTTATATTTTATTCAGTTCGATAGGCACTTCGATGTGGCTGATTCTTTACCTTTATTCTTTTGTTTTCCTGTGGGGCGCATCATTACGGACATCACATATCACGTACACTACAACTTCACTTATTCCTTCACGAGAAAAGAAGAAAAGAGATACAACCGAAGGAGATGAATTAATTATTTTTCTTCGCTGTTACATTTCAGCACTCTGCTTACTCACGAATGGTGATGGTAAAGCGAATTAAAACAGTTAATGTAACTTTTTAATAAATAGTGTTGGATGAGAGAAGATTACGATATACCCCACTCAAGAGTGAATTACACAGACGCAATAAAGATATGCTGAAAATGTGTCTCTCTCTCTCTCTCTTTTCCCCACTCTATTGAGTATTCAACAAATGGTTACGATGTTAGCGAAGGGAATAATTTATATTTAACAAAAAATGTTGAATTTGTTTAAATTCCGACTTAAATGAAACTAGAACGACTTTTATTTTGGGAAAATTATGTAAAAAAACCCACATTTATTAATCTCCGTTTCCTCGGGTTTCAGACATGTCTTTTAGGGTCAGAGACCGATCAAGAACTGAACTATTTACATTTCATTTTACAAGAGTATATAAAAAGACTCGGATGGCCAGTGTGTACATACGTAAAAGTCCCGGCTAAAAACATTGTTTTTATTCTGCTGTCTTCTGATTGGTTACCTCCTGGCTAACCGGAAAGATACAAAGCTTTTGTACCGGTCGCTTTAATTGGTTATGTGGTAGGGCTTGTCATACAGCTGGTTTAGCCTCTCCCATGCCTCCTTATAGCTGTCTTGGTTCAGGTGGCTTTCTCCCAAGGCCTTGGCCGCTTTCCCTGATCATGATTTCTCAAAAAGGAGAATTTATGTGCCTCCGAAATATCTCCGTTGTCGTGGATCGCTGTTTTGAACAGGTCACGGAATCCTATCTACTTCATGAGTGAACCATCAAACTCTCCCCAAGTATTTGGAATATTATTTTGCTTGGTTGGTAACGTAAGGCTCACATTTATTGCCTTTCCTTGAGGGTACTCCCCATCAGCGGAACGTGTCCTCCTTCTCCGAATTCGTTAGATTATCTCCATCTGATGACTCCACCAGTTTCAGGTACAGGTCATTGGCATTGTCCCATAGCTGAATGAGACGGTCGGTGCGCAACAGCAACCCCTCGTGGGATGTCCTTTCCTGCGACCTTGTAAAGGCCGCAATCCGAGTTATCGCCCGTCGTAGCGATGTGAAAGCTTTATCTCCTGATGCCGCCTTCTCTCCACTCGCACCTCCTTTCTCCTGGACCTCTTGGTCATTTCTTGCCTTGGCAACTGTGTCCTCTCTCCTGGACCTCCTGGCCCTTCTTTGCTTTTGCAGCTTTTTATGAAAAGAAATAATTGAATTGTCGTGTTAATTTTATTAAGTTTTTGCTTGGTACGGTTAAGGAAATATGCCTACAAAATCCTACCTCTACCTTAATTCCCCAAATTCAATTTTATTTCCCAATAAAATGAAAGTAGTAAATCTGATATGGCAACTATGATGTGTGTACGTGAGCGTGACGTGTGAGTTTTAACTTAAAATTGATAAGTTCTCTAATCCTACTCCGGATTTAAAATTAATATAAGTGTGTGGTGTGAAGTTCTATACCTAAAGTAGTTAAACAAACAACAACATCATAACCATATTCTCCGTGGAAAACCAAATTAGGTTCCCCCTCCGTCCTATCTCCTGGTTAAAAAATGTATTTTAAATTCTTCCTAGAATAATTCTCCTATCCTTAAAGGATTTTCTCCAAGTACACTTAAATTTTCTTCCTAAAATTTTAAATGGGAAATTGTGTAAGTGGTCAACGCATCTATGTGCTCGCACTGAACACCCCAATCATGCTTCCTAGCATGATTCTCCTCTCCAATTTTCTTCCTAGAAAATATATATGTATATATAACTCCATTATAGAATATGATCAATGAGTTCACATATTCTTACTCCGAGAAACAATTAAAATCTAACGAAGGACAAACATTCCACTGTAGTTGCAATTCCAATGCATTTCCATTTGTTTCCCCTTTACACATACGAATGACTGCGATGACGCACATCACAATTTAATTTTTTCATTTGTACCTACCTCACACATTTACATTATATGAATGATGGCGACGATGCACATCACAATTAATTTTCCATTTATTTACTTTTCTCCTAAACTCCTCGATTTATTTTATTTTCGCGCAATTCCGTTGCACTTAATTTATTTCCTGATCAATTTATTACTTTCTCCCGTATTAATTTATTTTATTTATTTTGTTGTCTCCCGACCTACTCCGTTGTTGTTTTCTTTTCTGTTTTCCTACCTTTCACACACACTTTTTGTTAATAAACCCAACTCCCCTCAATAGTACACACATTTTTTATAACTTTTATTTTAATTATGCCTTTTTTATTGTTTTTATTATCAAATTTATCCATAGCCTCTTTTTTTCTTCGAATTGATTCTCCTTTTCTTAAGTGTTTTTATAAAATTTTAACGCACTACCGACTGATCGCTTTGAAATTCAGAAAACTAATAAAATAACCCTCTTTTATTCAGCCATCTGTTTGATGGCTTCTCTTCTTTCCAGTGGTGGTTACTTTTTTTTAAAAAAGATTCCTCTTTCTCGTTGGTGTGTTGTGTGCGTCGTGTGCGCTGTGGACTTACAAATGTGCAGAGCTCTCTCGCTCTTACCATTTTGTATACTCCTGTATTTAATTTGAACATTGAATGGAACAATGGAAGCCTTCCATTCAGTATCTTATTTTCCTGTGCATGTTCCTACATGCTTTCCATGGTTATACACATCTCCTGAGTACATAGCATAAACGGATGGAATTTTTTTGGTGATTGTAAGGCACCAATTAAAATAAAAAATACTCCTCTACCTTGGTTTTAAGGCACGAATACAAATAAATAAATAAAGAAAAATACTCCATCTCCGTTCGTGGTTGTAAGGCACGAACATAAAAATATATAAAAATACTCCATTTACACTCTTGGTCGTAAGGCACGAATATAAATAATATAAAACGCTCCTATTACATTCGTGGTTGTAAGGCACGAATATAAATAGTATAAAATGCTCCACTACATTCGTGGTTGGAAGGCACGAATACAGATAAATTAAAATAAAATATATATATAAAAACTCCCTTTTATGTGCGTGATTGAACTGCACACATCCTTGTGTTGCAAAAAACACACACAAAACCTACAGGTGTTGCTCCGTTTCTCCTATTGCGAAGTTGGTGGAAAATTTTTATTAGCACTTTTTCACTACACGATTCTCCGATTTCCGAATAAAAACACTTTTTTTTATAAATCCGGCTCGAAGGACCATAATGTTTAAATTCCGATTAAAATGAAACTAGAACATCTTTTTTTGTGGGAAAATTATGTAAAATACCCACATTTATTAATCTCCGTTTCCTCGGTTTTCAAACATGTCTATCACGGTCAGAGACCGATCAAGAACTGAACTATTTACATTTCATTTTACAAAGGTATATAAAAAGGCTCGGATGGCCAGTGTTGCCATACGTAACAGAATTATAGAAAATACGATATTCCTTAGGCACGCAGAGACAAACAATTATGTTGAAATTTTATCTCCGCTTCCACTTTTCAGCACTCTTTTGAGTATTGAACAAATCATACGAGATTTTTAACCGGGATATTTTATTTTCACCAAAAACTGCTGAATAAAAGAAAAAATTGATATCCCGCAAAAAAAAAATTATTGTTGAAAATTCATCTCAGCTCTTAATTTTAAGCGATCTATTTAGAATCCAACAAATGGCTAGGAGTTTTCTTCAAAAAGTGTGTAATTATGTTGAAAATTCAACGTAAATTAAACAAATGTGTAATTTTCAACAAAAAACTCTTTACTTTTAAGCAGATTTTTATTTTTATTATACTTTTTTTTGTTACTACAATAAAAGTAGAAAAGCTAAACCGGTGCTGAAAAAGTTATGACTAATTGTAGTAAATTTACGACGATTTCTAAGAGTGTAGGGGCTCCGATGAACACGTAAAACTCCGGTTACATACCCAATCGTGCTGGGACCGAGAAATTCTGCAACCAAAATTCAGGGCAGCAATCAACGGATTTTCCAGACAGCAAACCATAAGCAGTTCAAAACGAGCGATGACCATAACGATGAACAATTAGATTGCTGGTCAAACCAAGAAACACGTGTGAACAAAAAAATCGTGGCGGCCCAGTGCCGCCAGAAAACCAAGGGTACCGGAGCAGTTATCCTATATAAAATGTACACTTTCTTCAGAACCTCAATTTTCAGGTTCTCAATTTATCAAATCCAAATAACAAGAAAAAAATAGATCCCGCCGGTTCTTTACACTGATAAAAAAAAGGAGTCATAAAAATGTAAGTTTAAGACTTTAAAATCAATCTACCCACCCGGCTTGCACAAAATCTTTTCAACTAGACCAACCATTGTTTCATCTCTAGCTTCAAGCAAGGTTTGGAAAAGATCTCCTTCAATGTCCACTCTTTGAGGGCACTTCCCTGAAAATGTTGCAGCTCTTGATATCTGACATTTTCCACCAGTTAGAAAGTCAGTTTGGGAAGCATTAGAAAGTTTGCAAACTTTCTGAAATCCAATAAGTGAGAACAACCCTAACCCAGCAGAACCACCTCTCCTCTTAAAGGTTCTCCCAAACCAATCCGAAACATTCGTTGCGGCGAAGAAACATTCGTCAGTCAAAATTAATTCATATGTTTCTCCGCCGCGTTGGTGTGGGCACTCTCATATATAACCATGTAAATAAATTTTGACATGCGAATGATTCTTCGCCGCAACGAATGTTCCGCATTGGTTTGGGAGAACCTTAAACCGTTCTCCCATTTGTCTGCGAGTCTGAAACTCATGTCCAGTCATCAAGCGCAACAAACACAAATCCTCCTATTGGGTTCCTCAAACTGCATGAAATAGCAACTTCTTTGCTGTTCCGACAGACATGCCCAACCCCTTTCTAATGCTTAAATCAATTTTACATGCGTTTGCCCAGAATCTTAAGGAACTTATTCCAGAAAAATCCTTATTCCAGAAATATTCTGCATCTGTGCCGTGCCCCGAATTCATGACAAGGATTTTTAACTTTGATTTGTGTACCAGCACCAACACATTGTTGAAATCCCGCGATTTTAAAAAATTTCCTTTTCACCTGCCTATTTCCCCAGCATCAGAAGGAATCATTATGAACTGGCTCGCCTTTGATGACAAGGCTCTCACAAACTTTTTTACACAAATGCTGACTGATTGTTGTGAAATGTTTTGGCAATCCCCTGAAGTAAATAATCAAACGTTTGAAAGATCATGTACGAAAAGATCATACATACATGTAAAAGAATAATGACATCATTTATTTTTTTTATTACCGACGTCCTTCTGATATGAACCTGTAGCCAGATATCTGATTGCTGTAAGGGCTTTTATTTCTGTTGAAATTGCCCTCCTCTGTTGGAATGTGAGGTAAAGATCGGGCAAAATCAATTATATACCTCGTAGTGGACTTATCAAACCTTAAATTGTTTTTATTTTACAAAATGACTTACTGGGACAAAAAAACTTACCTGTAATGCCGAAAAAAAAACTTTGTCGTCATAGGCTGCGAATGGACCGATCCTTTTCCTGTACATTTTCGTTCGGCGAAATTGTGCCAACACGTCCAAAATGTTGATGTCATTAACAATATTTTGATCGTCGGAACTCTTAATAATTTTGTACTTTTACAGCCATATTATTGATAAATTGTAAAACTAGAAACTAGTCTTGTTTCGAGTTTTATCAAAATAGATTAAAAAGAAATGAGTCAATAATATGACCGTTAATAATTTCACTTTAAAAGCTTAAAAAAAGAAATCTTTAAACAACCATGAGACAAATAAACCTATAATTCTAAACGCGTACATTTCCAATGCAGATAACTATTCGTCATTAAAATTTAGCTGATTTTTCAATTTGGTGTGGAAATAACCACCGGTAAGCTGATCCCGATCTTGGAGACAAAGTTTGTAAGGTTTTAAGTCGCTTTTCAGCTTTACAACAATTCTGTATCCCAACTGGAATACGACATTAATGCGTCAAATTGCTTGTCTTTATCTACCTCTTCTTCTGTTACCCAGTATAGACAGATGTTATGTACTTTCCACCAAACTAGTATTTGTTCTTAAAATATTTCGGCACAAGAATGGGTGGAATTCAAAACTTTGCTACATTACCTGATTTTTTTTTTAAAGATTATAGTATTTATTTAAAACAAAAAAAAAAATGTATCTTAACCAGGGTCTCGCAAAAATCCGCTTGCAATCAATCCGAAAAGCATGGATATTAACATTTAAGATATGTGTACATTTTCATGTATTTTCCAGATCAGATTCCGAATTTTCAATTTTGATTTTGAAAACCATGATACAAATACCCCTAGTACGTTTTTCGTTCATGGGCGCATTATGAGCTGTCCTGAATTCTAAACGCGTCCATTTTATATTTAGATAATTATCCCTCATTACAATAAATTACATTGTTGCGGGCTCCTTTATTGCCGTCGGGGTCAATGCTGGCATGCTTGACCGGCCTCACGCTCGTCGGAGGGTGTGTGTTCTTGACCCCTATCAGAACCGCGCATACAAATTATGCCAGGCTTATGCGTCTAGTTGTTATGACGCTGCGAGACATCACCTCTACCCACCCTGCCTTGGTTACCTATCTCGCTTAAGTAAACCCTTAACTTGCCATCTTTCACTCCCCTACTCCATCCCCACCATCCTCGTCAATCCTCATCCTTTATCTTTTAAATTAAAAACCCATTATGTTAATTTATAGCTCGGTTCAAATATTATAAATGTATTTACTGCCCATATTATTTAAAACAAATTTAAAATTTATAAATCATAAACAATATTTAAATTAATAAGTTAAACAAAATCAAATAACAAAATTTAATTTAAGTCAACTAAATTATTTATATGTCCCACTGTTGACAGGCCAAAAAATGTCTTCGAATGCTGAACTGGTTTTTCAATTTGGTGTGGAATATAGCCACTGGAAAGCCTATCCCGATCGTGAAGACAAAGTTTATAAGGTTTTTGACCGCTTTTCAACGTTTAAGCCAATTTTAAATAAAGTCTGCATTCCAACTGGAATATGACATAAATAAATATCCTTTTAACGCCCAATTCCAAAGGTTCCAGCATGCATCAGCATGCAAAAAGACAGCACAAAAAATGGTGCAGCAGCAAATCATGGGCAAACAAATGACCTCCAAATATGAAAGAAGTTCTTTTATAATTTACTTTTTTATTTAGTTTTTAGTAATTATTTAAGTAGATTTAGGGTTAAGTTTTAAGTTTAACATAAGTTTTGAGTTCATTTTAAGGAAAAATAGAAAAAAGCTGCCGAAAGGGCCAAAGTGAGAATGAAAAAGGAAGAGCTCACAAGGTAGTGTACCATTGTGAAGTTGGTTACGTTCCACCAGCTGAAAACACAGTCCACAATCCAGTATTTGGATAATACCGGGTTTAGGGGTGCGTTCAGATGGTGCAACCGGCGAACAAAACCTTTTAGATCTGTTCATGCACGTTGTCAATGTTGGCTTTCCGCGCAGAGTCCTTGCAACGCGGACTTGCGCAAAAAGGCACAACAGGTGGCAATGCGCATGAACATTCCTTGTTCCTAAAATATTTCGACAAATGTATGGCCGAAGTTTAAAACTTTGCTTGTTAAGCATGCATCTTCCCAATAAATATTGGTGTACATTATATATTTTCTCAGATCGGATTTTCAATTTTGATCTCGCACTCGATAAAACAAATAACTCTTGTACGTTTTTCATTCATTGACGTGTTATGAGCTGTCCTAAATTCTAAACGCGTCCATTTCGAATTCAGATAATTATTCGTCATTACAATTAATGTTCTCTTGGAATACTAAACTGATTTTTCAATTGGATTTGGAATATAACCACCAGAGATTCAATCCTGATCATGCAGACAAAACTTGTAAGGTTTTTGATCGCTTTCCAACTTTTAAACTAATTTTGCAACAAAACCTGCATCTCAACTGGAGCACGACATAAGTGCGTGAAATTGTTTGTCTTAATCTAGCTCTTCTTCTGTAATCTAGCATAGACAGATTTTATGGACGTAGTGTACATCCAAATAAGAATTTATTCCTTGTTCTTAAAATATTTCGACACATGTATGGCAGACATTTATAACTTTGTTTGTTAAGCATGGATCTTCCCATTAAATATTTGTGTACATTTTAATTTATTTTCTCATATCAGATACCGGAGATTCAATTTTGATCTCGCACACACAAATAACCCTAGTACGTTTTTCATTCATTGACGCATTATGAGCTGTCCTAAATTCTAAACGCTTCCATTTCGAATTCAGATAATTATTCTTCATTACAATTAATGTTCACTACGAATACTTAACTGATTTTCCAATCATAGCCACCAGAGAGCCAATCCTCATCGTGAACGCAAAGTTTGTACGGTTTTTAACCGCTTTGCAACGTTTAAACTAATTTTAATTAAAGTCTGCATCCCAGCTGGAATACGACATAAATGCGTCAAATTGTTTCTCCTAATCAAGCTCTTCTTCTGTAATCTAGCATAGAAAGATGTTACCTGCTTGCATCCAAACAAGAATTTGTTCCTTGTTCTAAAAATATTTCGGCATAAGTATGGGCAGAATGCAAAACATTTCTAATGGAAACGATTTTTTTTTTTAATTATTTTTATTTTTTTTAATCTTCAATCTTTTATTTTTTTTAATCAAATACCGACATTTATTTCTTTTTCTATTACATTTTATTTTATCATTTAGCACTTTCAAATAGTTTTTAGATCTTTTTCAGGCTGTCTCTTTTCCTACCTATTTCGAAAGAAAGCCAATGTTAAGTTACATTGTCCCAATGTAAGCCTGTACATAGCTCAATTGGATGTCATTTTACAAACTGTTCGTGGTCTTCAGATACATGTAGACTGGGACCAGATCCTTGCGGATGTGTTTTGATTGAAAGCTGTTTGATAAGAATTAAAAAATTAATGTCATTGTATAAAAGAATGAAATAAATATAAAAATATATGTATATACTCGTAAAACCATAAAAATGTTTTTTTCTAAGTATAGTTGGAATTTCTCAAAAATAATTTTAAAACATAAATATTGACTATATTTGTTTTTATCAGAATTATTGTGGTTTGAAATACTTAAAAAGAATTCAAATTGAAACAATCAAATAATATTCGTTTGACAAGTTAAGTTAAATAGAACCTGTGGTTTCATATGAAATATATGTATGGTTGGAATTTCACAAATTAGACAAAATTATTATGAGACAGAAAAAAACTACTTTGTTTTTTTTTATCAGAAATACAGCGGTTTAGAATACAAAAGAAACAAACTAAATGTCTTTTGGAAACATATTTTTTTTCGGGAGTGCATCCGTTCTATATTTTTTTTCACAAGTTAACTTTAAAGAACTTGTGGTTTAATTCATTCCCAGATTTGACAAGACAATTATATCTTCAAATTTGTTTTATCAGTATTATCGTGGTTTGAAATACATAAAAAGAATTTCAAAACAAATTTGTTAGAGTAACATCCGAACAAAATACTTAAGGGAATAAGTTAATTATTGTCTATGCTTTTTCGCAAGTATAAATTTAGATTGTTCTCAACTATTTAATTCAGTTACGCCTAACATTAACAAGCTGCTACATTAAAATTTGTATTATGTCTTCCTCGAGCATATTAATTAAACAAAATACGATTAAATTCAAAAATCGTAAAGCTGAAAAATATTGTAAGTTTGAAGAATCTGAATCTTAAAGAGAAATACGAGATTCATGATGCACGCAGGTGTACAACAAAATTCGGACTGTGTGGTATTTCTACCAAAACGATGCGCTGAATGGTTTGACGATGAGGCTATTAAAGAAAAGATCTAGATCCCCTTGATAAAGTAGGGATTACTTTTAGTGGGAAGAATTTTTCAAAATAACTGTATACAATTACGCAACAAAAGGGCTACACCATAATAATATAAGGGTTATACCATAATAATCACTTCAATTTAATAACGTCCTTAACTGCTGCATTCTGTTGTAGTTATTATTGTGAAGATTGCCATATACCCTACAATACGAAGAGCAGACATAGGTGTCAGAAATCATGTCCGCAATGTCAAAGCACACCTACGTGTTCAAAGATTGTAAAAGAAATTGTTTGTGTAGTTTGTAATCGAAATTTTAGAGGGATTAAATAAATAAAAAAAAATTAAATACAAAGAAAAAGTTTTATTTTATTTGAAAATATTTTTCGTACAATTTTCATCTATTTTTAGCTTGAAATAAAAAACTAATTGTTTTTAGTAACAATCAGGAATCTTCCTATTGGTGGCAGGGGGATGACATCGAATGCTTCTTCTTCTGCTCTTATTTTCAGAAGGCCGCTGCCTGCAGCCTTGAAAACGAGCAGTTTTCATTCAACTGTCTGATCTCCGATAGAGCAACGTTTTGGAGCTCTGGGTACTCCCCACATTGCTCAGCAAAAGTTTCCAGCCATTCCTGGAACTCTCCCTGAGCATTTATTCCTCTCGTAGTCAGGAAACTTTTCGAGCGACGACATTGTATATTAAAAGTTAAAAATTTAAGTTACAAATTTATTAGTTTCACTCAACACAATTACATTGTAGGAATCAACTGATGGTCTGTAGGATGAACGTTCGGAGTATTTATACAAAACGTTTTTAAAATCTAGAATGAAAAATACCACAATAATTCTGATAAAAACTAAAATAGTCAATGTTTGTTTGTTTTTGGTCTTAAAAATATTTTGTCTTATCTGGAGAAATTCCAACTATACGCATATTTTTGTATGAAACCACAGGTTCTTTTAAGGTACGATACGCATATTTTGTATGAAACCACAGTTTGTATTAAAGTTAACTCATGAGAAAATATACAACGGATACACTTTAAAAAAAAAATGTTCCCAATGGGCACTTGGTTTGTTCCTTTCTTTTATGTATTCCGATGTCTCATAATTATTTTGTGTAATCTGTGAAATTCCAACCATACATATTTCGTATGAAACCACAGGTTTTATATTTATCCTAACTTTTTGAATTCTTTTTTTTTTTAAGCATTTCAGACCACAATAATTCTAATAAAAACAAATAGTTTTGTCTTAATAAAATTATTTTATCTAATCTGGAAAAATTCCAACTATTCGTATATTGTGTATACGATCGGTGGCAGGGGGATGACATCGAATGCTTCTTCTTCTGCTCTTATTTTCAGCGCTTCCAATATGAAGGCCACTGCCTGCAGCCTTGAAAACGAGCAGTTTTCATTCAACTGTCTGATCTCCGATAGAGCAACGTTTTGGAGCTCTGGGTACTCCCAACATTGCTCAGCAAAAGTTTCCAGCCATTCCTGGAACTCTTCCTGAGCATTTATTCATTTCGTAGTCAGGAAACTTTTCGATGCTGACGACATTGTATATTAAAAGTTAAAAATGTAAGTTACAAATTTATTAGTTTGACTCAACACAATTACGTTGTAGGAATCAACTGATGGTCTGTAGGATGAACGTTCGGAGTATTTATACAAAACGTTTTTAAAATCTAGAATGAAAAATACCACAATAATTCTGATAAAAACTAAAATAGTCAATGTTTGTTTGTTTTTTGTCTTAAAATTATTTTGTCTAATCTGGATAAATTCCAACTATACGCATATTTTTGTATGAAAACTTTTCAGCGCTTCTTTAGCTGTTTGTAATGTTTCCTCGAACAATTTGTCGAACTTTTTTTTTTCTTTTCTTTTTATCTTGTTCGATCTTTCTTTGTTCTTTCTTCTTCAAACGGAGTTGAAGTAAGAACCTACTTCTTATTTCCGTCGACTGACCTGGTATGTTGGCCAATCTATTCAGCTCCAGAATTTCTATTCTTTGTTTGACTTGGAGTCCCCCTCTAGTTTTCGTCTTTCTTACTTCCTGTTGGCCTGGCGAAGTTTCTATTCTTCTTGTTGTCCGACGTTTGTACTCCTCTATGGCGAGTGGTTTAGGACCAAGGTTTTTATCCTCCACCAACACAGATGTTTGTCGCAGGATCTCGTCCGCTTTTTTAATGTAAGCGGCTGCCAACGCCAGCTGCTCGGTTGACATTTATAGTTGTTCGTTCCGATTCAGTAATCTAACTGAACTGGCAAGATCGCAATGTAATGTTGGTTGGGAGACTTTTTTTAACTTTTCCTCTTCTTGTCTTGAGAAAGGTCTTCGAGACAAATCGCTTGGCATTTAATGAATGCCTCAGCTCGAACCTCTGGCTAATGCACTCGAGCAGATGATATGGCTATTTTGATTGCCTTTTCCAGATTGAAGGGTTTTAACGTTTGATATTATTTCCAATAACTGTCATTATATTTCTAAAAGAGAGTTGTTAGAAAAATCTCTAATGGACAAAGAGAAATACGATATAGACATGTGCTTTACAAATAACTTAGGACAGATTTTAAGCGAATTAAAAATCAAAAACTAACCCTATGGAAGACTCAAACTTAATCTACAAAATAACATGTAATGGGTAAAAAGATACAACATGCGAACAGGTCTACGTCGGAACCATAAAACAAAAACTTAAAAATAAATAGAATAGCAGGACATAAATCAGCTCTCAAATCCAAGGCATCACAAAAACAGCGTTGGCATCACAAAGAACCACCAACCTAACTATGACGACACCAGAATAATCCAACGAGAAACACAATACAATAAGAGGTTGACAATAGAAACTTTACATATAATAAACACAAATAACACGATGAACCGAAAAACGGATCTAGACTGTGTGAGCCCACACTACAAACACCTGCTGGAGAGACGAAAGAAGAGGATAAAACGATACAGACCCCTTAACACCCTCTTATCACGCCAATCATTTTTTCATGATTTTGTTTTAGTTTTTCTTGGTCCATCAGTCTTGTTTACAATGTATGCTGTTAAGTAAAGTATTGTATGCAAGATTGTTTCCAATAGTGCAATATGAATGTTAGAAAGTGCAATATAAATGTATATTTATTGTTGTTTTTGAATATTCAATTGTTTCAATCCAAAAAAAAAAGAAAATGTAAACAAGTTTTGTTTGTTTATTTTCTTTGTATTATTTCATAATTATCGTTAAAGTTTTTCAAATATTTAACAAAGTAACAGCTACCATAAACTAATCTTTTGAAATAAAAACAAATCTTTTGCAATATTAAAACTTTTTAATATTGATTAAAAATCGCCCTATAGATGGAAGGGGGATCACATCGAACCCTCCTTCCTCTCCTTAACCTTAGAGCCTCCAAAATGACGGCCACCGCCTGAAGTCTGAATAAGGAACTGGATTCATTTAGCTGTTTTATCTCCGAAACAGCTACTTTCTGGAGTTCTTCGTACTCCCAGCATTGCTTACTGTAGGCAGTAAGCCAGTCTTCGAATTCTTCTGGGGCATCTATACCCTGCGCAAATGCTTGTTTGTTGATTATTTCAATTTTTTTTATGAAATTGGTAAAACTTGATGCTGACATTTTTATAATTTTTTTTAAATTCTGTCTTAACACTGACAACTGAGGAATTGCAAGAATTAACTGATGGTCTGTAGGATGATTGTTCAGAGTATTTATACACAAAAAAAAATCAATTTTTTTTTTAAATCTAAACTGAAAAATACCACAATAGTTCTGATAAAAAAAAACAAAATTAGTTCTGATAAAAAAAAAAACAAAATTAGTCAATGTTTGTTTTCTGTCTTTAAATTATTTTGTCTAATCTGGAGAATTCCAAATATATGCATATTTTGTATGAAACCACTGGTTCTGTTAAAGTTAACTTATGAGAAAACATATAACGGATACACTTCCAAAAAAAAAATTATATGTTCCATATGTAGTTTACATTCCAGTTCCGTCAAGTCAATCCACCTCCTTGAACCAAGTCGTTTGATTGTCTTTTTACTATTGGCAATCCTACTATGCATTCTAAAACAAGAACAAATAAAAGCATTAATTTTGTTCAACACATACATTAATTAAGTACAAACATACATATGTATAAGAACTTGCGACAGGAATATTTTGACAAGAATCATTATTTTTTTTCCCCTTCGACTTCTTCTCCTACGGTTTGGGTTGAAGGCATTGCACTGGTGTATGTTCTGAAAATAAAAAGAATTTTGCAAGTTTTATAATTCAGAATTTCATAACTCACTTTTTTAACGAAATTGAATGCACCTACCTTCTCTTGCTCGAAGCTGGTGTGAGGAAAAATAGGACTAAAACTCCCAATCACAATTATCCACAGGAAGGATTTCTTCGATGTCATCGGTGAAATCTACTGTGGCACTACCAGATTTGCCATGCTTTCGGGGAGCATTGTGGTAGTGATGGCTATCTTTAAGTGACTTCCATGTCGTTTTGTAATCCTCAACTAAAAAAGAGGTGTAGTTATTATTTCTTTGTTTTTGACTCGATAGTATTCGTTTGCAGGCAATGCAAAAAGGACGACTACTTTCGCTATCCCTTTTCAACCGTTTGTACTTAGACTCCCATTCCGATTGAAACTTCCTTTTTTTTGTTGCTCTTTTTTTTCTAGCAATTTCAGAACCAGAACTAGGCTCAGATTGACAGTGAGACTCCTCCGAATCATGTGTTGCATTTTGTGATTGAGACTTCTCCGAATCTGATTCTTGTGTATGAGCTGCATTTGCATTTTGTGAAGTTGATAGCGCATTTTTGGGAGTTCGTATTATGAAGCTGCAGAAAAGGTCCTTGATAATACCTTTATTTTTTGTTTTTTTTTTTTTTTTAATTCACCAAATTATAAGCAATAAGATTACCTGTCTATTATTAATTTCCATTGAATTCAGCATTAATCTCATGCGATACGCAAAACAACCACAAAACGACAGAATAGAAAGATCAACCACATAACAATCAACATTGTAGAAGAATGAAATGAAGATTGTGAAGTGAAAGAATGAGTACTAAAGATAAAGAATAGTCAGAGTCACATATGGAATTTAGTTATTTATCTTATAGATGAGTTTATTTATTGTTTTGATTGATTGACAACAGGTTGAGTTCACGATTCACACAAATTAAAAAAAATGCATTTTTATTTCAAAAGGTAAAAGGTGTGACAAATTCTAAAAAGGTGTCAAAAAATCGATTATTTTTGAAAAGAGGTGTCCGGGGGTACGAAAAAGTGTCAATTTGACACTAAGGTGTCCCAAAAGTAACCCTGGCATGGACCTTCCCATTACATATTTGGGTACATTTTAATATATTTTCTCAGATCAGATGCCGGAGTTTCAATTTTGATGTCGCACACCAAAATACAAATAACCCTAGTACGTTTTTCATTCATTGACGCATTATGTGCTGTCCTAAATTCTAAATGCGTCCATTTCGAATTCAGATAATTATTCGTGATTACAATTAATGTTATCTTCTAATACTAACCTGATTTTTCAATTTGGTTTGGAATATAATCACCAGAGAGTCAATCCTGGTCATGCAGACAAAACTTGTATGGTTTTTGATCGCTTTCCAAATTTTTAACTAATTTTGCAACAAAACCTGCATCTCAACTGGAACACGACATAAATGCGTCAATTTGCTTGTCTTTATCTATAGCTCTTCTTTTGTAATCCAGCATAGACAGATATTATGTGCAAACATCCAAATAAGAATTTATTTAAAACTCCAGATTTTATTTTGTTTTGAGTCCTTCCACCGATGCCTTAAGAACAGCTGCAGAGACGATTATTTCTTCTAAACAATATAGCAGTTTTTCTTCAAAAAGACCACCTTTGTAACACTAGGTCGGTTATGTATTGTTAAATACTTGCTGCGTGGATAAGTCACCCTTTTTTAAGAATTCAAGCATTAAACGCCGCTTTGTTAAACTCTGCCACGCACATTCTGTCCAAAACCACAGTGCATGTTGAATAGGCAGTTAACAAATGATTCCATAAGTATACAAAAAATGAAGGATTTATTTACATTTTAAGTAATCATCTATGAAAATTTTTATTAAAGTAAAAAAAATCAGAAAATTAAAAATTATTAAAGTAACCAAAATTAAAAAAACACATTTTGCTACACTTATAATTTTCGGATACTTTTCTTTAGAAAATATTTTTTCACTTTGTATCCTTTTTTTCTTTTTTATTTCCACGTTACACAATTTATTTTTCGATTTTTAGATAAACAACTAAACTCGAGCACTTGTATTTTTACAAGAGATTTTCGTATGTTAAACAATCTGCGCACCTTCAAATATTATTTCAAGCCCCTTTGTTGCATAGTTGTTTATAGTTATTTTGTAGCCATTCAAATATTTTTGGAATATTTTCAATTCCGGAATGTGACATCCTCTGAACTGTTCAATGTATTCTTGAGGATCTGGATTTGCTTTCTCGTCAATGAAGTACTCACCGGGTAGTCGTAATGTTTTTTCATATAACATCACAGCTGCGATTGCTTTAATGTCTTCTTTTAGGCTGGTTTGTAGGCCGAGAAGTCCGGCGGGTAGAATTCTTGTCCAGTTGTTCGTGTTGTGGCCCATGATTGCTGATTTCAATGACCGGTGCAATCGTTCAACCACGCCATTAGAGGCAGGGTGTGATATGTAGTCGTTCTGTTTCGAGTGCATTCGATGAGTTTTGTTAAAGTTTCAAATAAACGTGATTCAAATTGTGAACCTCTATCACTGGTTATTGTTAAAGGTGCACCAAATCGGCTTATTCACCCAGAGAAGAATGCATTGACGACTGTGTCTGCCGTGATATTTCGCAATGGAACTGCTTGTTCTTCGTCATGTGTGTAATAGTTATCTTATATAAAAAAAAAACTTTGATCTACAAATGCAAATCTTGTATCTATCGCAAAGCAACTTTAAGATGCATTTCTATTTCACCGCGTATAGCTCCTGTCGGGTATGGAGTGGTTCTTATTTTTATTGTGCTCCAATAGATACGGGGCGATAACTAATGCCTCAATTAATTATGAATGCATCAGAATAAAAAAAATTAAATCTTAATTGAACTTACTTACAATCCCTTATCACCCCACGACCGTCAAAAATGAGATGATTTGATGGAATTCACCCCTTTCTTCACCCCTTCCAACCTTGACCGACAACTCATTTTAATGTGGCCCCTATCCTATTCTTCTCAGCCCATCCCCCAGTCACCCATGGTAATTTTTAGATATTATATTATATATCTTATTAAAAAAAATCATTTTTATGTTTACTTTTTATCATTGAATTTAATTGAATGAATTTTTATTTCATTTTTTTTTTTATTTATACATATTCGAATTTTGAATACTTAACTAATATGAAAATAAATGAATACTTCCTTAACAAATAAATGAATACTTACTTAACAAAGAAATGAAAAAGAGGCCTCTAAACGATATATCTGAATATTTTTTTTTTTTTGAACTTAATTTTACTTAATAATTACTTATTTGACAGTTTTACATTTGATTGATATAAATTTTTGAATATGACCGGAACCGGCAACTGATGTCGTAATTGATCCATGGGTTATTTATATTTTATTATCTTTTAGTAAGTCTCGGTTTTTTTTTTTTTTTTTAGTTTTGTATATAAAGTATTTTAATCATAATTCATTTATTTTTTTTAGCAGGTATGTATATATTATTTTTTTTTTTATAAAAAAAAAGGAACAGGGAAATTTTAATTTTCCAGCACGTGGTAGGTAAGTAGGTATAAAAGGTAAGTATATTTTTTCTTTAATATCTTTTTTTTTTTTATTTCACACATGGCAGGTAAGTATAAAGGGTTAGTATTTCTTTTCTTTGAAATACATTTTTTTTTTTTATAACACATGGCAGGTAAGTAGATAAAAAAAAGGTAAGTATATTTTTTCTTTAATATCTTTAATATCCTTTTTTTTAATTTATTTTTATTTTATCCAACAAACAAAAAAAAAAAACAAATAAAAAAAAACTAAATTGGACCAGCAAGGGACGGGACTTGTTGTCCTCATCAACTCCAATTTCCGACTGACTATAATTTGTCGTTTTCTTTCTATTGCACTTTTGCAATAACTCAAAATTGTACCGAAATGATGCTACCAATACTTGAAAACAATAACAGTTGGTTACTCAAATAATAACCAATCACAATGTAATACCGCGCGTCGGCTGCAATCTCCAGTCACCACACATAACAGCTTGTTGAATACGAAAAGGGGAGAATGAAGAAATGCGCAATTAAAATATCGGTAAGTTCTTTACATAGGAATTTTTTTTTTATTGATGTGTATAGCGCATAGAGACGGCAGCCTAAAAACCACCACCACAGCCACGGACATGATTCAACTAGCACACAAATTATAGTTAAAGAAACTTGTAGGGTATGCCAATATTTTTTGGCACGAGAAAGATTTTCTCATAAAATTTTTTTGTGTATTTACTGATTACATGTGTTTGATGTTTTGCGATGTCTTTCATTAATTTGAAGGCATTCTTGGATTGGATTTTTCCAATATCTCTTCTTATTTTTTTTTTTTTTTTTTTTGAGTCTGTATGTACATATTTTGTTTACATAATTTTGCTCTTTATTTTACATAAATTAATCTTTAAGACATGCTTTTTTTTAAAAGAATTAAAGAATAAATGTTTTTGTGAATTATTAATTTTGTCACTTTTTTGTATTAACTCCTCCTCGTCAAAGGTGTTAGAACACCTTTTTGGAAGAAAAACGTTACAATCTTCAAGTTCTACCTTGATCTGCGGTCCGAACTTGGTAGTCATTTTTTTGCATTGATAATATTATATTTTTTTTTTAATTCCAAATTTCTCAAAGACACTAAGTTTTTGTTTGATTGTGGAATTAGATTTGCGTTAGCCTTTATTTTTTAAAAAATTGACGACATTTTTTTGTATGCTTTGTGTTTGCAAAACACTGACTGATGTCAAAAGTAAGGAATGATCTGGTTTTATACTTGCGATAAAAGCATATTAATTTTAACTTAATCTCTAAATGTATACAAATATTTTTCTTGTTGACTCTAGAAAGATAACCATATTTCATAGCCCATAGGAGATGTGTAAATGTAATTGTTGCGTCAATTCGATGTAGGTTATCTTTCTCGGGTGACTCAAGTAGATATTGGTACGACTATCCCAAGTCACTTCAAACGAGCTAACATTCCTGAAATTATTAAAGGAAATACCTGTGCTTTTTAATGGATATCACCAACATTTCATACTTACTCCACCATTTCAGTCTAACTTTCTTCCATTACACCTCAAAAGACAAGCTCATTGGTTGTATCAGTATCATCATGGAATTACATGGGATGAAGAAGACACAGATTTTCACAAAGTTAGGTCATATCTTTGAAAAAATATTAAAAATGTCCGCTTTATTAGCTTTCTCAACTTTTTTTTTTTAAATCTTAAGAAACTTTTTACTGTTGACATTTTGCAGGTCAAAAGTTAAAAACTTTAAAAGTATGACTTAGCAATACTGAGTTGCAAGAATCAACTGATAGGCTGTAGGATGAACGTTCAGAGTATTTATACAAAACGTTAGAAACTCGAACATACAACGTTACAAAAAGGCTCATGACATAATCTCGAATGACAAAAATCTCTTAATACAACAAAAAATTTAGGAAAAATAATTTTTTTAATCTAGAATGAAAAAATACCGCAAAACTCAATAGCCGCATACATACATTTCTGATAAAATTTAAGTTATTTTTTTTTTTGTCTTATAATTTTTTTTGTCTAATTTGTGAAACTTCAACCGTACATATTTCGTATGAAACCTTGTGAAATATTACTTGTGTGAACCTTTGGATGCCCAACGGGAAACTTTCCGTTTTTACATACCCAGGGGTATAGTGAACATAAATCAATGTATTTTATTTGCTTACCGTCCTTACATTTGTAATAATTAAATGTATTCCCAGTTCTTCCTCCAAAGAAAGCATCTCGTGGATTTAACGAGGCAATCTGTATTAATGGGTGATTGTTTAAGAAATTTAACTCCTTATCTTTTAAGAAATTTAGTTGAGATTCAAATTCACAACTCCACTTTTCGATCACTTCAAAGTTAAACGATCTCAAACGAGATGTTTTGGCCACTGTTCTCTCGTATCTGTAATTCAACGTACCGTGTTGTTCTTATCAGGATGACCGTGATAGAACAGCCATGAAACTCAAAAACATGTTTACTTTCCTCACAGAAACCATCGACTTTAACCCCGTTGATTATGGCTTCGCGTTCCTTAGCAGCATGCTTTATGTTGATTTTTCGAATTTCCTTTCCAAAATCAATCACTTAATAGCTTCTATGTCGAAGGACTCCGCGCACCTCTTTGGCAGAAACACTACACATTCTTTCAACTCTAGCAACTACCATATTTCGTAGTGCACCTCCGTGCGCTAATAATTTCGTGCTTCTCCTTGAAGCCGAGATGTTTGATACTGGCTATACTCTTTTGCTTAACAATTCTGGAATTGTTTTTAATTTTCTCCAAAATTGACGTCATTTTTAATAATTTTAATTTTAACTTGTATCGTTAACAATAATGTGAATGTCAAGAGTGTGTAAAGTAGGCCTGCACTACCTCACCTACTAAGCTATGGGGGATATTGAATAGCTTCCCCAAGCCGAATATGGTTGATGGCTAGATGAGCCTATCTGTTCCTGGTTGAAGTAAAATAGAAAAACGGCTAAGGAGCCAATGGTTATCTTTTCACTTCCAAAACGAAAGTGAGTTTTATTCTTAAAAACTTAAGCTATTTATACAAAATTAATATGCCTACACACTATTGACTTTAGCCTATACATATACAAATTAATAGCCAATATGCAAGCCCCTTCTACAATGCACAAATGTATCCAAATACATCTAGCCATATGCACTACACAGCATGCAGTGCATTGAACTTTAGCAAGTAGGTAGATACACTTGAACAAAGTAATCTGAAGCGTCGTCGTCGTCGCGTTCCGTCATCGTCATCGTCAGTGGCATTGAAATTATTATATCATAAATTTGGGCTATGGAGTGCATGAGGTTGATACTCATGACCATGAATGAAATGCGAGTGCATTAGAAAAATAGGTTAGTGGATGTCGATGACCGGAATCAAATGGATAGTTAAATTGTCGCTAGTGTGAGCCCTTCACAAGTGACTGAATTCAATAGTTGAGAACACCCTGAATTTATACTTAAGAAAAAGTATAGACATTTAACTTAATTCTGAAGTGTGGTATTTTGATCGGATTTTACTCTAAGAACTTGTTTTGAATTTTATTTTTAAGTATTTCAAACCACAATAATTCTGATAAAAACAATATTCAATGTAATAGCCACTTAATGGTACCTTGAAAAAAAAAAAAAAAAAAAAAAAACAATTATTAACTATAAACGCACATATTCCCAAACTTGACCGAACGCCCGTCACTGTTGATATGGAATGAATTTGAATTTTAACTCAACCACCAACTTCACTCAGTCGGGCTACAAGCGCAGAAATTTCTTTTTCCTTCCTTATTCTACATAGCTGGGTGGTCGGGGTTTTTATCACTCGCTACAGTAGAATCCTAAAGTAGTACTACAGATGGTTTACAAATGTTTGTTTTTTTTTTGTCTTAAAATTATTTTGTCTAATCTGGAGAAATTGCAACTATACGCATATTTTGTATGAAACCAAAGGTTCTATTAAAGTTAACTTATGAGAAAATATATAATGGATACACTTAAAAAAAAAAAATATGTTCCGTATATAGTTACATAATTAATACTCTAAACTACGAATAAAAACCATAACAAATTTCATACTCTTATCTGTACAAAATATAAAACTACAAATTACAATGAATCATACAAATATGTATATATATATATATATATATAAATAATCAACTAACCAAAAACATAAAACATCATACTGACAAGCCAATTACCGCCTCTCCCAACTGGCACGCGACCACCACTGATAACATCGTTTCACACAGCAAATATCTTTTGACTCTTTCTCGCTCAGAATTCCCAGGTTCAAGAGACCCCATTACTAATATGGACTTTGAATTCACGTGACGTCGGAGCCTGAATTACAAATTGACCTTGTGATCCAGTTAAATTTGTAGGAAGACTGTGTAGTGTGGTTCTTCGAGTAAGTACTTTTGAACAGAATTTAAAATACGAACATTAGCTAATAAACCTAAAATCATCCATTAAAAAACCTGCGCCTGAAATGACATTAGTTTGGTGATGACGCAACTCTTCAGCTAGTTGGTAGCCAATACGCCTGGTATTCCAATCGTGTTCCACATAATTGGAATTCCATGATCTACCAACGGCATTATCATCAGTATAGAGTAAATCACGCATGATTCGATATGGAGCAATAGAGATGTTGGGATATCCCGCACATAAATAAAAATCAGTATCAAAATAATAAGAAAAATAAATAAATAGGAATAAGGTTTTGTATTAAATTTTGATTCAGGTCCGGAAGGAATATTAAAATTTCCAAAGCCTGACAAATATAAAGAAATACTCTTTGGGAGAGTATAATTCCCTTGCTGATAAATCATATCTACAAACTGAATTTTGGTTCCAGTTAACCTATAATTATAACACGATAAACTAATAGCACGCTTAAAATTTAAATTATGAGCGCAGAAATTCTTATAAGTTTCGTTCTCTAAGGTAGGAAGACCATCCAACCCCGGGAAATGGTTCAACCCCTGAGCTATTAGGCCTCAACTCGTCAGATGGATGAGGGAAAAAGGCTTCAAGATACATAGGATCATTCTTCAACTCTGAATTTGTTTTAGATAAATGTTGACCACCAGGAAGTGAATCAACAGCTATTACAGGATTTAGATCATTATCCTCAGTTTTAAAAGAAATACTTCCACGTCTAAAAGGAACGACGCACGTGTGGTAGAAGGACCTTCAACATATCGACCAATGGGTGGACCCATCATTAGTGGTTGTTGGTATTGCTCCATAGGTTATTGAGCGGGCATCTGCTATTGGTGCCAGTTGCCTCCATCATTATTACGATGTAATCTAGACATTCTAGCTCTAGATTTTCTCTATTGACACAAATAGAATAAGGAATACCTTCCAAATAATTAATAATTTATTTTATTTTTGCTTTGTTTGACTGCCTCTCCGAGGTCTTGTCCCACGTTGGGCGCCAATTGTTGCACTTTTTCTTCACGTTGGGGTGGGTACTTATTATTTAGTTATTTAATACTCTACCGCGAATTACTTAATAGCAAAATTAATTAAATACAAAAAGACAAGCACACGATGTTCATCGAAACTTTTGAAAATGATTGTCTTTACTTTGACAGCTCGAACCGAAAGAACAACGAACTGTAGCACGATACAAAAAGCTACCACCACGGCTGCTCAACTGGGCTGGGTTCTCTTTGTGTGGAAGAGTTTTGTTGTATAAAAGAAAAATTATTATTTCGTTTCAATCACACTGATAAATCGATCGAATTATTTTATTACAAGTACAGTGGGATACTTGTAATGAAAAATGGGTGCCAGCAATATTAATTAGGCTATATTAGCAAAATTCCAAATCTAATATTTTTAAATAAATGAATGTGAAATAAAACACAGATTTATGTTTTATGCCCAGAAGGGTTATTTAAATTATTTTATTTGATAATTTTTTCGACTTTAAAAAAGAACTACAATTGAAGAAATTTTAAATGGCTTACGGTTAGCCGTTAAATAAAAATAAGCAAACAAAGAGAATAAGCAATTTAAAATGGGGCGTTAACGTGCGGTTAAGAAAATGTTTCCGTATCCCAAATTTAATTGGGATTAAAAAAAACTTTCACGGTAGAATTGAATGGTGGCTTAAGAATGAAATGCTGATGATATCCATTGAAAAGGACAGTTATTTCCTTTAAAATGAACTCATTATTTATTCCTCTGAAACCTTGAAAGCCTGCAAAATAGGTATTCATTTTTAGGTTCGTTCTCAACTAGTTTAATTTTACTACTGATCCGTTTATGTCAGAGCACACACAGTTAATGGACTGTACTCAATTATAGTCGCAAACAAATTGCTCTCCACTTGCGCTGCCTTTCTCTCGACCTCCGGTCGCCCTACCGTGCTGCTATGCACCCTTCGCTGACCCGAAATCGGTCCCATGCTTCCTTCAGTGCCTCCATCCTGACCTCAACTCCCTCGATTGCGGCTTCCTTGAAGCCTTCCGTGGTAGTGACCACAATTATCCTTTATTGTATGGATCTTCACGGTTTTTAATTTCTTTAAGAGTAATTTTAAGTTTTAACTTTTTAATAATTGAAAATAGCATCAAGTTTTAACTTTTAGATTGTTTATCTTTTACTTATCTTTTTTTTTTTTTTGATTTTATAAGTAGGTATTTACAGTTTCCCTTGGGACTCACGTGACCGCTCACAATTTTCGGTTCCTTTTCTTCTTCTGAATGTAGTCTCCGGGTAATGCGCATAACCAGGGCTGTAACCCGGACAAACAAAATGTTTTACCCAGACTGTTTTGTACGTAATCCAATAAAAGAAAGGTTGGGCGGCCCAGGCTTCCTCCTGCCTATTAACCCCAAAATCTTCTGAATTCTGATGGACAGATGAAATTCTTAGCACCAGCAATGATAATGAAAATAAATTTATTTCTTAACTCCTTATATTTTTGATCCTGTCTTCTTACCAACTCGAATAGGGTGGTATACCCACGGGTAATTACAACAAGATTAAATTCAAAGCCGATTGATTTTAATATTGGGTACATATAACGTGACTTTATAGGAAATATCACTTGGAGAAAAGCAAACTTGAGGCCACTGATAGTTTAAAAGAAATGTCTTGCCTGGTATTCCAATCGTGTTCCACATCATTGGAATTTCATGATCTACCAACGGCATTATCATCAGTATAGAGTAAATCACGCATGATTCGATATGGAGCAATAGAGATGTTGGGATATCCCGCACATAAATAAAAATCAGTATCAAAATAATAAGAAAAATAAATAAATAGGAATAAGGTTTTGTATTAAATTTTGATTCAGGTCCGGAAGGAATATTAAAATTTCCAAAGCCTGACAGATATAAAGAAATACTATTTGGGAGAGTATAATTCCCTTGCCGATAAATCATATCTACAAACTGAATTTAGGTTTCAGTTAACCTATAATTATAACACGATAAACTAGTAGCACGCTTAAAATTTAAATTATGAGCGCAGAAATTCTTATAAGTTTCGTTCTCTAAGGTAGGAAGACCATCCAACCCCAGGAAATGGTTCAACCCCTGAGCTATTAGGCCTCAACTCTTCAGATGGATGAGGGAAAAAGGCTTCAAGGTATATAGGATCATTCTTCAACTCTGAATTTGTTTTAGATAAATGTTGACCACCAGGAAGTGAATCAACAGCTATTACAGGATTTAGATCATTATCCTCAGTTTTAAAAGAAATACTTCCACGTCTAAAAGGAACGACGCACGTGAGGTAGAAGGACCTTCAACATATCGACCAATGGGTGGACCCATCATTAGTGGTTGTTGGTATTGCTCCATAGGTTATTGAGCGGGCATCTGCTATTGGTGCCAGTTGCCTCCATCATTATTACGATGTAATCTAGACATTCTAGCTCTAGATTTTCTCTATTGACACAAATAGAATAATTAATAATTTATTTTATTTTTGCTTTGTTTGACTGCCTCTCCGAGGGTTGCCCCACGTTGGGCGCCAATTGTTGCACTTTTTCTTCACGTTGGGGTGGGTACTTATTATTTAGTTATTTAATACTCTACCGCGAATTACTTACTGACACAAATAGAATAAGGAATACCTTCCAAATAATTAATATTTGTTTGATTGCCTCTCCGAGGTCTTGCCCCACGTTGGGCGCCAATTGTTGCACTTTTTCTTCACGTTGGGGTGGGTACTTATTATTTAGTTATTTAATACTCTACTCGAATGGATTACCGCGAATTACTTAATAGAAAAATTAATTAAATACAAAAAGACAAGCACACGATGTGCATCGAAACTTTTGAAAATGATTGTCTTTACTTTGACAGCTCGAACCGAAAGAACAACGAACTGTAGCACGATAAGAAAAGCTACCACCACGGCTGCTCAACTGGGCTGGGTTCTCTTTGTGTGGAAGAGTTTTGTTATATAAAAGAAAAATTATTATTTCGTTTCAATCACACTGATAAAACGATCGAATTATTTTATTAAAAGTACAGTGGGATACTTGTAATGAAAAGTGGGCACCAGGAATATTAATTAAGCTATATAAGCAAAATTCCAAATCTAATATTTTTAAATAAATGAATGTAAAATAAAACACAGATTTTTAATTTATGCCTAGAAGGGGTATTTTAATTATTTTATTTGAACAATTTTCCGACTTTAAAAAAGAACTACAGTTGAAGAAATTTTAAATGGCTTGCGGTTCTTTTCTTTTACCATTCTATGCATGATCCAATTGGTGATCCGTTAAACTTTAATCATTGCTCTATAACATCTCACTTCCTGACAACAGAATATCCCAAACCTGGGAGGAGCTAGAGGAATACCAATCGGAGCATAGTTTATTTACACCTAGCAACTCGTCACTCCGAAAGTCTCCCAGGTTTTCACCTCGCCGAATTTGTCCTACAAATTCACCATCCTAGATTTGCAGGAATCTTTCGTGCTTTACCTACTCGTTATCATCCGAAGATAACGAAATACTTTTAATATTTTTTGTGAATTCTGAGGGAGGTAAATTGAGGAGCATTTATTTCTCCTTGCATTGCAATCTTCTTAAGTATAATGTTACTTCCAACAATTTATCCTTCAAATCTTTCGCCTTAGGCTTACGCTGGAAGACGGCTGCTGGTGGATCTCCGCCAACACCGGTTGATTCGATCTCGGCTCTGAAATGTCGTTCTTGTCAGCATGCGACTCTTCAGAGCCGATTCCGAATGAGACCTAGCAAAAAAAGAAAGATTAAAAAATAAAATGATTTTTCTAATTCCGAATTACAAACAAACCTCCTCTCCTACAATTGCTAGGATTATTTTGTCAATTTCGTCTAGCAAATCTTCGGCACTAGCCCCACCCATACCTGTCTCCTTAAAACGGTCAGTCTTCGACTAAAATTATAAATATATATACATTATTAAAGGTTGATCTAATATTAAAATCTTACCATTGTATTACGCCGCCAATTTTGCCAAGTTGTTTTACGGAATTTTTTTCCATAGTCGTCCAAAATCAATGCATAACCTGCAGCTAGTCTATTCCACTTAATTTGGATGACTCCTTTGGTAATTTGGATGCTGTTTAATTTAACAAAGAGAATATTTTTGGCATCCAGCATCTCCTTTACAACCAACAATTGAAGCTCCTTCGTTGTCGTAAACATAAAAAAACTGAATGAAAATCAAATAATTTTTATTAGAATATATTGAAATGTAATAAATAAATAACAACAACGTGTTGACATTGTTGATTCATCGTCGTCACCACGTTTTTCCCATTTTTAAAAACCATTTCTAAAAACAAACTTACTTTGCTGTACTTTCTTTTTGAAGCCATATAGTTTGTTTTTGAGTATCTGTATTTGAGTAGCTTTTTAGTTTTTGAGTAATATGTAAATAAAATTGAATAATATTTTAATTAAAAAGATAGGAGATGAAGTCGTCTAACAGCGATTATCTTCTATATATTTCTTGAATATAGATTGATATAACTTTTTGTGGGCTACAGGTCAATAAATTAAAGATGTTATTTGATGTGCAACGTTTCGAGCATGTTTATGCTCTTCATCAGGCCTTTATTTATTAAAATTATAAAAGTTATACATACATACATTAATATAAAAAGTATTATATATGACGTCAAGTAACTTACAAACAATATTTAAAGAATTTACGTTAAGGGAATAAACCACTCATTATAGTTACATAATAATCTCATGAAATAAAATCTATTACAAAGAAACACATTAATTAAAAAGTTTAAACTTTAAATTTGAATTTGAATTTACTGGTGGACAGGAAAAAAACCTCCATTAATCAAAACAATCACCTATACTTTAACCTGCTGTATGTTGTTGGTCGCTTAATCAGTTGGCTGTATGCGCTGCTAAAAGGTCACAAATATTATACAATTTATTTCTTGAATATATTTCTCTCAGCTTTCAACAATCGTCTTGGTCGTCGTGCTCATGATGTCTTCATCCCATTTGGTGTTTATGTGGCTTTTTGTTTAGTCTATAAAAGTGCTGATTGTGGTATCTGGATGAATACCTACTGTGGAGTGATTGTAGTGGGGATTTGTTTTGATGATACTTTTGTAACTCGCGAGAGTACTTATATAGTGGCCAATCTTGTAAAATTTGGAAAATGTTGGGGTCTTGGTTGTTCATAATCATAGTTCTTATAAACAACAAGGTAAACAAAAAAAAAAAAAAACGACAAAAATGCGTGATGCGTCAAATTGTTTGACTTTATCTTGCTCTTTCTCTGTAATCCAGGATAGACAGATTTTTTGTGCATACCCATACATCCATATAAGAATTTATTTTATACTTCTTTTAACTCTAGATTTATTTATTTTTGAGTCCTTCTACCGATGCCTGTTGGCCAGCTGCAGCTTTAAGTCTTTTAAAAAACATAAATCGGTTTTATTGCGGAACAAAACTGTTCCAATTGGGTCGTAAAATGCATATGCATTCAAACCGCTAGGCCAGTAGTTTTTTTTTTAAGTTTTATATTACATATTTATTATATTACATTTTTAACATTTAGTGTTTTTAAGGCATGCTTTCTTAAATAATTTTTGTAATAAGCATTCAATTTGCATAGAATTATGATTATTAAAAGAAAGAAATTTAAGTATACTATTTTGTCGCCTAGAGGTGTTGTCGATGATGTTGATGCTGCTGCTACGTTATTTATGATTTCCTCCTTGGAAGTTTTGCACCCATTGCTTTTCCGATCTTTCAGCTCACCCATGAGTGTTCGCTTCCGGTCTCCAGTGCTTATGTTGATTATCCTCTGGAGGTTTGCACACTTCATCTGGAACTGTCTTTTGCGGCCTCGTTTCCTCTTTTGTTTCTTTTCTTCTTTCTTCTTTTCTTCTTGACGTTTTCTATATTCCTCTATAGATAGTGGTTTCGGTCCAGTGGTTTTAGGAGTGGGGATATACCTTGGGAACTCTCTGAGTTCTACGGTCGTTGGACGGTATTCAGTGAGTTCATCACACTTTCTGAAGATCTCGTTTATGTCGTCTAGTGTGGTCATCTATCTGACTGTTTTGAAAGAAAGCGAACAAATATTTTTGAAAACTATTGTTAGTGTGGTCATCTATCTGACTGTTTTTGAAGGATAGCGAAAAAGTATTTTTGAAATTATTATAGATTTTTGGTTCAGACTTGCAAGATCGCCATGTTATGATTGACGAGGAAGTCTAGTTCTTTAAGAACGAAGTCAATTTCTTAGCTTCAGTACAAAAGCCGCTTATTAGTCCGAGCATCAAAATGCATGATATTAAATAAGATGAGTCGTGGTTAAGGTGTTAACTTAGACTGATTTTATTTTCCAAATTTTCTTTTTACTTACAACTAGTTCTACAAATTTAATTTTCATACATATTCTTATCCTAGTTATTTATTTATTTATTTTACTTATGACCTACAATATATTACCCCACATGACGTAAGAATTAAATGTCCACTTGACAAAATATACTTTCGGTTGTATTTCCTCAAAGGCATTCCGAATGCATATAATTGCAGTCATAAACAAAAATCAATATTGGGTTATTTTAAATGCACTTGGTCCATAGGGACCGACTATGACACTGTGTAACATGATCAGTTCAATGCACGATGGTATCGCTTGGTGACGGCTGATCATTTTCAACATAATCTAATGTAGGTCGATATGCGTCGAGTTCATAATTGTTTACATTTTGAATATAGGGAGAAGACTTTCTTGGCTGGATCGTCGCCGTCGTCTTGTGAGTTCTGTTTGTAGGAAAATAAATAAAGGCATCCGACAATGTAAAAGCCGAAGTTGAAATTGGAGATGTTTGGGAATTTTGGGTTTTCGATGACAACTATCTGTTTTCGAAATAAATGAACGACTCCATAGACTTCTCATAAATTACATATTAAATGGTTTAGATATGCAATAGTCGGTTGGAGAGGGAACACACCATGGTATACCCGAGTATGGGTCTAGTATCTAGTTATAAAAGAGGGGTACATATAGAGAAAGGGCTCCTCTAAATCAGCTTCGTTAAACCCATAACGGAACTTTCATAGATCACCAAACAGAGGGATAGTGTTTTTTTTTTTTTTGTTCACGAGAAATGCAAACGTACGATGAGTTTTAGTTCGAATTAGTCGTCAGAAGGTCTGGTCCAGGCCTGACAGCGAATAAAACAAGTGGTAAAGTTATTAAGCTACTCTTGAAATAGGGTGTATTACATTTTTAAGTTTTTTAGTTTTGTAAAAGTGTTGAATTCTATTGTATTTGGTATAAATCCTGTTAGTGGTTGTGGGGCGAATTGGGAGCAATTCTGTTAATTCTTATTAATTTATCGATAATAATTAAGGGTTTGGTGCGCAAGGCGGGCGGTGATCGATTAATATTTTAATAAATGTAGGATTAATCTCCTACAATAAAACACTTTAATTCATTTTGATCTTTTATTATTAAAACTTTAAAAACTATGACTAAAATAGTGCGAGGACCGGCCAGCACAGAAATCAGTTTTACAGTGACTATTCAATTATACATGGTTATTATAATAACTATGTACCTAACCAAATTTGGTTTCATTTGTTTTCTTATGTGTTTCTTTTGTCGTCCGTTATGTGCTGTCGTAAGTATCTAACTTGTTACTTTTTTGTGTGCTGATGTTAAGTTATAGTACTGTCGTGTCGGTGGTACGGTGTCGCTTGTTAGTATGAGTACTCAAACTCATCCTACGTAAAAATGTTTTGTAAGCCACGCCAGTCACTTGAATTTTCATGGAGCTGTTAAAATACCCTAAGATGGATTTATAGTTGTTTTCTTTAGTTTAAGGGGGTGTGGAGGACGAACGAAAAGTGAACTGTAAGGGGTAATAGTGCAGTACTTGTAACCATTTGAGGCAAATCTGATATAAACTTAGGCTCCAGGTTTCAGGAGTGATGATCATCAGCCGAATCTCAGAGAATGGTAGCTACATAGATGAGGGATTAACAAAATTTTGACATGATAGCAGCTAAGCCGTGCATGTCACTTCCCCGTCCCCTGAAGAATCAGACCCTTCTGTTTCCTATCCAATCCCATATCCGGTTAAGGTAGTTCCCAGTTTTTCCTGCTTTAGGAGATCGTTTTATTCTTCCGCTTCCGATCTCATCCAGTTTCCCTTTCCCGAATTATTTTGCGTTCCTATTCCCTTATCGTACTCATAGACCTCCCTCCAATAGCCCCGTTACAAGTTGTTTTTGCTCATTATTTTCGGGAAGATGGTGTTAACAATACCAGTACTTCTAATCACTTAGACGGGTAGATGCCTCTTAAGCTCGCTTTAGGTATTACAAATCATAAATGTTTCTTTTGAATTAGAGATTCCTGATCTTATTCAATACTTTGATCTTAAATCCCTCGCAAGTTATTCCAAAAACTCATAAAATTTTTCAAAATTTAAATTTTAATTTATATAGAAATGCAAACTTTTTTATGACAACGTTACTACACGATAAACGATTTTGCTGTCAATAATATATAATCGTTTTAGCGAGAAAACAATAAACAAGTATTTAAATGAGTTTTTTTTATAATAATGGTATATAAAACTAAATCAATGTGATATAATATATTTAAAAGAATATTTTATTTTTAATTCTAATTTATTTTTGTTACGATAATTATTTGTTAAAATACTGTAATGCTGTATACTGTAAAATTGGATTTACTTTACTGTTTAAACAAAAAATTGTAAGTCATACTTTCCTTATGAAATTTCTCAAAATGTAAATATATACATAAATACTTGACGTAAGTCGAAAAATTTTAAAAATTATTTATTATATTTTACTTCATTAAATTATTTATGATAAAAAATGAAATATTAAGGCAACTGAAAACGTAATGATGTACATATATTAGGTAGAATAGGTAGAATATATTCTAAACTAAGACGCCCAATGAAGGACAAATTGTATATATTAAAACGTTGTGGAATGTCTATTGTAGGTTTAAATGTTTAATCTTTAAAAAAAGATTTTGTAGATGTATGTATGTATGTTAATATGAATACAATTATTGTCCTAAAAATATGACATAGAATAAGCTTATAAATGTTTGTACATAATGTCCTGTATTGAAAATAAATATGAAAAAAAAAAGATTAATGGAGTTCATGTTTGAAAGTTAAATGTTATACAAATGGTGAGTAATCCATTTTTTTATTTATTTCAGCTCTAAATTGAAGAGGATTATATTTTATTATTGAGGTTAGTAAATACCGATGGCGGCGCTAGTGTCCATGGCCGCTACCACGAACATTGACATTGATAAAACATTATAAAGATGAGAAACCTCGGTTTATCCGTAGTAGCGGCCATTTTGTGTAGTTAATGAAATGTTCACCAGGGTCGCATGCTAATTTGCTGGTGCTAATATGCTTAATTGACATTTTGGGAAAAAGGAATAGAAAAAAGAGAAAAGTATGTGCTTTATGGGTAACTTTCTTCACCTTTTGGGTGTTTGATTTAGAGCCTTCTTTTACACGTGTATTCGTGCACACGTGTAGTTAAATTATTCGTGTATGAATTATGATTATTTTATTTAAGTCAACAAAAAATTATCAAAATAAACTTCCCTTTGATGTTGCCAACGCGCGACTTTAATAATTAAAACATATACATGTAAATGTTTTTTACTTCATAAGTTGACATAAGTGACATCAACACACGTGTAGTTTAAATCACGACTGAAAGAACGCTAGTTTGAATACATACCCTTAAAGCAAGCCACTCCGTTTTGGATCCGCAACAACTTCATAAATGGACCCGAAAACTGATCCAAATCGGTTCAAATTGGTATGGAAATAAGAATCACCACGGACCCATTATGTGAATGTATTGTGTGAGAGAGAGAGAACCGAAACCAATTGGATCCAAAACTGATCCAAAAAAATATTAACGAATCGAGGCATACCTAAATATATTAAAAAGAAACTTCCCCATATAGTCAAGTTTCTACATTCCCTACACAAAAAAGATTTTTTTTTTCATTTCAAGACTTTTATTTACATTCATAAAAGGTTTTCCAAAACTATTTTGCACTAATAAACATTACATAATTCCACAATTATACATAAACAGTAAACTTGTATTTTTGATTGGAAATTTCTCAAACGAAAAAATAGTAAAAGCAATCGTCTTCGCCACGCTACTTACAAAACTGAATTAAAAAAAAAAAAAGTAGTGGAAATTAAAACCAAATGACTGTAGATACAAAGAATTTGTACAGGTGTGCATGAAAGACTCATTTTTGCAATAATCCAAATGGAACCAAGGAAGTGGGTCAGTGAGCTTGAAGGGTAGCAACTTTTTGTTGAATTGACACTTGTTTCATTACTCCTTCGACAATTATAGTTCTTCCAATCACCGCAAATTTAGAGGTTAAAAAAGACCTTCCGATATTTTAATCAACGATCAACGAATTTAACTCACCGATATTGGCGAATCAACTTTGGTTCTACCACAGTTCAAGTATGTGATCGGAGTATGTATGCGTTACGGTGCGGCGTAAAACCAAGAAAAACCACATAACTTTATCTCCTCAGAAATGAACTGTCAAAAGTTGTATATGGGAAAAATATTCTGCAGAACAGATAATTATAGATATCTCACTATGCGGAAAGCGCATCGTCCAATTTGACGAACATTCGTCGAAAATAACGAATAAAACAAAAAAAAATAGTTATTTTGAGGTTAGTCGCGCGCGAGTAATTCATATGAGCTGCCAACTGTGTGCGAATAATTCTTTTAAAGCTATTTCTGAAGCAAATTATTCTTATTTTAGTTGTTTAACAAATGGAATAAATGATCATATTTAAAAATTTAATGAGAAAATATTGCGTTAAATTAGTTAAACTTACAAAAAAGCGACCTGCGAACCGTCTAATGAAAATTCACAGTCCACAAATACAAGACGCGTTCCACAAAGCTGCGAACAAATAACTCGTTCGAATCTAACCTCAAATTTAAAATGTCTTGGTGTTACTCTTGTTGTTTGATTGCTAAAAGAAATGAGTGACTCCCGCAGAAAAAATGGTAAAATTATTTGCAAATAATTAAATATCTCTGTTTATTGCTTTCTAAAAACATTCACTTTTTTATGACAGTGAATGAAATGTCAAATTCTGCGACAATTCCCAGACGTAGTTAGCGGCTTTATAATATGATGGCACTTAATAAATTCGTTGCAGTATGGATGGTATGTTGAACGAAAATAGAGTGACAATTCGTAACAATCAATTGCAATTCTTGACTACCAATTTTTTATATTTCTTATTTTTTTATTTAAGTAATTAAAATGTAAATTTTATGATCCAAACATTAACTTAAATTATATTTCTACCATTTTGTTTGGATTTTCCTAAGAATTAAGGTTAAGGCTCTCCCTAACCAATGCGGAACAGTCGTTGCGGCGAAGAAACATTCGCATGTTAAAATTTATTTACATGGTGATATAGGAGAGTGCCCACACCAACGCGGCGGAGAAACATATGAATTAATTTTGACTGACGAATGTTTCTTCGCCGCAACGAATGTTTCGCATTGGTTTGAGAGAGCCTTTATAGTTATGCTAAACTAAATATTCCGTTCAATAATGACAAGAAAAATTATAAACCAAAAGTTTCGTTTTGCAGTACGAGATTCTTTGTATTGACGACTAGAAAAGTCAAAATGCGATACCTGGTGGATATCACAAACAACAGTTTGTATACACTAATCATTGACAGCCATAAGAAATAGTGGCGCAAAATTTTAAACAGCCTATTATTAAGGATTTAATATGATACTACTTAACATTTTACTAATTCCTTAACAGTTTACTAAAATTTTCTAAATTTTAAAAACTTTTTAACTAGTATCATACTAAACTAATTTCCTTCATAAAATTCAGCTGAACACGTCCAAAAAAGTGACAGCTCGTGCAAAAAATTCACAAACACCCCTGATTTTGACAATTTTAAACGTCAAAGTGTCATATGGATTTAGTACGATACTAAAAAGTTAAAATAGCCATTTGGTGATTTTAACTTTAGTAAAATGTTAGAAGATAGTATGATGCTAAACTCGTTTAAAATTAGCAAAATACACTTTTTAATCTAGTATTACACTAAAAATGATTTAACATTGTACTAAATCAACTAAAATTTTGCGCCAGTGTGTTTACATTCAGGTAAAATAATTAATTTATTAATATAAAATTGATTTTTTCCAATCAAAACCTATGTAGATGGCTTATATAATATTATTTCTTATATTTATATATATATACTTTTAGTTCTCTAAGGAATAATTATCAGAAGACCATAAAAGGGAAAAAGCCATACATACTGCCGGAAGTAGGTACTTAACCTACCTACAATATTATTTCCATGCATTTGTATTTATTTATTCTTCTTTTAGTATAAATACAGCTATATGTAAGGAATATTTGCGAAGCAACAGGAACAAAAAGAGCAGGAAAGGAAAAACAAAATTCAGGCACTACCTACACCTCATTATCGGTATGCTGGCAGGCTTAGGGTCATTCAGTGGAGAAATTCACGCCAGTATTCAATTGAATCACATAAACCTTAGACCAAAGTATGCAGGAATAATGAACGGTTTAACCAACACCATCGGATGTATGACTGGATTTTTAAGGCCCTATGTTACAGGCTTAGTTATAAGCGGCAATAATAAACTTTCACTGTGGAGATAGGTGTTCTATTTTGCATCTTCCCTTAGTTTCCTAAGAAATTTGTTTTATTTAAATTTTTTTAGTACCGGAGAGCAAAGCTGGTCAATAAATTCAAAAAAATAGTTGATTAAAAATATGTATTATTTATTTTTCTTTAATATAAATACAGCTAGGTATTTGTAAGGAAGATTATAAGAGCAGGAAATTGGTGAACCCAGGGATTGAGAAATCACAAATTGCAAAGTTTTTAATTCTCTTTACTAAATAGGAAGATTAACAGAGAAAAATAATTCTTAATTATTTATTTAAATAATGAGAATAATTCAAGGGCAAGAATGATCTCAAAATCGCACCCACTTTTATTATACTTTATGAAACACTTGCTTCGACTCTTAAAGTTAAATTGTTTATAATTCATTGTTTCACTTTTTCTTTACCAAACAATGGTTTTTATTTTTGCTTATATTGTTTTAAAACAATAATTATCGAAGAACACTACCTACTCGATTCATATACTATTTATGACAGTTTCTGTCATCTATTGTATATATCCTAGTTCAAGGGTTTGCCACCAGAGTACTGCCTTCAGTCGTCAATACAATATTCTTTGAAGAAGAGTCCACCCTACTGTTAGCATACAACTAATATCCCGGACCATTAATGGCTAAAACAGATGTGCAGCGAGTCTGCACGCATCTCTGCATGCAAAACTGCACACGAAACACATGTGCATAGTTTCTGACATTCATGATGCATAGTTATGTCAAACAAATACAGGAAAGCACAGCGTTGCCGATGTCACACAAAAGTGTTGGAGTGAGATTTTCTTCGTTGGACGATGGTAGGGTGGCAACGCCGGCTTCATGGATTCTTAAACAAAAATCACCAACACAAACAAATTTTTTGAAAGAATGGCAGGTGATGTCAAAATGAGTAATGCCAAATAGCAATTATTTAGAAATGTTCGTTTTTCAGTTGTGGCTGCAATGAAACTAGGCAGCAAATTTAGAAATAGAGACATCGTGCAGCGCTGCGCTGCATGCAGACTTTGAGTGAATCGGCTCCCATAAGAACCTGTGTAATTTAATTTCGCTGCATGGAAAAAGCTGCACATCTGTTTTAGGCATAAGCCTAGTACCATAGATAAATCATTATAAAGATACAAATCCTTCGTACTTTTCACCCCCAAAACCCATTTCTTTTTATTGTTGCATTTGTAATTGAATTTTGTGAATGTGAAATGCAACAAAAAAAATTTAGCACTCATACAATTTGGCCCGGATCGAGGAGCTACTTAAATGAGTGCGTTATTCACATACCTACACTTTGCATCAGCTCCTCAGTCTAGTCTAGAGCCATTCAACTTTTAGGCGAACCGTAATGACAGCCGAGGATTCTCATCTTTATAATAATAGCCCTTCCACACTAGCCCACTGTGTATTAATACATGCCGAATTGAAAGTGGGAAAGATTTCCACGCAACTGCCAAATTTGTGGGAAATAAATGACTTTTCATATTTTGCTGCCACACTTGCTTGTATTAAGGTAATCCTTAACCTAAAAAAAGTGGGATAGAATTAGAACCATTCCTATAATTATTTATGTATTAACACTGTCAAATCGTATGGGATAGAATGTCGAGTTGTGTAGGCTGGGCTGTCAAATTTTGTTTCCACACTATTCTACATAATTTGTTTTCCACTTTTTTGACATGTATTAATACACAGTGGACCAGTGTGGAAGGCCTTTAAGGGTATTCATGCAACGAGATAATTTTCCACTTTGCAGAAAAATATAACTTTCCGCAAGATGTTTACATGAATACCCCCTTAAAAACACTTGAGAAAACGTCACACGCTCGGATTTTTGGCAAATATATCTGTCCCGCTCTACTTTTCTTCATATTTGCAGGCAAAGAAACAGTTAAATCCAGTATTGTCCAGCATAAAAGCAACGATATAATTACGAAAACAGCGAAAAACTATGTATACAATCATGCCGATTACAGAATACGCAAAACTCGATCCACAGTGATTCCTCAATGCAGTCTTCTCTTTCCTTTTCAAGATACATCAGTAGATGGGAAAGCAAGCAAAAGCAATGCACTGCGGATCGAGTTTTGCGGATTCTGTAATCGGCATGAATATTTCAACAATTTCTTGCAAAAACGATCGAAAAAAATCACAAATACCTACACGGAAATGAAAAAGAAACGAATAAACTAAAAAACCTAAAAACCTATAATTTTTCTGCACATTAAGAATTATGAAAGTTTGTCCACATCTACATTGCCCGATTTTTCCACGAAGATTTTTCCAGAAATCGTGTGAAGTGTACACACAATACCATTTTTTTAATGAGATTTTTTCCAGTCTTAATTTTTTTATTGATGTGTTTCTTCATTTTTCATTGATATTCACTCCCATTATCAAACAAACAGCACACTGACACCGAACACACACACAAAAAAAAAGAAGGTAAAAGAAAACATAAACAGACTGGAAAAATCGTTTTGTGGTACAAACGATTTGATCCCTACCCCTCACTTTTTACTCCCTTCACCAACGAACAAAAGATCGGCACTGGCAAAATCGTTCAATGTAGAATCATGTTTATGGATTTATAAAACCCGTCTGTATCCCCCTTTAATTAATCAGAATTTTTTGTTTTGTATTCTACTACAATATTTAAAATCAACCAACCCTGGATTAATCAGCTGATGCTCTCTCTCTCTCTCTGTTTACGTGACAGTAGCAAGAAAACAAAAAAAAAAAATGGAAATTCCAGATTCAACTTTCTTTAGCGCACCTTCCTCAATTTGTCCACAAAAACTATTTGTCTGTCGAGTTGATTGGTTAGATTTGGATTTGAATGCACAAGTTAATTTCAAGTCAAGACTCAAGAAAATTTATCAAACCAATATAAAGTGAAAATACTTATTTAACAAAAAAAAAAAACTAAAGTGTGAAGTCAAAGTGAAATAAGCTAAAACTTTCATCAGCTTTGTCTGCAATTAATGAGAAAAATAAACTCAAATAATTTAATTAACGCATTTTGTAATTTATTTTAATTTTTGTGCATAAATACGACACTTAATAGAAAAGAAAAAAGTAAACATGTTTTCGATTATCCGTAAGCTGCCCATGGGCCAAGTAATTCGTCCACTAATCGTCAATAACTCATCATCTGTCCCAGCGGCAGTAGTTTCTACATCTGCAGCCAAACTTATCTCAACGACCGAGAATCCCCAGAACTCGGAACATATGACTAAAACTGATAAAATAGGTGGATTGCCAAGTGATTTGGTTAACAAGAAGAAGATGAAGACGACTCTAAGGTAAGACGACATGAGCTTTTTCTTTATAATTTAAAATCATCTTACTAGTATCACTAGACAGGGATCATGTTATCATCCTAGACCTAAATAAATAAAAATAAGTCCCTCCATTTGGAACATGATAGCGGTCACGTACGCCGCGGCATAGCTGAGCGCATGGTCTTGTTTTTTGCATAGAGATTCCATATCCATCCATACTTCATTATTCCACACAGTAGAGTCGGAGACAGCAGGAGAAACCAAAAAAGCTGAAAATGAAAGAATCTCAGAAGGCGATTACAATATTGTTTTTGTTTTGTTTTGGAGAATCTGGTGATGTGCGCCAAATTATAATTGAGAATATCGATTCATTGGAAAACTATCTAGAAATATCTTCTTGTTTTGAGTCTTCTCTTATTTTATTTAAGTAAAAGTAGAACACAAAAGGGCAATGAACAGAGATATTCTGTCTAAAACAGTGGTGAAACGACTTGGTTTGAGCGCCTATCAGCTATGAATTGAAAATCGATTCATGAGGCTGTTTATTAGTTTGCTTGACACTGAAGATTTTTGTATATTTATTATTATTTAATATTATTATTATTTATTATTACTATTATTTATAATTATTATTATTTTGTATATTGTGTGGGCCATTCATTACACTAGATTTTGCATAAGTTCCACCCCTAATTTTCGATTTGATGGTGCAATCTGATTCCAACCTTTTTTCTGTGCGATTTCATTTTGACCAGCGCATCCCAATTTTTGGAACTCTGGCGCGACGTGACAACGAGAAACGCTTCGTTATACAGTAACTCTCGTATGCTTTCATTGCTTGTAAGTGTCTCGTCGTGAAACGAGCTTTAGTTTTACTGAATGACCCCCATTATGTTCACCCCGATTACAGAATCGGATGAATGGTCTGCGCATGGCTTTCCGACAATTTTGTTCAGAATAGAGTTAGAGAATCAGCTGTAAAAAAATTGCAGGAATGTTCGTAACTGTTTAAAATATTTAAGATTATGCCCATCCGCATTCCATATAACTTTTGACATTTCAAATCCGCATTGTGGATCGAGTCAACTCCCTGGGAATACAGTTTTGAAAACTCTGTAATCGACACGATACAAAAATTTCAGCGAAGATGAAATTTGCTAAATTTAACTGTGACAGGTTAGTCGCATTCTTGCAACACAAATCTTACTGAAAAATATTTGTTCTACTTCACAGTAATCTTTATAAAGGGTTTTCCATTAAGGGCTGGTCGATTTTAATATTGAATAAAACAAGTTGCATATGAGATATCAATGAGGTTTTATCTTTATTTGAGAGCCCTATTAATGACATTATGTGTGAAATATAAAATCGTTCAAATGGCCGCCGCGGCATCGCGGATTCGAAAGGTCCAGTCTTCGATGACTGGCGCATAAATCAGGCTGAATGTAACCGATGGCATCGATTTGGCGGCTTATTCGCATAGACCTGCGACTTAAGAAAGCCGCACAAGAAAAAGTCCAAAGGGAACTCCCATTTTGATAATAAAGTTTTATCATTTGCACATGTTGCTCGACGCTGTAACCATAATGATTTTTTCTTTAGTAAGTCTGCTATTACACATTGCATCTAGACGCGTGCAACTTTGTAAACAATGTAAGTGCAAAAGAGAAACCAATTTCGAAAAGATGAGACGGAAGAAAATCTGCCCGGTGTCGCGTGGGTAAAATATTCATGGAACAAGAAAATTCGAAGAAGTTCGAAGAAGTTGCACGCGTCTAGATGCATGGTGTAATAGCACACTTACTGATTAAAAGACGATATTTTGACAGAAAGTAAAAGAAACAATTTGGCCGCCACGAGCTGTTAATATCAACCCATCGAAAAACCTTTTACAAGAATGAATCATTAAGCTCAGCTGAGAAATTTTGTTTCATAATGAATGGTTCGAACTGAAACAGGTGAAAGACCAGATCATGACCTTTAAAGTTGATAACTTGATCAACTGAAACAATGCGACTTTCGAATAAAGGCATATCAACATTTTAAGAACTTCTACTTTAAACAGTTTTGGAATTATCCCGTCTAATAGTAATTTCTAAATCTAAACTATTATACAGACTTATTCAGCTAAGGTGTGACAAATAGATAGAGTGTGTAGGTTGAGTCGAGACAAGAAAAAATCATATGGCCCGCTTAGGCGGAAGGGAAATTTTCTAAAAAAATTGACCTAAAACAGAAACAAAAAATGTTAAAAAAAACAACGGTAACACTTACAATGCCATATTATACCTTTTTTAAAAGCCAGAAATACCCTCTTTTATAACCTTTTTAAATACATTTTTTGAATACAGTTTTGAAAAATTAATTTTCAAACTAAAAAAATTGAAAAAAAAAAAAATAAAATTGAAAAAAATATGTTCAGAATAATTTTTTTTTTCAAAGTTTTACGTAATAAGGTACTATTTTGGTTTTCAAATTTTAATACTCTCATCAATTTTTGGTTAAACACTAAAAACCGAATGGTTCTACGTCTTTTACTTTTCAAGATATTAAAAAATAAATGAACCAACTTTCTCATACAACTAATGCCGGATTTACACGAATGGCAAAATGACAATATATCTGTCAAATTATAGCCATTTTTCTTTCAGAGATAATTTGGCATAAAATGCTGCCATTTTCCGAAATTATGCCATTCTAGATAAGTATGAACTTTCTCATTCTTTTATGGCATGTTGCCATTATTTTGAAATTTGTCATTATTTGAACTCGTGTAAATGCATGTCATAAAAAAATTATTTCTGCCATTATTTTACCATTTTTTTTGGCAGAAATATTGGCAGCTTTGCCATTCGTGTAGATCCGGCATAATCAACCAGTTCATTATCATCAACCTCGTTTTTTCTTGTTTTTACTAAGATGTTGGTTTCATTATTTTATTTATATCTTGAAAAATAAAAGTCCAAGTACCATCCGGTTTTCAGTGTTTGACAAAAAATTGATAAGAGCATTGAGTTTTGACAACTAAAACAGTACTTAATTACGTGAAATTTTGAAAAAAAAAGTGTTTGAAATTTGTTTTCAATTTTATTTTTTCAAAATTTTGAGTTTGAAAACTAATTTTTCAAAAACTTTTGACAAAAATATTTATATTTAAAAAGTCAATAAAAGAAGGTATTTCTGGTTTTACAAAAAGTTATAAAACGGCATGGTTTTTGTTTTATAATTTGTTTCTGTTTTAAGTCAATTTAAAAAAAAAAACTGCCACTTCCGTTTGAGGGGGGGGGGGGGGTAATAGACCCCCTCTCATACGATTTTTTTTTTCTTGTCTCTACTCAACCTTCACGCTCTATCTTTTTGTCACACCTTAGGTTTATCACCCTGCATAAAGACGAAACAATAGTTTTAGTTTTCCAGGGCAATCTCAAAAGTATTTAACTGATTGAAGTGAAAGAAATTGTATTCTATTCTTTATGAGAGTGTCTTAAGCTATTTTTTATTTCTTTTAATTTTTCAGAAAATTATTGTTTTTTAATTTGTTTTCACTTGTTTTCTTAGCGGTTTATCCAAATATTCAATTATGTTCTCAAAACGATTTGATATTTTTAAACAAAATATCTATTTTTAAAGTTTGCAAAGTAATGCGAACACGGGTCGGCTAGTTAAAAGATAATTTTGAATTATGAACAAGCCTAATTTTTAAATTCAACATTTAGAATACCTAAATAAACTTAGTACTAGTTTTATCTTTAAATAGTTGCTAGGTATGTTAAAAAAGTAATAAAACCTGTGATACCTATTCTTAGATTGAAAGTAATAAGGTTTAACCATTTCAACCTGAAAAAAATTAAAACATCTTTTATTCAAATTGCCTAGCAAAAATAGACTTTCATTTCGACAAAGCTGAATAATATTGTTCGTTCTTTTCGTGTTAACTAATTCGGGCCCAGGTTTTTAATCCACTGACAAAAAAAAGTACGACCCTGGTACCTATACACATGAAAAAATACATCGAAACGAATTAGCCATCCCATAACCATAACCACAAAATGAGATTTAACAGATTCACTATAGTAGAACTATAGTCAGAGTATTTGAAACGAAATATTGAAAGATAAAACCAGTTTTGTTGTATATAAACGTTTTGTCTACGTTCTATACTTTCTCGTATTCCCAAACAAAAGACCGGCTTTTTGTTTTGTATATTTATTTCAATAGTAGCATGTGTATTGTGTTGTAATATTAATATAATTGATCGAATGGTGGTTGTTTTTCCTAGCTTCTATAATAACGACGTTGTAGTTCAAGGATTGTTTTTGTTTACAAAATAGGTACCCAAGTATTATTTATGCCATCAAGCCACAGGTGCGGCACAACAATTAAACTTGTTTTTTTTTTTCTTTTCTTCAAACGTCTACTTTTCTTCTATTTTCTTCTTTTCAATGTTATAGGTATAGGTTATTGTATGAGTGTTTTTCAAATGGAAAGATCAAATGCGACTTAATAACAATTCGTTATGAATGTGATGTGGGAAATCAATAATCTCTTGTGTAGTATTCACGTTTAATTGAAATACCTTCATAGCTAAATTATCTCTTACCACTAAATGAACATAACATACTACCTACCCTCATGGATACAATCCTCACTGAAGCTGAGTCGCGGCAAACGACCAAGCACATGCATTTTGTTAGTTTTTCGTTGTATTCTTAACTGTTTTTTATTAGAGCTAAGAGTAAAGCGTGGCATTTTAAAAAATACGTGTTATACATAAAAATGATCGCACTTATTTTCTGATGCGATAAATAAAAAAACCAAAGACAAGGATTCATAACGAAAAAAGTTATTAGCTGCTTTGCAAAAGCTTACTTTCTCTAGTTAACGGTGCACTAAAAAAATAATACATATTATACATATCAGTAATTTAAGCCAACTCCTTGATTTTATAAAAATAAAAATGTGGTCAAAATGACTTTTTAAAAATGTTGAATTTCCAAAAATTCCTACACTCAAAATCTCTGCAAAATCAAAAATTTGTATATGACAACTTTAATTTAGTTTTATGTATTTTGCAACCATATATAATTCAAATTTGTAGCGGCCTCTCCTGATTTAATTCAACTTTTTGAAATTAGCCTATTTTGAGAAAATTTTTTTAAAATAATTTATATCTCCATACCAGTAGGAGATATATAAAAATCTTAAACTAGTAAGATTCTTAGAATTTCATTATATAACCACCAAAAAAATCTCTAGCATTCTAATTAACGAAAAAAGACATAAAAGGACATTTTTGTTTTTATCTGCTACAATAATATAGATTATCAAAAAATCCAAACTTATTGCACTATAAGATATATTAGCCTATCAATAAAAATGTTTACTTTTACTCTACCCCCCACCACTTAGCTAATCAATGATCTCAGCGTTGCATGTGGCGTTACATTTTTTCGTTTTACAAAAATTCAACCTTGAAATTTCACTCTCAACGCGCCCAAAGAAGTTTCACTTAATGATGTCTCTAAATCCACGTATGAAATTCAAATCCACACAATATTATAATGTTTTGCTAGTAGTACATATAACGTCCATGTCCATCTCATTTAAAAATCTCCTTTTTATTACCCAAAATGGGCCCCACCTAAATTTAAGAAACAAAATTATGTACATGCATACATACATCCATATATTAAAACAAAAATTGACTGTTTGCTGCAGCCAAGATGCTTGAAGGTTGAAATCCATGTACAAAAATTAATAGGTCTTTTCATGAATATTCTCTTAAATTAATTGTTCAAAAACTCGTAATTTTCCACTTCCAACACAAGTTTAACGTAAACGTCCATTTCTGCCAACGAAATTTTTCACAATACAAGCGGTACGTACCGATTTCTTACTGCCTATTCGTACCGAAGCTGAGTATACCGTATGTATAACACCGTACTGCTACCACAAGTACCCACCAATCAGGATGCACCCATTGAAATACATGTATTCGGTACACAAGCGGTACAGACTGATTTAGACCGCTCCCTGATTGGTCGGTTCGGTATCGGTACTGTATCGGTACGGTAAAATCAGTCGTACCGCTTTTTTTTTATACCGATAACATGTATTTCAATGGGTGCATGCTGATTAGGCGGTAGCGGTACGGTGTACATGCGGTATACCGAGCCGCGGTACGAATGGGCAGTAAGCAATCGGTAAATACCGCGTGTATTGTGTAAAATTTCATCGTCAGATATGGAGCAAAAGAGAAACGAGAATGAAAAGCTCGTTATAAGTATTCTTTTTCATTTTGTACATGGATTGGAACCTTTCATTATCTTGTGAAAGTTCTTTGGCCGCAACAAACAGTAGACAAAACAAATTTTTTTTTCAATATATGGATGTCGTCAGTACTTTTTTCTTTTTATTCGCAAACGCGTATAAATATAACATGCAATATGCATCTTCTTCTAAGGACGATTTTTTTTCCGGATTCTGAGTTTTTAGATTAAATACCGAAAGTATAGCGACAAGTGAAGAGACAAAAGCGGTATGGGTATGCTTTCGGTACGGTAAGAAAAACCGCTTACCGATACCGTACCAACAAGTCAGGGAGCGGCCTTAACCGACAAGTCAGGGATCGGCCTAACAAGTGCCGCGTACTTCAGGACTCATTTAAAAGTTACGCCATTAGATGAATTCATTTAAAATAATTAAAGGCACGAGTACGATAACTTTGGCGCCAAAAATTGGAAACGGTTTTTGTAGAAGAATCAAACCGTTTAGGAGGGCATTTTAGAAAAAATTACTTAAAATGGAAAACAAATATTAAAAAACAACGGCAACACTAACAATAAAGTACTATTCCTGTTTTGAAAGCCAGAAAACAGTTTTTTAATCCTAAAGTTAAAAATTTGCATGCAAACTCAAAAGTTTGATTTAAAAAAAAAGTTTAGTTTTAAAAGTAAAAAAGTAAGTTTTGGCTTCTAATGGTCAATGCTTATATTAATTCTGAATCGAACACAAAAAACTGAATGGCTTTATGCCTTCGAGTTTTTGAGAAAATTACTAAAAGTACTTTTTTATGAGATTTTTATTTTGTTGCTTGCTTACATAAATAGAGTATGAAAGCACCCAGCATTCCGGCGTGGCGTATAAACAGTGAGGTATGTATTTTGAATGTTAACTGATTTTTTTTTTTAATTTTGGGGTTCTTGTCTCAATTTTGTGCGAATTTTCCAACCCAAATTTCAACGGAATTTATTGTCAATAGTTTTTTTTAACAATAGTATCAATAGTGGCTTGCTTGGCAGGTTCAAGGATTTTAACTCCATTTTTGGGTCCTCTGTCCTGCTCACGCGACTCCGTCGCTCCGCTTAGGGTATGCTCAGTCGCCAGGCAGGCGCCTATGTTGTCAGTTGATGTGCTTTCAGTTTATTTGTAATAAAAAAGTACCTTGGGTGGCACGCTTCGCGGTTTCAAGGATCTTAACTCCCTTTTTGTGTCCTCTGTCCCGCTCACGCAAATCCGTCCTTCCGCTTAGGGTATGCTCAGTCGCCAGACAGGCGCCTTTGTTGTCAGTTGGTGTGCTTTCAGCTTATTTGTAATAAACAGTACCTTGGGTGCGCCGCCCAACCCGCTAAATTTGTGTTTTAAAGTGGGTATTTTGTTTCAACAAAAACAAATAATAAAATAACAAGTTTCTGGCTTTCAGAAAACCTATAATTTTAGCATTGTTAGTGTTGCCTTGTTTTTAAATTAGTTTCTTTTTCATTTAAAGTCATTTTGTACACAATTGCCCCTCCCGCCTAAACGGAGTGAGATATACCAACGTCCCGTAATACATTGATTGTATTAAGCCCCTGTATAAAAATCCGTTAATATTTTTCTGCGCCGTAGTTATCGTAGTCCCCACATTAATCCTGAAAGTGAGATCACCGTTAATACCAACAAAATTATAGAAAAAATAGTTTCTCAAAAACTAGAAGACATAAAAGAATTCGATTTTATGTGTTCGATTCAGAATTGATATAAGCATTGACTACTAAAAGCCAACTTAGCCCTTCATTTCACAATTTTTAAAAATCTGGTCTAAATTTTTTTTTTCATTTTTTTTTATCAAAATTTTGAGTTTGCATGCAAATTTTTCAAATACTGTGCACATGAATAATTTAATTAAGATTCAGGATTAAGAACATATTTCTGGCTTTCAAAACCGGTAAAATACCTACTTGATTGTAAGTGTTGCCGTTTTTTTTTTAATATTTTGTTTTCCATTTTAAGTAATTTTTTTCTGAAATGCTCCTACCTCCTAAACGGGGTGAGATAGACCCCCCTCCCATAGTAAAAACCCTTCTACAAAAAAACGCGATCCATTTTTGGCGTCAAAGTTATCGTACTCTCCCCTAGTTAAAATCTAAATTAAATTGATTTACGGAAAAGACCTTTAACTAATAAAAATAAATAATTTGTTAAGTTTTCACTTCACCCCCTATCTCAGATTTACGGTCTGTCATTGCCTTTAGGATTTTTAAATGCATGCACAAAAACTTCAATGCTTTGCAATAAATTCGTTATTTGTTAAATGACATTGACCCATAAATGTAATTTTTTTTATTTAATAAATTGATAAACGTTGCTTACGCTGTTATTGACTTACTGACAACGGACGATAAAGAAATAAAATAAGTGTTTTTAAGTTATTTAAAAAATAATCTTTTTATTACAAAAAAAAAACACGTTTAAATTCTTCACTATCGAATAAATTCAAAATAATTTATTTTTTTTTTATCATTTTTGGTCGGGGTCACGAAAAGGAGTTTTAGATTACATACTAATAGAAATATGCATGCTGAGAGGGTGGAGCATTGTTTGAATGGAATCACAAGCGGTCCACTTGGTAGGAAACCTAACACGGGTTTAATAAAAAAAAAAATCAGGAGTGGGTGATTATTTCGTCAATAATTAAAAACATAATTATGGTTGTTTTTGTTTCTGAGGTGAACAGGAAAGGTATGTTTTAAATTAAAGCATTCTCTTTTAAGTATTCAATCTACGATTGTTAAAATAACTAAAAATAGAACTGCAAGTTGTCTACTGAATCACCCTATTTCTAATAGTACATGCATACATATGTATATGTATACATATGCTATCATTATTCAGTACATCATGAGGACATGCTCATTATTTTTTTTTTTTCAAAGAACCTGATCTCAATAAAAAACAATAAAACAACAAGTACCCAAAAAAAACTTTTAAACATATTCCATTAAAAAACTACAATTTAATACAATTTTAAGTCGTAGATTGAAGCGCGCGTGGACAAAACTTGTTATTGGAATGCCTTATATATGAGTGTGTTTTATAATACAAATTCTATATACTACTTTAATACATCAGCCAAGTAGAAGACTTAGCATTATTTAATTGGAATGGTTGAATTATTGATTCAATATAGCTTTTAACGGCCTTTAGTCCATAAAAATTGGCGTTGCGTCCAGGCGTTCTCACTTGGACTCTTCATATATTGATATTGATTGATGTATTTCAGTAGTATATAGAATTTGTATTATAAAACACACTCATATGTAAACAATGCCAGGCCACGGGTAACAAAATTTCCAACAATTCTTGATTAGAAATTCTAATTGGGTTGGATATAGTTCACAATTGATTTTCGCAGTAAAATTGCTGTAAGCTGGACTGAACTTAATAAAAAAAGGAATGGCTTATAGTTCATGATTATAAATATCATTTGCTTGAAATTTCTTTGAATGTTTATTTGTGTTTAAGAAAATGATTTTCAAATTTTTATCATTTCGTATTCATCACAAGAATGCGTTGGACGATATTGTAGGTAAGGTTAGTATTTTGTGAAATAAAAAAAAAAATCATTAATTATTTTCAACGCAATTTAATTTCCTTCTTCACAAAACCGAATGTGTTGTAGAGTACTTAACATTTGATTTCTAGGTGAGTAATTTTAAATTTAACAGCAAAACAATTAATTTCACATACGATTGTGCAAGAGAAACCAAAATACCTTTGTTCTTCCTCAGTAAGATGTCTCATTTAAGCCTTAATAATTTTATTGATGAGGGAAAAATGAGTTTATTTTGAAGCTTGAAAAGGCTTTTGATATTCTTTTGTGTTATATGTATTTAATGGTATTATAGATCAATTTTTGGATATTTAAAAATTTCGATCCGAGATTTCAATCGAAGCAGCTACTCGCTCTCGATGAGTAAGATCAAAAATCGAAGAAAACCGACGCGCCGCTTATGTTGTGACTCAACTAAATTTCATATTTCTTTAAAAAAAAATTACTAAACGAAGAAAGTACTTTGAAGTTTTTTTGTTCACAAACTTGTGTTTATTTTTTTTGTTATTCCCCCATATCTCGTAATTGACTGCCAAGATTGTTATTTCTCAAACAATTACATATTTGAAAAAAAAACAGAATGTCGAATTTTCAGATAATTGTGATACTCGTAACTAATTAATTTGTTTTCCCAATAATAGAGTATAGCCCAGTCAAATTCGACAATAAAATCACAGAGCGCGATGTAGTTCTGCATTTTTGATATGTTGTTGGGGCATGTCAGAGTAGTCTGTAACTAAGTTTGCAACTTCAAAAAACCTGTGCTCACTACAGGAAAAATGCTAAACTAAAATCACCCCCATTTTTCCAACATTTTCCATTATAACTTTGGAAATATGCAACCTAGGAAAAAACGATCCACTATAAACTTATTTGCTATAAAACTTTCTACAAGACCACATTAGCTTTAAATTCATGCATGTTATATTTGTGTTGCTATCTTACCAGGAATTAAAAAAAAATTCTAAAAAACTAAGTAATTATGAAGCACTAAAAAAATAGGTACAAAATTGTTAAATTCTGATTAAAATTTGGTCTTTGCGAAAATTTTTCAAACATTAAAATCGCTACCAAAGTTACTTAAAAAAGAAATAAATATTTTAACAATATTTTATGATAGTTAAGGGTTCCAAGTACATTTACAAAAATCAGTGCCAACTGAAGTGTCCTATTTTGACGACAGCAATGATGCAAACATTGCTTGTTGCACAGTTGCACTTAGTTAACATCATGTTTCTTGCCAAAACTGGTTTGACCGATTTTGATCGAATTTTCTAATTTCGTCTTGTAATGCTCTAGACTATTTGATTCCAAGTTTTTAGCAGTATTGGATAATTTTTGACTTATTTTTGGGTGCTTCAAAATTACTACGTTTTTCAGAATTTTGTTTTAATTGACGGTAAGATAGCAACACAAATTAAATAAAACTAATGTGGTCTTTTTTGTGTGGATGTTTTTTTTTAAGTTACATTTTTCCAAAGTTATAATGGAAAATGTTGGAAAAAGTGGGGTCTTTTTAGGGTTTTTTTCACTGTTGCATTTTTCCTGCAGCGAACACAGGTTTTTCGAAGTTGCAAACTTAGCTACAGACTATTCTAAATTGCCCCAACAACATATCAAAAATGCAGAACTTACATCGCGCTTTACGAATTTAGCCTTTTTTGTAATTATTGACTGGGCTAGTATTTCCTTCCTCGTCAAAAAATAAGGGCTTTCAATGGGAACACCCACTAAAAACGCGTTGTACCCTCATTCTCGTCATGAGGAATGACTACAATATCATTGGCGAAAAAGAATTATTTTGCTATCATAATTATAGGTTAGTTCGATTTTCTGATTTTGTCCAACAGAAAGCCCACATTCTAGGTCCGTTCCTTTACTTTAAGGTCTGTAAAATACTGTGAACTTTTGGGATTTTCAGTCCTGTAATCAAAAATCTAGCAGAGTAAAAGAAAGAAAGCCAAACATCGTACCGTACAAAAGTTCCTATTCTTTTGCGCAGTTTTGAAATTTTTGAGAAAATTTTAATCTTGCTCTTCAAAAATTGGGCCTATTAGTTTATAGATGGGAATCATGTATTTTGATAGTAAGATTTCTGACATCTTATTTTCCAAATACCTCAAACAGGAAGTTTGTTAATCTTTAAAATTGTTTAGTTAATTTTGTTTTCGTGTTCTTTGCCATTGGGGGTTATGGTAAATAAAATAACTCTAGGAATGTTTCCCTTGTTCGAAAAACTGGGAACGCCAACTCATTCCATTGGGTTTTTTTTTGGCGAGAAAATCTATTCTGGAGGACATACATATACGATAACAGACATATTTTTGGTGAAACAAAAATTCCTCTCGAGAATCCATATACATATGTTGCGAAAAGAAATTAATTACAAATTCTACAGTTATTCTGATCCCACGTTTATATAATGCTCCATAACTCGTGATGGGAAATTGTTTTATGAATTTCACAAAAACAAAAAAAAACAGCCACAACAGAAATCGACTTCAAAGTCGGGAAAAGGCACTGGCTATATGTAATGATTAAAGAGAAAGCAAATAAATAAGAAAATATTTAAATATGTAATTCTTTAACAATAAGTTCTTTTTTAATCATTGGTGCGTCTGTGCGCAGTCGTGCAACTTCTGAAACGATTTAACCAATTGAGGTCATATTCAAACAAAATATTTTTTTTTTCGAGACGATGGTTTATAACAATGAATATGATATGTTATTAACAAACTCTACTTTTATAATAATATAAAATCGTGGGAATTTCAAACTAATCTCCAAATGTACTTATAGTTATCCAATTTAGGTACTTAGAGATAAGGTAGGTCGATCAACAAAAACCCCAAGTTTTCGAATTTTCCACAGATCCTTGAGAAAGCTTAATAAGTCCTTAGTCAGAACAAACAAAATTCAGGTAACTATGCTGATAAAACCTATATATTTATAAACACCTATAATAAATGAAATGAGATCATAAATTCTATAGATTTAAAACAATAATAGCTTAACTTACCACGTTTCAAGTACTTAGGTATTACATACTTGGGTATTCTGATTAAATTTTCTAATCGCCCCAACTGCTCTAATGTTATTGCTAAAAATATTTTTAACTGTCAGCTCCACACGTTATTTTGGTGTGATGTCAAAAAATAGATTTACAAAAATATCTGCATTTTTATCTTCAAACAAGCTTCTATTTATAAAGCCCAATTAATTTTGTTGTTGCTTTGTTATCAATGTTTTGTTTTTAATTGTTTATTTTTAAATTAAAATTATAAATAAAAAAAAAATATTCTCTTATCTTTTTGCCGAAATCTTCCACTCGAAATTAATACAACAACAAATATAATAATCCTGAATGTTTGCAGTGAAGTGATTAGGTACATGCGCTACGTAAGTGATCATGATCGAACATTGTGGATAGAAGTTCGCAATCGCAACGCAGGACAGGAATATTCCTGCTTCCACGCTTTGCGACTCTTCGGTTTCTTCTCGGCAATCTATAAATAGAAATTTTCAACAAAATAGAGTTCATTTGCCTCCATGTGCACTGGAAAGTCGTCACTGTGTGTGGGGCTGGTGCGGAATGATAAATTATTACGATTTACGAGCAAAATACAAAACAACTCTTGGGGCAGTCGAGTGTTTCATAAGGTGTGATATACTTACTTAGTTGCATGGCGTTATAAAAAAAAAATACAAAAAAAAAAGACAATTGAATTGAATTATTATTTTGCTACGCCATTTATGAAGGAAGTCATTTTCTTGGCTGATTTATCTGTTTTTGGTATTTTCAAATGAATACTTATTGTTTCCTTAATGGGGGAGATATTATAAGGTCTTGTTAAAGATATAAGAATTTTTCATTCATTATTGCCTACATTTTGAATATATGAATTTCTCAAAATTGAGTGATAAACCAATAAATCTTTATTCCTTTGTTTGAACTAACATACCGACCTACAATGTTTGTAGCTTGTAGTTCATGAAAATAATATTTTTCGCAGATCTTTGTGAACTCAAAACAATAAGTTAGTCCATTTTAGTATTGAACGAACATTTTTATAATCCTACAAACAAAGTCGTTATATACAATCAAGGCACGTGCATAAATGTTTCGTGATTGATTGAACACTAACAAGTGCGTACCTACATATATTCGGATGTTTAGCGAATTTTATATTCAAAGAGCTTTGATTTATTATTTATTTTAAATTGTTTTTTTTTTCGTTTGTTAATGCTACGTAGCTTATCATACGTTCAACACACAAATTACTAGTTATTATAATTTTAATTGTATGCAAATGAATCATAGGCGGTCGTTGAAATGAATTCTAACAATTTGTTTTTGTTTTGATTTTCATATTTGGACCTGCCTAAATCATTCTACTTCTATATTTTTTTTTTAGACATCGCTGTAAAGCCTAGTACCACCTACCCAGATCTAGTGAAATTTTCCTACAAAATTTTCGGCGTGAAATTATTAACTTTACATTCTACTCTTAGATCTAGAGGGTCTATTTGAAATATAAAAGCTAATTGATTGTCAAAGGTAATATTTGCTTTGACTTCTGCCTCTTTTTCCCTTGTTCCATAGGTACACAAAAAATTAGAATACGTCCATTTAAAGCTTGTGCATTCATTTTGCATTTCACGAGAGGGGAGTACTCCGTTTTTGAAAAAAAAAAAACGGTTCATTGAAACAACTTGATTTAAAAACAACATAAACGAATGGATTTCAGGCTGAAGCAAATTAATATGCCTTAAATTGTAGCCGTTGGTTTTTAAATATGTTTTTGTTAATAAGCACACTTTGCCTGAACAGGAGAAATTATATCAGCAAAAGGCCTGCTACGTCCAAAGCTAAAACACAATCATTTGAAAGAGCATTTCTTGACAACATTATCGAACTTTCGGAACATTTTTCAAACCCGACGTGTTTCTTGGGAAAACATGATTTCTTGATTACGAAACTTTTTTTTTCACGGATTGTCGAAAAAAATTCCAATTAAATTGGAAACAGTGGCCTGCACAACTGGGAATTCAAATCTGGATGTAGCAATATCCATGTTAATCTCGGATTTGCGACAGATTCACGAAAACCGAAATTTCGAAGGCCATGAATCTCGTATACCAAAAATGCCATTATCTATAAAACCCAAAATATCGGAAAGCCGATTTCCGCAAAACCTTAGTTACCGAAATCTAGAAAACCCATTTTCATGAAACTTATTTCCGGAATGTTTTGGGATCCCGATTTCAGTCAAATGTGAGGGTTCGTCAGGCACCACGTTTCTTTGAGCAAAAGACTCACGAATCTGAGCGACATAGCAAACGACCACGTTCTGCTTTCAATTCTGTTATATTTATTTATAATCCTGAGCGGCGATGAGAATGTACACAATGGACACACTGGGTCCATACCAAGTGTGGGAGAAAATTTTGTAAACATGAACTTATTTAATTTGTATTAACACATTTTTATGTAATGTGCTCAAACATAGTTTGAGAAATTTACTTGGCAATTTCTTGTTATTCTCGTTCAAAAACAAATACATAAGTTCCTGATTTTTTCTTTAGGCCAGATACGTGAAAAATGTCTATCGCGAAAATAATTCGCAGTAAAGGATAAAACACACGATGAGTGTATCTACATAAATATAGAGTCATACAAAACTAGAACGACAGACAAAACTTGTCTTAAAAAATTAACAAAAGAAAATTATAAATAAGGCCGTGTTTCAATTGCGTTAAAATTTTGGTTAAATTTGATCCGTTTTTATAGGGGTGAATAAAATTGAAGGGGTTTGCTGTGCCAATTGCATTAAATGGAATGTTTTAAATCATACGTTTCCCATTGACGTTCCTTGCGTTAAGGAACCTATCCGAGACGGTGTCAACCTATCGAAAAATGTTCAGATACCTCGATTTGTTGTTGCAATAGCTTTTTTCAGAAGGAATTACAACACAAATCTATCCAAATCACTTTGGATACGATCTTGAACGCGGAAATAGCATTTTGATACTGGCAGTCATGGACCTAGTATACTTGGACTGCTGCATTCTCATACAAAAGTTGCATTGAAGATGGTTTCACCGATTGAAAGCGACAACAGTGACTATTGTGCCGCGCCGAATGTTTTGCATTGGTTTGGGAGAGCCTCTAAGGTGAAACATTCGCTAGTCATAAGAATTTAAACAAAGAAACTTACCAAAACGTTAGTGAACTCGAACAAGTTTGTTAATGTATATTGCAAAGTTAAACAAAAAAATTGAATAAATAAATATAATAAAAATTATAGATACATTTTTGACTTTTTTTTAACAAAGTAAAATTAAAAGCACTTCTTCTGACGAAGATCAGTCTTGTATTTGGAAGAGAGCAGTACACTGCAGAGATGTTTTATGTGTCTTGTTTCCTGTTTATGTTATTGTTGCTATTGAGGATGTGTACTGTTTCGAGAGTATACCTTTTGGACGGATGTCTCTCCGTTTGCAGAATTTCAACCTCATCAATATCTGGTTGGTTTGGACACAATGGTTAGCCAGTGCTGTCTTTGCGGAGCTTTTATTATAAATGTCCGATACTAAGCAAAGATCGCTCGTGCTGTGTTTTTCACTTTAAGAGTATTCACAACCCCTTTAGCGCGCGCTAAATATAAAAAAAAAAGCAAAGATTGCAGCTATCATTATCTTTGCCCTTGCAATTGATTTTGTAAACCACGTCGGTTTTGTTGTCCTTTTTGGTTTTCAGCTTGAGTTTCGTGAAGAGAGATGCAAGTGCGCGATGTGATTTAAATGCCAATTTAACATTCTTGCAACGGTTGGCGACAATTCGTTAGAAATTTGAAGCCAGTTACGGAACATAATCTTTACTACTGTAGATGACGTCGGACTCAGTTTCAATATCACCTCGGATTCCAGAAGGAACTTTATTTTTATAGCGATGCATTAAACTTCTTATAAGTTCATAAGAGTAGCCATTTTTTGCTAGAATGTGGGTGCTTTCATTTTTGGAGTGAAACTTCTCGTCACTTAACATAAATACCTTGTTTACCAAGTTGGAAGCAGTGTTAATTGCAATATGTCGAGCTTGATTTGATAGAAAATTGAAAAGTCTTACTGATGATGTTTCTTTCTGATACCAGTTTAAACAAAGATGGTATTTTTCACGGTGAATTTAAGCATCTAACATTGCAAGATGTTGAAGTAAAAAAAAATCCAAAAATAATTATTTTTGAAAATTTACTTATGCAAAATTGTTTAAATTGTAAAGGACCTTTTGTATAAATATTTTGGTTGAAATCGGTGCAGCCGTTAACGAGAAATTTGAAAACTAAAACATCGGTTATGTGACATGTTACGTTAATAACCGTTATTGGTAAAATCTTTTCTTATCAAAATACTGGTCATACCCTTAAAAGTAATCCATTTTTTTTTTCTCAAAATCGTTACAGCCGGTTTTTGACATAATTTACTTTTTTCATAGTAGTTGTATGGCAGGTACCGTTATTTTTGTATCTAAACAAAATGTTCCCCTCTAGTGAATCCCCAAATAACCTTAAGTCCAAAGTTTGAAGAAAATCGCTTCAGTGGTTTAGGCTGCATGTCGAGGTAAAGACAGACAGAATTGCGAGACCCACTTTTTTCGTGTTCTCTATCATCTTAACGTTAGGGGAAACTACTCTCGAGTTCGATCCTAAACATGCCCTATGCTATACTTCGTATATCAGTTCGATTTTTTTGCACGAATCCTAAACTTGCCCTATGCTATACTACGTATGTATATCACAAGTAAAAATAGTGACCGAATGTTTAGTTTTTCTAGTAATTGTTCGTTAAAAATTATTTATTATTTTGTTCTGGCGTGTTTTTTTGTTTGTGTAGTTTTATCTTTACTTCTGTATCGGCTTAAAAAATAAAGTACAAACGAAAACAACAAAAACTTTGACAATTCCAGAATTATTTTTGTATATTTTACATGGAAATTATTTTGAAGCAGATGGCAGCGGATAAAATGCACCAACAAAAAAACAAACAATACAGCACGACTAAATAGCTACTATTTTATTTTTTGTAAGCTATTTTATAGCTAAGCTTCTTCATCTCTTTTGCAGTAGTAGTTTCTTTTTGTCGACTCTCATCCAGTTATTTAAAGCATCTAAATCTCATTCCAATTTCTAAGAATCAAATTATAAAAAAAAACAAATTTGCATCTACCTAATTTTGGATATTTTTGGAAATGGCCTTTATGTCCGCACCCAAAAAAAAAAGTTCATGAATTTTTAATATTTTCTCTATAAATGCACAGATATTCTTTATTTTCACTTTTCTTTCTTTTAACCTATGGTGTCAACGTTAAGATGTTATCTAGAAAAAATAAAACAGTTAACTAGATGTCTCTTTCATTGTTTGGATATTTCTGGTGTAATTTACATTTAAAATAAATTCTTTAAGGATTGAGTACACATACACAACATATAGTTATCGTTTTATAATTTAAAAACAACGAATTATATTATACCTACATACATAGAATAGTCTGTTTAAAATTTTATTTTCTCTCTTCTTTCTAGAACTTTATCAACTTTAAATCATTCGATGCCATTAGCAGCGCGTGCAACTGTATCCAAAGATGAAAGTCGTGATTTCATGGCTGTTTTTCCAGGTAAATATTTTGTTTTTATATAATATGCTTTATTTATATAATTTTATAATAACAATAATAAACAATAAAGTTCTAAAGCTGAATAATATTTGCTACTACCTAGAACCACGAATTGTTACCTAATTATTGCCAAATGCATTAATTTCTTTTTTTAATATCTCTATGGGAGTGAAAAATATTTACACACAGAGATTTATTATTGTTGCAATCTAAATAATAATGTGTGTATTTACTTTGTATGTACTTATATTGTAAAATGTTGAAATTTGTATCCAACATGATTGGATTTGTTTATGAAAGAAAAAATAATTATTATTTGCATCGCTGATTCTCATTAAGGCGCTAGAAAATCGAGGCTAAATTAGATGCAATTATTTTTTTGTCGTTGTCAGGTAGGTACATAACAATACGTATGTACATTATTGTAGTTTATTTTACTACACAGTTGATGAACAGCTATTTATAGAGAAAATTCTGTGTAGGGGGTGGATAGGATTGAAAATAGTGCTGTACTTCCTATAGGAGAGTAGGGCTTAATAATAATAAATTGAGATAAACAATTCCATTAGCAGCATTTCAGTTTAATTTTGTTTTCATTTTTGTAAACTGAACTCAATTCGACAAGGGCATATTATGATTGACGACAGTAAATACTGATTGCATTGCAGTTGCAATTAGAAAGAAAAATAATGTAGGACAAACTATCTATTATTTTATATGTATAGGTACATATCTATTTTACGATGAATAGTCTTGAGCTTAAATAAATTAGTATTAAAAATTACGCAGTTTCATTTAGTTTAGGGTTCTTCGCATGTTTCTTTGAAATATGAAAATATAAGTGCAAGGCCAAGCTGAAAGTAATGCTAGTGCCGTTTTCCATTGGTTTCACTCAAAGTTTCACTCATTCTGAAATCCAATGGAACAGTCCAAGACTCAATTCTGGGGTTTGGTATTTGTATAGGTGAATCAGCAAATAAAAATTATTTGCTACCACACAAAAAGTGAAATGTAAAACACGAGTGTATCAACTCAGAACATCCAAATAATATTTTTTGTTTGATTTTTTATTAATTTGTTTATTAAAAACTACAAAAAACTTTGATTTTGGATGCAAATTAAATTAAAATGGAAAGTTAAAAAAATATGAAGTACATTGCAGTTTGTTGTGACGTTTTCTGATGTCCTCTAAAATTCTATTTATTGTATCTTCTTCTGAATCTGTTTCACTTAACAACGCTTCGATTCATCCATTTCTTATTTTAAGTTATATTTTTATAAAAATAAACTATTTTATTGCAAACTTCACAAAACGAGATAAATAAATAAACAATCCAGTCTGAAAAAAATCGATCTGTCAAACGTCAAAGTATGAATAATTCACAATTTATACTTTTTCATTCACAATAATCCATATCCTAGTCGATCAAATTACGCAATACCGATTGAGAAATCAGTCGATGGTGATGATCGTTGAAAGTGCGATCGCTGATCGACAACCGCAATAGGGCCCAATAACTTTCAATGGGAAGTTAATAAGCTGATGTGCTGCAAATTATATAATAAAAAGCTGATGTGCTGCAAATTATATAATTTCCAGGGGAATTTGGTTAAACTCAAGAAAGGCAACAACAATTCGTACTGAAGAGCTCAATTGTTGTTGTCAGAGCAAAACATATCTGCACTATAGGTCGCAAAAACCGTAACAATTAACTCTCAACTCACGAGTAGCTTATATAACTGTCAACTCAATGTTGATTTTTGACCAAAAATATACTCCGCTCCACTTGAATAGAAACTAATTTGTTTACGATCAGAGCGTGTACCACTTTGGTAAAATTATAAATTCCCCTTTTGGTTTTAGTTCCTAAAAGAGGGACCTTTTGCGAATAAAACTGCAGGAATAGAATAATTCAGGAAAATACCATTGGGTTATTTTTTACCACTTTTCTAATTACTTCATTAAATACACTGTTTTTTTTTTTTTTGCGTCACTTAAATAGAAACAGTATGCGTTTTGTCTCTATAAAAAGCCAAAATAGAAGTACACGGGGAAACAAGCTTCCTCTACGCACAATTGCTAAAAAAATAATTAGAAGTGTGAAAATTGTTTGGTCGAACCTTAGAAATAAAGCAAAATATGGAAAAAATGTTTATGGTAGGCAATCAAGAGCCACAACAGAAGCAGACCGAAGAAAGATAATTAGACTGGCTTCAAATTCAAGCGACTCTACTGATAAAATTAAGGTGAAGAGTGGTATTACAGCGAGTCTTAACACTATCAGACGTGCTATTCGTACTTACTTACTTACTTAGGTCCTCGGACCTATTACGTCCGTGAGGTTTCCCTTACGGGACATAGGGCCTCCACTACACCTACGCGCCATCGTGTACGATTTCTTGAAATATATTTCAGCTCTCTCCAACTTTTCGTGCCGATTCCTGTTCGACCGTTCTTCGCCATGTACTTCTAGGCCGGCCCACTTGTCTTCCCTCCTGTGTGAGCGGGTTCCACTGCATTGCTTGAGATGCAATGCACCGATCGCCTTTTCGAAGCGTATGGCCAATCCACTGCCACTTTCTTCTTCGTATAATGGATTCTATGGGCTCCTGACCCGTTCTCGCATGAAGTTCGGCATTGGAGATACGGAGGTTTGCAGCTTTCTAGTGACAGTGTCAGTGACTTTCCAAGTGCTGCAGCCGTAAAGCAACGCATTCAACATTGGAGCGGAACAGTCGTAGCTTGGTCTTTAAGCTAAAAGAGTTGTTTCTCCATATTTTGGACAGCATTCCGAACGCAGCCTTTTCTTTTCTGATTCGGCTGTTTACGTCCAGTTCAGTTCCGCCACCCGTAGAGACAATACTCCCAAGATATTGGAAATCCTCTACCATCTCTACCGGTTGTCCAGAAATATTTACTTGGATTGATGAGGAAGTTCCAAGGCTGATCCTTTTAGTTTTTGCCGAGTTGATCTTAAGCCCAAAATTCTCTAATCCCATAAGGGCGTAAGTCCACAAAAAATTATTGTAAGCTATTTAATAATGTTAACATGCATAATGCAAACAAAATTCCCTTATTTCGCATTGAGATAGTTAAGTAAATGTGGATGCAGCCCCACTAGGTCTTACTTACTTAGTGGAAGCTCCCTCGCTTTAAACTTTTACACAATGCTAAAAATGAGAACACCTTAAAAATATAGTAATACCAAAGCCTGGTTTAGTGCAGCCAACCCCCATTTTTAAGTTTATTTTTTAAAACGCCCTTAAATCCTAAATAATGGGTTTAGTCATGATGGTGTTCGTTTGTACTGTACATCCACATACAGTGTACATTGAGCAAGAGCCTTAACGCATTTTTGTTCGATTAAACGATTTCAATTTCTTGCAAAATTTTTCTACAACGGCTCAAACGATTTAGATTAAACTTAGTGCCTCTAAAGTTTAAAGTGATTGTAACAAAACTACATATTTGGGCTATGCCCCTATATCACGTAAATGGTTTGGATAATCAACCCCTGTTTTTGAAGATCCGTCGAGACTATTTTGAAATAAAGATTCATTATTAAAAATGCCAAGTCGAAAGTCACTTTTTTGGACTTCTCCATCATCGTAATTTTAGTTTTGGTTGGAAACGCAATTTTTTTTTAAACGAAAACAATACTTGCCGCTAGAGCACGTAAAATTGAGGTTTTAATTAAAAATATCATAATGATGATGCAGAAGTCCAAACAATCAGCCTTATCACGAATTCCATCGTAATCGGAAACTTCTTAGGAATCCCTAAAAAACGGATCACAGAATCCATCGTAGTGGAAAAGCCCATACAAATTGCAACTACGAACGGATTTGGTGATAGTTTTTTCGGGATTTGTAAAGTATTTTCGATTACGATAGGGCTGAATATATTTTTTTGGCAGATGTCCTTCGTTTTGTTTTTCTATAAAGTATTATGTACGGCTTCTTTTTAAAAATGCAATAAAATGAAAAAAATTAAATTTGCAATAAAATTAACAAAATTAATTTTTTTCCATGGATTTATTATTAAGAGCAAACATTTCCATCAATTATGGAACACAACATCCTTCAAGTGAAGTGACTGCTCTGTAACGCCCACCGTTGACCGAAACGTTGTTCCCAGCCTCATTTTCGAAGAAAAATGGTCGAATGATGCCACCACTCCACAATCCGCACCAAAGAGTGGCTCCTCATCAATCAAGTGTGGGTTTTCTGATACCCAGATGCGCCAATTTAGTTAACATTTCAGATGCGCGGTGGGTGCTTCATTTCGGCAATTTATGGTTTCCTAACAAAAATTAAAATTTTTCTTTTAGCTATTCTAAAATGGGTAGCTGCCATACAACGGTTTCGGTTTTATCAAGTTTTCTTAAAAATGGCTCTAAACTTCGTGCATGTAATTTATATTGCACACCAGTTTTTTTTTGCAAACAAAATTCAAATACGGGAAATGAAGTTTTGTTTTTTATTTTTTAGCAAATAGCCTTATTTTTGGAATATTCATAATTTTACAGTTTTACATATGTATGAATGATTTTTGTTTACAATTTTTTTTCCCTTCACATAAAAGTGCACAAAAAACAAAAACGTACTTTATGATACTACATAAATATACAAAATACTCATTTCTAAAAACTATCCTTTTATACATGCATTTGTTATTTTAATTTTTTTTTTTTCAGATCTTGTTCGTGAGCTTACTGAAAAAGCAAACGAATACAATGCCAAACAAGCTGCCAAATGGTTTGCTAAGGCACTACAATACAATGTCCCACGTGGAAAGAAAAACCGTGGCCTCTTGACGGTGTTAACATACAAGAAACTAGTTAGCGAGGATCAATTGACACCAGAAAACATTAAAATGGCTCAATACTTGGGATGGTGCGTAGAAATGGTAAACAAAATTATTTAACAAAAAACATAACATTTTTCAATTCTAATTTCTAACATTTCATACAGCTTCAAAGTATGTTCATTATTGCCGATGACATCATGGACGGCAGCACTACACGACGGGGCCAAGTTTGCTGGCATAAATTAGATGATGTAGGCTTGACCGCCATCAATGATTCTATTATGATTGAGAATGCCATTTTTACTGTTTTGAAAAATCATTTCCGCCAAAATGAATGTTATGCTGATTTGCTGGATCTCTTCCATGAAGTGATCTTCATCACAACTTGCGGACAATCCTTGGACTTGCTAACAGCCAACAAAGATATTTCTAGTTTCACAATGGATAAATACAAATCGATTGTGGCTAATAAGACTGCATACTATTCGTTCTATTTGCCATTTGCCTTGGCAATGCATTTAGCTGGGTGAGTTTTGTTTTAATTTTGAAACAAAAACAAATATAGAACTTATAGTTGTTTTTTCTTTTAGTTTTAAAGACGCCGAAGCATTTAGACAAGCCAAGACAATTCTACTCGAAATGGGACACTTCTACCAGGTTCAGGATGATTTCTTAGATTGCTTTGGCAATCCAGAAGTAACTGGAAAACTTGGAACTGACATTCAGGACAATAAATGCTCCTGGTTGGCTGTAGTTTGCATGCAACGAGCTAACGATGATCAAAAGAAAATCATGGCTGAGTGTTATGGCCAGAGCGGTAAGTAGTATTTTTGTTAAAAGTGTTAAATTAAATTTATAACTTTGAATATTGTCTCTTTAGATCCAGCTAAGATTGCTCGAGTTAAGCAACTGTACAAGGAGCTGGGTCTACCTAACACATATGCCACATACGAAGAAGAATCTTACAATATGATCACAACACATATTCAACAAACATCACGTGGAGTGCCACACGAACTCTACTTACAAGTTCTCAACAAAATCTACCATAGAGATTCATAAGAATCTTCTTAATAAAGACTGAAACTCTTCATAAATAAATATAAAATTACAACAAACACAAAAAAAAAAACAGCAGCAGAGGCGAGAAGAGTTGAGCTGTATATTACCCACTAGTTTAAGTGCGCATACTATTCATAGTCATTATTAACCCCCCAAGTTAAAAAATAATTTTTTGTATCCTAAAAATTAGTAATAGTACAATGTATGATTCCAACTTATTAGGCAAAAGAGGAAAGGGTTTAGATTTAAAAAAGAAACAAAAAAATAATATGAAACGAAATTGAAATGTGATTGAAATCAAAAAGGAACAAAATAATTACCTTAGTTGTAATTTCACCTTTTGATATTTTATTGTTAGTAAAATAATATTAAACATTTATAGCAAACCTTTATTATATCCCTTAGTTTTTTATATTTGTATAATTTTTTTTTTTTTTAAGTTACTTAATTTTTTTTTGTTTAATTATATGATTACTCGTATAAAGTAATAAAAATAATCTCATTGTAAAATATTACACAAAAAAAAGAAGGAATTTGTATTTAATTGAATCTCTTTTATTGCATTTTATTATACCACATTTACTTGATACTTATAAGGTGAAGTCAAATTTCTTGTATTTCTCACGAAATTGTTTGACAAGTTCGATTTCTTCATCTTTAGTTAGACTGCAGTCTTTCCAGTCGGTTTTTTCATCACAATTTAGGAGGTTTTCGGAGCAGAAGACTTCTCTATAATAATAAACAAAAAAAAAATGTATGATTGAACATTTTGATTGACAATAATATTATATAATTTGTTTATTATAATTTACAGGAAAAGAGGGGCTGGATTAAATTTGGCCCCAATGAAATAAAGCCCCAAACATAAAATGAAAAATGGCCCCAAACATTTTTATGGGAAACAAAAAAAGTTTATAATTTGAAATTTGGCCTTTTTTCAATTTTAATTTTGTGGTTGAATTTCACTATGAAAAATGTCCCTTTTTTATGTTTAAACCAAAATACTTTTCAAACAAAAACTGTCGCGTAAGCGGGACAGAGGACCCAAAAAGGGAGTTAAAATCCTTGAAACCGCCATTTTTGATAATTTTGGGACCATTTTTCTATTTAAAAAGTCTCCTAATTAGTCTCCTTATATAATCTTGTCGGCTATCCTGTGTGACCGCTTATTACCTATTGTCAACGGTCTGGTCAACCGTCGATCAAATGATCACACTCCGACTGATTTTAGAAAAAACTACCTATTTATCGATTTTAAAGTCGTGTATGATAGCATGAAATGGGACGAATAATTCAGATCCACCTCGGCAGCTCTGCCAAACTAGTCCGCTTGTGCAGGATGACGATGGAGAAATCTCGCTCCTCCGTCAAAATCGGTAAGAACACCACCGAATCCTTTGATGTTGAGGCAAGGCGACGACGGCGACGCGTTATCATGCAACGTAAAACATGCAACGTAAAACAAGTGTACGAAACGCACAAGTCAGCACCAGTGGTACAATTTATGAAAAGTCCGTTCTTGCATATGCAGACGACATAGACATTTGCGAGCATTGAATCTGAGGCGGCTAAAATGGGATTGGTTAATGAGAACAAGACGAACACCCCTATTATGATTGTCGTTTCACTAAAACGACAGTAAAACGACAGAGCGACAGTTGGCGTTTAAATAAACACAAATCTTCGACATTTTCTCCAATTTCCACGCATCTCATCATTATGACGAAATTCGTTTGAATTAAACATCAATTGACGTCTCCAGGGACGTGTCGTTTAAGTGAAACGACAACCGTAATAAGGGTGGAAGTATATGCTGTCATTGAGAAAGGAATCTCAACATCGTCGACTCGGTTAAAATACCACGATAGACAGATATAACTTCGAAATTGTCAATGACTTTGTCTATCTGGGCTCTACTATTACCTCGCAAAATGACATTAGTGTAGAGCTGAAACGAAGAATTACTCTTGCCAACCGCTATGTCTTCGGTCTAAGAAGGCATTAAAGTAGTAAGGCCCTCTCAGAGAACCAAGGAGACTTTATACAAACCCCTTATCATCCCAGTCCTGCTCTATGGGGCAGACATTGAAAACATTGGATGAAAATCTGCTACGGTGCTTTGAGAGGAAGAATCTTCGTGTGATGTTCGGTCCGATGTGTATGGATGGATTGTGGAGGACAAGATTCAGCTATACAGCGACGTTTACCTGTTCAAAAAGCTGAAAATACAGCGGCTGAGATGGCTGAGACACGTGCAGCGTATGGACAGCAACGCACCTACCCGACGAGTCTTCGAATTTCATTATGAAATTTTTTCATTATGTAGCCGAGAATAGGTAGCGTTAATACCAAATCTTGTGGATAGTAACATATAAATATTGATATTTTTAATTTTTAAAAGACGGCATTGGTCGTGTGCAGAGATTATAATCCCCAGGGAAAATAAAAAAAATTCCAACACAAAATGTAGTATAACATTATGCTTCTATTTTTTTTGATACGGCCATTTTTTACGAAGTGAAAATTGGGTATGATTTTTGAGTCTTTAAGTCACCCTGTAGTCGCCGCGGTTTTTTTAAAATTCTGAACTCACCGCACATTGGACGGTTTCCACTTCTACTGACTCCTCCGACTTTTTTGACTTTACAAAAGAAAATGTTTTAAGAAATACAATGTGAGTGAGGTAAAGTTCAGAGAAGATAAAAATAGCCGGAAGAGTCAATCCAATGTTAACACAGTCTTGAGTTTTTTTTAAAACCTAAGGTCGCCCTGAACTAGCCATGAAGTAGATCTAAATTTTTTGCTGAGACGATTTGACGTTACGAATAAACTTTAAAACTGACATCATGAGTTGTGAAGCATATGTCTTGTTGTGGATTCGCGTTCTATAGGAAATTCTTTGTTTTTGAAATAGAAATTGAAAGAATACACTAATTTAATTTCAAAAGAAAATGGAAATATTTAAGGTTGTAGTTTGTACAGTGAGCGAGTCTGTCCAAATTGCTCATTGGAGCGGCTGCGAGAGCCTATTGGTATCTTTTTGAGAACGGAAACATCCAGTTTTTTTTTTTTGTTGACAACTCAGATTGTTAAGAAAACCTTGGTAAAATTCAGCGAACATAGCTATTAATTTGTTGACTAAACTCTCCGATTTGTAAATTAAATTTCGAAGAGTAAATTTATTTTTTCTTTTTTACGGCTTGCTTTTTGTTATTTTATTTCAATTTCAGCATCTGAGCTTTAAAAATCACTAAAATAAGTCATCTGACTGGTGTTCAAATCCACTACACCGATCGTTCTACAGAGACAAATAACAAACACAATTGTACTACGTATATACATACATATCTTTACATCAGGTAGGAATTTGTCGTTGAATGTGGGGTACGATAGTTGTAACGGTAACACTTTGAATGTTATGGTTGCTCAAAGTCTAAAGCATAGGCTAGGTTAGGTTAGTGGGCTGACAGTTGGTCTTCACACTTAGATCAGTGTAGATCCATTGCGATACTCTAGGGATTTCATCCCCATAAAAAGAATCCTAAAATAAATCCTTTAAAGGGCGTTGCTAAAGTTTAAGCAAGCGATAGCCTGAAGTGCTGGAGGTTGTTTTGAAGTTATTGAATGAGTTAATGTAGGCACATCACCGGGTTGAGGAGAGATTAACGAACCATTGTCTTTTAAGGGCGTAATCCCTTCTTTCACCCCACTGGATGAGTTTGATAGGTCAGTGGTTGGTGCATACGGCTGCCCCGTTCAGTCCAATTAGCCTTCAGGTTACACATTCGGCACATTTACCGGGTTGGGGAGAAGTCAACCCACGATTGTCCTTTAAGGGCATGATCCTCTCCCTTACTCCCTCCCGGTAAATCATCCCTCCCTAAGTCTAAATGTATACATGCATGTTGAATTACTTAAAAAAATATCAGTTTAATCATGTTTTGACGTCAACAATTTTTGAAAACTTTGTGGCTCTATAAATTTAGGCACTTACTATTCTACATAAGTCATAATTGATAATTAGTACGAAGCCGATTTTTAAAGAAGCCTAAAATTGTAAGTTGTTTTCAGCGGGCAACATTATCTAGGTTATGTCGTTTTTAAATTTATTTTGTACTTGTTTCCTAAAACAACTATAGCCGTGTTTTTTTGAGAGAGTGTAAGGCAACTCAGCAAACATTTTATACGCAAAACAATAACAAAACAAATTACTTTAAAGAATTTTGTTTGTGTTTTCTATATACAGAATTTGATGAGTTGCTATACACTCTCTCAAAAAACACAGCTAATATATAAGTGAATTTAACCTCTCATAAAATTGGGGAGCATACAATTTTCAACAATTAAAATAAACATACAAACGCGCTTCCACAATTATTATTAAAGCTATAAGTACCCTCCCCCGTCCCCTCGCGTTATAAAAAGTATTTTACTACATAATCGTCTTCTATGTCACATTTCTTAGAATTCGTGTGTAATTGTAAGACAAACATCTTAACTTTGACATATTTATACCAGTAAGGGTGGGTCCGTGACTCTTTAAAACTAAAAATGCTGCGAGTAGGTCTATTCCAACTTGGACACAGTCTAGAGATAAGACATTGAAAGCTTAGAATCTACCCGAGAGTTTTCTAGTTAAAATAATTTCAAATGGACACTTACCTTAAGATAAGACAAGAAATAAGACACAAATTTTAAATTATTTACCTAGCAAAATGTATTGGAAATTGCTTCATATTATGTGTCAACAATGTCGTCCTCTCGGGAAGTTCAGCAACAAAGTATGGTCCCCGCTGTGGAAGCTCAGTGGGTTCTTTAATTTCTGGAAGCGAATCGAAAGTTATATTGTACTCCTCAGCTTTATCCTAAGAATGACAAGCAAACGAAGAAAATATTAACAGAATTTAATTTCATGAAATTAAAAAAAAAAAAAAAAAACTAACCTCAAAACCATGCTTTATTTTCCACGCATATCCTTCATCTATACCCAAAGCATTTATTTGTAAATGTGAGCATTTGTAATTGCGTTCCGTAAAGCACACAGCATGGCCCTGATCTTTAAAAAATTCTCTTAATGCCTCTTTGAACTTTAACAACTCTGCCCAATCTGTGTCGGCCAAAAGGGCAGCTGATTGAATATGAGTTATTGATAGAATTAGAATGTGATAATCATTGATAGGACCCTTTGCCAAGGCAAGATAGAAACTATCACCGACCGAAATTACTAAATGTTTCTCCACATCGGGCGATGATAAACAGAACCAACATTTTTCTAAAAACAAACAAAAAAAAAATTTAAACACAAACAATGAAACAATTTAGCGACCAATTTTGAACCCAATTTAAATCCTACCTTGATCAAAGGTGGGACGCTGTCTTTTTTCCTGTCCATCGTGACCAAATCCTTTGCGTCCTCGTTTTCTATTGTCGTTTGAATTTGAATTCAGATCATAGAAATATTGTTTTCCGTCGTCCTTCAATACAAAAAAAAAGTACTATAATAATTTTGGAAAAAGAATATTGGTTTCAAAAAACTTACCGCTACTTGTTGTTTGCCTTTGCAATCATCGAAATTCATGCCCACAAAAGGACATTGGGTCTCAGTTGTTGTTTTTTGTATCAAGTCCATAACTCTCATCTTTTCAACTGGACACACACTTAATGCGTATATTGCTTTTTGTTTTGCTGTATTACCAATATTGGATAAGGCTATAAATCGTGTACAAAGTTCGAAGTGGGTTGTGTTGTCAGCCGGGATTCTAGAATTCAAAAAAAGTTGGCAATATTGTTTTGGGGATGAGAAATAACTAAACTGACCTATATGGTTTCGATTCTTCGTAAATTCCATTAATGCCGCAGAAGTGGTAACGGGGCTTGATCTCCTTCGACAGATACGAAATCAGTTTTGATGTGTTTTTCTGTAAAAAAAAATAGAATAATTGTTAAATCTATTTAATATGATTTTCACAATAGATTTTCTAGAATTGGAGGGAGGTAGTGCCAAAGTGGTGAATCGAATTGTTTGGATTCGTTCCAGTAAGTCAACAAAATGCCTAAATTGGCATAGAACATGTCATATACTTTTTATCTTTAGCTGTTTAATTGATCCGCGATGGTCGTCTGTCTTAGCGGATAAAAATCTCCTATCAATTAATTAAAGTCCTATGAAATTAGTAGAAAAACTTTTTACAAAATTATAGTAATGCAGGTACACACACACTTCTTATATACATGAATCGCAGTGTACAATCTATAAGAATTAATTTCGACAAAAAGAAGCGCGAATATTTATTTAAACTCACTTCCTGTCCAGCAATTCCATGGGGCCATTGAGATGTGATAAGGATATCGACTCCTTTGTAATCAGTAGCAGTGGTCTTATTAACAAGACAAGAATTGCGCACAGCGACGACGTCTTCCTTGTTAAATGTGTGTGGTCCTGAGCCTTGAATTCCACTTAAATAGGCGATTTTTACACCCGAGGAAAGTGTATATAGACCTCGTTTGCCTACAAAAATAGTATACAAAAAAAACTATTATTTATATTTTTTGAACAAGAACAACTTAAAATTCTACCTAGGTAAGTTAAATTAGTGCATATGTCACCATCGTCTTCGATAACTCCATAGGACTTGGCAGTTTCTTCGGTGTTTGGACCTAGTATGTATGTTGGTACGGGAACTAAAAAGATATTGCCATTAAATTAACAATTATGCCACATTTAAATTTATTTTAATCAATTCAATTACTATGCTTGAATCCATTTTTATATGCAATTAATTCGTCGTTATTTGTTAAACTAAAGAATTCTCCACAACACAAAAGCAGATCAAATGGTCCCGCTTTTTTGTTGATTGATTCAACTCGATTAAATAGTTGTTTGAAATTTCCATTAACATCACCACTGACTAGACTGAAATTAATTAATTTTATTAGAAGCCATAGTCAATTAGAATTTGTTTAGTTACATTTTAATTTTTTGATCCATTTATTAAAGCGAAGTTTTTGTTTTAAAACGTTTTCGTTGTCGTTTGTTGATTTTCTCCTGACAAGTGACAGAAAGGATGTCACTTCGTTCATTCGCTGTCATGTGATTTTTCAGTATTGCCAGAGTTGTAAAAAAGGTATGTTTGTTTTGAAATTTAAAAAAAAAAACATCAGCCGTGTTTTTTTAAGAGATCAGAAGAAACGAGATCCGAACTTGGACCCTTTTCACACAAGGAAACTGAGTTGCCGGCGATTTTCAGTTTGTAGGCGAGAAGGGCATAAAAGGAAGACAACCTTCTCACACCCTTCTCGCCAACAAACTAGCTAGTTTCTGGCAACTCAGTTTACTTGTGTAAAAGCGGTCATAGCAAAGTTATCGAAGCAAAAAGAAAAGCACAATGGTGGATTTATAATGCAGAAAAGTAGCGCAGGACAGATGTATACAAAAAATCCGAGCGAGTGAAAGAGATCCATCAAGAAGATGAACATGTTCGTCTTCATTTCTGCATTATAGCACTTTCCTATAATGCAGAAACGAAGTTCTTCTGCATTTTGATCTTTTCTCTCTATCTAACAAATATACATTTTGTATTTGGCATCCCATTTTTTGTGCAGAAACCAAATGCAGATACATGTAAATCCACGATAACACGAAATTTAGAAAATGCCATCAATAAAATTTCAGCTTTCGGACAAGCATGCAAAATAAAAACAAAATACATTCAAATAAAAAGAAATCTTGGATAGAAAATTATTCCGATCGGTAATGAAACAAAATAATGTGAAAAAAACGCAATTTTAAATCGCAAATCAGAAAACAAAATTAATTTACAAAACAATGGTTATTGGATATCTTCTCCAATATATTAAATAAACTGACACAGTCGTTTAAGGATAATGATAATTTATTTATACTTAAAATGATCTCAACAAATAATCTATCGATAGTCTGGATTCTGGAATGTTCTATATTTTGTTAATTCACGATTTCAATTAAAGCATCTCTGCCAGCTGGCTTGTTCGTTTTTCGAATGTGTGGTACTGCCAGCATGAATGTTTTTGGTCCCGTTCTAAAGCGTTGCCAGCACTTTAATATACAACATTCCTCCCCACCTAGATTTCGACCTCATATTCTTGAAAGTGACCAGGAACTCGTCTTGCACGCACTGGTCTCTTGCGGTTTGGTGTCTCCATCTTTACCACTTCATCACTTGGGAACCCAGATAATGTAGGCGTTCCCGTGATTCGTTCAGTTTCACCATCAGGCTCGGGTGAAGTTCCTTCATCATTTTCAGTCTCTACAGCAGTAGAAAAATCACTCGAGACCTGGGGATTATATAAAGAAAAAGAATTACGATCTGTTAATATTACCCTTGGAGCAGCTCCATCGACGTAGCGCTTTCGTAGTTGGTTTATATGCCGCTTCCCACTTCTACCATCAGCCACCATCACTCGGTATGTCACTGGAGCGATGACTTCCACTACAGTTCCTTCTAGCCATTTTTCTCCTCGGCCGTAGTTTCGCACGTATACCAAATCACCAACCACGAACGCCCTCTGCTTCCTTGCGCTTTCTTCACTTTGTTTCTTCGTCATATCTTCCAACGCAAATGGATGTATCTTATCCAACAACGATCTCAGCTTCCTTCCCATTAAGGCTCTCCCAAACCAATGCGGAACATTCGTTGCGGCGAAAAAACATTCGCATGTCAAAGTTTATTTACATGGTGATATATGAGAGTGCCCACACCAATGCGGTGGAGAAACATATGAAATAATTTTGACTGACGAATGTTTTTTCGCCGCAACGAATGTTTCGCATTGGTTTGGGAGAGCCTTTAACATCTCGGATGGGGTCTTACCCGTTGAGGCGTGTACTGTGGTGTGTTGGCGAAACAAAAATCGCTGAAGCTTCAACTGCATATCGCCCTCAGTCAACGTTGCTAAAACCTTCTTCGTATATTGTACCATCCGTTCGGCCTGGCCATTACTCGCTGGATGATATGGCGATGAATTGCTTAATCTCCTCCGATACAAATGCAGCACCATTGTCCGATATGATTAAATCTGGTATATCATGTGTCGCAAACATAGTTCTTAAATGTTTTATCACTTCTGTTGATGACTGTCTACTCACACAAACAACCTCTAACCACTTTGACATCGCGTCCACAACTAGTAAAAATGTGTAGCCTTTAAATGGTCCAGCAAAATCCAAATGAAGCGTCGACCATGGATTTGTTGGTTTCTCAAATAACTGTAGAGGCGCTTTCGGTGGATTATTCCGATGTACTTGACATGTAACACACTTGCTTACACATGCCTCTATATCCGTATTCAGATTTGGCCACCAACAATAACTCCTCGCATTCATCTTCATTGCTACTATTCCAGGATGATTAGCGTGTAACAAATTTAACATCGCCTGGCGTCCTTCATCTGGTACTACCACTCTATTTCCCCAAAGTAAGCAGTTCTTATGAAGCGATAACTCTGTACTTCGTGTTATGTACGGTTTAAATTTCTCATCCACCTTGGACGTCGGCCATCCATGTAGTACCCAATACATAACTTTGTTTAAACTTTCATCTCTTTTTGTCATATCCTGTATTTTCTCAGCAGTAATCCGATAATCGGAAACTTCAAGTAGCAATACATCAGCAGGAGGAGTTTGTTCATCTTCAACACTAGGCAATGGTAACCGACTCAGACCATCAGCGTTTCCATGGTTTGCACCCTTTCTGTACCGCAATTCGTAGTCATATCCACCTAATCGCAGACACCAACGCAACATCCTTTGCGAAACCATTAATGGTATTGGTTTGCTGCTACCTAAAATACCCAACAACGGCTTATGATCAGAATAAATAATGAATTCACGCCCTGCCAAATACTGGTGAAAGTATTTAACACCATTGATAATCGACAGCGCTTCACGATCAATTTGGGCATAATTTCGTTCAGCTTTCCCTAATGTGCGTGAATGGTATGCCACTGGACGTTCTTCACCATTCACCAGTTGTGACAACACAGCTCCCACACCATACGGTGATGCATCACAACTCAAAACAAGCGTTTTCCCTTCATCATAGTGTACTAGTAGTTTATCTGATTGTAGCATCTGCTTAAGTTGTTCAAAAGCTGTTGAATGTTGCACACTCCAAACCCATTTCGCATTGTTATCCAATAACCTATGCAGGGGCTCTGCCACCGTAGCTTTTTGTTTTATAAAACTATTATAAAAATTTAACATACCCAAAAAAGATTGTAGCTCTGACTTGTTTTTGGGTTTTGGTGCATCCTGAATAGCCTTGTACCGTTCGTTAGTAGGTTTGATTCCAGCTGCCGTCACTTTAAATCCCAAAAACTCCAAATTCGTTACACCAAATTCACATTTGTCTCTCTTCACCGTCAGCCCTGCTTTGCTCAACCGCCTTAAAACCTCATGTAGCCTCTCCAGATGATCTGCTTCGTTTTTCCCCGTAATAATAATATCATCAATATACGCACCGACTCCTTTTACACCAGCGAGAATTTTATCCATTGTGCATTGAAAATGAATTGGGGCACATGCCACTCCAAATGGCATTCGTCTTACTTTGAATAGTCCTTTATGAGTATTCAATGTCAAAATATCTGCTGATGCATCACTCACCTTCAGTTGTTGATACGCATGTGATAGATCTAATTTACTATACACTTTGCCTTGCCCTACTAGTGCTAGCATTTCCTTAATCGGAGGAATCGGATAGGAATTCTTTTTTATAACTCTGTTTACCGTGCTTCGATAGTCTCCACACAAACGGATAGTACCACCTCTTTTCCGCACTGGCACCACTGGTGTACCCCACTCCGAATACGTCACTGGTTCTAGTATTTGTTCCTTAATCATACGATCTATTTCCTTTTCCACTGCTGGCTTTATAGCAAAAGGAACTTGTCTGTATTTTAAAAATACTGGCTTAGCATCTTCTGTCAATTCTATGTTTACTTCAGGACCTTTATACGCACACAAACCATCACTAAAAACTTCTGGATACATCATAACCACTTGGTCAATGTTTTTATAAGCGTCAATTTTCTGTACCCCCTGCACAGAAATTTTCAAATCATCGAACCAATTTCGACCCAGCAGATTCGAACCTCTCTCAGCAGCAACAACAACAGGCAACCTACAAACAACTCCCTTAAACTCAACATCCACCAAGGCCTCTCCGAGCAATTTCACACGATCGGAATTCCATGTGGTCAGCATCATCTTAGACGGTTTTAAGTTTTCTGGACAACTTTTGATTCTTTTCCACGTCTCCGCATTAACAATTGTGCACGTCGCACCTGAATCCACCTCCATCATCACTGCTACACCATTCAGTCTAAGATCTGCCATAATTTTACCTTTCTTAGCACCAGAACCACCCACCATGGCTATCGTTTGTAGAGTGAAAACCGACTCGTCCGAGTCATCCGACTCAATTATGTTCGTCTTTCCTTTAACAGCTTTTGTCGTACTTGTTTTGGTGCCCTGAGATGTCTTCTTATCGGACTTCTTTTTGAGACAAGCTCTGGCAATATGTCCGGTCTTCCTACAAAAGTAGCATTTGGCCTCCTTGAATCGACATTCCGTTCCTCGATGAGCCTCTCCACAATGGTAGCATTTCGGATACACCTGCTCATCCTTCTTCGCATTATTTACTACGAATACTTCTTCTTTAACCGCAACATTAGCTCGAACCTCAGCCACATTCATTCCAGCCGTCTCCGCAGCCACACACAATTCCATTGCTCTTTTGAATGTGAGCTTTTCTTCCGCAAATAACCGCCTCTGAACGCTCTCATCGTAGATACCGCATACTATGCGATCACGTAACATCTTGTCAAGTTCACTAAAATTACAGTGTATACTCAATCTTCGTAGGTCGTTGACGAATTCTGCAATTGTTTCTCCTTTCCTCTGGATTCTGCGATGGAAGTTGTACCTTTCAACAATTTCGTTAGGTGCAGGATCAAAATACTCGGAAAGTTTCTGGCACATCTCAGAAAACGAGTAATCCCGTGGACCCTTCGGTGTCAGTAATGAAATAAGCACTTCGTAGCCCGCATCCCCAAATTGCACCAAGAACATGGCTCTCTTCTTAGTTTCGTCCAAGATGTCATTTGCTTCAAAAAAAATTGCAGCCGTTGCAAATAACTCGCCCATGATAATCTAATATCAAATGGGCCAACCTGCCCAATCATGTTCGACGTACCCACACCAGCAGCAGCAGCAGCAGAAGAATTTACACTGTTTTGCGGTGGATCTGTTAAGCTCATCCCCGTGCCAAAACAAAACACAACAAAGATGAAAACAGAAGATTCTAGATTTTGTCTTACCCACAAACAGCAACAGCGAACTATATATATAGACCAGCGTGCTACGCCCAATTTAAATTGATGCACGTTTCCTTAGCAACAACGTTCTCCAACGTGAATTCGTTCCTCGTCGCCAATTTGTATTGGATATCTTCTCCAATATATTAAATAAACTGACACAGTCGTTTAAGGATAATGATAATTTATTTATACTTAAAATGATCTCAACAAATAATCTATCGATAGTCTGGATTCTGGAATGTTCTATATTTTGTTAATTCACGATTTCAATTAAAGCATCTCTGCCAGCTGGCTTGTTCGTTTTTCGAATGTGTGGTACTGCCAGCATGAATGTTTTTGGTCCCGTCCTAAAGCGTTGCCAGCACTTCAATATACAACAATGGTCGTCCATTTATTTTGTTTAAAAAATATTAGGGGTATTCACGATCCGATCCAACTGGTCTAGTATCATTGCAAAAGTGTAAAATTAAAAAAATTTCTTCCAAACTGACACGACACCAGGCAAATTTTACACTCCATGATGCAATGGGGTTAAGGTATAGCAAAAATGCAAAACTGTTGCAAGATTTAAGGCAGTGTTGTTGTTATAGAGCAAGAACATTTTTGAATTTTACACTTTTGCAATGATACTAGACCAGTTGCACCGGATCGTGAATACCCCTATTTTCATTCGTTGGCTCAGATATTTTGACGTATTCATACAAACTATCAATAGCAAAATAGTAATTTGAGCTGGCAGGCTGGCAGCACCTTTTCTATTTGAGCTAATGGTGGATTTACGTGTATCTTCATCTGTATAGTGCAGAAAAGTAGAGCAGGACAGATGTATATAACAAATCTGAGCGAGTGAAAGAGAACCATCAAGAAGATGAACATGTTCGTCTTCATTTCTGCAGTTCTTCTGCATTCTGATCTTTTCTCTCTATCTAACAAATATACATTTTGTATTTGGCATCCCTTTTTTTGTGCAGAAACCAAATTCAGATACATGTAAATCCACCATTATACTACGTTTTCATTGGAGCCAAAATGAGGTAATTTCGAAATTAGCTCATTTGGAACGCTCAAATCCAAATGAGGTAATTTCTCATTTCGGCTCCAATTAAAACGTAGTATTAGACCCCCAGAAACCAGCTAGTTTGTATGCGAGAGGGGTGAGGAGGGAGATTTTTTCTTTCCCTTACGCCTTTTTTTTACACTATCAGATCTTTGTCAAAGAGTGCTTAATCAAGCTGCAACTTACGACCAAAGAATTGCCAACACAAAATGTGTACACCGGCTCATCACTTAGTGCAGTGTTAGAAGTTAGTAGTAACAGACAGACTACAAAAGAACACTAAGGAGAACGGATTCTCAACACAAAATGAGACAATCAAGAACAAAACATAAAACAAAAATAACACAAAAATTGTGACTTAAGGTTAGACCGCATACAACCGCAGCGGGAACTACACTTCACGACGCGGCAAAACATTATTTGTATGAAATTGTATGAGCTATATCGCACTTAGCGGCAACTGAACTTCATACAAATTATTTTGAATCGCAGTTCCGCTGCAGTGCAGTTCCACATAGTGCGGTCTAACCTTTATACAAACAAATATGAGCGTGGTATACTGGTCTTCAATACACTTTTAAGTTTAATTTTATTAATATTGAAGTCAAAAATACCTTCATTTAAATTTAATAGCTTGCACATACGAGTTAACGGTTCATGCATTCCATAATTAGTACGATGCTGGGGTAAGTTCATCAAATCCAGACTGCGAAGACTGTGGGCCCTTCCACGAAAGTTGAAACTTAAGCAATTTAATAAATCGGGCGCATCGATAACACCACTTATAAGTTGGTGTGCGAATACAATATCACTACTGACCCTCCGTTGAGACAAACTTTAGATCTGAAGATTTATTCGATGTTCGTACGGCGGAAGGTTATAAGGATCTCTGCCCATTGTAATCCCTTCAACGCGAAACGAATAAAATTACGCTGTACTGCTTCTATCCTATTTTTATGAACTTCGTAGAAAGGAGCCCATATCTGTGATGCATATTCAAGGTGGGGTCAAACTAAGCAGTTGTAAAGAGCTAGGGTTACGTAAGGATCTTGAAATTCCTTAGCCCATCGCTTTACAAATCCCAACATAGAGTTGGCTTTTTTAACAATAAAATTGATGTGTTCCGAAAAATCAAGCATAGAAGTTAAATGAACTCTAAGGTCTTTAAAACATTGAACACGAAGTAAAACATGTTCGAAAATTTTATAATTATATGAACTTGGAATCCTTTTTTTAGAAAATGTCATGGCTTGACATTTAATTGGGTTCAGATTCAAACCGTTTTTATGACACCATAAAACGAAATTATTAATATCGTCTTGCAGAAGCAATCGATCACTGGCAGATGCAATGCTTTTGAAAATGTTCATATCATCTACAAGTATAAGAATTTCGCTATTACGTACACACAAAGGGACATCATTAATAGCTAATATAAAAAGGAGAGGTTCTAAATGACTAGCCTGAGGAACCCCCGATTTAACAATAAAAGGGTTGGAGAAAGACTTTCTAAATTTAACCTGGTAAGATCTGTTCTGGAGATATGATGAAATCCAAGCGATGAATCCATGAGGAAATCCAAACGCTTTAAGTTTAAACGTGATAATTTCATGGTATAGTTGATCAAAAGCCTTGGAGTAGTCTGTATAGATACAGTCAAGCTCTTGTCCACGTTCTAAGGTATTTGTGCACCTGTGCATAAATTGGAGGGATGCCGTCTGGTCCTGGTGAGAAATCTTCATGAAGTATAGAGAGATAATGTAAAACAATGTCAATATCGAAATTAATATTGTTAAATGTAGCCTGCGGACAATCGTGTAAATAACGGAAGTAATCCTCATCAACATTGATTGGAGTGTCAATAAATGATTGACGAAAATTATTAGCAAATGCCTCACAAATTTCCGGGGTACTACTTAAAATATTATTATTAAAAGTAAAATTGAGTGGATAACCATCAGATTTCTTTTTTAAGTTAACGAATGTCCAAAAACTTTTGGGTTCAAGCTTAAGTGAACTTTCCATAGGTTTCAGGTATTCGTTGTATAAATGATTGGAGAGGTTTAAATTCTTAAAAAAGTGAAATATAAATTTCATAGTTTTGCAAAGACAAACTTTTTATGTAATTTTTCCAAGCCCTATTTCTTTTGTTGCGGAGAATTTTGAGCTCTTTTGTATACCATGGATGGCTTATGCTTGAGTATTTGGATAATTTTTGGGGAACTATGTCATTTAAACAGTTTTTCAAAACCAGATAAAAATAAGAAACTGCATCGTCAATGTCACCTGAGATTGGTATATTATCAATACCAGAAGTACGTAATCTATCAGATAGCAACTGAAAATTTGCCTTACGAAAATCAAAAACATATGAGTGGTCTTGAGTATTACTATTACTAGGTTAATGACCGCTCAAGTCAAGAAAGATGTTCAAAGGAGGATGATACCTATCTATGTTAGATATAGCAGAAGTAGATTCTTCCACTACTGTACTAACAGCGTGGGAAGAAAAAACTAAATCGAGAAATCGATTTTTAAAATTTTGATACAGCTAACTTGCTGTAAGTCTGTAGAGGTAATGCTGTCCAACAATTGAAGTTCCTGCTGGGATGAATGCAGAGATGCTTCAAAGTAGGACTCGTCTTCTGATGGTTTTCAATCAAGGTGTGGAAGGTTGAAACCGCCTAATAAAAGAATAGTGGAATCCAAGCCCGCGATGTCGGCTAAAGAAAGCTCTACAAAGACTGAAAGTGAATTCTTAGGAGGAATGTAGACATTTAAAACGTATACATCTTTCGATTAAAGGGATATTTTAATACAAATAAGTTCTATAGCTAGACTAAAAGGGAATGTTACAAGCGTCGTACTGAAATTATTTCGAATAGCAATTAAGACTCCTCCACCTACTATATTCTCATTGTCTGCATGACGGTCTTTCCTAAAAACTAAGAACTCTTGATTAAAAAGTTCGGTGTCAATGATCGACGCGGTTAGCCAAGTTTCAGTGAAGACCAGAAGATCGCAAGGAAAAAATAGTAGAAGTCTTACTGCGAAGCCCTCTTACATTTTGGTAGTAGAGGTCAAGGCTACTAAGTTTTTTGGAGTATTATTAATTTTTGAGGTGCTGCGAACTCTCTTTTGCCTAGATGGGATTGAAAACTCTTTTACCAGGGTAATAGGAGGCCAAGAACTGTAGCAGATGGGATCAAAAAGTGACTGTGGAGCAGTTATTTTAAATGAAGAGACGAAGCTGTTTGATTTACTTATTTTAGCGCGAAATAATCGCCTACAAACTCCCAGTTGCTGGCAACTCAGTTTCCTTGTGTGAAGGCAGTCTTAATGAACCGATAGTAGCCTTGGTTTTTTGCAGGTTCAGATAGAATTTGACGATAAAAAACAACATCTGAACTAAGGAATTTACATGTAAAATACAAAAACAACTGAAGTCCATATGAACTTAGCTAATAGCCTTTTCACACCAAACCCAAAACCGGGTTTTCGACAATTGGTTTATGAAAACTTGAAATTCGTTCACACCGAAAACTTACAAGTTTTCATTTGACATTTCATTTGTATGCTTGAACACAATGGTTTCGAGGAACGGCCGCGCCGCTTTGAAAATTTTCAGTGCCACAGAAAAGGATAAAATCAAATGTTTTATGTGCAATTAAAAGACAATTTAATAATATTGGAGTTTAATAATGGAAATACAATCAATCCTGATTCGTTATAATTTATTTATTTCTTAACCGATCAATTTCACGTAGTAGTTGGGATGCACGACACTGCGTCGCGCTCTCTTGTGTTCCGGCAGAAAAAATATTTTTTCCTGGCAGCAACCCGTCAGCTATTTATATGACATTTAATGGAGCGCTGAATGTTTCACAAGGTGTGTTTGTTCAGTTCAACCTGCAAATCCAACATGTTTTGGACAGGTTTTATTTAAAACTTGTGTTTTATCAAAACTTGTGGTTTAGCAAAAATGTATGGGAAAACTTGTGTTTTCGATCTAGGTTTTCAGCCAAAACCGATATTTTCGCGAAAACCGGGTTTTGGGTTTGGTGTGAAAAGGCTTTAAGTCCAGATAATTATCGGTTCTTAACTTATAGCCTTTTCACACCAAACCCAAAACCGGGTTTTCGGCAATTGGCTTACGAAAACTTGAAATGCGTTCACACCGAAAATTTACAAGTTTTCATTTGACATTTCATTTGTTTTGCTTGAACACAATGGTTTCGAGGAAGGGCTGCGCCGCTTTGAAAATTTTCAGTGCCACAGAAAAGGGAAAAATCAGATGTTTTATGTGTAATTAAAAGCCAATTTATTAATATTGGAATTTAATAATGGAAATACAATCAATCCTGATTCGTTATAATTAATTTATTTCTTAACCGATCAATTTCACATAGTAGTTAGGATGCGCGACACTGCTACGCGGTCTCTTGTGTTACAGCAGAAAAAATATATTTTTTCCTGGTAGCAACGCGTCAGCTATTTATATGACATTTAATTGAGCTCTGAATGTTTCACAAGGTGTGTTTGCTTAGTTCATCCTGCAAATCCAACATGTTTTGGACAGGTTTTATTCAAAACTTGTGTTTTATCAAAACTTGTGATTTAGCAAAAATGTATGGGAAAACTTGTGTTTTCGATCTAGGTTTTCAGCCAAAACCGATATTTTGGCGAAAACCGGGAGAAAACGTCAAAATATCTGAGCCATCGAATGAAAATATTTTTATAAACAAAAAAAAATGAACACCCATTGTTTTTTTTATATTAGCAGTGTTTTTTGAGAAAGTGGCTAGCAACAAAAACATCAAAATGTTTAAACGAGAGCTCGAAAGTTACACGTGAGTTCAGCATTGTTTTTATTATAAGTGGTATTCAACGGCAACGGCGTAATACAACGTTTTCGTTGGAGCCGAAATGAGGTATTTTCCAAATTAGCTCATTTGGATCGTCATTTCCCATACAAATTTGACGTTCCAAATGAGCTTATTTCGAAATTACCTTTTTTCGGCTCCAAGGAAAACGTAGTATAAAACTCAGATAAACCTGGTAAACCATATAATTTTATTTTTGTAGAAATAAACTGTTAACATTTGTATGGGATAAGTCATTTGTGACGTTTAATTATGTATGTTTGTCAGTAAAGCGGATAATTATCTTGTTGCATGAATAACCTATGTTTGGAAAAGTTTAAATGGCCAGCAGTTGGGCTTTTAAATTCATTTTAATTGAAGTTAATTAGTTGGTTAATATGTTGTTATATAAATGATATACTAAAATCTTAATTTTCTGTGAAAAAATATCAAACATTTTGGTGATCAATATTAGTAATTTTTTTTTTGCACTTTAATTAAGGGTATTCATTCAATGTTGTAAGCTTTCCGACGTCATAAAATCGTAAAGTTTCCCACATATGTTTCATGAATGCTCCTAAAATCGACTGGTATTAATGTGGTTTACGCACTGATCTCTATCACGCCGACTCCACAGATGTCCCACATCACAGGCACAATCCAATCAAAAACAGTGCATTTTTACTCACTCACTGGTAAATTATGTCATGTTGTTCATTAGCCTTTCGCATCCACTTCTATCTTTTCCAATAAAATTCACTTAAACATTCAACAAAAAGCTGAAAAAACTCACACGCATTTGAAACGTCAAATAATGGCCAATTTTTGAACCGCGTTCATGTGTTATTCAAAAAGCTATTTTTTGACATGGAAAAGGATTTTTTGGGAAGTTTTTTTTTGGCTCCAGATGAAGATGACATAACAAATTATGGAGCTGGTACCTAATTATATAGATAGATCAATTAAAAATTTGAGATACAGTCAAATCTGACTTGTTGACTTTATTTGTCTTTTCCAAATCAAGTAAAAAAAAAGAGTCAAATATTTGAAAATTTTGTTTCCAGTCAAAACAAAACAAAACATCAAATATCAAAATACCAAGTATTAATGGAAAAACAATATAGATTTTATTAATTATTAACAAAATATAAGTATCTCAAATTTCATTTAAGTCAAAATCACGAGTTAAGTAATGTCGTTTTCGATTGGATTTCGGAACAACTTACTACTTTTTGATTCCAATCGAATTATTTTCTGTTGTTCCAAGCCTAATTTGCGAGATTTCAAATAATGTGTATTTAATGAATTTTTCAGAACAAGCACCAACCTTAGCAAGGTGCACATATTAATAAGTAATTGCAATAAGATTTTCAGCTGCATTTGCAGTAATAGCTTATTAAAAGTTAACTTGTTGTGAAAAACGTAAAATAAAACACTAGGTACAAATTACATCTGAGCAACTGCAAAGAATGATTTGAAAATTTGTACAACTACAATATTTAATTTTGACCCCACGACTAACCCTGGATTTTAAAAATATTGGATGAAAGTTGCATTTTACAATAATTCATAATAGTAGGTAAATAATAGTAACTAAAGTGGGAAGCAATTCGCAGAATGAACATTGAACGTGGCTATCCACTATTTAAGTTACACATGTACCCCTTCCAGAAGAAAGAGAACGGGTAGTTTTATCACCAGAAAATTTGCAAGCGCAAAAGAATAAGGGATATTCTTTGGGCTAATCGTCCAAAAAATTAAGATACAAACAGTCATTTAACGTAAATGGAAAATTTAAATTTGAATAACTGTTTTACTTTTTTTGCCAAATGTTTATAGAAAAATGCATTTTCAAACTTAACAAATAAATAGGTCTTGTTATTTTAAGGACGTCACCCTTTTTTCTTCAATTTCTTTTCTTGAAGAAAAAAGGGTGACATCCTTAAAATAACAAGACCTATTTATTTGTTAAGTTTGAAAATGTATTTTTCTATAAACATTTGGTAAAAAAAATAAAACAGTTATTAGAATAACCAATAAAAACATCTCAACATGAGTAGGTACTTATTTCCAAGATCGCTTAGCATCAATTCGTGTACCTACTTAAAGCCTGATCCACATCTGTGTCGTGTGTTGTGGAGTCGTGTGTCGCTATTGCTACAATGTATTTCATATGCGTAGAACCATATTTGTCTCGTGTGTTGTATTGCAGCGTGGCGCATAAAATATATGGAATGACACACGACTCCACAACACAACACACGACACAGATGTGGATCAGGCTTAATACAGAAATAAGAGAAGCTGAAACGCCCGACCAACACGAATCACGAATTTGACAAGTTCGAGTTCAAACTAACCTGGAACAACAGCGGCTTAGAGCAAATGCTACGGAACCGATTATAACGTTTAGCCAACGCGAATCACGCCTTAATCCGCTCAAAAAAATTTATGATAGGAAAGAATCAATTTTTATTTGGAGGCAATTAAATTACCAGAGTCATCACGATATTGCTACTGAGGAATAGGAGAAGTAAAATTGTCACTACTGGAGCCGACACCACTGGAGCCGCCACCAGAACAACTTTGAATTCATGTTTCTCGCATGACATTGACTTCAGACTCAAAACATTTTCTGTCCAACACGTGAAGGTATTAAAATCGATCCTGAATAAGGAAGACAGCGAGATAACACGAATTAAATTCAACAATATCAAAATAGAGGACGTTTTGGAAATGACTAATCAATTCAACAGCTTTTTCATTCATAGCATTGTAGAATTGAATGAAAATATACCACAAATTCAATTTGAAGATGACATTGCGATCAAGATCTTCATTTCGAGTTTAGAGGCGTTTCAATTGCTGAAATCAAATCCTGTGTAAAAGAGCTCAAAAACAATACTGATGAATTCTTCATAAATCCAAACGTTCTTTTTGATGCTATATTTGTGGTCGGCCAACAGCTTGTTAACATCATAAATCAATCCTTCGATACCCAGTACCTTCCCAGACATATTGAAAAAATCAACTATTGTCCCAATTCAAAAAAAAAAATCGTTGCGGCGAAGAAACATTCGTCAGCCAAATTAATTCATATGTTTCTCCGCCGCGTTGGTGTGGGCACTCTCATATATCACCATGTAAATAAATTTTGACATGCGAATGTTTCTTCGCCGCAACGAATGTTCCGCATTGGTTTGGGAGAGCCTTTATAAACTGAAATCAATCTGGCTTTCGCTCACAACACTAATGTGAAACAGCCTATCTATGACGGCTTTCACACAAGGAAACTGAGTTGCCAGAAACTGGCTAGTTTGTAGGCGCGAAGGGTGTGAGGGGAGATTTGTTGTCTTCCTTTTACCACCTTTTACGCCCTTCTGGCCTACAAACTAAAAATCGCCGGCAACTCAGTTTCCTTGTGTGAAAGGGGTCTATCTAACAAATCGCAAGCAAGTTGGCAAATTAGGTGAGACAGTCTCAAATGAATTCAATAATAAACTAGGAGTTCCACAGGGTTCCATCTTGGGACCATTGTTGTTTATTTTATACATCAATGACATATCTAAATGCTTGGTTTAGAGTAAAGGCGCACAGTTTGCGGACGATACTCTTATTTATATTATTTCTGATTCTATTGAAGATTCAATTATAAAAATAAATGTTGATCTTGAAACTTTGCCAAAACAAACTTAAGTTAAATGTTCATAAAACCAAAGTCATGGCAATAACAAATAAACATTGTGATACAAATAGTTTGAATATATATATAAATGGAACAAATTCAAAGTTGAATGTGATATAAAATATTTAGTCCCGGTCTACATTGAACGATTTTTCCAGTGCCGATCTTTTGTTCGTGGGTGAAGGGAGTGAAAAGCGAGGGTAGATCAAATCGTTTGTACCAGAAAACTCGAACGATTTTTCCAGTCTGTTTATGTTCTCTCTCTTCTCCTTTCCAGTTTTTTGAGTGTGTTCGGTGTCAGTGTGCCGTCGTTTGATGGTGTGAGTGAATATCAATGAAAAATGAAGAGCACAGCAATAAAACAAGGAAGAAGAAAAGCAAAAAATCTTATGGAAAAAATCGTTCTGTGTGTACATTTCACACGATTTCTGGAAAAATATTCGTGGAAAAATCGGGCAATGTAGATCGGGACTTAGAAATTATTATTGACGATAAATTAAATTTTAATAAAATTATAAGCCATGTTTGCAAAAAAGTGGGACAAAAAGTAAATGTTTTAAATAGACTTTGAAACAAATTAAATATTAATCAAAAACTTATTTTGTATAGATCGATTAGCGAACCTCACTTTAATTACTGTGCATCTTTATTGTTTTTGTCAAATTCCTCTGATTTTAAAAGGCTTCAAGTCTTACAAAACAAATGTCTTAGGCAAATATTAAGAGTAAATAATTATACACACAGTGGTGTCTTGCTGAATGAATTAAATTTAATGAGTGTTACTTTTAGAACTTTAATATTTATTTATAATATTTTTAATGGACAAGCACCTCAATACCTAGCAGAGAGAATTAAATATACAAATGTTAATCAAACTAGACAACTAAGGGCCAGTTTCAAAGTCATATAAGTGGCACTTAAGTGCACAATATCGGATACAAAAGTGCAATTTTCGTAGTGTTAACTTACCTGAATAAGTTGCACTTAAGTCTCCCGTGGTGGGCACTTAAGTGTCACTAACCCAGGCTGCCAAAATTACTACAAAGTACCAATATTCTAAACTTAAGTGCTTCTTTTTCCGGTAAGTGTTCACTGTGAAACTGGCCCTAAGAAATACAAATGAAATATGTTTAACTAACTCAACCTGATCCACATCTGTGTCGTTTGTTGTGTTGTGGAGTCGTGTGTCGCTATCGCTACAATGTATTTCATATGCGTAGAACCATATTTGTCACGTGTGTTGTGTTGCAGTGTGGCGCATAAAATATATGGAATGACAGCGACACAAGACTCCACAACACAACACACGACACAGATGTGGATCAGGCTTAAAGCTTGTAGCCAAAACTCACTTTTCTATAAAGGAATAAAATTGTTTAATTCTCCGCCTGATAATATTAAAAACCAAGATTCATTACCAAAATTTCAAAAACTATTACGAATTTATGTTAAACAAAATTTCTAAAAAAAAGCTGTAATATATGGAAACAACTAAATAAACAAATAAACTTTAAAGGTAAGACCGCACTAGGCGGAACTGCACTGCAGCGGAACTGCGATTCAGAATAATTTGTATGAAATTTTACGAAGTTCATTTGCCGCTTAGTGCGATATAGCTCAAACAATTTCATACAAATAATGTCTTGCCGCGTCGTGAAGTGTAGTTCCGCTGCAGTTGTGTGCGGTCTAACCTTAAGACTCCAACTATTTGCATTTTGAGTAAAGGCGATACAACGTTCGCCGGTCACCGCGAGATACAGTCAAATCTGACTTGTTGACTCTATTTGTCTTTTCCAAATCAAGTAAAAAAAAAAGGGTCAAATATTTGAAAATTTTGTTTCCAGTAAAAAAAAATCAAATATCAAATATTAATGGAAAAATGATAAAACGATAAAGCTCTTTTGGTAGAGAACATTGATGCTCTGACTGATATTGCTACGAAATCATTGATGACAACAAGAACAGCTGATTAACAAGACGAACTTGAACCATCGATTGTAAACATTCATTTTTTTTCTCTATTTCTTTTTAAGGTTAGACCGCACACAACCGCAGCGGAACTACACTTCACGACGCGGCAAAACATTATTTGTATGAAATTGTATGAGCTATATCGCACTAAGCGGCAACTGAACTTCATACAATTTCATACAAATTATTTTGAATCGCAGTTCCGCTGCAGTGCAGTTCCGCCTAGTGCGGTCTAACCTTTAATCTTATATTATAAAGCCTTCTGCTATTATTTTTTTTTTTTCTCTGAAGCTTCACTTCTTACGATTAATAACTTTTTTATTGACATTCATATATATACTTATCTCTTTCTAATATTATAATATTATAGAGCCTTCTGCTATTCTCTCTTTTTTATCATCCATTAACAAATATTTCTATCTTTGAATTATTATTATTTTTTTTTTTTTTTTTTACTATCAGCTTTCTTTGAACAATAATTTTGTAAATAATGAATATCAATACTGTTAAATATAAATTTGTCATCATCATCTTCGTCTATCTGTTTCTGAGGTTTCTTCTTTATCTGATCGTGCAGTTTAGGGCTTTTCCCTTGTGCTGGACCACTTTGGGTCCTTGTCATTTAATTTTTTTTAATAATGATTAATCCGAATCCTAACAATAGTAATAGGGAGTTTGTTTTCGATAGTTGTTTTGATTCTACACAATCAATGATTCGCGTTTTGGGTGGACAGCGTTCTGGGTTGAAGGTCAGTCATATTAATGCTCAGAATTTGAGTCCCAAGTTGGACGAATTCCGATATTTGTTCGTAAATTCTAAAGTTGACGTGGTTTGTGTTTGTGAAACCTGGTTTTCTAGAAGTTCTGTATCTGATATAGAGGGGTATAATGTCTTTCGTTGCGATAGAAGCGGTCGTAAAGGGGGTGGCGTTGCAATTTTTGCACTCAATCATTTAAATTGCAGGTTGATACGTAAGAGTCCTCCTGGTAGTGCAGTTGAATATCTATTCATTGAGATAAAATTTAACAACAATAAAATACTGTTGGGATCAGTTTATCGTCCCCATCGTAATATTGATTTAGCACCATTGTTTTCAGTCATTGATGAGTTATCTTTTGTATCACCTTTTGTTATTGTTGCGGGAGATTTTAATGATAACGTTCTCAGAAGTTTTGAGCTCACGGATAGCATGAAATCACTTAATTTATTTCCTGTAAACACAATAACCCCAACCCACTTTACTAGAGACAATAGTACCTTACTGGATATGTTTTTGTGAGTCATTTATATAAGGTTCTTCTTTATGACCAACTTTCTGCTTCCGGTTTCTCTCGTCACGATCTAATTTACCTAACGTTTGAATGTTGGCCTCTAAAATCATCTTCTACCTATAGCTATAGAGATTTCAAAAATGTTGACAAACTGCAGCTAGAATCAGATTTGAATTCAATTGAGAGGTTTCAAATATATGGAATGTTATCTGTTTATGACCAAGTACAATTTCTTCATTCTAATATAAATTATCTCTTCAATTCACATGTCCCTCTTGTTACAAAAGAATGTCGAAATAAAAATCAGTCTTGGTTTGATAACAATATTAAGTCCCTAATAAGAGAACGTAACTTAGCATACAAACGCTGGAAGACTTTTAGGCTTGATGAATTGTCCAATATATACAAAGTTTTGAGAAATAAGGTAATTTGCAAAATACGTGAATCCAAAAAACGATTTTACGCTCCTAAATAAGACCCTTCTCTTGCCAAAGAGAAGCTCTGGAAGAATCTCAAAGAAATTGGTGTGGGTAAGCAAATCAACAACAAAACTACATATATTGATTGTAATGAACTTAACCAAAATTTCACTGCATTAAATGCTTCAATTTCTGAGAACCAAATGAATGAGTCAAAGCTATTTGAAAACCCGTTAAACGGACTTACTTGGACTGGTTTTAGTTTCTCTTCCGTCGAAGAAACTGACGTTTTAGAAAGCATATTAGCCATTAAGTCTAACTCCGTCGGTGTTGATGGCTTGCATCCAATTTTTTTGAAAGCCATACTGCCTTATGTACTAAAATACATAACTCACATATTCAATTCTATTCTTATGACCAGTACATTTCCCGCGGCTTGGAAACAAGCCAAGGTTATACCTATCCCTAAAAATCGTGAATGTGATGATTTCCGGCTCATATCTATTTTACCATTCCTTTCTAAGGCCTTGGAAAGACTAATGAATAAACAAATAAGGGGTTTTCTAAGTGCCAATGGAATGATGTGCATCAATCAATCTGGTTTTAGACCTAAGCATAGTTGTACCACAGCTATAATTGAGATTGTGGAAAACATAAGGGTGGCTGTCGATGATAATAGGGTTATCATTCTTACTCTCTTAGATTTTTCTAAAGCTTTCGACACCGTCAATCGTATCACACTTTGTAAAAAGCTAAAAAGTCAGTTTTTCTTCACATCACAATCAGCAAAACTTATTCTTTCTTATTTAACTGATAGGTCCCAGGCAGTTTATGCTAACAATTTGATGTCTTCATTACTTTCTTTGTGTACAGGTGTTCCTCAGGGCTCTATTTTGGGCCCTCTGTTGTTTTCTATGTATATTAATGATCTACCTTCTTGTTCGCTGAATTCCTCCTTGCACATGTACGCGGATGATGTGCAATTATATAATAGTTTTTCACTTGGTATGCTTGAGAATGGCGCATATGATGTCAATGAGGATTTGGATAAAATACTAGTCTGGTCCCGTAAAAACGACCTTTGTTTAAATCCTAAAAAATCGAAGTGCTTAGTAATTTCCAGAATCAATATTGACACTTCCTATTTTCCGACAATTTATCTGAACAATACAGCAATTGGTTTCGTTGATTCTGCGAAAAATTTGGGAGTAACGTTTAATAAAACTTTAAATTGGAATGACCATATAAAACTAACGTTAGGAAAGGTCTATGGTGGTCTTCGTATGCTTTGGATTCTCATTATTTATTACCATTGAAAACCCGATCTATGTTAGCTAAGACCTTAATCGTTCCAATTATGCTTTTTTGTTGTGAAGTTTTCAGTAACTGTGACTATGAGCACAAGCGCAGACTTAACGTTGCGTTCAATAGCATAGCACGTTATGTTTATGGGCTTAGGAAATATGACCACATATCTCACTTTTCTAAATCCTTATACGGCATCACTATGGAAAATTTATTCAAACACAGAACTTTAACCTTGCTTCACAATGTTTTCACAATGTCCCGTCAACCGGAATACCTATTTAATAAAATTATTTTCCCACAATCTAGTAGATCCTGTGACCTTATCCCAATACGCTGCTCATATTTAGTATCTGAACGACAGTTTTATGTGTATGCTTTTCGATTATGGAATGCACTCCCTCGTTCTATAAGGATGATAAGCTGTACGACCCGGTTTCGAGAGGTGCTCAGAGAATTTTTTAAGAGATTTTGATGATGACAATTTTTATATTTTTATATTTTTTTTTTTAATTTTTATACATATAATTTTTTAGTTTTATATCAATTTTTATTATTTTTTGGATATGCTAAATTAGTTTTAATTTTTTTTGTTCAAAACACTTATGATATGAATAAGCTTTTCTTTCTTTTTTTCATTAATTAAATACCAAATGTCACTTAAGCAATTGCATAATTAATATACTGTAATATTTTGCCAAGGGTTCGCCAATAAAACTTATTTCTTAAACTGAACAACAATTACTTTACAAAAATAAAACACCTTTATTTCACTTCAAATACTTTACTTCCAATACTTTTATTATAACAAGCACAAATCACTATTTTACACCGATGTTTATTCGTTCACTTTCAAAATCAAACTGAGGTCTTCGGACTGGTGGCCCCGTATTTATATCTGAGAAAAAGCTACTAGAATCTTCTCTAAAGTTCTGGAATTAGCTGGAATTTGCTGGAATACACTTCCCACCCACAAGTCTCCACAAGTAGCTCAAAAGCTCTCAAAAGCTTTCGTTCAGTTAATTATTGCAGTTTTCAGTGGTTTAGGTATTAGATAACATTAGTGTGGTTTTGGTATTAGATAACATTAGTTAATCTTTTGTTCAAAGATGGCGCTACTAATTTATTCTGTTATAGAAGAATAAAAGATGTCGTTGTTTGCATAAATGGGTATATTCACCACAATACTAATAGTATTAAGGTACTGTTTACCACAGCTTAGCTGATTATTGGTAACAGATTTTAGGTCTGTTCCTATAAAAAATTCTTTTTCGAAGTCCCATAACACACTTTTATAAAAGTTCGAACTGCTGAATACCAATTATAAAAGATCTTTTATGGTGAACATCTTTTAAGATTCATAACAGAAAATTCATAGCAGAATAACAGATCTGGCAGAGTAGGACTAAAGCCGTGTTTTTTTTTGCAGGTTCAGATAGAATTTGACGAAAAAAAAACAACATCTGAACTAAGGAATTTACATGTAAAATACAAAAACAACTGAAGTCCATATGATCTTAGCTAACCCTGACGCTACACGATCCAGTACTGGCAAGCTAGTTGGCTACATAGATTGACTGTCAAGTTCGTATACGTGAACATGCTGTGACGTAGGCGGCAGGCAACTTGTAAGCAAGTTGCTTTCAAGTATCTGCGCTCACTTTCAGCTTTTACTAGGACAGCCTATCTAGGATTCTAAATACACAATTTTATTGAATTTGCTTTGGCATCAGACTTTTAAGTTTTTTCTTAAACAAAAAATGACGTCGAATTCTGCATCAAGTCTTGCGATGGTCAACGCATTATACTGCCAATGCGTTGAAGGATGCATTGAAAGACTTCTGTCGCGTCAAATTAACATGGATTGATTTTCATCTAATTCAAAAATTTCGATTTTTTTAAAAATAATTTTTAAAAAAATTTTGATTTTATGGAGGTTTTTTAATCCATCATCTTCGAGGCCATCCTTTAATGGAATTTGACAGTTCATGCGTTGACAGATAGGTAAGAAACTAAATTACGTCGTACGAGGAATATTTCGTTCCAAAATGTCACAAAATGTCAACGAAAAGCTATCCATATAGCTTTACATACAAGTCTGAACGAGGCCACTGTCTTCTCTACTGGCTTCTCAACTGGCTTCGAAAATGGCAAGGCAGTTGACGAGCAAGTTGCTCAGGTTTGTATGTGTTAGTAAGAAAACTAAAATGTATTGTAACTTGTAAGCCAGTACTGGCTCGTGTAACCTCAGAGTAAGTCCAGATAATTATCGGTTCTTAACTTATACCACGTTTTCATTAGAGCCGAAATAAAGTTATTTCGAAATTTGGCAAAAAAAAAGTGGTTTCATTATCAAATTTGCTAATTTCATTTGACATCTCATTTCATTTTGAATTTAGAATGGCAGTTAGCCGTTTATTTTTGATGTTTTCTCTTTCTGTTTCATGTTGTTGAGTATAGTGTATTGATATTTTCATACAAAAGCTTTTAAGAGCTTTTGAAACTGATTCCCGCTTCATTCAGGTTGGAAATTACAACCAAATTTCGTGCAAATGAGGTTGAAATTACCTCATTTCGAAATGTGATTTTGTATGGGAAATTAGGTACGTTTGGATCTCATTTGGAAATTTGCAACGAAATTACCTCATTTGGCCCAGTGAAAACGGCATATTAATGCCGTTTTCGGTTGGAGGTTTGAAGTTACTCCTTTTTGACTCCGCTTACTCCATTATAATTCGATTGGCTGTTCCGAGTAATGTTTTCGGAGTATTTTTCTGTTCCGGAATTAATAAAGGAGTAGACCGGGAACACACATATACACCCTTTCATCGGATTATTTGTCAAACACATTTTGCTCGTCTGAACGTGCAAAATATCAGACAATTTACGCACACACACATAAATATTTCACAAATTAGTCTCGGAACAATAGAAAATAATTCGATTGGAATCAAAGAGGAGTAGTACGGTTCCGAAATCCAATCAAAAACGACATAAGTTGAGATAGAAAAAGTACTGCCAGCTCAAATTACTATTTTGTTATCGATATCGATCGCTATGAAAACGTCAAAATATCTGAGCCGACGAATGAAAATATTTTTTATAAACAAAAAATATGGACGAACATTGTTTCTTTTGATTTCTTTTTATTTGCATGTATTTTGTTTTTATTTCGCTTGCTTTTCAAAAACCTGAAAGGTAGTGATGGGGATATCAGAGTTTCGTGATAGTGCTGGGCATTTTTTGCTTCGATGACTTTGCTAAGTTCGGATGTCGTTTTTTTTCGAAAATTTTATCTGAAACTGCAAAAAAAAAACACGGCTAATAAAGGCTCTCCCAAACCAATGCGGAACATTCGTTGCGGCGAAGAAACATTCGCATGTCAAAATTTATTTACATGGTTATATATGAGAGCGCCCACACCAACGCGGCGGAGAAACATATAAATTAATTTTGACTGACGAATGTTTCTTCACCGCAACGAATATTTCGCATTGGTTTGGGAGAGCCTTAATAGGTAATAGGTTCACGGGTACCTAACGTTACTTAAATGTCTTCAGAATTTGAGCTATCGCACCCAATTTCATTGATTATTCCTATACTTTGGTGTAGGTATAGCATTTGTTCCAATTTTTTTTTACATCTGCAGGGATATCAAAAGTATTGCAATATTTCTCATTCCGCAAGTGAATTCTTATAGTCAAAAGAAAATTTGTAAGTAAAAGCTGCATTCGATATCGTTGTTTGATTTTGATCTAAAAATTTGAATAAAAATTCTTCCAACAAAAGTGAATATTGCTACTGCTTTGCTTTAAAATTTTTTTTGATAAATCTGGTTGACAAGATTTGTTTTTCATTTCATGTCAACAGCTTTGAAATTTTGTCAAATTTCACATGAAACAGGTCAAAATGCCAACACTGGCCATAATACATTCACAAACGCCCCTTTATTTAATTGAATAACTGTGATAAATGATGCGGTGAACATCTTCGGCGGGCGGAATTAAATATGTTCAACTGGAATATTGTTGTTGTCAACTTTTGATACATAGCATCATAAAAAGTTGTTCATGTTTACTATATTTTCATATATGACGTTTACAACACAAATTCGTGTGGAAAAGTTTACGACTTATCGTACAAAAATTTCATAAAAATTGTAACAGTTCGTTTACGATGGTTTTTCGACGTTGCATCAATACCTCTATTATATTTTTTATTTCGGACAAAGAGGGTAGGTCCCGGATTTTGTATGTCCGACCAAATGTTTTGAAATCTACGAACAAATCTCTATTCACTTCTACTTAAGTTTTCCATTGAGCCTATGGTATAACCTAACACCGATAACGCTAAGGGAAGTAACCATTTGGCCACCGGAAGTAGTCTGTAGGGATATACTTTTACGGCCGCCTCCTGTACTCCATAAATCAGAAATAGCAAAGTAGAAATTGATGACATTATGACTTTTTGCATTGCCAACGATGATGCATATATTATATAATAGGTATATTTGCAGAAATAAAACACTATATTATAGTTCTTGTAGAGGGAGAGAGAGGATTTTGGTTTTTTTTTGTTGTTGTTGTGCAGTCAATTATTTTTCTGTGTTGCAGAGGCTGAGGTAACTCTACCGTACTGCGTGAAGAAGAATAATCGGAAGAATTAGGATGTAGATAGGCTGGAAGCAGAGGACCTGGGTCACGCAGAGTCTTTTAGAGAAAAATGTTCCAAAAAAAATAAATGAAACGTACAAACGACGGGTTTACTTTTGAACTACTATCCTTGTTTTTCTTTTTAGCTGATTTAAGAGGCGGAGGTGCTCCACCGAAATGTCATCAGTAAGAAGATCGACTGAACAGTTACTTTATTTAATTTTGAACTCGCTATTTATACACATTCGATAAAGCTTTTTCTTGTTTACAAATATTGAGCTTTTTTTGCCAGATAGTTAAATTTAAGTAATTCATTAAATAGTATTGCCAGAAGGGCTTAATATTTTATCAAAATTAATTTAATAATAAAGAATTTAAAAGAAACATATATTTTAAAATATGTGTTGCTACATTCTTCATTATATGTTAGACCGCACTCGACGGAACTGCACTGCAGCGGAACTGCACTTCACCCGGATTCGCATAGAGTAAGTCTAAGTAGTATTTTCTCTATGCGGATTCGTATGAAATGGTATGAAGCTAAGTGCGATAAAGCTCATGCTATTTCATAGTCGTGAAGTTTAGTTCCGCTGAAGATGAGTGCTATCTAACCTTAATTGGCTGAACATAATAGTAGGTTTGTTCCCGAGATTTTTGGGCAGAAATTGTTGGTCTGTCAAATTTTAAAGAGTGGGGATGAAATTCTGTCACAGAGAGAAAAAGTGCCGAAAAAGTGTGGAACGGTTTCTGGGCAAAAATTACTACATCACACAATTATTCTTTCAATTTTTTGTAACTTTTTTTATTCCAACGCAAAGCAAACTGAACCGATGACTCTACAACAGTAAATTTTTTATACAACGTACCTCAACCTGGCATTTGACAGACCAACAATTTCTTCCCAATGAAATTTCTTAGGCAGAATTTGTCAGGAGGGGAAATTGTTTTATCTCTCTCGCGAGCGCTCTCTTCTGCCCAAAACTACCAAATTCGTGAGGTGTGGAACAGCATTTGGACAACAATTGTTGACAATTGTTGACATTTGGCGGTTTTGGTTAAGGTGTGGAACAGACCTAGTGTAGCTGTAGATGCAGCGTATAGCACTGTCAAAGTAGAAAGTAACGAAAGTAGTATTCAGCGCCAAAATGTGAAGCTGCGAATTTAGCAAGAAGTGTATGGTGTAGCAGAAGTTAAACTCATTTCAACTTTTGATGCACACTACAGCTATAGTCATTATATTGAAGGGGTAATTATTGGTACTTCTTTTTAATCGAATTAATTTATCCGCATCTCGGTGTCCATTTGACATGTTGGAAAACTAGTTGTCGTTAAGTGGCATTAAGCTACTCCAAATGTTCAATATTCAATGGTCCCCTTTCACAAATGGAAACCAGTTGCTGGAGAATTTTAGTGGATTTACATATATGTATTTTCGTCTGACTTCTGCAAAAAAGGGGATGCAACATTAAAACTTCCATTTGTTAGATAGAGAGAGAATGTACAAGATCTTCGTACATGCAGATTATAAAAAGTGCCACAATGCAGATATGAACACATAAACATGTTCATCTTCTTGATGGTTCTCTTTCACATGCTCGGAGTTTTGGCATACATTTGTCCCGCTCTACTTTTCTCCATATTTGCACACGAAGATACATGTAAATCCAGCATTTTTTGACGTTTTCCCTTGATTGCCTTGCCGTTTCCCTATAGATGGTGTTCACATTGGACTGACTCCTCCGAATTAACAAAGGAGAACGTCAAAAAAAAAATCCACAAATTTTTAAATTTTTTAAAAATTTACTACTTTTCTCCCTTTCTAAATATGAAGTGGGATAGCATATTACGGTCAGTGTGAGAAGGAATGTGATAAAAATCTCTTCAAATCGTTGACAGGGAAGATTTTTTGTCATCCCCTTACTTCTTGCCCTTCTCGCCTACAAACTCCATACATAGGAATGGAACAACATGATTGGAGAAGGATTGGTCGGCATTTACATTGACTTATTTTTTCAGCGCTGAATGAAAAAATACGCTGAAACTCAAAGGAACATGTCGGCTGAACTACCCAATCGCACACGATTAGTCCCGACATTGACCGATTTTTGTCTTGCCGACAAAAATGTATTGTTGTAATCGTGTGTGATTGAGGGTACAACAATTAAGAGATTGCAACAACAAGTTTTTGTCGGCACTGGAAAATCGTTCAATGTAGATCGGGACTCACATCAACAAATTTTTATCAGCAAGACAAAAATCTGTAAGTCCCAATCTACATACATTTAACTATTTTTCCTGAATGGAAAAATCGGACAAAACTGCAAGGAACATGTCGGCTGTTCCTCTCAATCGCACACAATTACAACAATTTTTTGTCGGCAAGACAAAAATTGGTCAATGTAAATCGGGACTTGGTAGGAGGGTGACCAATGGAAACTGGAATTAGCTTCCGAATACTAAAAAAGCATAAACTAAAAATATTAGAAGCAGCTGCTGCTAATAAAGAAAAAAAAAAACAAAATTTTACATTTGAATGTTTATTTAGCTACGTGTCTTAATATTACATGATAAAAATAAATGTTTGTTTTCAAATTACCAATAACAATTATTCTTGAAGCGGTAAACATTTTTGAACAGATATTCAACTATAACTCTTACAAAGCAAAAACAATTAAATCTTTGATCTTCTCTTAAAAATAAAGAAGTTTAATTGGTTTGACTTATTAAGAATTATATAAAAACATTTAATATAATAGTTATTAATATAAGTAAAGGAAAAGGGGAAATCGACAGCATTATTATAATAAATATTAACTGCCACTTAAGGAATTGGTATTAGGAAAAACCACCAAAGTAATATGGTTTCTTTTTGCTTACTTAAAGTTTACATGAAAAACAATGGGACTAGGGCATAGAATTTTTAGTCTCGTTAAAGAATAAAATAAGAAGCCTTATAAATACGTGTTACAATTGCAAATGTACAAAAAATATTAAAACTAGGTATAAAAATTCGAGTTATAAAAAAAAAAAATAATTAAAAGTAGTATCACAAGAAATGGTCATTTAAATGGCAAGGCACTTACAATGCACCTCATTCATAAAAAAAAACAATATTAAATAGATTCCATAGTAGACCGCAACAATGTCGCACTCTGCCATATGGAAGAAAAAAAAAAATGAACCCAGTCAGAAATACACCCAGATGTACTTATGATCAAGAACGTATTGAAAGCCTTGAATTAGATTTCTTTGGCTTTATCCAGTCTATGAAAATGCCCTTATTTCTATTACCTGAAAAAGAAGGAAAAATTTTGTAAGCAAATAATATTATTGAGAGAGGTAATAAGTAAGCTTACCATTCAGGACATTGTGTTTATGGTCAGCACCACATTTTGATGTACAGAATCGTACAACAAGATCAAAAGGTTCCATGGCTGTTATTTTTAGTTTTGGTATTTTAATTTCATCGGTGGAATCAGCTTGTGATGATATTGCGTCAATATCACTTGCGTTAATTGATGGATCTTGACAAATGTTTTCTGTATTACCTTCGGGTAGCAAAGATGGAATTGAAGCAACTGGAGAGAAGGGAAGTGGTGTTGGGAGTGGAGAAACTGGTGGAAGATTAGGCACCGTTGGAAGAGAAGCGATTGGTGCATGTGGCAATACAGGTGGGAGAGGAAGTGTTGGTGGAAGAGGTGCTACTGGTGAGAGTGGCTCAGTAGGTGAAAGTGGAAGGGTTGGTGGTAGGAGACCAACTGGTGGAATTGGCAATGGAATATCATCATCCTCACATGATTCACCTGAAACAGCAAGTGCTGGAGGTGGCAAAGCAACTGGTGGTAACGGAGCTATTGGAGGCGAAGGAAGAACAGGTGGGATTGGAAGAGTTGGTGGAAGCGGTAGAGCTGGTGGTAGCGGAAGTGCCGGAGAAAGAGGAGAAACTGGTGGTAATAGTGCTACTGGTGGGAGTGATGGAAGTGGGAGTGCTGGAGGTGACAGACCAACTGGTGGCAATGGGGCTACTGGTAGAACAGGTGGGATTGGAAGAGTTGGTGGAAGCGGCAGAGCTGGTGGTAGTGAAAGTGCTGGAGGAAGAGGAGAAACTGGTGGTAATGGTGCTACAGGTGGTGGGAGCAGTGGAGCAGGTGAAAGTGCTGGGGGAAGTGAAGAAACTGGTGGTAATGGTGCTACTGGTGGGATTGGTCCAAGTGGAAGACTTGGTGGAAGGGGGACAACTGGTGGAAGTGGAAGTTCATCATCCTCACATGATTCGCCTGAAACAGGAAGTGCTGGAGGTGGCAGAGCTACTGGTGGCAATGGAGCTATTGGTGTCGAAGGAAGAACAGGTGGGATTGGAAGAGTTGGTGGTAGTGGAAGTGCTGGAGGAAGAGGAGAAACTGGTAGTGCTACTGGTGGTGGGAGGAGTGGAGCAGGTGGAAGTGCTGGAGGAAGTGAAGAAACTGGTGGTAATGGTGCTACTGGTGGGATTGGTCCAAGTGGAAGAATTGGTGGAAGGGGAGTGAATGGTGAAAGTGGATGTTCATCATCCTCACATGATTCGCCTGAAACAGGAAGTGCTGGAGGTGGCAGAGCTACTGGTGGCAATGGAGCTTTTGTTGGCGAAGGAACAGGTAGGATTGGAAGATTTGGTGGTAGTGGAAGTGCTGGAGGAAGAGGAGAAACTGTTTGTAATGGTGCTCCTGGTGGTGGGAGCAGTGGAGCAGGTAGAACTGCTGGAGGAAGTGAAGAAACTGGTGGTAATGGTGCTACTGGTGGGATTGGTCCAAGTGGAAGAATTGGTGGAAGGGTAGCAACTGGTGGAAGTGAAAGTTCATCATCCTCACATGATTCACCAGAAACAGGAAGTGCTGGAGGTGGCAGAGCTACTGGTGGCAATGAAGCTATTGGTGGCGAAGGAACAGGAAGGATTGGAAGATTTGGTGGTAGTGGAAGTGCTGGAGGTAGAGGAGAAACTGTTGGTAATGGTGCTACTGTTGGTTGGAGCAATGGAGCAGGTGGAAGTGCTGGAGGAAGTGAAGAAACTGGTGGTAATAGTGCTACTGGTGGGATTGGTCCAAGTGGAAGAATTGGTGGAAGGGGAGTAACTGGTGAAAGTGGATGTTCATCATCCTCACATGATTCGCCTGAAACAGGAAGTGCTGGAGGTGGCAGAGCTACTGGTGGCAATGAAGCTATTGGTGGCGAAGGAAGAACAGGTGGGATTGGAAGAGTTGGTGGTAGTGAAAGTGCTGGAGGAAGAGGAGAAACTGGTAGTAATGGTGCTACTGCTGGTGGGAGGAGTAGAGCAGGCGGAAGTGGAAGTGATGGAGGAAGAGAAGAAATTGGTGGTAATGGTGCTACTGGTGCGATTGGTCCAAGTGGAACAATTGGTGGAAGGGGAGTAAATGGTGAAAGTGGATGTTCATCATCCTCACATGATTCGCCTGAAACAGGAAGTGCTGGAGGTGGCAGAGCTACTGGTGGCAATGGAGCTATTGGTGGCGAAGGAACAGGAAGGATTGGAAGATTTGGTGGAAGTGTAAGTGCTGGAGAAAGAGGAGAAACTGTTGGTAATGGTGCTACTGTTGGTTGGAGCAATGGAGCAGGTGGAAGTGCTGGAGGAAGTGAAGAAACTGGTGGTAATAGTGCTACTGGTGGGATTGGTCCAAGTGGAAGAATTGGTGGAAGGGGAGTAACTGGTGAAAGTGGATGTTCATCATCCTCACATGATTCGCCTGAAACAGGATGTGCTGGAGGTGGCAGAGCTACTGGTGGCAATGAAGCTATTGGTGGCGAAGGAAGAACAGGTGGGATTGGAAGAGTTGGTGGTAGTGAAAGTGCTGGAGGAAGAGGAGAAACTGGTAGTAATGGTGCTACTGCTGGTGGGAGGAGTGGAGTAGGTGGAAGTGGAAGTGATGGAGGAAGAGAAGAAACTGGTGGTAATGGTGCTACTGGTGCGATTGGTCCAAGTGGAAGACTTGGTGGAAGGGGGACAACTGGTGGAAGTGGAAGTTCATCATCCTCACATGATTCACCTGAAACAGGGAGTGCTGGAGGTGGCAGAGCTACTGGTGGCAATGGAGCTATTGGTGGCGAAGGAACAGGTAGGATTGGAAGATTTGGTGGTAGTGGAAGTGCTGGAGGAAGAGGAGAAACTGTTGCTAATGGTGCTACTGTTGGTTGGAGCAGTGGAGCAGGTGGAAGTGCTGGAGGAAGTGAAGAAACTGGTGGTAATGGGGCTACTGGTGGGATTGGTCCAAGTGGAAGAATTGGTGGAAGGGTAGCAACTGGTGGAAGTGAAAGTTCATCATCCTCACATGATTCACCAGAAACAGGAAGTGCTGTAGGTGGCAGAGTAACTGGTGGCAATGCAGCTATTGGTGGCGAAGGAAGAACAGGTGGGATTGGAAGAGTTGGTGGAAGCGGTAGAGCAGGTGGTAGTGGAAGTGCTGGAGGAAGAGGAGAAACTGGTGATAATGGTGCTACTGGTGGGAGTGGTGCAGAAGATGGAAGTGGGAGTGCTGGAGGTGACAGACTAACAGGTGGCAATAGGGCTACTGGTATAACAGGTGGGATTGGAAGAGTTGGTGAAAGCGGTAGAGCTGGTGGTAGCGGAAGTGCCGAAGGAAGAGGAGAAACTGGTGTTAATGGTGCTCCTGGTGGGATTGGTCCAAGTGGAAGAATTGGTTGAAGGGGAGCAACTGGTGAAAGTGGAAGTTCATCATCCTCACATGATTCAACTGAAACAGGAAGTGCTGTAGGTGGCAGACTAACTGGTGGCAATGGCGCTACTGGTAGAACAGGTGGGATTGGAAGAGTTGGTGGAAGTGGTAGAGCAGGTGGTAGTGGAAGTGCTGGAGGAAGAGAAGAAACCGGTGGTAATGGGGCTACTGGTGAGAGTGGTCTAACAGGGGAAAGTGGAAGGCTTGGTGGAAGGAGAACAACTGGCGGAAGTGGGAGTTCATTATCCTCACATGATTCACCTGAAACAGGAAGTGCTGGAGGTGGCAGAGCAACTGGTGGCAATGGAACTATTGGTGACAAAGGAAGAACAGGTGGGATTGGAAGAGTTGGTGGAAGCGGTAGAGCTTCTGGTAGTGGAACAGACGGAGAAAGAGGAGAAACTGGTGGTAATGTTGCTACTGGTGGGAGTGGGGCAGCAGGTGAAAGTGGGAGTGCTGAAGGTGGCAGAGAAGCTGGAGGCAATGGGGCTACTGGTAGAACAGGTGGGATTGGAAGAGTTGGTGGAAGCGGTAGAGCAGGTGATAGTGGAAGACCTGGAGGAAGAGGAGAAACTGTTGGTAATGGAAGATCATCATTCTCACATGATTCCTCTAATAAAGAATGTGCTGGAGGTAACGAAGAAACTGGTGGAAGGAGAGAAACTGGTGGTAGTGGAAGCGCTGGCGGAAGAACAGAAACTGGTGGTAACGGTGCTACTTGTGGTGGGAGCAGTGGAGCAGGTGGAAGTGGAAGTGCTGGAGGAAGAGAAGAAACTGGTGGTAATGGTGCTACTGGTGGGAGTGGTCCAACAGGGGAAAGTGGAAGGCTTGGTGAAAGGGGAACAACTGATGAAAGTGGAAGTTCATCATTATCACATGGTTCACCTGAAACAGGAAGTGCTGGAGGTGGTAGAGCAACTGGCGGCAATGGCGAAGGAAGAACAGGTGGGATTGGAAGAGTTGGTGGAAGCGGTAGAGCTGGTGGTAGCGGAAGTGCCGGAGAAAGAGGAGAAACTGGTGGTAATAGTGCTACTGGTGGGAGTGATGGAAGTGGGAGTGCTGGAGGTGACAGGCCAACTGGTGGCAATGGGGCTACTGGTAGAACAGGTGGGATTGGAAGAGTTGGTGGAAGCGGCAGAGCTGGTGGTAGTGGAAGTGCTGGAGGAAGAGGAGAAACTGTTTGTAATGGTGCTCCTGGTGGTGGGAGCAGTGGAGCAGGTAGAAGTGCTGGAGGAAGTGAAGAAACTGGTGGTAATGGTGCTACTGGTGGGATTGGTCCAAGTGGAAGAATTGGAGGAAGGGGAGTAACTGGTGGAAGTGGATGTTCATCATCCTCACATGATTCGCCTGAAACAGGAAGTGCTGGAGGTGGCAGAGCTACTGGTGGCAATGAAGCTATTGGTGGCGAAGGAAGAACAGGTGGGATTGGAAGAGTTGGTGGTAGTGAAAGTGCTGGAGGAAGAGGAGATACTGGTAGTAATGGTGCTACTGCTGGTGGGAGGAGTAGAGCAGGTGGAAGTGGAAGTGATGGAGGAAGAGAAGAAACCGGTGGTAATGGTGCTACTGGTGCGATTGGTCCAAGTGGAACAATTGGTGGAAGGGGAGTAAATGGTGAAAGTGGATGTTCATCATCCTCACATGATTCGCCTGAAACAGGAAGTGCTGGAGGTGGCAGAGCTACTGGTGGCAATGAAGCTATTGGTGGCGAAGGAACAGGAAGGATTGGAAGATTTGGTGGTAGTGGAAGTGCTGGAGGAAGAGGAGAAACTGTTGGTAATGGTGCTACTGTTGGTTGGAGCAATGGAGCAGGTGGAAGTGCTGGAGGAAGTGAAGAAACTGGTGGTAATAGTGCTACTGGTGGGATTGGTCCAAGTGGAAGAATTGGTGGAAGGGGAGTAACTGGTGAAAGTGGATGTTCATCATCCTCACATGATTCGCCTGAAACAGGATGTGCTGGAGGTGGCAGAGCTACTGGTGGCAATGAAGCTATTGGTGGCGAAGGAAGAACAGGTGGGCTTGGAAGAGTTGGTGGTAGTGAAAGTGCTGGAGGAAGAGGAGAAACTGGTATTAATGGTGCTACTGCTGGTGGGAGGAGTGGAGCAGGTGGAAGTGGAAGTGATGGAGGAAGAGAAGAAACTGATGGTAATGGTGCTACTGGTGCGATTGGTCCAAGTGGAAGACTTGGTGGAAGGGGGACATCTGGTGGAAGTGGAAGTTCATTATCCTCACATGATTCACCTGAAACAGGAAGTGCTGGAGGTGGCAGAGCTACTGGTGGCAATGGAGGTATTGGTGGCGAAGGAACAGGTAGGATTGGAAGATTTGGTGGTAGTGGAAGTGCTGGAGGAAGAGGAGAAACTGTTGCTAATGGTGCTACTGTTGGTTGGAGCAGTGGAGCAGGTGGAAGTGCTGGAGGAAGTGAAGAAACTGGTGGTAATGGGGCTACTGGTGGGATTGGTCCAAGTGGAAGAATTGGTGGAAGGGGAGTAACTGGTGAAAGTGGAAGTGCATCATCCTCACATGATTCGCCTGAAACAGGAAGTGCTGGAGGTGGCAGAGCTACTGGTGGCAATGAAGCTATTGGTGGCGAAGGAAGAACAAGTGGGATTGGAAGAGTTGGTGGTAGTGAAAGTGCTAGAGGAAGAGGAGAAACTGGTTGTAATGATGCTACTGCTGATGGGAGGAGTGGAGCAGGTGGAAGTGGAAGTGATGGAGGAAGAGAAGAAACTGGTGGTAATGGTGCTACTGGTGCGATTGGCCCAAGTGGAAGACTTGGTGGAAGGGGGACAACTGGTGGAAGTGGAAGTTCATCATCCTCACATGATTCGCCTGAAACAGGAAGTGCTGGAGGTGGCAGAGCTACTGGTGGCAATGGAGCTATTGGTGTCGAAGGAAGAACAGGTGGGATTGGAAGAGTTGGTGGTAGTGGAAGTGCTGGAGGAAGAGGAGAAACTGGTAGTGCTACTGGTGGTGGGAGGAGTGGAGCAGGTGGAAGTGCTGGAGGAAGTGAAGAAACTGGTGGTAATAGTGCTACTGGTGGGATTGGTCCAAGTGGAAGAATTGGAGGAAGGGGAGTGAATGGTGAAAGTGGATGTTCATCATCCTCACATGATTCGCCTGAAACAGGAAGTGCTGGAGGTGGCAGAGCTACTGGTGGCAATGGAGCTATTGGTGGCGAAGGAACAGGTAGGATTGGAATATTTGGTGGTAGTGGAAGTGCTGGAGGAAGAGGAGAAACTGTTGGTAATGGTGCTACTGTTGGTTGGAGCAGTGGAGCAGGTGGAAGTGCTGGAGGAAGTGAAGAAACTGGTGGTAATAGTGCTACTGGTGGGATTGGTCCAAGTGGAAGAATTGGTGGAAGGGGAGTAACTGGTGAAAGTGGATGTTCATCATCCTCACATGATTCGCCTGAAACAGGAAGTGCTGGAGGTGGCAGAGCTACTGGTGGCAATGGAGCTATTGGTGGCGAAGGAACAGGAAGGATTGGAAGATTTGGTGGTAGTGGAAGTGCTGGAGGAAGAGGAGAACCTGTTGGTAATGGTGCTACTGTTGGTAAGAGCAGTGGAGCAGGTGGAAGTGGAAGTTCTGGAGGAAGTGAAGAAACTGGTGGTAATGGTGCTACTGGTGGGATTGGTCCAAGTGGAAGAATTGGTGGAAGGGGAGTAAATGGTGAAAGTGGATGTTCATCATCCTCACATGATTCGCCTGAAACAGGAAGTGCTGGAGGTGGCAGAGCTACTGGTGGCAATGGAGCTATTGGTTGCGAAGGAACAGGTAGGATTGGAATATTTGGTGGTAGTGGAAGTGCTGGAGGAAGAGGAGAAACTGTTGGTAATGGTGCTACTGTTGGTTGGAGCAGTGGAGCAGGTGGAAGTGCTGGAGGAAGTGAAGAAACTGGTGGTAATAGTGCTACTGGTGGGATTGGTCCAAGTGGAAGAATCGGTGGAAGGGGAGTAACTGGTGAAAGTGGATGTTCATCATCCTCACATGATTCGCCTGAAACAGGAAGTGCTGGAGGTGGCAGAGCTACTGGTGGCAATGAAGCTATTGGTGGCGAAGGAAGAACAGGTGGGATTGGAAGAGTTGGTGGTAGTGAAAGTGCTGGAGGAAGAGGAGAAACTGGTATTAATGGTGCTACTGCTGGTGGGAGGAGTGGAGCAGGTGGAAGTGGAAGTGATGGAGGAAGAGAAGAAACTGGTGGTAATGGTGCTACTGGTGCGATTGGTCCAAGTGGAAGACTTGGTGGAAGGGGGACAACTGGTGGAAGTGGAAGTTCATCATCCTCACATGATTCGCCTGAAACAGGAAGTGCTGGAGGTGGCAGAGCTACTGGTGGCAATGGAGCTATTGGTGTCGAAGGAAGAACAGGTGGGATTGGAAGAGTTGGTGGTAGTGGAAGTGCTGGAGGAAGAGGAGAAACTGGTAGTGCTACTGGTGGTGGGAGGAGTGGAGCAGGTGGAAGTGCTGGAGGAAGTGAAGAAACTGGTGGTAATGGTGCTACTGGTGGGATTGGTCCAAGTGGAAGAATTGGTGGAAGGGGAGTGAATGGTGAAAGTGGTTGTTCATCATCCTCACATGATTCGCCTGAAACAGGAAGTGCTGGAGGTGGCAGAGCTACTGGTGGCAATGGAGCCATTGGTGTCGAAGGAAGAACAGGTGGGATTGGAAGAGTTTGTGGAAGCGGCAGAGCAGATGGTAGTGGAAGTGCTGGAGGAAGAGGAGAAAGTGGTGGTAATGGTGCTTCTGGTGGTGGGAGCAGTGGAGCAGGTGGAAGTGCTGGAGGAAGAGACGAAACTGGTGGTAATGGTGGTACTGGTGGGATTGGTCCAAGTGGAAGAATTGGTGGAAGGGGAGCAACTGGTGAAAGTGGAAATTCATCATCCTCACATGATTCACCTGAAACAGGAAGTGCTGTAGGTGTTAGAGCAACTGGTGGCAATGGAGCCATTGGTGGCAAAGGAAGAACAGGTGGGATTGGAAGAGTTTGTGGAAGCGGCAGAGAAGATGGTAGGGGAAGTGCTGGAGGAAGAGGAGAAAGTGGTGGTAATGGTGCTTCTGGTAGTGGGAGCAGTGGAGCAGGTGGAAGTGCTGGAGGAAGAGACGAAACTGGTGTTAATGGTGCTACTGGTGGGATTGGTCCAGGTGGAAGAATTGGTGGAAATGGAGCAACTGGTGGAAGTTCATCATCCTCACATGATTCGCCTGAAACAGGAAGTGCTGGAGGTGGCAGAGCTACTGGTGCCAATGGAGCTATTGGTGGCGGCGAAGGAAGACCAGGTGGGATTGGAAGAGTTGGTGGTAGTGGAAGTGCTGGAGAAAGAGGAGAAACTGGTAGTAATGGTGCTACTGGTGGTGGGAGGAGTGGAGCAGGTGAAAGTGGAAGTGCTGGAGGAAGAGAAGAAACTGGTGTTAATGGTGTTACTGGTGGAAGTGGTCCAACAGGGGAAAGTGGAAGGCTTGGGGGAAGGGGAGAACCTGGTGAAAGTTCACCATCCTCACATGATTCAACTGAAACAGAAAGTGGTAGAGGTGGCAGAGCAACTGGTGGCAATGGAGCTATTGTCGGCGGAGGAAGAACAGGTGAGAGTGGAAGAGTTTGTGGAAGCGGCAGAGCAGATGGTAGTGGAAGTGCTGGAGGAAGAGGAGAAAGTGGTGGTAATGGTGCTTCTGGTGGTGGGAGCAGTGGAGCAGGTGGAAGTGATGGAGGAAGAGAAGAAACTGGTGGTAATGGTGCTACTGGTGCGATTGGTCCAAGTGGAAGACTTGGTGGAAGGGGGACAACTGGTGGAAGTGGAAGTTCATCATCCTCACATGATTCACCTGAAACAGGAAGTGCTGGAGGTGGCAGAGCTACTGGTGGCAATGGAGCTATTGGTGGCGAAGGAACAGGAAGGATTGGAAGATTTGGTGGTAGTGGAAGTGCTGGAGGAAGAGGAGAAACTGGTAGTAATGGTGCTACTGCTGGTGGGAGGAGTGGAGCAGGTGGAAGTGATGGAGGAAGAGAAGAAACTGGTGGTAATGGTGCCACTGGTGCGATTGGTCCAAGTGGAAGACTTGGTGGAAGGGGGACAACTGTTGGAAGTGGAAGTTCATCATCCTCACATGATTCACCTGAAACAGGAAGTGCTGTAGGTGTTAGAGCAACTGGTGGCAATGGAGCCATTGGTGTCGAAGGAAGAACAGGTGGGATTGGAAGAGTTTGTGGAAGCGGCAGAGCAGATGGTAGTGGAAGTGCTGGAGGAAGAGGAGAAAGTGGTGGAGCAGGTGGAAGTGGAAGTGATGGAGGAAGAGAAGAAACTGGTGGTAATGGTGCTACTGGGGCGATTGGTCCAAGTGGAAGACTTGGTGGAAGGGGGACAACTGGTGGAAGTGGAAGTTCATCATCCTCACATGATTCACTTGAAACAGGAAGTGCTGTAGGTGTTAGAGCAACTGGTGGCAATGGAGCCATTGGTGTCGAAGGAAGAACAGGTGGGATTGGAAGAGTTGGTGGTAGTGGAAGTGGTGGAGGAAGAGGAGAAACTGGTAGTGCTACTGGTGGTGGGAGGAGTGGAGCAGGTGGAAGTGGAAGTGATGGAGGAAGAGAAGAAACTGGTGGTAATGGTGCTACTGGTGCGATTGGTCCAAGTGGAAGACTTGGTGGAAGGGGGACAACTGGTGGAAGTTCATCATCCTCACATGATTCACCTGAAACAGGAAGTGCTGTAGGTGTTAGAGCAACTGGTGGCAATGGAGCCATTGGTGTCGAAGGAAGAACAGGTGGGATTGGAAGAGTTGGTGGTAGTGGAAGTGCTGGAGGAAGAGGAGAAACTGGTAGTGCTACTGGTGGTGGGAGGAGTGGAGCAGGTGGAAGTGGAAGTGATGGAGGAAGAGAAGGAATTGGCGGTAAGGGCACTACTGGTGGGATCGGTCGAAGTGGAAGAATTGGTGGAAGGGGAGTAAATGGTGAAAGTGGATGTTCATCATCCTCACATGATTCGCCTGAAACAGGAAGTGCTGGAGGTGGCAGAGCTACTGGTGGCAATTGAGCTATTGGTGTCGAAGGAAGAACAGGTGGGATTGGAAGAGTTGGTGGTAATGGAAGTGCTGGAGGAAGACGAGAAACTGGTAGTGCTACTGGTGGTGGGAGGAGTGGAGCAGGTGGAAGTGATGGAGAAAGAGAAGAAACTGGTGGTAATGGTGCTACTGGTGGGATTGGTCCAAGTGGAAGACTTGGTAGAAGGGGGACAACTGGTGGAAGTTCATCATCCTCACATGATTCACCTGAAACAGGAAGTGCTGTAGGTGTTAGAGCAACTGGTGGCAATGGAGCCATTGGTGGCGAAGGAAGAACAGGTGGGATTGGAAGAGTTTGTGGAAGCGGCAGAGCAGATGGTAGTGGAAGTGCTGGAGGAAGAGGAGAAAGTGGTGGTAATGGTGCTTCTGGTGGTGGGAGCAGTGGAGCAGGTGGAAGTGCTGGAGGAAGAGACGAAACTGGTGTTAATGGTGCTACTGGTGGGAGTGGTCCAACAGGGGAAAGTGGAAGGCTTGTGGGAAGGGGAGCACCTGGTGGAAGTTCACCATCCTCACATGATTCAACTGAAACAGAAAGTGATAGAGGTGGCAGAGCAACTGGTGGCAATGGAGCTATTGTTGGCGAAGGAAGAACAGGTGGGAGTGGAAGATTTGGTGGTAGTGGAAGTGGTGGATGAAGAGGAGAAACTGGTGGAAATGGTGCTACTGGTGGGATTGGTCCAAGTGGAAGAATTGGTGGAAGGGGAGCAACTGGTGAAAGTGGAAGTTCATCATCCTCACATGATTCACCTGAAACAGGAAGTGCTGTAGGTGTTAGAGCAACTGGTGGCAATGGAGCCATTGGTGTCGAAGGAAGAACAGGTGGGATTGGAAGAGTTTGTGGAAGCGGCAGAGCAGATGGTAGTGGAAGTGCTGGAGGAAGAGGAGAAAGTGGTGGTAATGGTGCTTCTGGTGGTGGGAGCAGTGGAGCAGGTGGAAGTGCTGGAGGAAGAGACGAAACTGGTGGTAATGGTGCTACTGGTGGGATTGGTCCAAGTGGAAGAATTGGTGGAAGGGAAGCAACTGGTGAAAGTGGAAGTTCATCATCCTCACATGATTCACCTGAAACAGGAAGTGCTGTAGGTGTTAGAGCAACTGGTGGAAATGGAGCCATTGGTGGCGAAGGAAGAACAGGTGGGATTGGAAGAGTTTGTGGAAGTGGCAGAGCAGATGGTAGTGGAAGTGCTGGAGGAAGAGGAGAAAGTGGTGGTAATGGTGCTTCTGGTGGTGGGAGCAGTGGAGCAGGTGGAAGTGCTGGAGGAAGAGACGAAACTGGCGGTATTGTTGCTACTGGTGGGATTGGTCCAAGTGGAAGAATTGGTGGAAGGGGAGCAACTAGTGAAAGTGGAAGTTCATCATCCTCACATGATTCGCCTGAAACAGGAAGTGCTGGAGTTGGTAGAGCTACTGGTGGTAATGGAGCTATTGGTGGCGAAGGAAGAACAGGTGGGATTGGAAGAGTTGGGGGTAGTGGAAGTGCTGGAGGAAGAGGAGAAACTGGTAGTAATGGTGCTACTGGTGGTGGGAGGAGTGGAGCAGGTGGAAGTGGAAGTGCTGGAGGAAGTGAAGAAACTGGTGGTAATGGTGCTACTGGTGGGATTGGTCCTAGTGGAAGTATTGGTGGAAGGGGAGCAACTGGTGGAAGTTCATCATCCTCGCATGATTCACCTGAAACAGGAAGTGCTGGAGGTGGCAGAGCAAATGGTGGCAATGGAGCTATTGGTGGCAGCGAAGGAAGAACAGGTGGGATTGGAAGAGTTGGTGGTAGTGGAAGTGCTGGAGGAAGAGGAGAAACTGGTAGTAATGGTGCTCCTGGTGGTGGGAGCATTGGAGCAGGTGGAAGTGCTGGAGGAAGTGAAGAAACTGGTGGTAATGGTGCTAATGGTGGGAGTGGTCCAACAGGTGAAAGTGGAAGGCTTGGTGTTAGGGGAACAACTGGTGGAAGTTCATCATCCTCACATGATTCGCCTGAAACAGGAAGTGCTGGATGTGGCAGAGCAGCTGATGGTAATGGAGCTATTGGTGGCGAAGGAAGAACAGGTGCTATTGGAAGAGTTGGTGGAAGTTGTAGAGCAGGTGGTAATGGAAGTGCTGGAGGAAGAGGAGAAAGTGGTAATGGTGCTACTGGTGGTATTGGTATTGGGAGTGATGGTGGGAGAAAAGCATCTGGTGTTGTTGAGTCTAATAGTGGGTCTACTGCTGGAATCGATATTGTTGGTGGAATGAGGTTCACTGCTGGAAGTGAATCTACTTGGGGTGCTGCAGCTATTGGTTGGGGTATGACTGGTGTTGGCAATGCAAGTGGAGCTGGCGTTGGAATTGGAATTGGTACAGGAGATTGTAATGCTGGAATCGTTTGCGTTTGCAATGGAGCAGTTGCTGCAATTTAAAGCAAAAGTTTCTTTAATTCTTTGTATATTAATATAAACGTGATGTTTTTGTATGTGTTGAAATGTTGTTAGTGCATGTTGAGGTATTAGTGCAGTTTGAGTGGCAATGGCAAGTTTGAATAACAGCTATGATGTTATGCATTTTGAGGTATCTTTTTCTTATCTTATTTTACATTTTTAAATAGACAAAGTGTAATGAAGTTGAGTTGAGGAATGGTCAAGTTCAATTTTATAGGTATGCACATATTTATATTCAAATAATTTATGTTCCTTTAAATTCTGGTAGAAAAAGCTATCAAATATAATACGCACGAATGGGCTTAATTGTTTTCTCATTTAAATTTATTCCGTAAGTTCAATGTATCAAACTTCAGTTTTGAATACAAAAAATTTAGATGGTTTTTAGTGAAGTTTATTTAGGTACTTTTTTTTTTTTTTTTTTTTAATTTTCAGTCGAAAATTTATTTTAAATCGAAATTTATTTGGCTAGTTGGAGAAAATGAGATCTCAGATGCCAAAATCCATGAGCAAGCGTACCAAAATATTGGTTGGCAATAAAATGGGTTTTTACAGTGAGACTTCTCAGATATCATTTTCCTGCACGAGCCAACTAACATTTTCTTGAAATTCCATTATTATTCTGTATGACAGAATAGGAGTGATGTTAAAAATCTCAATATGAACGCACAGGGCTGTTCGATAACTTTAAATCCAACGCTGACAACAAATGCTGTGATATACTGTCGTTTTTCTATTTAAACTCTGAGTTGTAGCTTCGCCATTTAAAAATTTTAACGGTCTTCGAGCGAATTCAGAGTGAAAAAAAACAAACAAAAAACAAAAAATAAAGACAGTGCAGTAAAATGCTCTGAGTTAAATACAAAACGGTTATGCATTCAATTGCAACTTTTGTTTAAATAATACTTATTGAACATGACCAATCACTGTGTTGTCCAATTTATTTGTTGTAGTTATCTTCATTGTGTGTTACGTGTACTCATTCTAATTTGTGAACCTTACCTTGCTTAGATTTTTCATAGGCAGCCTCAATTTTGTCACCAATAGCGGTTGATATATTTACATTCACATATGCAGCCTTAACTTGCCTTACATTTTCATCTGAATACGTCATTTTATAAAGGGATAATGTTATGGATTTAATATAATGGATGAAAAAGGGAAGGGGATTTGAGGAAAGATATCGGAAACAAATTGAATATGATTAATGATAAGGAAATGTTCTCTTATGGTTCATGAATCGAACGTTTGACTCCGTCTTTGTCAGTCTACGTTTCTCGGCACCGATGATGCGATGTTTCGGTACGAGTGAATTCACCGAAACTGGATTTGTAAAGGTAAATTCGATGTCAGCAAAAACATAATGCTTCATAAGACGAAAAAAGTTGACTGTCCAAAAGTAAGGTCGTTAGACTTATTGGAAGGTTTGATACCCAAACCATTATTATTAATAAGAGCCTATAATAGCTTTTTTTAAAATCTTTATAAACGAATTTTACCTGGCAAAGAATCATCTTCTTCTGATGAATCACAATCAGAACTCTCATCAATCTCTTCAGAGGTTTCTTCGGAGGAAGTCTGTCCAAGCATATCGCTTGGAGCCATATAATTGCACATCGATCCTGGAAGGCATTTGCCTTGCGATTTACTATAACATGTTCCTTCAGGACATTTGTAACGTGTTTGAAGAAAAGCGCCATCTATCTTACTGCTGCATGTATAATATAATGAGCAATCTTGAGGAGAACGGTATGTCCCAGGTTTGGAACATGGTGGAAACTTATCCTCACAATCCGATGAAATATAAGTACTTTTGTCAGATATCTATACGAAAAAAAATTTTTTTTTGTTCTAGATCATAAAATACTACTGTCATAACGCAAATTTTGACACTTACTTGCGTCGGTATGCATTTGTTGTTATAAGAGCACCTTCTTGTCATCGGAGAATATGTTGAAGAACCGGGACAACAGAATACTTGTTTTCGAAAATCATGACCGTCATGGTCACAATAATAAAATAATGAACAGTTTGATGGAACAGGAAATCGACCTTAAGACAAAAAAATAATGATTTTTTGATTAAGTGAATGTTAAAAATGTTGATAAAAGCAAAACAAAAGTTTGACACTTAAATTATTTGGCAAATGCCATTTATCGACAACAATTCTCTCAAATGGAAAACCAACTTACCTTTCTCTGTACAAGCAGGTACAATATCAGCTGGAGGGAATGTAATAAATCTTTGCTTGATGCATTTCTTACGTTTGTCATCGAAGATCTAGGGTTATTTAATAAACAAATATTATTATATCACCATTAAGGACGCTAATGACACAAATTCTTATTGGAAAGTTAACGATTTCTTGGAAAAAAAAATGACGATACAAATGTTGACAGTTTGTTTACGATGTCAATTTGTAAGCTATTCTACATTTATGATGATTACGACTCTCTCTGTTTGGTAACGTGAAACTTTCGCCAAGTTCCCCAAACTTCGTTTTTTTCTCATGGATTTTGACGTTGTACGAATTCATACGAAGTTTCATATTACCAAACAGGAATGATTATTTCTCTCTGCACTTACATGTAAGCTTGGACATCTCCCAAAGATCACAGCATCTTTCTTGCATACATAGTAGTACTCCTTCTGCTCTGGATGAGATTTCGGTCCGATATAATTGTTGGCACAACGTTTGTTCTAAAAAAAGGTTTATAATAATATCAATGAATATAAATCTATTTCACAATAATCTTTAATAAAATTATCATGACGAAAAATGTCAGCTTACATATTCACAAATAAGTGGTTTACCACCTCCGGGGAAACTACGAAAAGCACCACTACGTGCATCGTAAAACATTCCAGGTGGGGAAAAATGTTGCTGTAAAAAAAAGTATAAAATATCAATTACCTTATTGTTTATAATATTATGATTCTTGTATTGAAACAAAACCACGTTTTTTTTTTAATTTGGTTTCATAGTCAAGGTAAAAGATTACTTTTACACAAAATGTAATCGAACCCCAAAAAATATTAAAAAATAGAGAAGTAAGTAGGTAAATGTTGTTGCTTTGTTTTGTAAGTTCACTTCTTTCTTAAACTTGTTCTTTGATTTCAACTAGTATTTTGCGCATTGTGAAAACATGCGTTTTTAATAATTTATGTAAGTGATTGCCATTATGAAAACCGTTATATCTACTTACTAGTAATAGGTGCTTTGTTCGGTATAATTGGAATACAAAACATAATTGATTTTATTAATAGTGGGGAAGGTGTCATTATTGGCTGATATATGGTAAATATTCAATACTATTGCCGTTTTTCATTCGTAAACTAGAAAAGTTCAAAGTGACACACTTTCAAAATGACAGGTCTCTTTCAAAAAAAAAATACTAAAATGCTTCTGCATTTCATTTAAAACTAAAAGCTTTGGATTGAAAAATTACATATTTGTCAATATCAAGTTTAAGGAGAGATTGATTACATAATGCTGATGAAATCTATAAAATTGGAGAGAGAGAGATACTTAAAATGTGATTTATAAGTGCTCTTTTGCATGTAAGACATAAGTGCAAATTTGGAAAAGAGAAAATCTTTTGACAGAAAAAAGCAATTTTTTTCATTTCAAAAACCATGCCATATTTCAGATGTGGATTTCCTTTCAACAAAAAAAAAATCAAATCTGTGAAGGGGAAATTTAATTTATTTAGGAGAAAAGATCAAATTTTCTAAGAAAATCAAATATTTCATTTTAGAAAGATTTACACCGACTTGCACACACAGTAGGAAGATTTGACATTTCTCTGGCTATTGTTTACGTTTGGCTTTTCAGTCAATTTGTTCAATTGACTATATCCGTGGTGTTAAAGTATAAAGTTCACGTTGTTCAGTAAATAAAACAAAATAAAATTTACTATATGTAGATAGAATTACAATAATTTTCCATTTTCAAAAAAAAATTAAGGAATTGTGCGTTCGGCCCTGTCAAATTGCACACACATACAATCACAGAAAAAAAATTATTTTTTTTGCGAGTTCCTTACAACAAAAAAAAAAAAAGATTTGGTCTCCAATCGTTGAAAGGAAATCGACAAGAGATCTTTATATAATAAGATTTTCACAAAAAAAAAAATATTCGATTTCAGCATTAAAGAATAAAATATCTTTTTGTACGTGTATAGGAACCTACATATAATTTTTTTAACCGTTTTGGTCAGAGTATACAGCTAGCTCACCAAATTCTGACAGGAAAATAATAAATTTTAATAATCACCTTTGTATGTAGTTGTTTGAGTATAGGATAAGATAGGTGCTAGCTACTCACTCTCACTAAAACTATTAATTTAATTATCATTCTAATGCACTTGCACGATTATCTTCTGATGCAATTGATTTTGTACTCAAGCAGCACAATTATCTTACCACATTTACGGACTTTAAACGTACACGAACAAATTTGATGCACAAACAGGACACAAAAAATAAATTTGCATGTTTGTGGACGAGGCTCAAAACAAGGAACATTTAAAAACCATAAGGGTGGAAACATATTTTAACCCAGGGATGTTACAAACAAATTTTGATCACATTTTTTTAAACTTAAATTTGAATTAAACTTACATCTCCAATTGGTAATGGCGAAACATATCGCGCATCGATGTTATAATTTGTAATTAAACATTCCAAACTCACAAAAACTGTGAGTATGGAAATTCTAAAATCTCTCATGGTATTCTTTAACTTTTTTCAAACTCTTATGAGTTTTCGTTTATGTTTTTTAACTTTTAACACACAAATTTAATTTAATACTTCACTATCGACATTCTAAAAGTACAAATAATTTTTTTTTTCTAATTTTTCTTCTTTTAGGACCCCGTATCCTATTCTTAAATGCGAATTTTCACGAAATCTCTTTGCTTAGGACCGAAAAGCAGAAGAAGCAATGAACTATCTTCTGCAAGTTCTCGTTCGATTATAATGCTTTTCGAGCTTGTGTCTGGGGTTTAATTACAAAAATCTATTTGACATTGGTTTTTGAGATCGTGCTTTATTGAAGATTTTTGTTTATATTTTTGTTGTGTTTTAGTTTTAAGATACACTTATTTAAACCCAGACAAAAGATTGGTGCAAAATCGAAAGAAATGGAAAAATGCAGACAATCAGAAAATTGTCTCTTTTGTTGGTTCACACACGTTTGTGAAAATGTGAAAAAATACCAAGTACATAATAGTTGGTATATAGATTTGCATTTTATTTTTTTTTTTATCAGAACTTTGTTTAGCAAGTTCACACCTGTTCGGGGGGAGTTTTGAGATACCAACGTATGTTTTGATTATTTATCAGCTGAGTTTTTTTTTTATTTAAGTGCATCTGGCATTGGTAAATAAAACATGACAGAATTTTATGATTTGGCCTAGACGTGCGTGACTTTATTTTGCTAGTCTGCATGTGTTCTTATTGAAATATATTGCTTTAGTTATATTTTTCTTTAGTTATTTTCTTTTTGATTGCAATCACCGCCAATAATTCCAATAGATTAGATTGTCTGGAATCTAAGCGTTAAAAGAAAATTGCTAGGTGAACACGTGTTATGAAAGAAAACTACATTGGCACACGTCGAAACACACATTTTTCAAAGCGCAAATTATAGAATTAAGACTTATCTATGTTTATTACGCGGAAAATCAGAGGAAATTATTAATTTCATATACAGTTACATGAAAACATTGTGTAGTGTAACTTGTGATTTTTCGGGCATCACCAAAGTTTGTTGAATGAAGCTTCGTAAATTTAGTGTATGGTCAATAGGTTCTTGAAAGAAGATGAAGCTTATACTTAAAGCCTGTTTACTTTGGTCTTTTGGCCTATTGCATTTGGGAAGTTTCTTAAAAGACATAGAGGGCTTATCTTTGCCTGGGCGCCATCGCGTTCAGTTTCCCTCAAATTGTTTCGCAATTGTACTGATTCTTTTTGGACTGATGTTCTTTGCCAAAGCACTTCTTGGGTACCCACTCTTCTCCCCTCTGGCCTGTCTGCGTAAGTAGCTTTCATCTATATTTATTGAATCGGGTTTGACCCCCAATGAAATCTCTGCTTTTAAAACCGGATTGACATCCCATTACTTTTATACAATTTTTTTTTAAATCATATCTAGAGGCTCGTAGGCTCATGTGGGCTTAATAGTGAAAAGCATCAGTTTTTCTTTCCCGATTCGACTGCAGATCCACTTTTAGACAAGTTTGTTCCCAGCTAATTATCTTAAATCCACAATAATTGTAATCAATGAATCAGTTTGTTAATCAGAATTATAATCAAGAAATCCAAAGTGGGAGTATTGTTAATCATGGAAATCGCATATCAGCAGAGTTTTGTTGATAAGCATTATTAAATTAGAACCTGTAAAAGATAAATCACAAATTAAACCCACTGTAAATAAACTGGACCTATCTTCTTAACATATTGAGATTTACCTTTCGTTAAAAATTAAATTTGTTATAATATTCTGATTGAGTTTTTCTACCATGAAATCAAATCTCGTGTATGTTCACCTACGTTATCAAATTTAAAATCAAGTCTCCATTATTATTATCTTCACGGTGTTATTATGGGTGGGAGTAATTTTTGCAATACAAACTAAGCTTATACTTTATGATATACATATGTATATTTATATGTCTATAAAATAGAATTCTATCAAGCGAGAGAACAAATCTACGAGTATATCCACAGAAAATAGAGGGCCTGTGGTACTATTACTAATAGTGTAGGTGTGTTCTTTCAGCTTGGGTTGGACGGACAAAACGACATCAGCACTAGATAATTTACACGTAAATACAGCAACAAGTCCCCTTTCACACAAGGAAACCAGTTGCTGGAGATTTTGTTGACTTTTTTCTTTAATTGCCTTGTAACTTTCCAACGAAGAAACAAAATTGCCAGAGATTTCTGTTTCTTTATAACATGCCCCCTCCACAGGCCGTGAACGATGGCCGGACTATGGAACATCTTGTCTAAAAAATTAAATCGAGTCGCAAAAATCCATGTCCAAGCAGTGACATATCCATACAAATCAGATTCTGGATTGGATTGTAGATTGGAGAGTCTATTTGTTGAACACACATTACAGACAGTGTGAGAAGGAATGTGATAAAAATCTCTTCAAATCGTTGACCGGTGAGATTTTTTCCATCTCCTTACTTCTTGCCCGTTTCGCCTATACAAACTCCCAGTTGTTGCTGGCAACTCAGTTTCCTTGTGTGAAAGGGGACTAAGGTCTATATGGATTATATGAACTTAGAAAGGTTCAGATAATTTTCGGTTCTTAGCATAAGTTCCGGTAAAAACAGTGCTAACTGGCCACGAGACCAGACTCTGCGAGACTTTTGTAAGTCTTGTTTCGGTCTCGTTAAAATCGAAAATTTTCAGTCTCGTCTCGGTCTCGTATAATTCAGTCTCGTCTCGGTCTGAGTCTCGCATTTTTCACGAGAAAATTTAAATTTGCAGTCTCGTTCCGGTCTCATCTCGGTCAACTGAATTTTGGAACGAAATATTCTCTAAATGTCAAAATATAATTTGTCCCCCATATGACGGTATTCATATTCAACTGACTCTTCCGAATTTGTTTCATTTTACAAAAGAAAACGTCAACACAATTCACGAGAATTTTAATTTTTTCTTAAACTTGTGGATTTTCGTTGACGTTTTCTTTTGTAAAGTCAAAAAAAGTCGGATGATTTAGTCCAACGTGAACACCGTTTATAGTTTGAATATGTGCAGAAAAAAAATAAATATTTAATTGAAATTAGATTTTCAATTTATTTGCATTTTTAAAATGTCGTTTTCGTCTGTCGAGACAACTGAGACCGACAAGACTCTCGTTAAAGTTCGGTCCCAATATAGGTACCCCGTTTAACTGATGTATTCGAGTAAGCTTTAAGTTCGCTTGGCCCCTTTGTATACCTGCATTAAGTTGAAAAAAGCTTTGACCGACTCGATTCCACTTCAGAAACGGATTCGAGTCGAAATTGTTGATAAAAAACCTGGGTCGAAGAGTCGGTCTGATGGATGTGTTGACGACAGTGTATTTGCACATGTGCGAGTCAAGTTATTTATTTGTTTTGATAGCTATGCCAAGTATGTACTAAAATTCATTAAATTTTACCTTTTTTTGTGTGAAATACATATATTGAAGCTATTCCTTCAACTGTAATCTCAACAACATATCACCTCAACTTCAAATGGGGCTCTCAACTCACGTGACGAAAAACTTGGGTCTAAAATCCGATCCTAATCCAACTCGAGCTTTCGATACTGCTTGTAAACGGGGTAACAGTCTCGTCACTTTGCTATCGATAGTTTATTTACGGAAACGTTAAAATATTAACTAATTTTTTTTATAACAACAATTGGCTGATTATTGTCAACAGTGTAATCAAATCCCCACCCAGATCATCGTGTTATTTTCTCGGGTGCCATTTTTAAAAATTGACTTTAAACATAGACATATTATTTTATTAGGGTACATATTGCCTTTGCCATCACTGATTCAATAATATGTTTCAAATTATTTTAGTTTAGACAGCTTTATGTCACACTGAATGTTTAATTTACAACAGAGTAGAAAAACATCCTCACACATTCCTTGAGTAATCTTTGTCCACTCGTCCACGGATTATCAGTCTTCAATCGAGGCTTTCGTAGGTGGGCATCACCTGTGGGCACCATTTTGAGTAAAAATGAAAAAAGTACTTCATATATGTATATTCAATACATGTTACAAAAAATCGGTAAGCATTCCACAAAACATTCTTTACACTGACTTAAAAGCCCAACGAGTAATCAGTACTCATCCGGGGCATCGTATCGTATTACGTATTAATTTCGTCAGCGACAACCATTTCGATCAATCTTCTGCAGATTTGTTCACCAAGTTCTTAGTAAGCAATTTTAAAATCTACGAGTATATCACAGGGCGCGGTTAAGTGCACTTGTGTTGATAACTAGCATACCTACATAATGTCAAAAAATAGATTTCTATCAACTTATGAAAGCCGAAATAACGCTTTTAAATATATTTAATCTTTCGTTGCCTTACTAATTAAAATAAAACTGTTTAATGATATTTGATCATAATATATCTGTTTACCTACTTGCGAGGTTCATTTTCAGCGAATAATAGAGTGGCTTCAAAAACCACGCTATTTCAGCTCCATTTCTTGTTTTAGCTTTGCCTGAGTCTTAATGTAAACAAAATCAAAAAACCAAGGATCTCTAATCTCTTCTTTATTTTTAATAATAAAACAACAAATCATAACAGTTGTTATTACCAGGTGCCTCAAGTTGGCATATTTATAATATATTAGTTGCGGCAAGAGAATCAAACAGTTTTTGACTTGTCTCTTAAAAGTGTCTTATTACAATAAGTAAATGCTTTCCTCTATGTAGGTTTGCTTGATAAATTCCAAAGTTTTGCCACCCGTCAAGCGTCAAGCGCACGAAAATCTACCAGTACCCAGTTTGGATTTTCAACCAAATTTATTCTCGATTCATATTTCATGTTCCTATTCGTTTTTTTTTCGTTTTACTTCTTTTTTTTAGGCACTGAGTTATACAAACAGTGTTTTTGTTTGTAATCCGATTTCTTTCCCATGACATTGTGCTTTTAATTTTTTGCTAGCATAGCAATTAACGCAAAACCATTAATGCATTCATTTCATTAGCAAAACAAAAAAATAATGTTTTTTACATAAAAAAAAAACAAAAACAAATGTGAATGTAAATTTATTTAGGTTTTTGGTCAAAGTTTTCATCTCGTTTAAATTGCAAAAATATTCGAATGGCGCTGAAAATGACAGTTCTACCAAAAGCAGATAAAATCGACTGAGGATTGGCTATCACAATGAAATCCTTAGAAGAACACTTTATCTAAAATTAAGCACTTGTTCGTAATTTATATTAATAAATTGTCATGAAATTTAACAATATTTGCTATTTACTATAAATACAAATGTACCTTCATACTATTTAGGTGTGTTTTTTGTGTATTTATCCACACAAAAAAATGAGAAACATTTACTGTTAAACTCAAACGTCATAATCAACCCAGTTTCGACTTGCAATGGCATCTGGATTTATTTTAAGTTTATGGTGAATGCATTTTTGATCTTGTAGATTATTTTAAGTAAATTGAGTAATTCAGAAGCCTTGAAATCAGAATTTGCTTCGGAAAATTAGAAGACAATAATTAAAAATGCGAGTTCAAAAAATTCCAATCTAAGCTTGTTGACAGTAAATTCGAGAATTTTTTTTAAGTAATATTTTTTTACAAAGATACATACATACATATATGGACCTACATATATAGAAAATTTTGATATGAATTAAAAAAAAATAATCTGCGGGAACGTGTTAAATCGAGAATTTCGAAGGTTGTGTTAACAATTTTGTTTACCAAAATGGAATTTATATGAGCTTTAAATAAAAGTGAATCATATGAGTCGGTGAAATATTTTTCTTATTATATAAATGTAAAGTAATTAATTGTGCGTTTAGTTGTGCATTTTCATTATATGTATTGACCCACAATATAGTAGTAGGTACAAATATTTTTGTAACATTGATTCAACGTTTTTAAATGAGAACATAACCTCGGCGTTCAAGCACTCCCAATACTACAAAAGCCTCTTATTTACTGTGGGGAGTGATGATTAAGGAGTGTTTTTTGCTTTCCGATAGAGAAATTTAAGAATCTGTCAACGTCAAAAGCACACTGTCTCACAATGAAAAAATTTCAAATGATTTTTTCTTAGACTTTGTTCACATTCGACTGACTCCACCGATTTTTTTGACTTCACCAAAGGAAACGTCAACAAAAATCATAAGATGAAGAAATTTAAATATTAAAATATTGAAATTACTTCTGTTTTAAGTGGAGTGAATGAATACAATTCAATTAAAAAGTACAAGTGACCTCAACTCCAGAAATAATTGTTTGTCGCCCAAGGTATTACAGTGGGCTCTTCAGTCAGTCTGTTATACCCTAATAAGACACAAATTTTGGTCGATGTTTACCGATATTTATTTTCTAGGTGCACGAATTTAAACAAATTCCCCTAGAATAATAAAATTCACAGTATCTTTTTGCTGTGATTTTTATAAGAGTCGGTAAACATCGATCAAAATTTGTGTTTTAGTAGGGTATAACAGACTGACTGAAGAGCCCACTGTTATACCTTTGGCGAAACACAATTATTTGTGGAGTTAAGGTCACTTGTACTTTTTAATTGAGTCAACAAAAATCCACCAACATTCATTTTTTTTTTTTAATTTGTGGATTTTTTGTAGACGTTTTCTTTTGTAAAGTCAAACAAAAAGTCGGAGGAGGCGGTTGAATGTGAGCACCCTCTTATAAACATAAATACAAAATGCAAGTTTTTGCTTTCACAATAAAAAAAAAAAGATATCAATATATGTATCTATGTAGCAGATTCTACAAAATGATGTTTGACATTTGTCAATAAACTGATATATTGCTGTTTGATAAAATGGTCTATTTTATCTAGAAATCTTCAAATAAAATTGTAGAAGGCCTTCCACATTATCCCACTGAGCAGCGTTGCCGCAGGCCTTCTCGAAAGTGAAACAATTTTTTAGAAAAAATTTAACAAAAGCAGAAAAATTGTAACAAATTGAAAAAAATTAAAGAAATATTTTTCGTGGCTTTCTTGCTATTGTGGAAATTTAGAAGCAGACTCGGTTGTCTTCACCTTGACTAAAGTGAAATTTCATTCAATTAAAAAAAGCATATTTCCATATACATATATGGAAATATGCTTTTTTTAAATAGGTTAAAAATTTGAAATTTTAAATACCTACACTAGCTGGTTGGTGTATGCAAAAAGTTTTATCTCAGTTTGAAATCTTATTTTTGTCGGTTTTTTATACAAAAATGTCAAAAAATTGAGATTTGAAAAAGATACAACTACTGTCGAACAAGATAACCGCCTAAGGTCTAGTTTTGAAGTGGGAATTTGGACCAGAGTTAATCTCTGGAAAAAGATTTGTCTGCAGTTACATACAGAATTTGATGTTCAGTACATGATGAACCCAGAAACACTTGACAATCACGGAGATAGAATATCAAAATCATCTAAGTTAATTCAGAGCTAAGTCACTGAATTTAGTCAGTTAAATTGGGTTCAACCTTAAGCCTGCACTGAAAAACTGCGGGTCTGGGAAATCTAATAAGGACGAGGATTGCTTTTAGAGTAGAACATTTATTTCTAAAAGAAACATCAGAGTTTATGAACACATTTCTTGCATAGTGTTTACTATGCAAACGATCTAGTTGGAGCTTTAAGATATGGGTTACAAGATTTGGGCTCGATTGCACTCAGCCAGTGTTATCGATTTCAGCTAAGCCTGTCAACTCGAAGCAAGTACAAATGTGTGGAAGCGTAGTTCAAACTCACTTTAACACCAGACATAGTTAAAATGAAATAAAACCCACAGATAAGAAAATTGTTGCGAGTTGTACTTGAACAAAAATTAAAAACAGAAAAAGTTGACAATAATATTTTATGGCAAAAAGTTTTAACAAAAAATGAAAAAAAAGTAACATTGTAACAACGAAATAAAATTAAAAATAGTATAACACTTTTGTTACATTTGTAAAATTGTGGAAACGCTGCTACTGAGTATTAACGCCTGTAAAAAAAAGTCATGTATAATAGAGCCTGATTCTTTCTTTTGTTCGTTTCGTTTTTCTTTTTTCTGACAGGCACGTACGTTTATGATTACACGGTTCTCGAAAATACATACGTACTTCCTTAAGTTATTTTGACGTTTATGGAATTTGGGGTTGTTTTGTGAGAAAATAATTTGTACCTATTATAAAAAATAAAATGTTTTTACAGCCCTATTCTGCCGTTGTGAGGGTCATAAGTCACATTTTTTTGAGTTTGGTTTTGTGAGGTTTCTTATAAGGGAGTCACAATTCCGTATTCTGGGGAAGCCCTCATTCTTACCTCACAAGAACAACGTGAGATCTGCCAAGGAGCAGATCATAATTTTTAAATTAGGCGAGTTCACCACGAGTTATGATGTAATTGTAACTTGTCAGTCAGGAATCAGCAGGTTGCCAGAATAATCACTTCTTTCTCAAATGTACTCGTTTATTCCGTACATAATTATGTATATTCAATTACCAAATCAGAAACGTAAAAGTTCAACCAGAAAGTCTTGACATTTAAAAAAAACATTAAACAAAATTCACGCTATCACATACCAATTGTAGTTTTTTCTTTAAGATTATGAAATGGCAAGAAATTTGATTTGAATTTAACTCAATGAGCTTTTAAGTAAGACATTTTGTTTCGCTGCCCAATAATTTTGATACAGGAATTTAGGAAGACATTTCTATTTTGTCTAAAAACCTTGCCATTGAAGATTCAAAAATTAGAATAGAGAAAAGAACTAAGAATTTATTAAACGAAAAGAAATCGGCTGTTTTTTTCGATTCGACTTTGCGCAATCTACGCTCAACAGGAAGCAGTTAGCAGTAGCATACACAAAATCCACACAAACACATTCAGACATTCAATGAGTGAGTCAGGGATGACCGTAAATAATTATAATACAAAATAATAGGGGTATTCATGCAAACGCGGAAAACCCATAGGCCATAGAAAGGTTAAAAACCATAGAATTTTATATCGGTAAAAATGACCTGCCAGAATTTGTAAGGGAAAAATATTTTTCAAAACATAGAATATTATCTCACTTTGAAGCGGAAAGCAAAGAAGTTAACCTGATACACTGCCACAATTCAAATGTGACGTTTAATTTGGTGATTTCCCACGTTTACGCAAGTATTTTTTAATGGAGTGTTCTATTCATGTAAAGATCTTGCGGAAAGTTAGAATTTTTCTGCAAATCGGAAAATTATCTCGTTGCATAAGAACCCTTAATAAAAAAATTGTGGTCCTTAATTTCTATGCCAAAAAAACTGCTAATTTAGGCCAATTGGGAAGAGGTGGCTTTGGGAATTGATTTTTATTTGCTGCGTGTTTAGTATCATACTAAACTAAGAATAGATCGAACAGATTTTTTTCGAATTTTTGTATAGAAATGTCATTACACTAGCAGTCCATACTCCATAATATATATGCTCTTATTCTAGTTTTGATTTACTTCCTGAACCGGATTCATAGCCCTCGAATGCTAATAATTTTGTTCTAGATAAACAAAATACAGAAATTCAATTAAAAAGTGCAAGTGACCTCAACTCCAGAAATAATATGTTTCGCCCAGGTATAACAGTGGGCTCTTCATCTTCAGTCAGTCTGTTATACCCTACTAGTATGTACTACGTTTTCATTGGAGCTGAAATGAGGTAATTTCGAAATAAGCTCATATGGAACATCATTTCCTTTACAAATTTGACGTTCCAAATGAGCTTACTTCGAAATTACCTCATTTCGGCTCTAATGAAAACGTAGTGACACAAATTTTAGTCGATGTCCGTTTTGTTGAATTCTGTGGACAAAAATATTTTCCCACGCCAATTCTTGACAGAAATGTATGAATTTGGTACACTTCATGATTTGGGGACGCAGAATACAGTTCTACTGCCTATATTTTTGTACTCGAAATGGGGGCTTCACAATTTATGCAAGAACATAGTTGTAAATGTAATGCCGTTTTCCATTGGTTTCACTCAAGGTCCCACTCATTCTGAAATCCAATGGAACAGTTCAAGATGCTTCTACTCAATTCTGGGGTTTGGTATCTGTATAGGTGAATCGTCAAATGAATATAAATTGCTCCCGCACAAAAAGTGAAATGTAAAACACGAGTGTATCAACTCAGAACTTCCAATTAATAATTTTTGTTCGATTTTTTTTTTAATTTGTTGATTAAAATTTACCAAAAACATTCATTTCGGATGCAAATTAAATTAAAATGGAAAGTTAAAAAAGAAGATGAAGTACATTGCAGTTTGTTGTGACGTTTGAGTTTGAATGTATTAGTGCTTCTTGAGTGGATTCTGATTTGAAATCCAGAATCGAATTTCTCTTCTCAGAATCGTCAGAAGCGTATTTTTTGTGCCAATGAAATGGTTTCGGAAGAATTCAGGACCCTTCTGAAATGCAATGAAATACGGCATAAGAGTTCCAAAGAAAGCCCTTTCAAAGCCAGGAGTCTAATGAAATGTATGTTTAAAATGTGCGTCGTCTTCAGCTGGAAACTTTGAAAGATCATCTTATAAAAATAAAAAGGTAATGTTGTTTCTTTTTATTGAAATATGTATGTAGATATTTATTTCATAAAACCTAAAATCTTAATTTAATCTTATAATATTTTGTATAAATGCAAAAATAGACTTGATTAAATTGTAGCCCTACATTCTATTAGTTCATCGAGCTAATCGAACTTGAGTTCCATGATTCGTGCTCAAAAATTTGAATTCAACTGTTCAAATTTGTTTATTTTAATTTTGTTTATATTGTGCAAAAATACAAAATCAAAAACTAATAATTGAAAGCTCTTAAGAATATTTATTTTATAAGGCCAATAATTGTTTTGCAGTTATACATGTAGATAGTTTTTTTTATTTGGATTGAATACATTTCCATATTATCAATCACAGGTGAAAACTGTATGAGCTTTTAAGTAGAAAAAAATATATTTTTTCACTTAAACTATTTTCTTATAGAATAAAATGGACATATAAAAAGTTATAAGTTCTAAAAAATTATTATATTTGGTTTAAGTTTAAGTTAAATGATCGCGTTGCTTCTTGGTAAAAAATATAAAATGTATCTTTAGATTGTGGTTATTTACAGAATTTCAATTCTGAATTCAGACATTATGGTTGTCACCTTCCTCAGAAAGGCTCCGTAGGGATCTGAAAGAACATATGATTAAAAGATCTGTTTGCGTACTTGTTTTTGTTTCTGAATATTTAATCAGTAATCTTAGAAATACTAAAATAAAAAAGGTCAAGGTAACAATTTACCTTGATCTTTCAAATAGTGATGGATCTGTGTAGATTGGTTCACTTGGATCATCAAATTGGTTATTATTGCTCGATGAATTATTTCGTATTGGATTCATAACTGGAATCTGACACATTCTAGCTAAATTTCTAAAAAAAAAATAAAAAACAATTCAAAACTATAGTTTCGAAAATATGTCCGAATCCATTCTTACCCAGTGGCAAAAGTTTTTTGCAATCCTCCACCAAACATTGACAAATTCGGTCTAAATTGATTTGATCTTCCAGTTGAAGATCCATTGGTGTTTATTTGACCGATTTCACTAAATCTTTCGTGAGTTCTCAAGGAAGACGGTGTAAATGACGTCACTGGTGAATTACGATCAGCTATGCGATTTTTGGACATTGTCTTCCAATAGCGTCTGAGAAAATAATAAATTCCTTGTAAGCAATTATTTTAAATTAAATGCGAAAGGTGAATTTACCTATAAGCCAATCCGGAAACAAGGCTTATACTCATTAGCAAAATCATGAGCAAGACTACAGCTGTAAGGAGGCCATGATATTCTGATGGTGACAAACACACCGTCTCTACCGGGGCGACTAATTTTCTTGGATATGAATCCTTTTCGATTTCTTCGCGTGTTTCGAAAACCTAAAGGAATAGGATTTCAACAACAAAAATTTCACCAAGAAAGTTGAAGTTGCCACTCACCTCGATCATTTCTCGAACTTGTTCTGGTTCCTCCACTTCGATTGTCTCACTTTTTGTATCGTCTAGATCTGTCGATGCTGAAATTACAATTTTTCAAAGAATGTCCTTAGAGTAAAGGTTCACAACTCACTTTTATTAAATTCCCCATCACTATTGAGCACAGCTGTTGAATTGTTCTCCTCACTGTTGTCTTCCATCAAATCTACCTCAGTCTCATTCAAAGATCTTCTACGACGTCCAAACGAGGGTTCCTGTCGACCTGAGGGTCCCGGACAATAAGCCGGTTGGCAACCTTCACGGCACGATCGTACAGTTGCTTCGAACACCAAGAAATTGGATTCGGGAATCTTAAAGGCATTAAATCTTGCCTCCAAAGTGTCTCCATCTCGAAGCTTATCAAGTTCAGGGAAAACATACGGGTCCACGGGACATCTAAATAAAATCATTAAAACCCATTACTTGTCTATTTCGATAGTAAACATTTTCTTTACCCAAATCGATCGATTAGTTGAATACTCCTACCAGAATATGGATCTCTGGCCACGACATTTGTTGCAAATATATCCGTTACATGATTATAGCCGTCTTGAGCTTCTAGCCGGAATGTCAGCGGATCTCCAACGGCTATGGTTGTCGTAGGTCTTCCTTGATACAGAATCATCAGACGAACTTTGGAGCTGAGGGTGTTTTCGGCCGGCAGATACTCAATCGGTATGGGACTTCCAGATCTGTCGGGATTAGGGAGACTTATTTTTTTAAAAACAATGGTATTGTACTTCATTGGGAGGGTCCTTAAAAATGATTTTCGTTTTTTTTTTTCGTGAATGTTTGTTTGGCAAGCCAATTGAAAAATCATTTTCTAGGAAACTCACCAATTTGATAGGAGTGTTATTGTGATTAGTGTGATAGTTCTACTCAATTAGTTAAACTCAAATCTTAATTAAAAGCTTGGCTTGTTTATTATTATGACTAATAAGTAGGTGGAAATAGATTTTGGTCACATTCGTACGCAATAATTGGAAAGAGTCTGAAATTCAGCTTTCTATCTAGCTACCTATTGATAATGCCTACTTTGGGCAGCACAGCCTGGGTATTTTATTCTGCAGTACGTTGTTTGGCCAGCGAAATTGATAATTGTCTCCAAAAAAATATCTACCCAACCCATTAACTGTGTGTGGAAAAATTATATTTGTGTTTCATACGTGTCTTGTTGGAGATTACAAAAAATATTTAGTTAAGCATTTGCAGGTTATTATAAAAGCCCTTGAAATAAATAGCTTGTGGAAATGACTTAAATATATAAAGCTTTTCGAAAAGTTAATTTAAAACCTAGTAACAATTGAAAGCAGTTTTGAACTCATAAAAAAATCGTTGACAAAAGATTAACGCGATGGCTGCAAGTATGCAATCGAAAATTAACTTTACCTCGAGAACTGATCACAAATAAAAAGGTAACATACTTTCAAGCATTTGACTTTATGTCGTTATATTGAAATTTGTTGAAAAAGTCAATGCATAACGAACAGGGATATTCGATGTTGGAAACTGATGGGGTATATTATCTGATCCTTAACTGGCTCTTAGCTGATGTGAAATCGGTACGATAAAACAGTAATTTCCGTCACAAAACGGCCACAAGAAATCATTTTGCACGAAACTAGCACTAAATAACTTTTGAGCCCCCCAACTTATAAAACATTAATGCAAATGTAGAGCTATAAAAGTCGGAACACGGAAACTCACCACTCACTTAAACAAATCGTAAGACCCCTTTCACACAAGGAAACTGAGTTGCCACAAACTAGCTAGTTGGTAGGTGAGAAGGGTGAAATAGGGGAGATTTTTTTCTTTCCCTTACGCCCTTCCCGCCTACAAACTCCCAGTTGCCAGCAACTCAGTTTCCTTGTGTGAAAGCAGTCTAAGACTATTAAACTTTCGAATTTATTAATCAAAAGAATTAAACCGATATTGTAGTAGAATTTTAATCAAATTTAGGTAGAAATTCCTTTATTAACTACGAAAACATGAGAACAGAAAAAAATTAAAAACTAAAAAAGAAAACACGAACTAATTTGTTTCCACTTTATTTGGATGCATTTCAAGCTGTCATGCAGCCCACCATCAGCGAATTACACTCGGTACTAAAAAAATTAAAAACAAATTAGTTTTTTTTTTCTTTTTTAGTTTTTATTTTTTTTCTGTTTTCATGTTTTTTGTAGTCAATAAATGAATTTCTACCTAAATTTAGTTAAATCGTAAGACTTTTTTTTCTTTTTTAAATATTTGAATGAAACATTTTTTCTTCAGTTTTAGTTTTGCTATAGTTTCACTTAAGTATATTGAACACATAATGCACAAAAGTGTAGTAAAATTCTTCTTCAGTTTCAACAGTTTCACTTAAGTGGGAAGCACAGCCCATAATGTATCTTTGTTTTTTACTTTATTTGTTCGCCAGATTCACTAATGTGAGGTGTGCTCGGTCCCATAAAACATGTCAAAAACAGCTGCCTTTATTTAGAAACAAACATACGTTAGCCCTTAATTAGCAAAACACACTTTTTAACCTAGTATCATACTAAAAATCATTTAACATCGTACTCAAACCACTAAAATTTTGCGCTTTCCAAATAGTTGAAAGGAGAAGTCAACCATATTGCACTTAAGAGAAATAAGTCATATATTTCTCTATTTTCATTTTTACTTCATCCAGATGTCAGTTTTTATTACGTTAGGTGCACTACCGATCGCTCATCCCCTTCGAAAGCAAAAGTGAACGAAACTTAACGAAAAACAACAATTATAGGCGTATCATACGATTTTTTGTATTAGCTTGTTTTCATTCGACAGAGCCCCTCTTAAGGCCCAACTATAATATCTTAGGCCAATATAACCTTATTCAAAAAAGAACGAAAATTTGCTTATGTTTGCAAAAGTACTCCGCATAGCCAGAATGCAATTTTGCTCGCGTATCTACTTTTTTATCTCCATTTTGCTTTTTAAAGCATTTTTTTTTTGTTGAGCTGTCAAATTCAATTAAGTGCCAAGTTTGCTATTACACCATGCATCTAGACGCGTGCAACTTTTCGAACATATGTAAGTGCAAAAGAGAAAACAAATTCGAAAAGATGAAATGGAAGAAAATCTATCGTGTGTCGCGTGGGTAAAATATTCGTGCAACAGGAGAATTCGAAAAAGTTCGAAGAAGTTGCACGCGTCTAGATGCATGGTGTAATAGCACACCAAGCGACTGGAATCGCTCTTGCAAAATTTTAACGAAACTTAACGAATCGCACCTGAATTGCATTATGGTTTATGAACCGGCATTGTGTGTATTCGCTCGTTGCTTATGCTGGTCTAAGAAAGATAGGATCTGACCGGGAAAAAACCAATTTATGAAATTTTATTGCTGCTTTCGACGCAGAATTTTATCCTCAACAACATATCCAAAGTCCTCCCAAAACCCCCGAATGTTTTATGTGTTGTTGAGGATAAAATTCTGCGTCGATACCAGCAATAAAAATTCATGAATTAATTTGTTCCCACTTGCTCATATTAAATTTTCTATCTTTCCTAGACAATGCGTGCATAAGTGAGCTAAATTCTGTTATAGTTGGTCCTTTAGAATTATAGTTGCGGATTTATTCTAGAAAGCATATAAATCTGAATGTGGCCAATGATATCTAAAATTGATTTTGGAGTAAAATTTTTCTTTTAAACTCTAGTCAGAAACTGACTACGCAGTTATTATTTGATATAAGATTGTAATAGAATTCACCTTCCTGAAAACTGCGCTTACCCCCAAATTACGGTAGAAAACATAGATGTTTCCTGAGGCAAAGAAAGAAATTAAGGAGAGTTTACATGCACATGCACAAGTATGATGCAAGCGCTCACTTTTGTCAATCCTTACACATATTCTCAATTCTCAAATCAACTTTAAGTTCATTAAAATATGTAAACCACTGCCAATTCACCTCTAATCATGATAAATTAATGTCATCAAACAACTTCACCTAATAATCAGACGCTGCACTTTATAAACGCACCACACCGCCGCCGCCGCGCCACTGCGCAATTAGCTCTTCAGCCACATAATCTACAATCTACTCTCTACCCATTAGATACCATCTATCATTTTGTTGCCATCGCTAGATACTATGTGTAAACCATCTACCGCCACCTCAAGTGAAAATCATACCCAGCTCCAATGTATCCCGAAGTGACAACAGCCTCGCCAGGACCACGGAATACACAGGTCAAATTGTATCGTTTATCACGGCTGGTCTGAACGTTGTCCGAGAACTGCACTACCACGATATTCGTGAGCGTGTCTCCATACTGCAAAATCGATCGACAACCAGAATAACATAAAAGTACAAAATTAGCGCAACATTATACGATGCGATTAGTTTTGGACGCAAAACCAAATGGATTGCATCTCTTACCCGCTGTGTTCCGCAATCGGGATAACCTTGTGGTCCACTGATACGCAGAACGTTCACTGTGCCACCATTACCGCGGAAAAAGCATCTGCAATGGAGAGAAAAATAATGATAAATCGAATATAAATTCGTATCTCTGGGTGAATAATGTGAGTTGTTGGCGATGACAAACCTGTCATAAAATCCGTAGGTGTAGATGCGGCCAATGAAACCCTCTGGGGTACGTATGGTGAACTCCATTCCCTCTTCGTTGCACGTCTGTGAAACTAAATAAACATAGAAATGCAAATAATGGATCATGGTAAATCGTCGAGAAACCATCAATTACCGTCGAGGCATTCGCCATCACTGCGACCTGCACTGCGCTCATAAAAGTCATAATTTGCCGGATCGAATGTGTTTGGATCATGAACGTCCAGTTCGCGGGAATCGCGATCGCTAAGCTCACAATTTGGTAGATCCCGTTCGTCGTAGGTGGATGCTGCGGTATCTCTGTGTCAAAGATATAGATGCGCCATGTGCGGATCATGTGACCATGTGAATGGAAAAAGCATATTGAATATATACGTTACCTGTAGTTGAAGCTCCTGCAGACAAAGTCCCGATTTTCAATGCATTCACGTTCGCATTGGATTAGCGACGGCACGATCAAGGCTCGTAGAACAAAGTGTCGTCGCATCTTGTGCCGAGCTGCCACTTGTTTGAAATTATCGTTCTCGTCACATCTCGTACTCGGTGGTCTAGCTGATCCACCGGCAGAAGGTCCGCCACCGTATGGTGGATGCCCACCACCACCACCGCCGCCACTAGGCCCGCCGAGTGCTTCTGGTGGAATTTGATTGATCGAACTGCCACCGTATGGCGGACGACTGTAGGGGCTTTCATATGGTGGATATGCACCGGCACCGCCACCACCACCTGCACCTCCTGGTCCACCAGGACCTGGCCTACCTGGTCTTCTATAACCTCCATCGAATTCACGATCGTAGGGGGGAACGTATGGGGGTGATGGGCGATCGCCATAGCGATCTTCATATTCTAGGTCATAGTAAGACGGGGGCGGAATTCGGTCGTATCCTGAATGATATGAAGAATAGTGAGAAATAAAATAGATTGTATTTTGTATGGATATATTGATAGGTTGATTTGACAGCAAAAGTTCTTGAGAAACGAAATTAAATTAGGTTGCGGTTAGGGTATCAGTTAACATTTTAAAGTTTATTAACAAATATAATAGTAGCCCATATAACCTTCTAGAAGCGTTGAATTGGGGAGCGAAAAAAGTGTATCCGCTACAAGTAATGGTTTGGGGTGATGTCCCCCCAACTGAAAAGCGCTACTTCTTTGAAGAATGAAAGAGCAGTTCATGGATCTAAATAACATATACCTAACATAATTGGGAATACGCATAGGGGAATACTTAAATATTTTCTCGTTCGTTCCATGTTTATTTAAAAAAAGAGAAACAAAATGTTATTGAATAAACATATTCGATGATTTGCCCATTTGCAATAGGTAATCATTGATTAAAGACGATTAGCTGTGAACAAACTGACCCTTAATTAAGATACCTAGACACAAATTGAAACAAAGGATCTGACTGACCGGGAACAAATTAATTCATGAAATTTTACTGCAGTTATCGATGCAGAATTTTATCCTCAACAACATATCCAAAGTCCCCCAAAATCCCTGCATTGGCTTTTTGTATAGACGCATTTAAAGAGGTGGAGAGGAGGGGAGGCGCGAGTTTATCAAGCTGAAAAATTTGTTATAATACAATCTAATCATATGATGCATCTTTGAAGGGTGCTTTTCAAAGCTGATTCTAAAGAGACCAAAACTGAAAAGATACATGTATCCTGTAGAAAGTTAAAGTCCTTTTTATGGAATGATTACTTTTTTTTAAGTACAACAAGTAAAATATTACCCAAAACCATTTTAAAATAATGGGATAGTAATGAAATTTGGCATAAATGTTGCATTTGGCATGTTTACCAAGAATCAAATAATTCCCCAAAAATATCTGTGGTGAAAGGGTGTTTTTTGGAGTGCGATAAATCATTCCATAAAAAGGCCTTGAACTTTCTGCGGGATACATGTATTTTTTTAGTTTTGGTCTCCTTAGAATCAGCATTGAAAAGCACTTTAAAAACATGTGTCATATGATTACATAGATTGTATAATAACAAATTTTTTCAGTTTGATAAACTCCCGCCTCGTCCCCCTCTCCAGCTCTTTAAATGCGTCTATACAAAAGACCAATGCGAGGATTTTGGGGGACTTTGGATGTGTTGTTGAGGATAAAATTCTGCGTCGATACCAGCAATAAAATTTCATGAATTAATTTGTTCCCACTTGCCCATATTAAATTTTCTATCTTTCCTAGACTAAATCAGGATTCATTGCATTTCCTTTTTTAACTTCCAATATTTATAAATTGTCTTTTAATTTCGCATAAAACACTTTATTTTTGCCCTTTACTGTTGCACCGCATATTTTCAAAGCGGTGAGCGCGGCCCTTTTTCGAGATCATTGTGTTCAAGAAAAAAAAAATTAAAAGTCAATTGAAACTTGTAAATTTTCGGTGTGAACGCTTTTTTTAAGTTTTCGTAAACCTATTGCCGAAAACCCCGTTTTGTATTTGGTGTGAAAAGGCTTTTAATCTATTAAATAGATCAGAAATTAATCAATATGGCGCTAAATGCATTCGGTCGCAAACTAATTGACATGAAATGAAGTTAGACCGCTTTCACACAAGGAAACTGAGTTGCCAGAAACTAGCTAGTTTGAGATTTTTTTCTTCACTTTACACCCTTCTTGCCAACAAACTAGCTAGTTTCTGGCAACTCAAGCGGTCTTACACATAAGGATAACTTCATTACTCATACAAATTGATATTTCGAAATAAAGTAATGTCAATGAAATTTGAACGAAATTAGGTTGGAAATTATGTAAAGATTTAACGAACACACCCATTTGGTAACCTTTTTTTTACGGCAAAACACGATGCACAAAAACGGAGCGAGAAAAGCTGGATTTTGGTGAATTTACATGTATCTGCATTTGGTTTCTGCACAATAAAACGGATGCCAAACACAAAATGTATATCTGTTAGACAGAGAGAAAAGATCAAAATGCAGAAGAACTTCGTTTCTGCATTATAGGAAAGTGCCATAATGCAGAAATGAAGACGAACATGTTCATCTTTTTGATGGTTCTCTTTCACTCGCTCGGATTTTTTGTATACATCTGCCCTGATCTACTTTTCAGCATTTTGCAGATGAAGATACATGTAAATCCACCATTTACAAATCCACCATTTACATGTATCTTCATCTGCATAATGCAGAAAAGTAGAACAGGACAGATGTATACAAAAAATCCGAGCGAGTGAAAGAGAACCATCAAGAAGATGAACATGTTCGTCTTCATTTCTGCATTATGGCACTTTCCTATAATGCAGAAACGAAGTTCTTCTGCATTTTGATCTTTTCTCTCTGTCTAACAGATATACATTTTGTGTTTGGCATCCCTTTTATTGTGCAGAAACCAAATGCAGATACATGTAAATCCGCCAAAAACCACAAAAAAACAAGCTTTTAACTGTCAAACCAAATTCAAAATAAAATGAGGTGTCTTTGTTTGGTGATTACAATTCTAAACGCGGTCATTGTTTGTGGTTTACAGTTCTTTTGCTCGGTTTTAGACTACATATTTGTTTTGTTTTACTTTTGTTTATTATTTGTATAATTGTTTTTTATCGCTCAGATTTATCAAGTCCAATTTCCCTGCAATTCTCCAGTAACTTTATTGTTAAATTTGGTTTGACCTGAGTGAACGGAGAACTTCTTATTTAGTTCCGAAATGATATTTTATATATAATGACGATGCTCTCTATTGATATCGTTAATCATTTGTATATGACAATGACATACTATAATGTGATGAATGTACATAATGTAATTATGAATAAAATATTTGTATTTGTATATTTTTTAGTTCAGGGGCAAAACAAATGAATTCATTCAGAGCAGTTAAGATAAAAATGCACTGAGTGAATCCGAAGCTGCCACTTTATGCCAAAACAAAACATAGAATAGAAGCAGCAAACTGAGTCTGGTTACACTACAGTTGCGGGCATGAATGAAAGAATACAAGATTACGACACATCGGATTTTCCGCTTTGTTATTGTACTTTCAACACAAGTAGAGACAATTATTGAATAAAATTAAAAAAACATTTTCGGAGATGAATGTTTGTATTTGTTTTGGCTGGAATTATTGCAATTTCATGGCTGCCACACCAATCATCAGATTCCTTATTAGTGGTGCTTAGTCTTTATGTTCAATTTTAATTTATAAATTATTAGTGCCGTCAATTGGAATCGAACCTATACTAACTACCTCTGAAGCTTATGCACTACGCATTGCGCTACCGAGGTCACCTGATCATCCCCATCCAATGTAGGGTTTTTGTCCTATTGAGACAACTAGCATTTTTACTAGCCGCACACAAGTTCGTTGTCGATCATGCGGGTTCTTTCATTTTCGGAGATATTTTTGTGTGTTATAAAATAAAAAACTATTTTCATATAGTTACTGTCACATCTGCTGTTACTTTTTGTCTCCAAAAACGTAAGAAGTGGCGTAATCTTGTATTCTTTCATTCATGGTTTGCGGGTAATAGAGCTCTTTACCAAATGGCAATATATGGCTGTCTCATTCATTTTACTTTGTGGGGATTGTCATAACAAAGAAGATAAAGAAAAAAAAATTGTGTAAAATTGTGTTTTCATTATCAAATTTGCTAATTTCGTTTGACATCTCAATTCATTTTGAATTTGGAATGGCAGTTAAACGTTTGTTTTCTCTTTGTGTTTTGACATTTTCATGCAAGAGATTTTTTAATCGACTGCCAATGGATGGATTTACCTTATTTCGAACCTCATTTCGTGCAAATTTGGTTGAAATTAGCTCATTTGAGAACGAGAATTTGTATGGGAAATGAGGTAATTTCGGATCTGATTTGGAAATTTGCAACGAAATTACATCATTTGGCCCAGTGAAAACGTAGTATAATAGAAGTGCGATTGATGATAACTCTCGTAAGACACGACGAAGACATAAACAACGGTCTTATGAGAGTAATTGGGATGCGGAATGTTGAAATTATTGTTGTTTTAATTTCAATGTGTTTTCAGGACGAGCCTGATAGTTCCTAATGTAATCCCGATGGGACTCATCAGTCAAACTCAATCTTCCCAATATTAGAACTGTGTCTAGATTTGAATGTTTGAGGACAGACTATTTTCACAATTAATTGATTGCGAAGAAGAAAAAAAATAAATTTCCTCTTTGCGCTTATTTAATTTCAAAAGAGTCAATAATCAAACTTCCTAATCTAAACACAAATAAAATCAGAGAAACAGTGTCATACAAGATCTGTTCGTTTATTCTTCAAAACTGTCCATTTCTACCAATTTAGTCAAAACTTCTGTCAAAATTCTTATACAAAATAAAATTAATATATCACAGGACTTTGGCAGACTTACGTTGAAGTATGACGCTAATTTTGTCACCGACCTGAGGGACTACCATTCTTACCTACCTGTCTTCATTTTTATCTCCAGAGTTATTGTTTTTCTCTTTGGTATTTTTAATTGAAATATAGAAATTAACATTTTAAAACAAATTTAATAATCATAAAAATATAGGTAAATAAAATTGTAGTAGACATTTTAAACATTTTCTATTATTCTCTTCTATAAATTAGACACAAAGTGTTAACAATGTTATAAGTATTAATTATGTGTATTATTTGTGCTCTAACTACCCGTGACACTCACCTGCTGAAGGTCTTCTTCCTGTACTCCCGCCAAAGCGATCTCCATTGCCGTATTTATAAATATCAATTGGAAAACGATCTGTGCCTACTGGAAACCGATTTGGTGATGTTGGATATTTTCCTGTAGTCGGTGGAGGTGGTAGCGGGTATCTTTTACTTGATTCTGGTTCGGGTCGTCGGGCATTCAAAATTATCTCATCGGGAGGGTATCTTTCATTCTCTGGGCCGTAACGTGAGGGGCGCCCTCTAGGGGCATCAGGCGGATATCTTGAATCAAATGATGATGGTCGGTACCGACGATCGGGGAATATACTTTCGGGAGAATCTCTTCCCGGATAACCGGGATCTCTTGGTGGATACCGGCTTGAAGGATACCTTGATGCATATCCATCATCTGGATAGCGGGAACCCCCGGGATAAGGGCGATGGTATATGGGACCATCTCCTGGTGGATATGGTCTTGTGTGTGGGATATCCCTATCTGGTAAACCATTGTCAGATATGATCGGATAACGATCAATAGGACGATGTGGAGTATAACGATCACGGTCTCTACTAGGTGGATAACGTCCTTCATCCAAAGGATATCGATCACGATCGCGATCACCAAACGGTGCAGTTGGATATCTGTCTCTTTCGCGATCAACAGGATATGGATAACGATCGGCATACTGATCGCGATTAGGATAACGTTCTGGAAAACGATCTCTACTAGGATAAGGATCTTTACCCGGATAACGATCACTATCCGTCCATGGATAACGTTCGCGATCCGGTAATAAATAGTCTCTATCCCCGCCGCTTGGATATCTCTCAGGATCAACATAAGGATCTTCTCCTGGATATCGATCAGCTCCACCACCTGTTAGTGGATACCGATCAGGATAACGATCCGCACCACCTCCCGTCGATGGGTATCGATCACCTGGGCCAGTCGTAGGATACCTATCACCTGCAGCAGTTCCAGGATACCGATCACCACCACTCGGAGGGTATCGATCCCCGGCCGAAGGAGAATAACGATCACCACTCGGATAGCGATCACCTCCTGGATAACGATCTAAAATACGGGTTATTGTTAGAAAGTGCGCTAGTATTGCAACTCATGTTGAAATTATCTTTTGATTAGAAACATGTTAATATAAAGTACGTTTAAATTCCATCACTTACCATAGTCAGATTCTGGATAGCGATCGTAAGGCTTTCCTATATCCCCAGCATGTGGATATTTGCTAGAGCCTCCAGCACCTGTTCCACCTGTACCAAACCGATCATCACTATTCTTATCTCTGTCCGATGGTGGTCTCCAGCTGTTATGGCCACTTCCACCATCTGGACGTCCATGACCACCAAGTCGATCATCATCAGTTCCACCGCCGCCACTTCCACCACTTCCAGTGCCAGCAGTCCCCACCACATTAACTGTAATGGTGATCAAAATAAAGTTAAACGGAGCACTCCCGATATAATTACAACTTACGCATTAAATTCTCATAGTAATCATAGTCAGCATCGTAGATGATACGCATGCCATCCTTTTGGTTATAGCGACTTAATCGACACGTCCTGAAGCGATCACTATACACTGCCGATCTTTGATGAAAATCAGACAAGAAGGGTATTAAGTGCTGTTGCGCATACCACATGGATAAACGGTAGCAGATGGCTTGTCTATTGTTTTGGCCTTACCTGCATTGAAAGCTCGTCTGTCGTAAGCACTCATCAAGACACTCGCTCAACGATCGCCCAGTAATCTCCGAATGGAATTCCCCCCCAAGTCGAGAGTTCCTATAACGCTGAAATGCAGTGTCCGGTCGTCGGCCGCTTGAGAATAGGTGTGAAGTCACTGAATTATCAGATGGATAATCAGTTGCTCGCTCTGCTTTGGATACAATAAAAAGACAAAAGAACAAAGAGCCACGATCAATAAAGAGGTGATCATCATCGTTAGATCTATTTCAAACTCACGATTATCTAGACACACCAGATCATAGAAGTGATGTGTTGGACTTGAACTGATGCTGATATCATCTTTCTGGGATATCGAATCCTCCTCGGAGAGTATACATTGCTTTGTTTGATCATCGAACTCAACCGATCGACAGAAATATCTTTGGGGAATACAAAAAATGTTTTAAGAGAGAGTTTTTGTTTTGTTTTGTTTTGTTTAAGATGATAAAAGGCTTTAATGGGGCTACAGGGATATAATTTACTTTTCAGCTCGCAGGCACATTGTTTGACATTCCTCTAGAGTCATGTTATTGAATATATCCACCTCAAAGGGACCACCAAGGCGTTTGTTTTCCTCTTTGACGAACACAGCTAAGCCGTCGCATCGACGTTCGGCTTTAGGGGATTAAAAGAAGACACACGTTTAGAGACTATGATTAATTTAAACGGTCTTACAGCGAGTTCACTTACCATTCAAGCATGTGTTCTCTAGGTAATCGGAATTTGGATCGTCCTCTAGCAGTTCAGGATGAGTTCGTCTTGTGAATCTGAAAATATTTGGTAAATAAATGGAATAATGTAAGCCATTAGTTGGATTAGTTGAACAAATCGCTTCAACCTGCTGAGGGTACACGTTCGCATGGTGGAATCAAAGTTTGCCGATCGGCACACAAAAGAGAATTCATTTAAACATTTGTCCTCGCAATCGGATCGATTGGCAGCAGTTATCTGGCAGAATAAAAAAAAAAACGTGGAAAATAAAATACTGTGAGATTAAAATTTTCTACGAACCTCTTTAATGTCGGATAGAGGAAGTTTTAGCTTCTTTCTGGGGTGTCTTTCGAAGACATATCTCCGACTTGGACATTCTCGTTCTGGTCTACTTGCTATTTATGTATATACGTAAATTTAACAGTTTTAAGGATTTTCGAAGCCCGCAATAAAAGTATTGCCAAATAAACTTACATGTTAAACAAATTTCGTTGAAATGGACACTATTGGGCACCAACATAAGGCTACCAATACCCTCAGGTCCAGCTTGCTCACTGGTTAGGTAGCAAATTGATTCTTCATACTCGGCATTGCCACCGAATGATGCAATCCTACTGCCAGGTTGAAAATCAAAACTAGTGCATGTCCGCACAAGGTTATTTGTTCCGGTTCGATCTCGCAGACAGAGGTCTTGACATTTTTCAAGAACTCGAAATGGTGGCGCTGTGTCTCTTACCTAAAAATCACAACAAAAAAAAACAAATTATATGTGTTGGTCTTAAGTCATTGGATGGTTTTAAGATCTTACCACATCATCGTCGTATCCTTGAAGCTGTTGATTTGGCAAACGTTCGTATAGAACCCTCCCGAGCCCGTTTTTACATGTTGTTTGTGCTAAAATGTTAGGTTTAATTATGAGGCTTTATGAAATAAGGCTTAAGTCATTGATATTTTAACTCACCCCATATGCTAGAGAAATTTATAACAATACAAAATAAATATATAAGTCTAAAAAGTTTCCTATTTTTAAACATTTTTTTGGTTTTTATTTTAGTTGAAGATTTCACTAAGCCGCTAGATTGAACTGCAAAAAAGCAATGATGTCTCTTATGTTAAGTAGCAGCTAAATGGATATTCAGTTTTTGGCATTTTTGATCCTTGTTTTCTGAAAAAAATAAAAAAAGATTCTTTAAAACTAACTTCAGAGGTGAATGTATGCTTTAGTTAGGGTGTTAAGGGCACATTTTACATAGGTCAAACCTGACGTCCTGACGCGATGATTTTTGGTACACTAATAGTCCACGTCCTTAATTTACTTTTAAGAAGTGCTGCCACGGTGGCAACACTGGCAGATCGACAATATGAGCGTTGTCTCCTTACCAGCTTATAACAAAGAAATTTCACATAAATTGGCCTATAAATCGAGAACCAGACATCGAATGTTGAAGCGAAATGACTCGTTGGATTCAGAATATTTAAAGCCATAGAACCATGTTATTTTTTTGGCCCCTCCCCTACACTTGTGAACTAGGGGTGCAAAATACCCTCGGCGGGTAAGGATTTTTATTGGTCAGAAAATAAAGGTAATTATGTAAAATAAATAAATAAATTGGGTGGCTTACAACTCGCAACCATTCCTGTGTGCGCCTGTCGACAGGAATGGAAGGGACCTACAGTTGTATTCCGAATTCAAACGGCTAGAGGAGAAGTAGTTATTCGTGACAAGTGATACTCTTGGAGGATTTGTCAATTCCTCGCAAGAGGCAGTAGCCCTGAAAAAAAAACTTTTTAGTTTGTAGGTGGACGAGGCTGGGAAGCGAACCCAGAACTCCAGTCGAACGCACCAACCATTACGCTACGGGCTACTACAAATGTAATTATGTGCACTCCTTAAAAGTAAAGTTAGGACGTGGACCGTCAGCCCGTCAGGATGAAGTGCAAAGTTTATGCCCTTAACGTCCTATCTACTTGGAGTTTATTATTTATTGACCAATCAAATTATTTTTTATCTCTTTCCTTGTTGATATTATAGGGTTAATTCACAAACGCATCGATGCAATAATGATGCGTTATCACTTTCGTCACAAATGCATCAAATCAGCATCACTTTTTGTGTAAAGTGTTCACTATTGCAAACTTGCATCACATGATGCGCAAACTTCAAACAAAAGAGAATCAAAAGAATTCTTGATGCTTTTTTGCTGATGCATTGCAAAGGCATCAAATACGTTGTGCATCAGCATCGCAAAAAAGCAGTGATGTGAATATTATTTGTCGTTTATAAATTTATACATAAACTTGACAACGTTTAAACTATGCACATGGGTTCTAAATTATAGGGAGGCGGCCATTATTTCAAAAAAATCTAAGTCGCTCAACCAATTTTCAAAAAACTTGACAATATTATAAAAAAATAACACAATAAATGATCACGAACGATTTCTTTAATAACTTTCGGATACCGTTAAAGATAAGAATTCATATCGTTCGACAAGATTTATTCCAAATATCTGTTGTTGTTTGATCAACACTGAATTTATTGATTTGATCACATACAATTAAAAGTACCTAATTATGTTCATTTGCAAAAGATCTTATTCCTTTTTCCTTCCCAACAAAATTTAATAAAATCCAAATTAAATAAGAATAATTTATGTCAATTTGCATTTCGTGAGAACTGAATTAAATGCAAAATAAGAGGTATGGTCGGATGAGTTCATAAACGTCGTAATTATACAGAACTGCTATCAAACAAACCGAGACCAACTGCAATACCTACTGTTCATAAATGTCAGTCTTTCTAAGATAAGCGTCGCGTCGGACATGCAGATTAAGTAGCCATATTTATTTGGATACAAGAACATCAGGAAATCGAAGGAAATCAAAATAAATAAAGTACCGAACTGTAGTTTGTTCAAAAAATCCATCATTCTGCTTGCTGTTTCGTTGTTATGTCATCTACCCGTTTTGGATGAGTTTTAACAAAAATTTGAACTTCACTTCTAGGGAATCATATAAAAATGCTTCACACCCAACTCAAAGGAAGACCGTCCAACCGTTAATGCCCTGGGACGACATATATCAGGGCGCACAGATAAACAGACCGACAGACGTCATGTCAGTTTTTTTTTCGTTATGTTCGTTTTGATTAAAACTACGACTTTTTTTTTGACACGAAATCAATACTTGCCCTATGTTATAGAGCAAGTAGAAATATAAAAAAGACACGCATTTGTACTAGTAATACAAATATTTTGTGAATGTTTTGTTTGAGCTTTTTAGTTCATTGCCGCAAAATTTTAGTCGATTGAGAACGATGTTAAATCATTTTTAGTATGATAATTGGTTAAAAATTTTATTTGCTTATTTTTAAACGAGCTAATAATCGTACTATCTCGTAACATTTTAAATAAATAAAAAAAAATTGCGTGGCGCAAGAACCAGCACTCAGGGCCTAGTGACCTAGTAAAGGAAATTGGTTAAGTATGATAGATACTAGTTAAGAAGGGCTCCACGAAATTAGGCTCCAGGAAATAAGACCCCAAAAGAAAATATGAAGCCCCAATTGGAGGTAATTATGCCTCAATCAACGGCGTATACAGGGGGGGGGGGTCACGGGGTCATGTCCCCCCCCGAGAACGCAAGATTATTTTGTTGATCTGAAATAATTATTTAGTAACCACATAGAAAAAAAAAGAAAGTTGGTTACTTAGAAAGCTAGTAGGATTTTCGATTGATAATTTAGAATTCAATAGAGAAATTGAATGTTGGTAACTTCAATTCAATAAGAAATTTAATTTTCATGGCAATGGAATACCTATACGTTATTTTGTAGTCAATCGATGATACTTTGATTTTCTTCCTCGTGCCTCAAATTTAACATAACAACAAACTTCTCATAATATGATAATGCATTCAAATCTTAAAATATATGCATAGGCTAGTTTCCGTTTTGAGATGACAGCCAAAACCTGTTAAACCAAACAGAAATCAAAGTGCGGAGTTGTTACCAAATTTTCACTCAGTAAAGTAAAAACTAATAGGATTTTCAAAAAAAGAATATTTTGTTTTTCTGAAAATAAAATCTTTAAACACACATACAGAAATTGTTTTGTTTGTATGACAGATTTTTTTTAAAAGCAAAAAAAAGTGATAACTTTCGATTTATAGATATTCTAACCAAAAAATATTAATGTTAACGATAAAAGACATAAATATATAAAACTATGATGAAAACCTCTCAAGTAGCACAAAATTCCAAAATACACCAAAATATTTGGGGTATATTTTGCACTTTCGTGATATACATTTTTAATATAAATAATACACCACTTTTTGGTGCAATTTTCGAACATTTAATTTCGATTCAGTGTAAATTATACCGCGTTCTCGTTTAAAATTAACACCGGCTGTACACAAATTAGACCGTTTTTTGGTATTTAAATTGTGCTTGTGGTATACAAATTGTCCTGGTTACTAGAATAAATTAAACTCCAGAGGTGTATATTATGTTCTGAAACTGAGCTCAAATCATACACCTCAATCGTAAACAATTAGCACCACTTTAAGGTGGAAAATCATTCCCAGGAGTGTAAAAAATACACATGATTGATAGATAAAATACACCATTAGTGTACAAAAATCCAAAACTCAGAATTTATTTTGAAACAAAATGTACACCGAAGTTTATTTCTTTAATCGGAAACTAGTTTGATGAATTAAAATTTACACCATTGTTTATTTTCTGATAGAAAATGTATGTGAAAGAATTCTGAACTTTCTATGATGCTAATACATAATACGGACGCAATAAAATCATGAATTACTATGAATTCGAGTGTCTAATTTCAAAACGAAGTACATTCTGTCGACTAATTTTTGGTCTTACACCATCCAAAAATCGAGCGCCTTAATAATTTTAATTAATTAAAGATTTCTAAATCGATGCGTGAAAATTAATTTTTCAAAATTCATAGTTTGTTGGTTGTTCTTATTTTTAAAAACTTACTGTTAAAAAAGGATCAGAAATACCAAAAAAATGGTATATTTCATTTGAAAAATATAATAAAATAATTAATCATTGTCTTCGTTTTAAAAATGGCGGCCAGTGGAATTTCATTTTTACATAAATATTCCTTGAAAATATGGTTGCCGTCCAAAAAATACACTAATTCCTGAATCTAGAACAAAAAATGCACCAATGTAGAAAAACAAGAAAAATATACACCATTTGACACATTTATATGCAATATTCTATTTTCAGTATATTTATTTTGCTGAAAACTGTGCAAAATATTCACTGATGTGTATCAATTCAAGAAATTGATATAAAATAAAAATGCACCAAGTCAAAAGAGCAATGAAAAAAATGCACCATTGTGGAAAATATATCTATGAATAGTTTTCGGTGTGTTTAATTTACTCTTAATGGTGTAGTAAATGTCAAAGTTTATTCAAAACATAAACAAAATTGGCCCATACGAAGTAAAAAAAATATTTATTAATATTTACATAATGTAGATACATTTATATATTTTTTTTTAATTTCTTAAATGCTTATATCTTCTTGCGAAACGATATTTTAATTACACCCATTCTATATTTGGTGTATTCAATATGGTGCATATTTCACCAACATAGAGTATTAATTGCACCTATTCTCCGTGTGGTGAATTCAATGGTGCAAATTCTACCAAAATAGTGTATACATTACACACATTCAATCTCTGTGTGTATTCAATGGTGCATATTTCACCAAAATAGAGTATTATTACACCTATTCTCTGAGTAAATAAATCGGGTGGCACAACGGCTCATGAAGAACCAGGGCCTAGTGACTAACAACTCGCAACCATTCCTGTGTGCGCTTTTCGACAGGAATGGAAGGGACCTACAATTTTATGCCGAATACTAACTAACTTGGAGGATTTGTCAATTCCTCGCAAGAGGCAGTAGCCCTGAAAAAAACTTTTTTAGTTTTTAGATGGACGAGGCTGGGAAGCGATCCCAGACCTCCAGCGTGACAGTCGAACGCACTAACCATTACGCTACGGGCTAATACTCTGAGTGGTGTATTCAATTTAGCAAGTTCTCCCAAAATAGTGTATTTACTAGACCCATTCTCTGTGTGGTGTCATCAATGGTGCATATTTCGCGAAAAAAAGAGAAGTATTAATTACAACTATGCTCTGTGTAGTGTATTCAATGGTTGCATAGTTTTATTTAATTTTTTTTAAAAAGTTTTTTTTTTCTACAATAACACTTCAAATAATTTTTAAATTTAGAGCTACTCATTTTTTTGTTAATAATTGTTGCTAATCAGTAGCGGATCTAGGATTTGGCTATGGCGGGGGGCTTGGTAGATACAGTTTGAGACATTAATGGCCAGTTTCACAAGTTAAACTACAATTTATGTTTAAACATAAGTTCAGCACTTGATTCGAATTCAAAGTAAACCTTGAACTTAGATAATTCTGTAGTTCTAGTTAAACGAATGTATTCTGCGATTTAAGCTTCATAGCCTAAGAGCCGGCAGAAAATTTTGGGAGTGGAAAGATAACCAAAATATCAGTATGATGGTTTCTAGGTGCATATATCGCGGTATCAAAAACAACATTCTGGCAGGTTTCTTTTTCAGCCTTTTGCGGGGGTTTGAAAATAGCGATTATCCAGTTTATTTTGTCATTTTATTTAAGTCAAAACATAGAAGTCAAAATATAAGTTTTTTAAAAGGACCTTATCGTCTTTTTCTTGGAGAATTATAAAACACAAAAAATCAACAAAACAAAGTCTCCAAAAAAATCGATTAAGGTTCGCTTGAAAACCTAATATCTTGAGTTCAATTGGTCGGATTGCCAAGATTTTGACGTTTTGACTAAAAGAAAATGACAGAGCATCAGCTTTGAACCACCAGAAGAAAAAACCTGTCAGTAAATTTGCACGTCAGTCCAGAGAGATTGCAAATATTCACACGCATGATTTTCTGAGTGCCCAGAGAAAACTCAGATTTTGATTTGTTGTTCCCAAATTCTCCACGGGTTTTAGCCCCAATTTCGTTTTTTTGTAAAGTTAGCGAAGTTCTTTGGGTGAATTTTTTTTTTCATTTGGCATGTTAATTGTTAAGCCCCGAACCCGTTTTTTCAACTATCTCTTAAAGCTTTAGCCCCAACTTCCCCCTTGAGTCCCTTGAGTCAAGCACAAACACTTTCTGGAATAAGGTAAGTTTTAAAGGAATTATTTGCTTAGCCCCGACTACGTTTTTTGTCCAATTCTTGTCAAGCCTTACTCGCGAGCTGTTTTTTTTCGTCCCAATTTTCTGTCAATTATCCGTAGCACCGAACTTGTTTTTTGTACAATTCCCTTCATAATTCAACCCCAACCTAATTAATTTGGGGCTTAGAAAAAAAATACGTAGCATATAAATTGCGTAGCCCCAGCCTCGTTATTTTGTCTGACTCCTGATTCTGATTTCTATATTTCAATCAATTTAAAGAACCGCCTGTGGGGGGGACTTTAGCACCTATAGCCACCCCCCTGGATCCGCCACTGTTGCTAATCAATAAATGTAGTGTTAGCTCGTTATCAATCCAATGGCGACTAAAAAAGTTCAATAATGTTTTCTTGTTTATTTTTCATACTATGTAATTAAGTGTATTTAGTTTCTACGGGGTTTAAATCCTACACCAAAATGTAGTTGCCCAGTTCAGATAGTGTATTTTATCTACGAAATATAGTGTAAGACATATACCAATTTGGTTGGTTTCAGAATGGAATAATTTTATGCACCATTAATGGTGTATTATAAAAACAGCTAAAAATCGATTTATTTTGTACACCGAATTTAAAAAAAATTATGAAATTTCGAACAGAAAATACAATGGTGTATTTTTATTACCGGTTTATTTTGAAAAATACACCAAAATACTAAATGTATCTTCAATTTTGCACCAAAATTCATGAATTTACACCAAAATATGCACTAGTGTGCTACTTGAGCTATTATGAAAGGATTTTGTTTGCACTTATTCAACATTTACGATCGAAAAATACTGTTATTGATTTGGATGTGTATTACTTTTACAAAGTAACCTATGAATCCCATAATGCTAAAGCCAATAGCTATGGTAAAGGAGATTTTTTGGAACTCCTTGCGGTGAACCGTTTGACCAGTCGGATGGAATTATTGACGAAAAGTGACTAAGCTCGTAGAATTTAACAACTTTGTCCATTATTTTTATCAGAAAAGCTGGTAAGAAAGATAAAAAGATTAGGTATATTTGATGTACATATTTATTTTGTAAGGTGCCTTTCACTTTTCCATCGGTGGCAGTCTAAGAGACATACATTTTTTTCAAATCAGAGGCATATCAAAATCACTCGTGAAATTTGTTCACACTTTTCTTGAAACGCAACGAAAACGAATCTTTGTATTCAATTGTAATACGAATATGTAATGTATTTTAGTTTTTCCACTATTGTAAAAAGAGCAATTTACACAAGTGGTCATTTTTGAAAATCAGAGCTATTGTTTTCATTTTCAGTAGTGAATATTTATAGATATCTATTTACTAAAATAAAGAAACAGAAAACAGTGCACAGTATCTATGATATTTTACTAATTTTTCCTGCAACTTCAATTCGCTGAAATAAAAACTTTGATAGGATTAAAATAAATTCTGAATAAAATTGAAAACAAATGATCAAGCGAATCCCAAAATGTTTTTCCTCAGTATTTTGACAGCTAGCTAAACTGATTTTTTTTGGTCAAGCAACTGGAGATTGCTGTATGCTGTTGCTGAGGCCCTCCGAAATAAAAAATGTAACAGTCAGGAATAAAAACGAAGAGCGCGGTCACTGGTCCAGCCAATAAAGGTTCGTTCGACTCAGTTGTTTATTTTAATTTTCTTTGGAACCAAAAATGAGTCAACTTTGCAAATACCAAAAAAGTGTTTTCGTCTTAAATTTGTTAATTTAATTCTATAGGTAGCTCATTTCATTTTGAATTGGCTTTGGCAGTTCGAAATATATATTTTCAACGAAATTGCCTGACTTGGCGTAGTGAATATGTAGTATTACATTCGTAATCTGCTATTTCACGCTGACTTTTGATTTTTAACGATATGAACGATTTTAAATTATTTTAACTTATTTTTAACAAAGGTATTGTATTATAGGGTTTCCCATTAAGGGCGGGTCGATCTAAAAATTGAATAAAACAAGATATCAATAAGGTGTTATCTTTATTTGAGAGCCCTATTGAAGTAATATAACATCGTTCAAATGGCCGCCCCCGCCTTGGCTGCTTGGCGCGGATTCGAAAGGTCCAGTTTTCGATTACTATGGCAAATAAATCAGGCTGAATTTGACCGATGGCATCGATTATATTGTCTTTGAGGGTCGAGGTGGTTTGCAGCTTATTCGCATAGACCTGGGACTTAAGAAAGCCCCACAAGAAAAAGTCCAAAGGGTTCAAATCACACGATCTTGGTGGCCAATTCACGTCGCCTCGGCGCGAGATAACCATGCCATGAAACCGCTCGTGCAGAATCTCGATTGTGTCTTAAGCTGTGTGGCACAATTTAGGCCACAAGAAGTTGGTGATCATCGACCTATAGCGATCGCCGTTGATGGTGATGGCCTGGCCAGCATCATTTTCGAAGAAGTACGGACCGATGACGCCTCCAGGCATCCAGCTCAAAATCCACACAAAACAGAACCCTTTAGTATAGTTAATTAAGATTTTTTCCTTTTTCTTTTATATAGTTACGCACAGTAAAATACGAAAAAAAAAATATAAGGCACTTGACTTTAAGCAAATATTAGTTTGTGTTATTTTTTTTTTTGGCATGACCCCCCCCAAGAACTAAAGCTGTATACGCCCCTGGCCTCAATGAAATAAGGCCCCACTGAAATGATAAAATGGCCCAAAACTAAATGAAATAAGGAAAACTCCAATTTTTCTTTTTCATATTGAACTTTATTTTAAGGAAAGGAAATGAAGGAAAGGAATTGCCTTTCACGAAGAAATTGTGAAAATCCGCTAATCGGAGATCCAGAGCTGGTAAAGTACCACAAACTGTTACACAAATACTTGAATTGTGTCACCCAATTTTTTGCAGATATTCTGTTTCTTACTAATCCTTTTTTCTTTCAGTGTAAAGATCGTGCTGTAAACCATAGGGAGATAAAAAAAAGATCAAAAAGAGGATTATGACTAAACATTTAAATGTTTTTTCATTCTTTTGATATGAAGTGGAAGTGAGATATGTATTTAGATAGTTTTTGTTTACATTTTCATCTGTCAATAAACGAGAAATGGGTCAGTTCCACAATCATTCTCCGAAAAAAAAGTTCATTTGATTTGACAAACTAATGTTTCCAAGAAGATTTGAATGAGTTTTATTTGAAATCTTCATTTGAGGAGTATGGTAAATCATCGAGATTTCAAGGAGATTTGTGATAATCTTGATAAATCTCGGTTTAGTGTCTGGTGAAAACGTTAGTACAACGCAACCCACAATTTGGCACTACTTTTTATTCACTGAATACATTGTTCGTTGTAGTTTAAAATTAAAATAAATTGTCAGTGAAGCTAAGATAATTTTTTTTATTGGTATTGGGCTACTATTTGTGATACTTTTTCGGCTCTGATTTTGGGCTACAAAAATTTTCATATTGGGCTATTTGACCGAGAGCTCACAGCTATTTTTGGGTGTGAACGATAGCAAAAATTCCTTTTGTTTTAAGATATGTAGGTCAACCCCGACATGCCAGACTTTCATATTTGCATATGAATAGTATGGACCTATCTTAAAACAAAAGGAATTTTTGCTATCGTTCACACCCAAAAATTGCTGTGGGCTCTTAGACTATATGGAACTAGTTCAAGATATGGGAACCCTGATAGAGAACGCGAATAAGTGGGTCTCGCAATTCTGTCTGTCTGTCCGTTTGTCTGTCCGTCTGTCTGTCCGTCTATCTGTCCGTCTGTCTGTCCACCTGTCGTCCGTCTATCTGTCCGTCTGTCCAGCTGTACCTTAACCTGCAGCCTAAGCCACTGAAGCAATTTTCTTCAATCTTTTGACTTAAGGTTATTTGGGGTTTCTCTAGAGGGGAAATTGATTTTTTTTAGCTCAAAAAATAACGGTACCTGCCATACAACCAATATACAAAAATTGATTTATTTCAAAAACTGCTCTGTTTTGAAAAAAAAAATAACGAAGTACTATTATTACTACAATAAATATTTTGGTGGAAGAAAAAATATTTATAACGGTTATTAACGGTACCTGCCATAGAACCGATTTTTTGGTTTTCAAATTTCTCGTTAACGGCTACACCGATTCAACCAATTTTTTTTTGTAAGAGGTCTCGAGAAAAAAAATAATTTAGATTTAAAAAAAAATATTGAATAATTTTTGAAAATTTAATATCTTGAAAACGGGTTAATGATTTTTTTTTTTAAATTTTGTGTTAAATTGTATTTTATTTAATACTACTTTTGATTTTTTTTTTCACAAATTTATAATTATCAAACAAATCAAATGGCATATTTTTTTTGAACTCTATCTCTTTAAGCTATTAAAATAATAGTAATTTATAGTAATTTTTAGTAATTTTGAGTAATAATTTATATATTAAATTGTTTTTAAAACTTTTTTAATGATATTATAATGATATGGAACCAATACATTTAGACATTGTCTATTTCAAGCTACGTTAAAGTTGTTAGCTACGAAAGCAAGTTTTGTGCGATCAAGTCGTGCTTATTCTTATCCACGTTTAAAACACTCAAGAGAAGAAATGAGAATAAGCAAGTGCTAATTGTTGACGTTTATGAATAGGACGCTTAAGATAAATCACAAATGAACCACAAATCCGTAAAATTTTCCGTCAAATCCGTCAAATATTCCGTAAAAATTTGTTGAAAAAAATTGAATTTGCAAAATAATTTTTCAAAAACTATTCTAGGGGTAATTTTTCAATAGTCAGTTAAATTTCAGCTAGTACTTTTCCTTCGAATAAAACCAAAAATTGTTTATGTTGTGGTTTTATTCCTCTGATAGCTTAATTGATGATAAACAAATCGGTACTTTAATAACTTAAGTTAAAAATAAAATAAAATAAAATAAAATAAAATAAAATAAAATAAAATAAAATAAAATAAAACAAAACAAAACAAAACAAAATAAAATAAAATAAAACAAAATAAAATATTGGATTTCTGGCTCTAAGAAAGGTGTAGCATAATGTTGTAAGTGTTGCTGTTGTTAATAAATAAATTTGTTTATATTTTAAGTAAAAAAATATATTTCTTAGGAAATAATCCCTCTTGGCTTAACGGTAGAAAATACACCCGCTCTTGTATAATTTTGTATTGTTGATGCAACCTTAAAGCTTTAGCTTTAAGTCACATCTTATGTCAATCAGATTGTAGATATATCTTTTTTTTCATCTTATTTTACAATTTTACCTTAAGCTTTCAAACTAATTTGTTTGCAATTCTTTAGGTATAGCTATATATTAGGAAATATTGCGCGAAGACTCAAAAAATAATTATTTTATTGAAAATAATTGGTGATGACTAATATTTTAATATAAGCAAATAAATTAATTTATGTTTAATTATCTACTCTAAATCATAACTTGTCACGTAATTATATTGCTTGGAGCATTCCGCGCCACAAAGCAAAGAGGTCAATTCCATTTTTCTAGAATTCAGATCATGGTCTCATATTTTCACTACTACTATAGATAATTAGCATTTTTGCTACCGCCCTCTTTTTGGAGATTATAAAGGAACACAAATTATAATTTTTTTTTAAATTTGTTCTTACTGAATGCCATTGACATCCGAAATATCAAATCTATAATGAAAACGCCTCGACATTTTATTTACAGCTGAAAATCTCATTTACGATTCGGTTTTGACTTAAATAAAGTAAATACAAACAAAAACCGGAACATACTTCCGCAACACTGACTCTCTATCTGATAAAATGTCCGTCACGCGTAATGAACTTGTCCTCAAACACACCTTATGTCCACATTTATATGTCTCCGATTCTGCAAAGGTTTCGGGTATGCTTATGGACGTTTGCTGCTATGTATGTATGTATGTATATTGGAGTATTGAGGTCAAAAATCTCCTTTACTGATGGAGTATTTATTGTAGATATATACCTACCGCGGAGGATCTAATAATATGACTAAGTTAAATGAATTAAGAGTAATTTTGCAATTACGTTTAGAATCAGAAATTATTCAATAGTTTAACATTCAAAGCACTCTGACACATGCAATCCACACAAAAATAAAATATATGTTTATGTGTTCGAACGAATAAAACTGTTGTAGCGGAACATTGCGATCACGCACATCGTTTTTTGTTTTATTATTTTTTTGTATTGAGATTTCCACTTAAAGCCGACAACTTTATTAGATAATTTGTTTAGTGTTTTTACAAGCATTTATAAAATATCTATGTTAATCTCTTAAGGAAGGTGTTTTTTATGAATATGAGTGTTTTCTTTTCGAGCACTTTTAAAGCTGTCTTTTCACGAACAATCGATTAAAAATATTGACAAAAATTATAATCATTGAATATGAATATTCCTACAAGATGGCACAAAAGCCATCACCCTTTCGGCAGATGCTATCATTTTTGCAAATGATGGCAAATGTCAATTCTACTTTGACATTTCTGAGGTAAACAGATACAAAAAAGCTATTGAGCAACGGCGCATACTGAAATTGCACGAGCCGCAACCACTACCGAAATTCTGAGGGCTAAATTTTCGGGTCGCCTATAATCTCTCGTTTTTGAATATCGACTGTCCAGGAAGATTTAACCGATCCAGATCCAGACTTCTTTTTGTGGGGTTTTTTGAAGTCACGAGTCTGTGTCAACAAGCCTAAAACTCCTTAAGCCTTCAAAAATAATATCCGTCAAGAATGCGAGCACCTATCGCCGGATATTATGGCAAGAGTGAACGAAAATGCCTTAAATCGGTTCCGAATGGTCATCAATTTTGTCAGCGATTTAATAGAATCAAAAAAAGGACATCAGCTAAACATAATCTAAAAGCAAAATCAACATTTTGTTCTATTTAAAAAAATACAGCACTTCCAAATAACATCGGGTGACATGATAACATTTGCGTCAATAGTTCTTAACTCGTTTTGGATACATGTAAGAAATGGAATTTTTGAAATAATCCCTCATAACCAAATCCACATATATCCAAAACCTCTAATTCTTAAAAAAATCAACATATTTAAAATATCCAAGCATAAAATTCCCAATTCCAAAAAGGCACACATTTGCATAACCGAAATCGCCAATTTCTGCGACTCCTTATTTAAATTTTTAGTGTTTTTATTTACTTTTATAATAAAATGCTTTATTTAGATCGGTGACAATACAAAAATTGAAAAAGGACAAATTTGTTCCCAAAAACATCAACAATTTTCTTTAATGAAATAAGACATAATTTGATTGGTTGGGGTTGACCGTAGAATGACTTTGTCGAAAAATACCTACCAACAAAATAATGAAAATAATCATGCCGATTGCAGAATCCGCAAAACTCGATCCGCAGTGCAGTGCTTTACTTTCCCATCTACTCAGGTATCTAGAAAAGGAAAGAGAAGACTGCATTGGGAATCACAGCGGATCGAGTTTTGCGGATTCTGTAATCGGCATGAATAAGAACTGACCTCATCTCTTCCTAGTGGTCAATAAATTATTCTACACGACATAATTCAAAAGAAAAATCAATTTTTTAATACATACATTTATACAATAAGAAAAAAGTGCGTAACGCCCGAGTGTATTTCTTTTATTTTATCTTTTATTTTGAAGAGCATAAAAATACAAGATGTTTGTGCGGCTGCTTAAAACTTGAAAACGGCTGAACCAAATATGATACATCCTTCTTGGGGCTTGTTTGTAATTGTTCCGCGAAGGTTTAGAAAAAAAAATCGAAAAAATCTCAACAGGTGGCGCTGTATGGCAAATTTCGTTTTTCAGCAGGATAACTCGATTTTCACGATTTTGGGTTTGATGGATTTGTATTGACCCAAGGAAATTTCAAGATGTCAAAGTGATATACGTGAAAGTGACAGATGTCAAAGTAACCGATGTCAAAGAGACAGATGTCAAAGTGACATGTCAAAGTGATAGATGTCAAAGTGAATGATATCAAAGTGACAGATGTCAAAGTGATAGATGACAAAGTGACAGATGTCAAAGTGACAGGTGTCAAAATGACAGATGTTAAAGTGACGATGTCAAAGTGACAGATGACAAGGTGACAGATGTCAAAGTGACAGGTGTCAAAATGACAGATGTCAAAGTGATAGATGTCAAAGTGACAGATGTCAAAGTGACAGATGTCAAAGTGATAGAAGTAAAAATGACATGTCAAAATGACAGATGTCAAAGTGACAGATGTCAAAGTGACAGATGTCAAAGTGACAGATGACAAGGTGACAGATGTCAAAGTGACAGGTGTCAAAATGACGGATGTCAAAGTGATAGAAGTCAAAATGACATGTCAAAATGACAGATTGTTCAGTAACGTTGTTCCGAAAAGTTTGGAACAGTTTATAACAGAAAAGTACAAGTTTTTGCTGTTCAATGACAATTTTCTGTTCCAAACTGTTCTGATTTGCTGTTCAGTGAGTCTGTTCCGAACAGTCTGGAACAGAATAGAACAGGATTTTCTGTTCTTACTTTTTAGGTAGAACAACTTAGAACAGGTTTTTGACAACTATCAGACAGCTGCATGTTCTATCTTATCTGACATTTCTGTTCTATACTGTTCTGTTCTATTCTGTTCTGATCTAAAAAAAAAATCACTGAACAATCCTAAAATGACAGATGTCAAAGTGACTGGAAATTTGTCAAAGTGACAGGTGTCAAAGTGACAGATGTCATAGTGACAGATGTCAAAGTGACAGGTGTCAAAGTGACAGATGTCAAAGTGACAGATGTCAAAGTGACAGATGTCAAAATGACAGTTGTCAAAATAACAGATGTCAAAATGACAGATTTCAAAATGACAAATGTCAAAATGAAGCATTACCACCTACGACAAGTGACCAATAGCACTTCAATCCGACAGATGAATTGAACACTTGCGCCAAGGGATATGTGAAGAAATTGCAATCGAATCCTTGATGGATGAAAACGAGGCCACAAACTATATTGCGAAATTTGCGGGATGATTGTGGAACTAATCTTGAATTTCCATGTTTCTCACATGGTCAATAATTGTATGTGGCATGCTCAAGTGTCAGTAAACATCCCGCTTTGTACGTGTACCCGGCCGATAATAGAACGAAAAAAAGTTGTTTACCATAAAGCACTTCAGTAAAAAAGTGGGTTGACACGTCAATCACTGCGGTTTGATTCAAACACGTCGACATTGTTATACCTCACTTATTTCCATTGCATTTTCTCGAATACAGAATTTGAATTGACCGAATAAAGTAAATCAAGCAGAATGCGCCAGGCTCGGAATTATTACTTTTATTAAATTAACAATTTGGGCGGAACGGAGTTCGCTGGGTCAGCTGGTATAGCTATGTATGTCATTTTATGCTTTATAAAGCAACGCAAACAGCGCTATCTGCATGTAGTAAATCCCAGAAGATAGATTAACAAATAACTATTGATTTTAATTAATAGAACAAACAAATGTTTCTAAATTGATCTTTTATATTATTAAGTTTTTAAAACACATGGTCTGTCCTTTTAAAATACCTATATTATGATTTATAAAAACAAATAACTACTATGTACATGAGAACTTAAAAAAAAAAAAAAATATTTATTCGAATTAATGTTTTTCTATGACCTGTTGTATAGGTATAATTAATTGATAAAAGCGGCTTACAAAAATTAAAAATAAATATACCAACTTTTCATAAAAATATTTATTGGTTTAAATGTTAGACCAAAATGTAACAAAGCCGCATATCCAACAGGAGACGCCGAGCATAAATGGCGGTCGGCATGAAGGTGAGGATATTTTTCCGATGGATAGATTCGTACAAAAAATTGAATTAAAGATTTTAATCAAAATTACTATTCCAATGGAAGGCGAGGAGACAAAATTGGTCTTGCAATTTTGTCTGTGTGTCTTCGCGGCTGCAGCCTAATCGACTCGAAGGATTTTATTCAAATTTAACCCGTGTGTGTTTTATCTTATCTGCCCATATCTAACCGTATCTGCTCTACAAATTTTAGCCACTAATCGCCAGTTTCACAGTGTAAGTATAAACTCCAATTTTAGCTTAAATTTAAGTTCGGTTTCAAAGTATTTGTTTATACCTTGAACTTACATATTTCTGTTGTTTAAGTTAAGGCTCTCCCAAAACAACGCGAAAAATTCGACACGGAGGAGAAACATTCGCCGTTGGTGTGGGCACTCTCATTTATCACCATGTAAATAAATTTGGACAGGCGAATGTTTCTTCGCCGCGTATATGTGGACACACTCATTTGTCACCATATAAATTAATTTCGACTGGCGAATGTTTCTCCGCCTCGCCGAATATTTTGCGTTGGTTTGGGAGAGCCTTTAAATGAATGTATTCTGCTGTTTAATCTTCTTTCTGTTCAACGTTCAGAACACTTGATCATAATAATCATTCTCAAATCTAAATTGACAACTTCGATTTAATAATAATAATAGGCCCGTTTTGCTTCGTCAAAAGCTAAGCAAGCGAATCGAAAAAAATTTTTCCTCAGTATTTTGACAGCCAAACAGAGATTTTTGCTGACGAATCCTGTTCAGGCAACTCAGATTGCCGAGGCCCTCCAAAATCTCCCTTTCATGAACACGCCTAATAATGTATTATTATTTTTTTTTAATGTTTTCGAGTGACGAGGAAAATGTTACATTCATTGTGAGAGTGAAAAGAGAATAACAGTTCTGTTGAAGAACAAATCATTTCAACTATTGGGACGTTGTTGATTTGTTTGAATGCCTTCATGCAGTCATATTAAACTTCGCTCAATTGAATTGAGGTTCATTTTAAACTGTGAGAACCAACGATATGGACTTTAAAATTGAACTGATGTTCAGGATCAGTTAAACTTAAGTTTAAACGTGTTTCGATCTGACAACAACAATTGAACTCTTCAGTAAGAATTGTTGTTGCCTTTCTTAGACACATGTTTTTAGTCGATGGCTACCGACGTATTTATAAAATAAGCTGCACTGATGTGCTGCAAATTATATAATTTCCAGGGGAATTTGGTTAAATTCTTGCACCCAGATAGTTGTTGTAATTGCCCGTGGTCTGGCATATTAATAAGAAGAAGATAAACAAAAAAAAAAACAAAAACAATTTTTCTATTGTTATTGTTTATCTTCTTCTTACTAATATGCCAGACCACGGGCAATTACAACAACTATCTGGGTGCAAGAATTTAACCAAATTCCCCTGGAAATTATATAATTTGCAGCACATCAGTGCAGCTTATTTTATAAATACGTCGGTAGCCATCGACTAAAAACATGTGTCTAAGAAAGGCAACAACAATTCTTACTGAAGAGCTCAATTGTTGTTGTCAGAGCGAAACACATCTGCACTATAGGTCGCAAAAACCTTTTAAATTAATATTTCATATTAAAAAGTGCACTTAACAAAAAAACAAAAACAATTTTTCTATTGTTATTGTTTATCTTCTTCTTCTTAAGTTTAAACTTTCACTGTGAAACTGGCCATAAGGAAATTATTATTTTTTTTTCAAAAACGGCTGCTACGATTTTGATACTCTTGTATTCAGTTCAGTTGATAACTATTATATGAAAAATAGTTATTAATTGTGCCTCTGTTCAGTTGCGTAGCGTGGCTTTTTGCCGCCCGGGCAGAACCCATTTTTGCTGCCCTCCCTAATTTTTTTTGTTTGCCAGCGTCATAAATAAGAAATGAATAACAAGATATTGAAAAAAAAAATGTATAATATTTTGGTTGATTCCTTACCGCGGATGCAAGGGTGCTACATGAAGAGGTATAAATAATTATCTAGAACCATTTGAATGCAAGAGTTACCAATAAAAAAATAAATACCTGTTAAATAAATTATAGCTTTTTTTTTCAAAACAGCAGAACTGTTTAACAGTTTGTTGTTGCTGCAAAAACAAGCTAGAACATTATTTACGTCTTTAAATATTTGCCTTCATGGGATGGCCCTATTATATAGTAAATAAACTGCACGACTGGATCGCACAAACTTGCTCTCGTAGTTAACAACTTTAGCGTAGCTAGAAACGAATGTTATTGATTTTACAAAATATTGATGTCGTTTAAAATAACGTGTTAAAAAAAGTTTAAATACAAATACCATTTAAAATAGATAGAGCTCAGAAAAGTATGCCATGTGATTTGATTGGTAAAATATAAATTTATGGAAAAAAACTTTCAAAAATCGTTAGATTTTTTTTATACATATCTAAAGTTTTTTGAACATTTTAAAAAATAAAATTTGGTATATGCAAACTTTTAGTACTTATTAAAACTCAATTTTACACAAAAGTTTTAAAAAATTGAGTAACCGGTTTTCAATATATTGAATTTTCCAACAAAAAATTAAAAATTAAAATGATATTTTTGTTTTTAATTTTTGTATGCAATAAGGCTGAAATCAGTGAAGACATAAAATCGAGATGAGAAATTTAAAAATTGAAAAATAAGGTGAAAGAAGAGCCTCGATACACACAAAAATACCGAAATCAAATTCATGTACCGAAATTTATGAATAAATTGTGGTAAAATCTGAATAGTGTAAGCACATTCTTTAATATTTCTTTCCTCGTGCTTGCAACTTTATTCATCAACATCAGCAACATAACTTTAGTGTTTGCATTCTCATTACTCTTGTATATTATTTGTTTTGTTTTTAACTGTATTCCAATCATTGTCCTTTGCAATCGGTTCTTCCGGTATTCGCAACTGGTTTTATTTGTTTGTTAGAAAAATTAAACTAAATCCAAAAAAAATCCAAGAAAGCGCGGAATAAAAATGTTCAATTAAAATTTAAGAAAAAAAGCACGATATTTCAAATATTTATTTGTATTTATATTCAAATATTCATAATATTAAATAAATTAACAAAGATTTAAAAAAAAAATGTTTTCTTGTGTAGCTAAATCAGCGTTGGGAAAGGTGGTCACCCTAGTATACCGTTAATAACCGTTATTAATAGCATTTTTTTACCAAAATATTTACCATACCGTAAGTAATAATATTATACATTTAATATAATACATTTAGATACCATATTGGTTGCATGGCAGGTACCGTTATTTCTCGAGCTAAACAAAATTTGAATTTCTCTTCTAAGGAATTCCCTTAAAACCATAAGTACAAAGTTTGAAGAAAATCCCTTCAGTGTTAAAGGCCTATAAGCAAATAAAAAGCCTCTGGCACGGCAGGAACATTTTAATACTAAAACTTTGAGAGCGAGAAATTATTAAGTTGCGTATGTGAGAACATTTGGTTTGGCTCATACTTTTATTGATCAATTTTTTAATCTCCAGCTAGATAAATGGGCCACACTGATTCGAGAGACAAAGTCTAGCGAGTTTTTAATCACTTCAGAAAATCAGGTTTGAAATTTTAATTCCTTTTGAATGCTTTTCTTTTGACATAATAACTTAGCAAACTTGTATTTGTATGCACGCTTGTGGTGTTTTTGTTGAGAGACGTTTAACACAATCATTGTTCGATTAGTTACTGTGACTATGAAGCATTTTTACCACTGGGAACATATTTGATTGGGTTCCTTGGGCTCAACAAATTAAATAATTTGAAGAATAATGTAGTAATACAAAATTATGAAAAAGCGAGCAGGTAGGTAAATCTTTTTTTTTTTTTTTGAATTTCATGTCGACCAATTTGCCGCTCCTGGCAAAGTGCCACCAGGGCCTTTGCCCTCCTGCTCCCTCCCCATGCTACGCCACTGCCTCTGTTACACCTTTTTTTGTTGGGTTTTTAATTTTCTTGTAAACGATACAATTTAAATAGTATTGAATATCAACATTTTGAAAAAGTGTATCGTATAATTAAATAAAAAAATTTATTTTATTTTGTTGAAAACTCAATCTTTCGAAAACTTATTCATTAATTTGCTTGAAACTTTGAACAGAGTGGTTTTTTTTAACATTTTAAAGAACATTCGAAAAAATCTTGTTCTTAGAAACAACAATAACGGTCCTTACCATACAAATGTTTAAAAACTGTTTTCGCTCCACCAATTTAAATATTTTTTTTTTCATAAATTCACAGATTCACACACATCACATTTCTTTTAAAGCCAAATCAATAATCTGTTAATTAAGTTCTAATTTCATCGAATTTCGTTTGCTAGAGATATCTCAATTTGAATGAAAGAATGATGATCAGCACATCGATATCTCAGCAAACTAATGATGGTCATGATTTGTAAAAAAGAAAAAAGATCTGCAAAATGTGAGATGGAGAAAATTCGAAAAATTCCACATGAAATTTTTTACCATTTATGACATTGGTCTAGGAAAATAAGACATTTACTTCCAAAAAAATACGACAAAGCTGAATTTTGTTGGAGAGCAACTTTTGTACGCCCTACGGGGGGTTATAACTTAAGAATTAATTGAAGTAGAGAGGTCGTAATTTATGTTTTTTTTTTCAAGATGGCGGCGTTTCCCAACTGGTATACCTACCACTCTTAAAACTTGGTTATTTAATTAAAAATATTTTTCCAAATATAACCCCAAAAAAAGAGTTGCCCATCCAAAAATATCAGAAATATCCTCCCATTTTACATTTTTTTAACTTAATGTACTGCGCCCAAATGTTTTCGACCATTTTTCTTAACATCTATCAATTGTACGAAAAAGAGTATAATGATCTTTTTGGTGTAGAATAACATGAGCTATAATGTGTGGATATCTTTAACATTTTTCAAAAGAACCTAGTAGTTTTCTAGTTATTTGGAAAAATATAAATAATTTAATTTTACCCCCTTTACCACCCCCTTCCCCCTCCAATACTTTTAGCTCAACTCCAAATTTAAGGTTCGTTTTAGGAAAAGTTAAAGACGTACAAATGAAGCTCTCCACCAGAATTCAGCTTTTGCCGAATTTTTTGCAAGTAAGGATATTTTCCTGGACTACAATTCGACTGGACAAATAATATTTTATTGAACGTGGGAATTTTGTAGACACATTTATTCGATCTTAATAAATGTACCTTTGAAACTTTGTAGTGTGGTTTTTTTTTTTTGTTGATAAACATATTTAGCTGGATTTTGATGTGATACGTTACTTAACTTAGGGTACAAGTATACAATTTAGTAAGGGCAGACAAAAATTGAGCGTTTTTCCGTTCACGTTTTACTCATAAGTTATCCTAATTGTGTCTTCTGATGGTCCAAACAGTTTACACGTGAACTTTCACATTTTGTATTCGTTTGAATTAAGTTAACTTTCAGTTGCAGATAAAATTTAAAACAAAATAAATAAGAACACTCACAGTTATTAAATCTTTTTCTTGATTTTAACTCGTAAATCCAAATTTTCGTTCTTCCACTGAGATCACTGTTTTTGGGTTAACTTCAAAATTTATTTAAAATATAATTTTAATTTTGAGAATTTTACAATATTCTGTATTTTTTTTTATTTTTTATTTTGTTCCACAATCTTTCACTGAAATACAAAATTTTGTATCACACGTCTTTAAATCCATCAAGCTTAAAATTAATACAGTGCAATATCCTTGAATTGCGTATAGAGGTACCGTCGAACTGAGGACTTATTCCGATAATCCAACCGATTTATCCAATATTTCGCGGCGTACTAACTTGTTGATTAAATTCCAACATGGAAATCTAATTTAAACCATAGTGACTATTGAAAAAAATAAAAAAAATAAAATAAAATAGCTACCACCATCATAAAGAAGTCCACGCATTCTGAATTAATTATTTAAAGTGTCCAACAAAAGAGTTTGCAGGCACAAAAAAAAAATCAAAATCAAATTAATCTACAAATACTAAAATAGTTTTCGAACAAAAAAATCGAAACATTAACTGACCATAAAGTGGGGAGTCCAAGCTAAGTAACAAAAAAAAAACTCCACCACCCGCACACCCACCCATTTAAACTTTTTCATTCAGCGAACCGATCCGATATTAGACACAAAAAAAGGGTTCAATCCCCAGCACTATCACACAGGTGTAATAATGGCGTTACGCCTACTTTGGTCACATATTTTCGATAACCCATACCATGACAACCTTTTGTTATGGTTTTTTCCCTTGATGCCATCAAGGCCTCTCTGCCTGGTGATCTCTATCCATTCTCTCAACACTGACGGATTTGAATCGAATATAGAATACGCTGCCGAGTGCGACACTAAAAGACTGGACGGTGGCAGTTTCACGAATCGGTGAACTTCGTCAATTGCTTGCGTGCAACCCAACTGATTTCCATCCGACAACCAAAACTCCAATGAGACACATTATGGATTTTTCACATACTCATGTAAAGAATCCATAAGCACCATCATGATCCTACATACCTTTAGCCTCTCCCCTTGTTGATATACGTTGACCAAACGAAGATACAATGTTTAGACATAAAACCGCATCAGAATCTAATATGCTGGCTAACGAGAAACTTTATATCCAAATGTGTCAGCCATGTTAATCTGACCGGAACTCTTTTGTTCCGACATCCGGAAATCACAACTAAGTTGCACACGTAACAATAGAAAATTCTCGGTGTGTTAAGCTTTTCAACCCGCAGAAGAAGGGTGGTGGTGGTGGTGGACTCTTATACAGACTTGGATCACTCTTGTAGCGATCATTGATGGACGGGGTTACGTCTAGGTGTGCCGAAGCTATAGACTAAAGATCCAATATAGTATAGACTCTATATCGTTGCGATGGTGATTTGTATTTTATTCTTTTTTGATGGAAAGATCAGTGATGCTTGCAAGTTTGCAATTTCATGAACTTTGAAATTGACGACTACGTCGAACGAATAGTCATAAAGGCGAGTGAAGGCTTTTGGTATTTTACAACCATATCAAACAACCTTCTTAAATTAATTTCAACCTGAGGTCTAACAAATGAAATCATGGCTAATGGATATATGAATTTCGTAAGGGACCTTGATAATGAGAGACAATATTTTACACCTGCAATTGCAATAGATGAAGTATATACATTTTAAGCTCAAATAAATAAGATAATCTAGTTTTGGAAGGAAACGAAATGAGTGATAATTGTTTATTTGAATTTCTTGAAAATATTAAAACAAAATATGCACGAGACTGGATCGCACGAACTTGCTCTCGTAGCTAACCACTAGAATGTAGCTAGACATTGGGGGTGTAGTGTAGATATAGTAACGGTTTGATGATATTTTTTACGTCGTTATTAAGAAAGTAATAATTACATGTTAAAATAGCAGGTTTTTAATTCTTTTGATTTAATACAAATAGACCGAGAGATGGCAGAAGATTTTGGTCGTGAAAGGAAACCAAAAGATTTTAATAGTTTACGTTCGTCTGCCAGCATGTAGTGTCCCCGTTACCACGTAAAAGTGCATCAAAGGTACAACTTTTCTGAAAATTTAAATCGGATGGGAAACCATTTCAAAAGTAATACAACTTGACGCCATCAACTCCCTGATTACAAAAATGGTTTCGACACACGTCTAGGTGGTCCCATAACCCAGACAGACGTCCCTGAAAAATGTAATTTGAATGGTTTGGTGTGTTCAAAAAGTGTTTACTTCAAAATTTCTTTTTCAGCTAGTCAAAACTTTTTAATTAGGTAGGTACCATTTAAATTGAAAGTAAAAACAATAATAATATTTGAAGCCGAGTTATATCGTGGTTTTCAATAGTTTGGCGTAACTCAAAACGTCTGTCAATTAAATTTTCCGACTCAGGCAGTCATGCCCTATAAATTGAGATGCATTTTAAGGGATTTGTATTGATAATGTAATTGATAAACTAGTAATAACATCCGCGACTTTTATCGCGCTTTTCAGCAGTTTGGCGTACTCAAACGCCTGTAACTTATAAAATCACTTTCTTGAGTCAAAACCTTTTAATTGGTAAACATTTGAAGAAGCTACTACTGATATACAATTAAAAAAAAAATAATAACATCCGCGAATTATATCGCGGCTGTCAGTTGTTTGGGGCCACTCAAACGTCTGTCACTTACATTTTATTTTTTTTTTGGGTCAAGGCCTTTTGATTGGGATACATTTCAAGTGGTTTCCCTCAAAATCCTATTACTAAAAAAATAAAATAAAAAATCCCCGATTTATTTCGCGCCTTTCCAGCTGTGGGATGACACTAAAAACTATTTTTTTGTATACATTAAGACTCTAGTAGTCAAGACCTTCCGTTTGCGATACATTTTGGTGGCAAACATCAATTATCTACAAATTTCAATAAAAAATCCGCGACTTTAATCGCGCCTGTCGGGGGTTTTGGGGCCACTTAGATGTCGGTCATGTACATATTCGCCCTCAGGGGGTCAAGATCTTTCGTCTGTGATAAATATCAAGTGGCTTCCTTTTTGTCAAAAAACGCAAAGAAAAAAGGGGCCACGTCTGTCACGTACATATAGAAACTCAAGGAGTCCATGGCTGAAAGTTGTGACCCACTTCAGGTGGTTTACCAAAAGCCTAAAAACGCAAGAAAATCGCGTTTTCGGGGACGTCTGTCTGGGTTTTGGGGCGACGTCTGTCGAAACCATTTTTGTAATCAGGGAGTTGATGGCGTGAAGTTGTATTACATTTGAAATGGTTTCCCACCCGATTTCAATTTTCAGAAAAGTTGTACTTTTGATGCACTTTTACGTCGTAAGACCCCTTTCATACAAGGAAACTGAGTTGCCGGCAACTGGAAGTTTGTAGGTGAGAAGGGCGTAAAAAAAAAAAAAAAAAAAAATCGGGTGGCACAACGGCTCATGAAGAACCAGGGCCTAGTGACTAACAACTCGCAACCATTTCTGTGTGCGCCTTTCGACAGGAATGGAAGGGACCTACAATTTTATGCCGAATCCGAACGGCTAGACGAGAAGCACTTATTCGTGACAAGTGATACTCTTGGAGGATTTGTCAATTCCTCGCAAGAGGCAGTAGCCCTGAAAAAAAACTTTTTTAGTTTTTAGGTGGACGAGGCTGGGAAGCGATCCCAGACCTCCAGCGTGACAGTCGAACGTACTAACCATTACGCTACGGGCTACTACGTAAGGGCGTAAAAGGAAGACAAAAAATTTTCCGTCGCACCCTTCTCGCCTTCAAACTAGCTAGTTTCTGGCAACTCAGTTTCCTTGTGTGAAAGCGATCTAACGGGGCCACTACATGCTGGCAGACGAACGTATTCACTATCACCTTCACCAGGACTACCTTTACTATTAAAATCTTTTGGTTTCCTTTCACGACCAAAATCTGCTGCTAGCTCTTAGACTAAAAATATATACTACGTATATCGCAAGTAAAAAGTACGCATACGCCCGAATGTACGATTGTTGGTCCATGCCAATTTTCGATGACGCGTTCGAGCATATTCGTCGGTATCTCGCAAATAACACGGGTAATGTTGGCCTCCAATGCTTCAATCGTAGCTGGCTTATCCATAAACACCTTAGGCTTAACGTAGCCCCAAAGGGAAAAGTGTAACGGTGTGGTATCGCATGATCTTGCTGGCCAATTCATTGGTCCGAAGCGTGAACCTAGTTGTTCACCGAAACCGTCTCTCAATATGTCCATTTTTTCACGGGCTGTGTCGAAAATAGTGCCATCTTGTTGGAACTAAATGTTTTCGAGATCTTGGGCTTCAATTTCAGGAAAAAAATAGTCCGTTATCATGGTGCGATAACGACAGCCAATTACAGTAACGTTGGTTGAAGCTAGCCTCATTTTTGAAGAAATACGGACCGATGATTTCACTGGCCCACAAACCACATCACACGGTTGTTATGAGTGGATATAACTGCAGCTCTTGAACCTCTTCCGGTTATTCTTCGGCCCATACACGACAAATTTGATTACTGACATATCCATTGAGCCAGAAATGGGCCTAATCACTGAGCAAGTCTCTCGAGAGCCCATTCTTGAACTTTTTGCAAAGCTTGTTCGGGTGTAAGTATATTCATGAAGAAATGTCAATGGAATACCGAATAAAAAAAACACATCGCAACTTGGCACGACTCACGAGCCATCTGTCAAAAAAACCCCTTTTGAAAAAAAATACTTCTTGCTTGATCATCGTTTATTAAAAATTAATGTTAACAATTGTGATAAGTAGGTATAGAATAAAAACGTGACTTTTAAATTTGTGTAGATATCATGACCATCTCCAAGCTGTGAAGTGTGTGTTAAATGTTTGTCCCATTTCTTAATCACTAATTGTTCTCAGCAGAGTAAAAAACGAATAAGATGAACTAAGTATCTAAAATATTTATAACGTTATAAAATTCTACACAAGCATACATTTATTGTTTTAAATACAAACTTTTGAAAATGCCTCAAAATCAAATCCGTATAATGGTTGAGCTCGAAAGGACAATGGTTTTTGGGCTCTTAAAATAAGAAACATCAAATCTCGCCTAAAAGAGGGTGATTGTGTGATCCATTCACATTCAAATGCTGCTGCGGCAACCTCTAACGACTGTTCGAATTTAAAAAAAAAAAATATGTCATTTAACTCTTAAAAATACTTTAATGTATATTAACTTTATACTCACATTGAAACGCACTTGATTTCCCACCCAGCACCAGTAAAAAAGCTGCATAAACGATGAAAACATAAATATTTGAAACTTCAAAGCCACCAATGGTTGATCTTTGGCAAGTTGAGCCTCAAAAGCTGTCAAACATATAAGAAATGTACTTGCGCCAACTTGAGCAACAAAGTTGTAGTAGTAGTACTTATTGACATAATCGATGAGTCTATATGTATAAAAAAAGGGTAAACATCACCATAAAGGAGATTTAAACGAGATTGATGAGGTGATAATTCTCTCTCCCCTGAAAAGATGAACAAATGATTCTAGATTTGATTTCAAATCGATGCCAGAAGCATTCACACGTATTGAATTATTTTTGCGGATTACCAATCGACAACGACATTTTTTATATGCAAAGGGCACCGATTCTGTCAGTGCCAGCTAAATGCTAAAAGTTCTTGCCTTGCACATGAGACACGAATTACGAATGGTCGTGCATTTTGACATTTCATTCACATGTCATATGAGTGGTCGCTGATAGCTGCGAATGTTATTACAATACAACATAGTCTCTCCCAAAACAACGCGAAACATTCGCTGACGCGTCAGTTTTTGTTGTTATTTCGCATTGATTATCTGTCATTTTTGTCATCATTGTGAATGATTCGCCCTGCAGAGCAAATGTTTCGCGATGGTTTGGGAGATCCTTAAATAATCTAAGATAAATAGAGGGTAAACTCGAACGAATTTTATGTTCGCCGGTTTGTGGATTGCGTTCTGTTGTTGTGGATTACGTTAGCTTGTGACAGTTTGCAAAAGACAAGTTGTTGGACGCTAAAAAAATATTAAAATACAAAAAATTGTAGTTTAAACTAATTGTACGCAGTGTTTTTTTTTTATTTAACTTTGAAGTTGATCTCATTAAATAAATTCTTCGAAAAATTAAAACAATAAACCTTTAACATCTACTCTAGAAATAGCTTGAAAAAATGTATTCGCATTCACTGGTCGTGGCTCATGTGCAAGACACTTTTACTTAATATCGTCCAACCTGATAATCCTCTGATGATCAGCAATTATTTCTCCCAAATCTTCACGGCTCATTTTCCTCCCGCCAAATTCTCTAATTTTCTCACAAATAATCTCTAAATTAACAGCAGTTTGATTAATTATCATACAGCCAACATTATCAATATAAACTATTAATTTGATGCAAATCAAAGTGCAAAAACATTGAAATCCATAGACCAACTGAAACCTCCTATGGTTTTCTATTGAAAAAGGGTGCTTTGCACGAAATGGCAAAGTTTTCGCTTCTCCCGAAAATATTGGCTGAAAAGTTAAAGCAAGAAATAGAAAATTTCCAAGCACAACGAAAGTGTTAAAGACGATAACATCATGCATGTAACTTTTCCTTTGGATCTTTCGAATGACTTCAGATCCAGTTGAGAATTTTGTGAGTAGGCTTTGAAATTCTTGGACAATGCATTTGATATTTTGTTTGTAGATTCGGTATAAGATAATTTTTAGCAGAATCAAATAGAGCTGGAAGAAAAGACATATGTATGATAGATTTTCTTTTTATTTAAATGTATGAATGTAAATCACTCCAACTAGAACGCAGAGGTCATCACCGAACATTATGATATCTGATGAGGCTTCATAAAGATCAGCAGTTATAGTGAGAATGAAAAAAATCAGCATGAACATCAGAATATTATTGCAAATGGTATAGGCGAATGATTCCTCGGACAGCTTTGAAGGCCAGAATCCTATAGCTCTGGAAGAAATAACAAAAACACAAGGGAGAATTTTAAAATGGTATGTATTTTGTCACTAACGTCACAATTGTGTCACATTGAAGTTAATTTGTAATGTTCAATTTATGATTAAATATATAAAAGAAACTAAAAATTATTTTTCATTTTTGTGACTATTATTTGTAACCAAATTTGTTACTCAGTTGGGAAGTGGATATTAGAGAGTTGTTTTGTGTGACTATAAAGTTACATCCAAGTATGTACTTGTACATACTACATACGCTACTATTGCTTTGGTAATGGATGTTAACACTGAAGTGGAATTAATAAAATTTTTAATTGATTAATTTACAAGACATGTGCCACAATTTGTCAGTGATTTATAATATTGTGTGCTTGTGCACCGTTATCCAATTAAAATATGTATTTTAAATCGATCTCGTACCACTCAAAAAATCAAGGCTAACTTCAATTCTTCTTGTCCGATTTTCAAGGCTAAGATCTCTAAAAAAAGCTAAAAATTTACGCTAATTGGAAGGGACAATAAATTTAATATAAAAGTACAAGGACGTTTGATTTTAGCTACAGTAAGCCCAAAACTTTTCTTAATAAAGAAAAAAAGTTGCAAGATTAATAGTGGAATTCTCTTCTATTTTGAAAAAACCAACTGACATTGCGTCACTAATAAATCTGTCACCATCACCATCAATTCCTATAACCCCGATCGGGGCATAGGGCACCAACAAATCTTTGCCATCCTTCACGGTCTGCAGCTATATATTTTAACTGTGGTCACGTCTTTCTCTGGGTATTTGCTTCTGCTAAAACTGTTGATTTCCATGTTGTTCTTGCTCTTCCCACCCGCCGCCGTGCACCCTGAGGATTCCATTCAAAGGACTGCTTCGCAATATTGCCATTTCCATTTCTTATTTCGACAACCAGCCGATCTTGGCTGTGGATCCTGTGCCACAATTCCCGGTCCGAAATAATTTGTGGCCAGCGAACCTTCAGGATGTGACATAGATAGCGATTTACCAAATCCTGCAGTTTCCTCCAGATGGTAGCCGAGACTTTCCAGGTTTCGCAAGCATAAATGAGCACGGATTTGACGTTGGATTCGAAGAACCTCAACTTAGTGCGTAAGGAGATTTTACTAGACTTCCAAATTTGAGACAGGGCACCGAAGGCAGCATTAACGTCCAGATCTGTACCACCGTTTGCTGATACTGTACTTCCAAGGTAATTAAACTGTTCGACCTCTTCAACTGGCATGGTGGCCCCTGCCGAATTATACGCTGATGTGTGGATCGGCCTGTGAGCATTATTTTTGTCTTTTTGCTATTTATTCTTAGACCAATAGACTCTCCTTTCACTTGCAGTGTTTGACATATCGCGTTCAGCCCACTGGTGTTATTTGCCATGAGATATATATCATCAGCATAGTCTAAATGACTAAGCCTTTCAAACGGTCTCCATTGAATGTCCTGGCACTCTGCTGTACCCACACTGGCCGTTAACACGTCATCTATCGCGAGCAGGAAAAGAATTGACGATTGAACATCCCCTTGTCTCACACCCTGCCGCACTTCAAAAGAGTCGGATAGCTGACCATTGTGCAACACAGAACACTTGCGTTGTTGTAGGACTCTCTTATAATTGCAACAAGTTTTGGAGGAATTCCTCTACCTAGAAATGATCTTTATATACAATCGCGGTCAACTCGATCAAAGGCCTTCTCAAAATCAACGAACATGAGATAAAGCGGTGATTTGAAATTCCGCAGACTGCTCGAGGAAAATACGCAGGGTGTTGATATGGTCGACACACAATCGACTGCTCTGGGAGCCAGCTTGATGCCTCTTGTGTGAATACTCAATTCTAGCCTTTATCCGACAAAACGGAAATACCACGCCAATTGTTGCAATTTTTAAAGTCACCTTTCTTTGGCAGCTTAACAATCACTCCATCCTTCCAGTCCCTGGGATAGGTTTCATTTTACCAAAGAGTTTGTTTTAACGGCTGTAGAATACTAGCCGTTGTGACGGGATCGGCCTTCAGGAATTCAGCTGGTACTCCATCAAGTCCCGCTACTTTGTTGTTTTTGAGGAGATGTATCGAAGATTGGATTTCCGCTACTGAATGAGGTACGATGTCAATACCCTACAGGACGTGCGCTTCTCGTTTAGCTTGGGCACTTAAGCACTCTGCGCCTGCCCAGCAGAATCTTCATTCAGCAGGGCACAGAAATTATCCTTCCATCTGCGTAGCTGATCCCCAATTGATACCAAAAGTGTCCCATCACCATCCATTACAGGATGACTGGTGTTGCTTTTTTTCCCGACAACTTCCTTGGGTATTTGGTACAACTGCGCGTTTTTCGCATTACTTGCGAGGCCGTCCAACCTCACCCCCTATCACGTCTCACACAACGATAGACCAATTTATTTGCTATCCGATAATCGCTTCTCAACTCTGCCTTATACTACGTTTCCACCAGACACTAAACCGAGATTTAGCAAGAATACAAACTCATTCAAATCTACTTGGAATCATTAGTTTGTCAAATCAAACAAACTTTTTTTTCGGAGAATAATTGTGGAACCGACCCATTTAAACGCCATTTTCGTTTATTGACAGATGGAAATGTAAACAAAAACTATCTATCTCACTTTCACTGCAATCAAAAAAATGATACACCATTTGAATGTTTTGCCATAATCCTCTTTTTGATGTTTTTGTGCAGTGGAAACACTAAACAAATCTCATTACCTGAATCTCGGTTTAGTGGTTGGTGGAAACGTAGTATAACGTTGAACATCTGCCTAGGCATTTATTTGCAATTTTAATGATTTACGACGATCAATTTTATCCTAGGTGTCTTGAGATATCCAAGAGTCACTAGCTATCGTCCGCCTAGGCACAGTTGCGGCTCCAGCCTCCATAAAGACACTTTTTATTTCATCCCACATCTCGTCAATTCCTGAATGTTGAGTTTCATTTAATGACGAAGCTCTGTCATTAAGGTTGGTTTTTGGATTCCTTGCTGCATCCTTTGATTGTCGTTGTACAGCTGTGGTTCGTAGCTTGAGACTCAAGAGAACCAAATGGTGGTCATTTCCCACATCGGCTTTCTAATCCTTTTGACATCACACATTAGCTTCCTCCATCACTGCTAAATCATGATATGGGCAATTTGGTTTTCAGTTTGACCATCCGGATGTAACCCTGTCACTTTGTTGAACGTCTTATGTTTAAATACAGTCCCACCGAGTACAAGACGATTTGCGTTACAAGGGTAACGCCATTTTCATTCCGTGACCCAATGCCATTTTTTCCCCATCACGCGTTCCAGGCCGAAATTGTCTGTTCCGACTTGGGCATTGAGGTCTCCCAAGACGATTATGATATCAGCCACTCAGGAACACTTCTGTAAGCCGATCCAAGATAATAATAAATCTGTGACCTACAAAATTCCCAACGGACTTTTGAAATTTAAATAAATTGGAAATGTCAAGCTACATATATTTGTATTTAAATTTTTGAGGAGGGGTAGAAAATTGTATTGTACGGAACTAATAAAGTGGGGTGTGAACCTGATTTTCATCATTCCATAGGCAAAACTTGATGGAATTTCTCAGAATTTAATGAACTGTATTCGCGTTCGTCGCTGTCGTTTTACATTGGCCCTATTTTTGAAATCGATAATGAATGTTAAGACATTTGAATTTTTAACGTGTGAATTTACGATAGGTTTTTTCTGGCGGATTGGTGTATCGATATCGATATTGGTATATCGATGGTATTTTGTTGTTTTAATTAAAATATAAACAAAAATGTGAGTTTTACTATATTTTTTTTTATAAAAACCAAAGTTAAGAAATAAACAATAAACTAAGCAACAGTTTTCCATGGTCATTGAATTTGCAGGGGAAAATGAATAGGGATAGCCAAAGGAGCACTCAATGCGCCCCCACACATCGCAATTTTGGGAAAATATCGCTGCAGTTTTAAATGATCACGGTTCACAAATGGTTCACAAAATGCATGAAATGTTTTTTGTAAAATGAAAGAAAGCCCGAAGAACTTAAGTGAATGAATTGATCAACAAAATAAACAAAAAAAGACTAGCGGTGAGGCTCGCGTACACATTACCCGTTATCGGCCGAATTATGCTCGGCCGTCTCGTCGGCCGAACTTGGCCGTTTGAATCAAACGTATGTAAAAGGAAGAGAGCGCGTACACCACTATAACCGACATCGTCCGATGTCGGCCGTTAATAACCGATCAACCGACAAATCCGAACTTGTTTGGATTTTACGTCAGTTTGTCAGTTATTTCTTGCCAGAATAAAATGAAATTAAATTAAAATAAGATAAAATTACCTAATAGTGAACAGCTAATTTATTGTGTAGAGCCACGTTTACTTTTTACGTTTCACACTTCGACTGGCATCCTTTAAAATCGGCACTGTTAAAAACATGCATCGGGCAAGAACGGGAGTAGTGTATGCAGATGCATACTAACGTCCGAGACATTCGTCCGTATAGCTCCGGCCCGAAATCGGCCGGTTAATCGGTTTCAGTGTACGCGAACCGTAGGAAGTTCAAGCGGTGAAGAAGAACTTTGCAAAAATGTTCTTTTAATTCACAGATTCTAGGCTTTTTATATTTCCTTAACTAAGCGTTTTAGACACAGAATTAAAATGCACTATTTCCAATTTAATTTTTCATTTATGTACTATATTTAATTTCAAAGCCAAAAACAACAAAACAAGTCAAAATCTCACAATCCATGGCTGCAATAAAAAAAATATTTCCGGGAAACCAGCTGTAAATTATCTGGAAATCTGGGAAGTTTAAAGGTTAGACCGCACACAACTGCAGCGGAACTACACTTCATGACGCGGCAAAACATAATTTGTATGAAATTGTATGAGCTATATCGCACTAAGCGGCAACTTCATAAAATTTCATACAAATTGTTGTGAATCGCAGTTCCGCTGCAGTGCAGTTCCACCTAGTGCGGTCTAACCTTAATTTAAGACTCACTTGGAATTCTATAATTTATCACTACGAAGCGAGCCGAAAAAGAGATATCGAATTGAAAACGATTCGCTTCGTATTCCCTAATCCGGCCACAGTATCTGATTACGCAAATCAAAATACAAAAAAAAAATATATGCAGTTGTTAATCATCTGCAGTTGTGTTGATCAACACTGTTGAGTTGGGTTACGTTCGGGTCAACAAACATTGATCTACACGTTCAGATCAACTTATCATTGTTGATCAACACTGTTGATATACACAAATCAACACAATGTGGACGATGCTTTATGAAGACACATCTAACAGAAGAGATCCCGCGAGCAGCAGTGCTGTGGTTTCACAAATTCCGAGAGTAGCACTTTTCATACAATTTAGGAAGCATTTTGGGAAGTAGCACGGAACATTCGCTCTGCAGGGCGAATCATTCATAATGATAACAAAAATGAGAAATAAGAAATGCTGAATAACAACAAAAACTTCCGTCGGCGAATGTTCCGTGTCGATAAAATAAAAATAAATATGACCACAAATGAAAATATGACATTTTGAAGTTTAACACAGATGTGAAATTTTTAAAAGGAGCATGGATGTGACAAATCAGGATTAAAAAATATTTTCAAACTGCAAAATACGTTTTTCATTAAATTGTTGCACAGTCGTCCTTTCCACAGTAAAGGAGCCAATTGCCATTCCAACAGCACTGGCGAGCATCAGATCAACAATCATTCCAAAATTAAGTAAATTCTCATTTCTGTCTCAGCTCTAGACTATGTGTTGTAGATTGTTGTCCCTTGTGAACGACGCTAAATTTTGTTCAATATTGCACATTGCACAACTTGGGCCAGATAACAGGACAACTTCTTTTTTATAAAAGCCAAAATTCTATAATTCCTAAAAATAAATAGCTCTTGTTCCAAATCAAACCTTAAAATCACAAGACTAAAATCCATTGAAGTATCAGTCGGCTGTTCTCCTTTAAATAAAACTCGATTCCATAATTTATATCTGTTCAAAATCAACCTCAGGGTTTTCTTTTTCTCCATTGTAAAAAAAAATATCAACCCACTTAAAACAACGAAATTGAATTGAGACCTCAAAGAACTAATTGAACCACACCGACGAGCAATGCAATCCTTTTATTGCAGGAAAACCAGAAGCAAATGATTGTATAAAGTTTCATGATGATTGTTTGGGTTCTTTATTAATTCATTCACTTCTTTAATAACATTTAACTTCGCGCGGTATCTTCCAATAAGACTAGAACCTCGAATCAATTGGTTTGACCCTGTGGGCAGAAAATGCATAGCATTTGTATTCCAGGTGCAAGGAGTACCTATGAATATAAGCTGCTGCAAGGTAGCAGCAACCAGCAATCATTCTCGGCGACTCTATAATTTTCGCAAACTGCACCCCAATCGGGATTAATAATTTACAAACTACGAGTAGTTTTTTTTTTTTTGTTGATTTGATGGGGAATGGGTACGGGAACGGGAACGGGAAAAGCAACTCCTGGAATCTCGTTTGTCTAGTCAGGGGCAGGAATTCGATGATACTAATAAACGATGTTTATGAGTGTTTTGTTGCGCAACTAGTAGTTTCCACCTGCTCCAGCCAATTTTTTCTCGCGCTTCTCTTCATAGCATAGAGGTACAAAGTAGTTGTAATTCTCATCCAATTGTTTGGCCACAAATGATTTATGACAACGGAAAACAGGAACTAAAGTAATTTCCATAGCCTAAAAGGCGGATTCATAATCAGTAATAGTAATGGAAACAGTTTTTCAATAATAAAAGGGGGGTACATATAATATGAAATTTTGCTGATGGAGTTTTATGGAGGTGATTTATAATTTGATATTGGATTCTTTATAGTGTAGTAATTCAGTCGGATCCTTAGCACATCAACAGTAATTGAGAATTCAATTTAAATTGATTCATGTTCAATATTGATTGCCTGTGTTGTATATTTTATAGCAATTAAACGAAATATGAAATGATTTAGATTTGTTAGTTTTTTTTTTTTTGTTTCTAATACTATCAGCATATTCATTGACTTTGAAGCGGAACAATATTTATATCAGCAGGAAGGAAATGAAAAAGTGAAAAATTTAAATTATCACACAAAGAGAATAAGCAACCAAAAACAAAATAAATATGTTTTATGATCACTTACAATTTTATAAATTCGGAGAAATCATCCAGAAATTGCATAATAACAATGACTACATTTTTTTTGTGCCCACTGAGCGTATCCAATTTTTATAAATTTAATATTCTTACACTTAAAACAGATTGTCATTTTTGTGTGAACATAAATGACGTAGAATTACTTAAATCATTCAATTTTAGTAACTGACAAGTTTTCCTCGTTTAGAATTTCCCTACTGAATACTTACAATGGCCTTGCCCAAACTAGACAGAAACTTGCCATTTTTCCATCCGGGTACAATGTATTTATTATTTGGACGAAAAATGTGTTTGTACTAGGAAATACGTAGAGTAGTTTTGATTAAGTTTATGGGTTATGAATCCGATTATCTACAGTTTGACATCAAATTTCTGTTATAAAAAACATGAATTGAATTTCAAAAATTGTAATTGAATTTTAAATTATTATTTTAACTTCTAATAAATGTTTTATCTTTAACGATAAAACACTGAAAGGTGAAAGGTAGCGGGAAGCGCTCGATAATTTTGCTCATTTATCAGTCAGTCAGTTACGGTTTTTTGCAATTTTTGTAGTCTCTGGAACGAATTTTCGTTGAATCAATTAAATATTTTAATTAGACAACGTAAAAGCCTATTAACGAAATTTTTCGTTGACTCAACGAATTTATTTCATTAATTATCGATATTTTAAATTGAGTAAATTTATTCATTTGACGATATTTTCGTCCAGTCAATGAATTTCTTTCGTTGATTAACGTAAAATGTTTTCGTTAAAAAATAAATCGGGTGGCACAACGGCTCATGAAGAACCAGGGCCTAGTGACTAACATCTCGCAACCATTCCTGTGTGCGCCTTTCGACAGGAATGGAAGGGACCTACAATTTTATGCCGAATCCGAAGGGCTAGACGAGAAGCACTTATTCGTGACACTCTTGGAGGTAGCCCTGAAAAAAAACTGTTTTAGTTGGTTAATGAATTATTCGTTAATTCAACGAATTTATTCGTGGTGATATTAGTAGGTATAGCTTTTTTTGCATTTTATATTAGTTCATACATTATTCTTTTTAAAGAACCTGCTAGTGAAGAAATAAAAAAAAAAAAATAGGTGTGCTACTACTGATTCCCAGTAAGACATTATGAATCATAAACCATAAAACTTGTACGGCGCCTTGCCAACAGACATTTTTCATTTGTTTTTGTTCATTTGTATATGTATGTAGATTCTTCGACAAGAATTAAGTGTGAAATATAACAAAACAGATACAAATTCTGTTTTCATTAAAATATGATTTTTTTTACGGTTTAGTTGTTTTACATTATTGAACGTAATTTTTCGTTGAGCCATCGTAAAATAACAACATATTATCGCCAATGTTTTTCCTTGTATTATGAAAGCTTTCAAAAAAATAAACTAGTGGCTTTAGAGTTAAGGTAAAAAGTGTATGAAAGCACTTTCATTTTGACAATGAAGCCATCATCCACCAGCATATTTTTAAAAATAAGTGTTTGATTGGGCCAACGAATTATGCGTGGAGTCAACGAAAACTCAGCCAACGTAAAGAATTTCATAACTTTACGAAAAATATTATTTGCAATGTAAAGTTAGATGGGGGGGGGTCGAAAATCACCTAAGCTTTGATCCTGTAAAAAGGGTGTAGTGTCAGAACTTGGGTGGGCACTAGTGTGTCCTTTGATATCGTTAACGATATACAAATAGTATCGAACCATAAATATACAAAACATAATGGGGCATATTCATAGTCGCACATAGACCCAGGCTTAACTAAACTACTGTTTAAGACAATTTTGGCTGAATGAATACAGACCGATTTTAATTACAAATTGTTGGTTTTATATTTTTATAAGATAATTAATTTGGTATACTTCACAAATAGCTTCAAATAATACTTATCCAGATCAACCACCTCTATGCAATATAAGAGTGGAGCTGATTTTGGAATTGTAATTACTATATTCCCTTAAAAGGGAGGGGGCAATCAAAATTCAAAAATTACTGAAACAAGCCCCACCCTTATAGAATCATTGGTTTGAAAAACTTAAAGGTAATTTCCTCGTTTACTTTTGTATTTCGACTTAAAATGGTTTTTATAATTTTTGGTCTCGTTTTTCCAATTGGCTCTTTTTTTGCCAAGCTGCAAGCAATTCTTGATTTTATTAACGGATAAAGGTTAACGGTTTTCTCGCAATTTACTATCTCACCCAAAAACTCATTTTTCCTTCTTTTTTATGAAAGTGTTCATTTGCAGTTTGGTAAAATTAGATCCAGTTAAAAAAAATTGAGAACAAAATAAAAAAAACAGTCGAAATGAAAGCAAAAACGTGTGATTAGCCTCAAAGTTTTTCAAAATAAAATGACCTCAGGAACCCATGGTTCTATGAGGGTGGGTATTGCTTAGGAAATATTTGAATAAAGAATAGTATTACAACATTTCCAAAATAAGCCCCATCAAAATATTATCTACATATATGGTGATTCGGAAAAGATTTAACAAAATCACTTCAAACAAGTTCTAAGTTAAAAGAAAATTATAGCTTCAAAAGATTAAGGTAGATCGAAGTACTTACATAAAACATTATACAGACAATATTGCCAGTCTATCAGGTATCAGGTTGTATGAATGTATTTTAATCTTACATCTATAGCAATACTGCAAGTAGAAATATTATTTGCGTTCTTTATTTATTCATTCTCATATCATTGAGCTCCTGCTAACTGCCAATTAAAGTTGCCTCTCACTAACATTAACGACCCTGTTGGTAAAAATAACTATAAGATATGGTATGTTAGCAGGTGAATGCAGTACACCGTCTCAGATATGCTCCACTGTTATGTTAGCAGCATAGCAATCATTTCTAGCGAGTCTATAATTTTGGCAAATCACCAATACGGGATTAATAATTTACAAACTAGTTGATCTTTTTGCCTTTGATTGGCGAGCATGAGTTGAGTAATTCTAGAATCTCGTTTGTTTATTCAGAGGAAGGAATTGGTTGATACCTACTCATAAATGATATTTATGAATCTTTATTGCACAACAAGTTTAAGTACCTGTCCACATTGGATTTTTAATGGTGGGTGTTATTTTCGTTATGTCCATACGATGATGAAGAAAAAATCCTGTCGGTTCAATCTACCCATCCCTATCTCCCACCCTTGAAATCCATATATCTTTGCGACTCACACAATAAAAAATCTTTCATGTTGAATCCGAGAATATTCATATCGATTACAGAATCCGCAAAATTCAATCTGCAGTGCAGTACTTACTTTCCCTTCTACTCATTTGTCGTGAAAAGGAAAGAGAAGACAGCACTGTGAATCAATGCGGATTCTGTAATCGGCATGATTGTTTGAAAGTGGCGCATCGGTGCATTTTGGGTGGAGACTATCCATCTCTCTTTCACTCTCATAAAATCAACCTGCCTCACTGCATGCACCTAGAATTGAAAATCCAATGTGGATAGGCACTAATGCCGTTTTTTATTGGTTTCACTCAAGATTCCAATCATTCTGAAATCGAATGGAACAGTTTGTTATGCTTCTGCTCAATTCTGACGTTTTATATTTGTGTTTGGCTTATCCCAGAAACGTCAGTGCCTACAAAAAAAAACACAACAGACAAAAAACAGAGAAACAAACAGCGTTGCCACAATGTTACAAATATAACAAAACTGTTACACTATTTTTAAATTTTATTTCGTTGTTACAATAGGGGTATTCATGCAAAACGCGGAAAACCCATATAAAGCTTATAAACCATAGACTTTTATGTCGGTAGAAATTAACTGTCAAAATTTGTATGGTAAAAATAATTTGCAAAACATAGAATTTTACCTCACAAATTTGAAGCGAGAAGCGTAGAAATTAAAACGAGCCGAAATCTTGTAACCCATATCTTAAAGCTCCAACTTGATCGCTCAATTTGGCATAATAAACACTGCAAGAAATGTGTTGGTCAGTTAAAAACTTAAGTTAAAAAATTATGGTGGTAACGCTGGTCCCTTGATTTAGATTTTGTTTCTATAATTTTGTTTGTAATATTAATGAAGAATGAACTGTCAAAATTAGAAAGAGAAAAGACAGAGATAAATCTGTGAAAAGCTGAATTGGTGAATCGTCAAAAGATCTAGTGGTAGGGATGAGCGATCTTAACATCGATAAGTCAACATCGAAGAATCACGTTGTCAAAAATTATCGAATCAGAAACACCGATTTTTTTTTTAACATCGATGTTTTTAATATATTTTTTTAAACTTTAAAATGCAATACATTACAAATTCTAATTACCTTTTTTCGTCTAAAATCGATGTTTTGCCAACATCGATGAACATATCAACAATTGTTGTTCATCTTTCACAATTTGCTTGAGTGAGTTTTTTTTGACATTTGATTTTAAATGTATTATTGATTATTGAGTGGATTCTGATTTTGAATCAAGAATCGAATTGCTCTTCTCAGAATCGTCAGAAGCGTACTTTCCAAAAGAAAACGGCATAAGTTATACACTCTTCTCCAAATGGCTGCATACAGTGCCAGTGCAATTATTTGCTTTCCAACAATATTTTTGACAACAGATAACATGAATTAGAGCAATTTCACCTCCCAGAATTATGAATCGGCAATTGAAATGGAAAGGAGTCTTAAGGTCTTGAAGCAATTTCAACAATAAGAGAGTAATTTATAGAATTTATAGAAAATTAATGTTAGTATGGTACATTGGTTTTATACAATTAAATAATAGATCTCTATGAATCAACATGTACGAAGAACTTTAATCAAACAATTTGATTTGTTCGTCTATTCTATTTTGCCATCAACATAATTATAATTGTATATGTACATAATTTAAAATATTTTTTGAAGCGCAACACTATTTTTATCAGGAAATGAAGTACTTAAAATTATAATTATACCAACATGAAAAGAAAATATGTATAATCAATAAAATAAACTTTTTATTTTCATTGTCAATTATGGAGAATTCCATGACCACTTTCAATTTTATTTCAATTCATGGAAATCATAAATAAAAAGTTGAAATAGCTAAAATAGCATAAAATACAATACAGAAATTGAATAAGTGTGCTCATGGGGCGTATCAAATTTTGACAGTTTAATGTTTTTAACACTAAAAATAAATGAGAATTTTTGAACTATGAAATGGAATTGTTTTGCAAATTTGTTTGCAATTTTTTATACGTAACTCAAAGGTCAAACGGAAACTTTTTATTTTTTTTGTTTATTTATTTTGGTGGCAACAATTTTATCGATGGCCGCCCGGCAGCTTTATCTTAACTTAACTTTTTAAATTCATCTGTGTAAATTGTATGTTTTTTAATTTTGTCACAACTTAATGGCGTTTCAAATTAATGGTAGTTTAAAATTTAAGTTTCACTTAATCTTAAATTATTTCCTACTCTCAATAATATTTATGGCTTAATCGTGAATTTTTAACATTCAAATATCAAGTTAAATTGTGTTTCTTTTAATTACTGCCATTAATCTATGCCATTTTAAAAATAAAGTTTATATTGACAACCCATCATTGATCGTCCTTGTGATTTCTTCCGGAATTAGATTGAAAGCGACATGTGACAACTGCAATTATCAACAACACACATCAAAACCAAACATCATACAGTTCAATGGGTCTTGTCTTGTCAACTTGTGAAAATGTTTAATTTTATTTATCATAATTTTCCCAAGCCCAGAAAATATAATAATTAACTCTTCGATTCTATGAGTTCTTTCAGTCGAGTAAGTATTTGATTAATAATGATGCTGCTTGACGACAAAAATAAATTATTATCGTAACACCTTTGCATTTTGTATTTGCATAGCAAAGCAATTCGCTTGCGTTAGCGTTATCTTATTTTTGACATGCGAACAAAAATATATTTTTAATAAGGAAATCTTATGAAGTGATCTTCTAAGTCGAGAGCACGCACTTCTTTTGCGTGTTCTCATTTATTTTTTATTTTATTTTTGTTCAGTTAACTTGTTTTATTAAAAATTGTTCCAACTTCAGAATTAGCAAGTCATTGCGTGCAGTGGGGCATATAACGTGTTAGGCATATTTAATGGAAAATATTTGAATTACTCTAAAAGTTAAGTGCTAATTAGATTAAGATTGACTCTTTATTCTTTTTCTTCCTCTTTTTGTTAATACGCTGTTCATACATATACATACAAAATTTTATATTCTTTAAGGCTAAATTTAAATAAAATGCACGATTGGATCATTCACTTCATTGGTTTATTCATTTGTATAACTTCATTTATTACAATTACTAGTTTTGACAAAGTTTCAAAAATGTCAAAAGTAGACATTAAAGGCTCTCCCAAACCAATGCGAAACATTCGTTGTTCGTTGCGGCAAAGAAACATTCGTCAGTCAAAATTAATTCATACATATGTTTCTCCGCCGCGTTGGTGTGGGCACTCTCATATATCACCATGTTAATAAATTTTGACATGCGAATGTTTCTTCGCCGCAACAAATGTTCCGCATTGGTTTGGGAGAGCCTTAAACTTAATATTTTTTCTCTGATGGTTTTGCCTATTAAAATTAGTTTGGCGCTAAGTAAAAAACGAATTTAAGTAGAATAGCTTAAATTCGATTTGTTTGTCGATGTACGGATAAATTTGACTCTAAATTCGTTTATTACTCAGGGATTTTTTTTAAATTTTGGAATTCAATATTGTTTGTACTCCTTGGAATTACTTGTTTGCAAAATGTAATCAAAATCAGTGCAGCCATTTACGAGATATGAAGGATTGTCTTACAAAAAGGCAATTTTCTGAATTCCTGAAAAAAAGCTTTAATCGAGCGGAAGGATGTTTTTGCCTCATTTGGAAAAGAGAAAATTCTGCACTCAATACAGAGACTTTTATGTAAAATATGTATGTCATTGAGTTCGCATGGAATTGCCATGAATAGTAGTTGGGTGGCACAACGGCTCATGAAGAAACAGGGCCTAGTGACTAACAACTCGCAACCATTCCTGTGTGCGTCTGTCGACAGGAATGGAAGGGACCTACAATTGTATGCCAAATCCGAACGGCTAGGCGAGAAGCACTTATTCGTGACAAGTGATACTCTTGGAGGATTTGTCAATTCCTCGCTAGAGGCAGTAGCCCTGCAAAAAGGGCGGGTCGATTTTGAATAAAACAAGTTGTATATGAGATATCAATAAGGTTTTATCTTTATTTGAGAGCCCTATCAATGACATGAAATAAAATATATCGAAAGGTCCAGTTTTCGATGACTTTGGCGCATTAATCAGGCTGAATTTGACCGATGGCATTGATTAGTTGTCTTTGAGGACCGCGGTGGTTTGCGGCTTATTCGCATAGACCTGCGACTTAAGAAAGCCCCACAAGAAAAAGTCTAAAGGGGTCAATTCACACGATCTTGGCGCAAGATAACCATGCCATGAAACCGCTCGTGCAAATTATCGATTGTGTCTTGAGGTGTGTGGCACGTAGCGCCATCCTGTTGAAACCATATGTCTTCGGTGTCCATATCATCCAGTTCAGGCCACAAGAAGTTGGTGATCATCGACCTATAGCGATCGCCGTTGACGGTGATGGCCTGACCAGCATCATTTTCGAAGAAGTACGGACCGATGACGCCCCAGTCCAAAATCCACACCAAACAGTAACACTATTTGGATGCATTGGCACCTCGTGAATCTCGCGTGGATTGGTGACGTCCCAAATCCGGCAATTTTGCTTATTCACGTACCCATTCATCCAAAAATGGGTCTCATCGCTAAAGATGGTTTTTCGACCAAAATAGGGATCGACTTCCAACCCATTTTGATAATAAAGTTTTATCATTTGCACGTGTCGCTCGGCGCTGTAACTTACTATGTTGATTAATCTATAGTAACTGATTAAAAGGCGATATTTTGACTGAAAGTAAAAGAAACAATATGACTGCCACGAGCTGTCGAAATCAACCCGTCCCTATTGGAAAACCCTTTATAAGAAAGTTATGTAATGAACACATCCGTCATCTAAATAAAAACTGTATAACAGTTATCATTTGATCAACAATTTGTACAAGAAGGAGTTAAGACTGCTCAAAAATAGGAATCTGAACACAACAAATATGTAGTGAGTACAGAAATCTGTAACCATTACAAAAAAACTATTAAAAACCAACTCAGTACAGTCTTAATGTACTCAGACCATCTTTTGTGTACTACATGTATTGGTGTTATGAGTAGTATTTCACTATGTAATGAATGCTTACAATATCACAGATCAACTATAATAAATACATAATTATGAACTCATTACAAACGTACACCGACACGTATTTAGTACAATTTTATTTCTGAATAACTTTTTTACTAAAAAAAAAAACATTTTGAATGATGGAAATCTTTATTTGCGGAGTTAGCACAACGTTGCTTGTCTGTTTGTAGCTGTCTAGTTCACAAATGTCAAATATGACCCGGCTGGAAAGGTTCCAAGTTCTTTACAATTTGGGCAATACCCTAGTAAGTTTTCAGCAGAAAAAATCTAGATGAGGAAAACGTGTCAGATACTTTCCGAATTTCGTATTTCGTTCCGAAAGTGAAAGTACTCTCTATTTCTAAAGCGGAATTAAATTTACTACTTTTGGAATGGCAATTCCAAAATTGAAATTTTCGTACCTGGCAACATGTTTTCGAACGTCAAAAGCATTCTAATATGGAAAATTTGTTTCTACAACTAATATGATAACGGAATTGAGAAGGAAAGTCTAGAAATGTAAGTTTTTTTTTGAAAATCTTAGTTTTTATAACAATTTAAGAATACTAATTTAATTACAGGGAAAAAACGTGCATACAAAACACAAATAATAATAATAGTTCGAGATGTTGGTGGAGTTCATGTGTGCTCATCCCTATTTGACCAAGCACTGAACAATAATGAACAAGCAATAGAACTTGATGTTGTTTGTTGTGTTATGCCAATGGCCTATTTGGTGCTGAAAGCCTCCTTGCCCTAAGAAATTTAGAGTAACAGCTAGTTTCAAAATGGCTGGAACTGCAGTTTATCTTAAAGGAGCAGAGAGTTCAAATTGTATGGCATTTAAATAATACAAAATAGCGTTCTTAAAAAGGTGAAAGTTCTGAACAAAACTTAAATAACAAACAATTGTTAAATAGTGTAATGAATCTTTGCCACCAATAAAACTTTACCTTTTATCACACATTTCGATAATATTTGATTTGTCCCGTATAACTTCTGTTCAATCCGTTCTTCATTATTTTCTGCGTCCATCCAAAGTGCAACCGAATCCATTTCCTTTTGATTCATATTAAATTATTTCTTTAAAATCCATAATAATGAAACAGCTAGTTGCATTCCTCCCCTTAAACAATTTAACCGCAATACTCGCGCTTCTAGGAATGTCCATCAGTTTACTCTTGAGCCCAATTTCGGACGTACTGTCAAGTACAGGGATTCTTTTTTTAGCCGCACAACACGAATGTGGAATGTTATACCTTACTCTATTTCTCCCTCTCATTATGATATTCAGAAATTCAAAACCAATATGCATCGGCATCTCCTTTTAAACCCTACCCTATTTTCCTAACGCTCGCGCTTTGTTTACCATGTTAAGGGTAGTAACAACCCCTTGAGTGCGCGTCGATTATAAAAAAAATAATAATTTGCTTATCCGCCTTTGTTTGTTATTTCTTGACTTGAATTTGACAGATCGCATGAGAAATAATTCGATATTTGAATAAAACTAATCCGTTAGATGGAATAGTATTAAGTACTATTTTTTTCCTTTTCGAATGTTTTACAGAGTACAAAATCAAAAACGGAACGAAAAGCACTTTCGAATAGGATTAACTTTCGGAACGAAATACAGAGTAGGCCCAACACCAACAAGTACCAACAATTTAGACGAGGGAAACTTCTCAAGCACTCGTGAGGCGCTAGGTACATTATTTTGAACCATTGTATATGAAAACTATAGTAATATCATGAGAAGCGCCGACTACTGAGTCACGTAGTGTCGAAATCCACCAACTTCTCTCAACATTTTTTGTTGAGGAAACAAATTTGAAGGTCGAGATCTAACTCCCTTACTCCCTTACAATTTACAAGACTTACTCTTTCTAAAAATTAATGTCTACGCTGTCAAAATCATAGAACATGTTGCAAACACATGCGCCACCAGCCGTACAAATCCAGCGAAAATAAAAACGACTCCATGAGAATACTATAGTTTTCATATACAATGCTTGAACTCACATATTTATGTAATGAGAACATAAAATATTTATATTTTTGTAATGACTATATAGGTACCTTGTATACATATTAATTCTGAATCAAAGACTACCGACATGCATGCCAACTTTACTCACATTTTTATCACATAACCAACGGACAAGTACTTATGTGATTTTTCGTATTCAATATCATCGTAATTATAAGTTTGAGCAAAGTCTACAGTAGGATTTGCTTGAGTAAGAAAAATTATCAGTTCAGGAGCTCTATCTGTAAGGTGCGACAGATAGGTATGCACCTAGTCAATATCGGATAAAAGCTTGCTAGGCTGTTATTGGATACAATTTTGCGATTGATATTCGGTCGAATACGAACACTCGATCAGCGATATTAAACTGAAAAATAAATCAACTAAATGGCCAATGACACACTTAGAGCTTACTTTAAGCCAATTCAAAATCACCAGTCTATATCAAGCTAATCTTTCAAACTGGTCCATTTCCTTTTCTTAGAGTCAATAATTACCTATAATTCTATTACTTCCATTTCACTTGATTCTTTCCCTGTACCCACCTTCCGCATACGTATATTATTTCCACAAGAACTCCTCCAACATCTTGCAACACAAATCCAACTGCTAATCCATAAAATTACATTTGTATCTTTTTGTAAGATTTTCGTTTCTTAATTGACCTACCTCACATGCCATTAATAAATAAAATTCAAGTTTGTTTTTATGTTCCCGCCACATACATCTTGAATCAGATTCACGAGCAGATTATTCTCTCTGGAATATTGTTACTTTCAACTCGATGTTGCAGAATGTGAACCCCGCTATGCTAAAGTAATGAAGGAAGATGCCTTCCTGCATATAATTAATCAAGAATTCCAATTGTCGTCTTCAATTAAATTTAGCTCACATTTATTATCTTTTATTTTTTTTTTTGTACTGCAACTCCAACTCCACTATAGGAACACATCACACGTGCGAATTAAATGAATTAAAACCCACTTGGCCTCCGGCTTCAGATTCAGCTGGTACCTAGAACAGCAACAACATTTTCCAGGACACTGGTTCTGCTGACAGCGCTGGCAATGGCAAGGTAATCCTTCTTGTCGAAAATTGTAACTGGAGGAGAAGTGGCGATGGCGATTGAACAGGTTTTGAATTACCCTACAACTATCAATTCTTCTTAAGGCCATTCGTGACAAAAATCAAAATCATATAGCAGCTCAAGACAACTCCTTGCTTAAGTTAGCGGGGCACAGCGAACAAAATATCCCAGTCCTTATATGGATCCAGCATAGGTACAACAGAGCTCTCTAGTTCGATCGGTTTTGATGGTGGTGATCCTCCTGAGGTAGGAAATGTAAACCGAATCTTTTGTGTGGCTCCTCGGATTATGTATAAAACAACAACAGCGACAAGGAGTACTTTAGGTATCATCATCCACTTGTTGGCGGAATTGAGAATAGGAATTTAGCCAAACAGGTATGTGAGCGTCGAGAACTGGAGCCGAAACTGCATCCGACTGGTTTCCAAGTGCAGTTGCGCGCGTGCATACTAGCCGTTGTTCCCACATTCCGATAAAGCTCTTAGTGTTTGGTATTGGTGGTGGTGTTGAGGAAGGGAGGAAGATACACTTCCAACAGCCATGACGATTTAACATAGAATATTATGCAACTAATTGATTTTGGGATGGAACTAATGGCAGGATAAATTTAGCCAGGAGGAAACAGAGAGGAGATGTATTGTGTGGTATAAAGCAAGAAATCGCGTCCGTCGAACGGTCGTCGTCGACACCATGTTGCCGTTTTGGGTTTCACTATGCATAAACCCAGCCTGTTTTCGTAGTCTGACAAGTTGATAGGGATCAGGTTCTCTCATTCAGTCGCCATCATCGGCAGCTCCAAGAGAGGTTCCTCCACATCCATATCTATATGCATATAGATTCGCCAATTACATTCAATTGTACTGTTGTTGGCTAGCACGTCGGAGATACTGTTTCCGATAAGCAACTCGATATCGAAGAGGAAGATCCACTGCCAGATATCGGGACAGTATTTAACATATAAGCAGTTGGAATTGAACAAAAAGCTGGTTTTACCGATGGTGTTGGGATTTAAAACAAATCTGGACTTATTTTCAGATAAGCGGATTATTTCCTATAAATACATATTAAAGGTATATCGACAGATTTGGGTGCAGCAAACTTGCACGCAGATTATTGGTCACGAAAAAAAGTGCCAGTGGAGCAGTCCCAGAGAAGAGATATTGGATTGGAGTACATTCTTGTTTACAAATTATTTTATTTACACGGCCAATCATTATGCTGATTTAAAAAAAAAGTTAAAGGCGAATTGTCGAACATTTTCATTTGCATCGTTCTGAAGAATGTAGTATAAGATTTGGCTTTATTGTGTTACTTTGTTTTCATAAGGGCAAATGAGTTGAATTCGAAAATTTCGAAATTCTATTCTAGTCATATGATTTTTCATTCAAATTCACATTTCGAAATGATATAATTTCTTCCAAACTTGAAATAAGCAGTCTTATGTATGTTTGGCGGGGGGGTGGGCGATGGGTTGGAGTGTAGAGGGGTATGTTCTTTTTTGTTATCCGTTTTATTCTTAATCTTTCCATTATTACTGGGATACTAAGAATGGTTTTGACGTATACCCATAAAATCATCAAGTTTAAGAATTGCTTTGACGTAAACGCCAAATTTCGGTGCATCTACATCTATAGTGCGTTCTTTTATTTACAATAGTTAACTATGGTTGTTATGTTGAAGTGTCATTGTTAGATTAAGTTGGAAATTGTTACATTTCATTTAGGAAAGATTTATTGTTAGATAAACGAACATTTTGGAAAACTCTATTTCATCGTTAATTACCATAAAATCATGTTTTTTTTTCTACAATATACTCTCCGTTTTCATTAAAAATTGTAGAAATTCAATTTTAATTAATTTACTTCATCGAAAGTTTTGTTTTGGTTCTTCAATTTTTATTTTTTGTAAGCAAACCTTCTCACATACAGTGCTTTGCATAAGTATAAACGCACCTGTAAAAATGCATTTTATAGAAAACTGGAAATGGAAGCGACACCTTACTATTTTTTAATTTAATGGCATCAGTAAACAAGTGAATTGAGCAAAAAAAAGGTCCCGTTATTTTCCTTAGCGTTATTTAGAAAATAAAAATAGATTTTTCCGTATTGCAGAAGTATAAACGCACTATGCAAATCTCGTTAAAGCTTCATTTAAATATGAGTTTTGAGATGGCAAACAACGAAGCCGCGTGGTATACATTTAAACGATACGGAAAAGGCCAAAATTCAAGACTTCCGTTCAAGTATCCTAAGATGTAAGGCTATTCTTAGGAAAATTTCAAAATTGGGTCGTTTTTCCGTAATTTCATACAAGATCCAGAATCTTATGTAACGAAAATAAGACCAGGGGATCCGCAGATGCTGACACGTCGCTATAATAGCCGAACAATCAATGTTGCATCTAATTCGGTGCATTTTTTGAGGGAAATTTGTTACGAATAGAGGTTAGGCGTTTCATTTTCGAATATTTTTCGTACTTTAAGAAGCAGCGGAGTGATTGTTCGGGGCAAAATAGCACCAGATCCAAATCTGACAACAGCACCCAACCAAAAAACATTGGAATTTGTCCGTCAAAATATGGACCAACGAGTGCAACAATACGGAGGTTCTAAAATGTGCAAACTGCAGCGAAAACCATAAATCTACTGACAGCGCATGCGCAATCAGAAAGAGGTATCTTGAAATGAGAGAAAAGCTCTCAAATAAAGCAAGTCATCGTACTCAAACTCAAGTTAAGCCAAAGAAAACTGTCCTGGTCAACATACAAAAGTTCAACTCGTCAACGTATGCATGGAAGACAAGTTTACGCCATGTTTCATTAGTCGACGTTTTTTGTTTGATCAAGATAAGCGAAATACCATGCTTCGTGACCTTTGACCCCTTTTTTTAATAGACGCGGAGCTAGGATCGATGGGGACTTTTACTCAAAAATTCATAACACCATAAAAATGCTGATTCAAAAACAAAAACCCTGTATATAATTTTTCCGAACTCTGAAGGAATTTATGTCTAATTTTCCTGGATTATCAGGTTGAATGCGGACGAGGTCCATTGGAAACGGCCGATCAGTTAATGCTGCTTGTGGATGAGCAAGGACAATAATACAACAAACTCCATTTTACATCAATCAACAATAATTATTTAGTTATGTAATCAACAACAATCACCCTTTCGAGTAAGACAGTGTTTTGTTTTTTCTTTTGTAATAAATCTAGAATATATCGTTAGGTTTCTATGGTCTTTATTATTTTGTGGTATTTCATTTCTTCATGGCATAGTGGAAAATCGCCTTCTGCCCATCAAACTTTCTTAATCTGCTTGGACAAAACAAATACAAAAATCTCTAAAACAGAGATTTGAGCATGAAACAAGTTAATGGAATGCACCACTGCCAGCGAACCAGCGACCAACGAGCTTTTTTGATGCAGCATGGTTGAGAGCACCTGAAACAATGTTCACAACTCGATATGAAATGCCTTGTGATTTACAGAACTGCTCTGCGTTTCCGATCATCTCGTCCATCATTTCCCAGAATTTGTTGTCGTGAGGTGAGGTCAGCACGAACTGCTCAACCTTTTCAATTTGATGTACTTTGAAAATTCCACGAGTGTCACGTCCATGAGAGCCTACCTCATGTCGGCTTTGGAGGCATCGCCGGTCTCGCTTCCTTAGGTTTGTTAAACCTGTCTGGCTCTTCAATGCAGGAAATGCGCTATTGGGAGTAATTTTTATTTTGTTCTATAGAAAAATATATATGTTCTATAAATAAAATGATGCTGCAGGCAAATTTTAGGATTGTTCAGTGAGCTTATTCAGATTAGAACAGAACAGAAACGTCAGACAAGACAGAACAGGTAGCTGTCTGACAGATGTAATTGTCAAAAAAAAAAAAATTCGAGTTTGGTGAATAAGCAAGAAATACTTTTTATTAAAAACAATTAGAAATAGTATTTATTTAACTACACAATTTAATTTAATTTAATTAATGTTGTTTTTTAAATATTTATTTGTTTGTTTCCAAAGTAAAAGCACAAAGAGCCACGAAATTTGTTAAAAAATATCAACTTGCAAGTGACAGCAGCTGATTTTGACAGTTGTCACTAACCTGTTCTAAGTTGTTCTACCTAAAAACTAAGAACAGAAAATCCTGTTCTATTCTGTTCCAAACTGTTCGGAACAGCCTCACTGAACAGCAAATCAGAACAGTATAGAACAGAAAAATCTCATTGAACAGCAAAACCTTGTACTTTTCTGTTCTAAACTGTTCCAAACTGTTCGGAACAACGTCACTGAACAAAGCTTTTGTTGTTTGGATAAACCACTGTTTGAGTACCTACCTAGTTTCTTTTCGACTTTTGCCCCAGATCGCCATGAACAGCCATAGGCATCGACTTGAAAGGACTTTGGACTAAAAATCATTAAAAATCACAGAAACTCAAAATAAAGGAACATACCAATATTATCGCGACGAAAATATTTTTGAAAATTGAAAAAAAAAAAATTGACAGATTGTTTTTACTGTCAAACGATGAATGAACGCATTCAGTGAAATAATTTAGGTTTGTTCGATTCGCACAACTTTCCTACTTATGGAGATTTATATGAGTTTTATTTGCAATCTTCAAGATTTGAGGAAAACAAATTTGTATGGTAAATCTCGAGATTTCGAAAAGATTTAGGGCCAGTTTGTTCACAGTGGGTTAAATTTAGTATGTGATTTTCATAGGCTTTAATTAACTAACGCTAATCAACCAAAATTGGCTGATTAGTGAAATTCATGATTAGCAACTCATACTATGAATTTTTTAAACAAAATTTGATCAACAAAAACATTTGTGGATTTCCCAGCTCCACTAATCATGGATTAAAGATAATCAGCTGTGAACAAACTGGTCCTTAGGATAAATCTTTTCAAATCTTGGTTAAGGGCCCGGTGGAAACATAGTATTTTCCACCGAAAAATCGAAATCAATAATGGTCCAACCCTTAAAATGATTAAAATCATTTGTCTGGAAAAACTCAGATGTACTACATTAAATGCCTTAACAGCAACATACAGACATAATTTCTGCACATCTGTGGGGCAAAACCTTTTCAATGTTATATAATTTATGTAGTTCCGTTGAGTATGTACAGAGAAAAGTGTACCGTTAGGTTTTGCTTAAGTTTTGCAAAGCGTATTAATATATGTATATTCTATTGAATATGTAACCTTTTAGTGATATTTTTCTTGATGTGTGTACACATCTGGGTACATATGTGTGTGCATTATTGTCTCTAAGGAAAGCAAATACAAACTTTCTTTCGCTTCTTATACAACGCTCTAAACAACAATCCAATATTGACCTTTATGATGCTGTCTTGTTAGTCTATTGTTGCTCATACGAGTATCGTAATCTTTGTCCTTAGATTGTCTGCAGCTAAAAAGATAATACACGACTATACGATGTGCACGAAAGTGAAATTTAAGAAAAGTCCAATTTATGTATATCTTGATAAAATCTTTATGCCATGGCAGATTTGAAGGAATTTTTAAGATGAGATTTTAATGATTAATGTTGCTTCTGGCTGACATTGCCACCTTCACAGGTGGCTCCAAAATTAAGAAATAAAAAAATACATGTTATAAAGGCGAATTCCGTGATTATTTGCATTAAACAAATATTATGCTCTCATCGGACTAATGGTTTATATGGTTAAGAAACTAAAGAGTTTTTTTTAGTGCTCTTTGATCAGTAGGTATGCAAATAAATTACCATCTGAGATTATCAATAATCGTTACAAAGGATAAGGACCATTTCACATTTTGCGTTTCAAAAATAAATTATTGTATGAAATTGATAACCGTTAAGGGCTGCAAAAAAACGCAATCTTGAAAATGTTTTTTGGTTAAAATTTTACTTTATACCTATACTATATAGTCAACATTCATCAGGTCTGACACTTTTCCTTGTTCACAGAAACCCACAACCTGTCAAATTTTGGGAGGATGAACTATTCTCAAAAATATCAAAATTGTGCAAAAGTACGGGAACGCAATTTCACTCAAATTCCCTATTACCTTATGTGACAGCCAAGTAAGGCAAGATGTTTGAAGAAATTTCTCGGACAGAAAATCACAGGTATAGGAAAAATTATTTACTCGTGAGCGTTGCCTTTTGTCAAAAACTGTCAAATTTTTGGTTACGGGAACGGCTTTTGACTAAAAATCACAGAACTTTAAAGTAATGGAAGGGACCTTTTAAATCTCGACTTGGCAAAATGTCGACTGCCTTGCAAAAATTTGGACCCAAATACCGACTTGCAGATATCCCAAGAAAAATTTTAATTTGGTAAAATATGTAGTAGCCCGTAGCGTAATGGTTAGTGCGTTCGACTGTCACGCTGGATGTCTGGGATCGCTTCGCAGCCTCGTCCACCTAAAAACTAAAAAGTTTTTTTTTCAGGGCTACTGCCTCTTGCGAGGAATTGACATATCCTCCAAGAGTATCACTTGTCACGAATAAGTGCTCCTCGTCTAGCCGTTCGGATTCGGCATAAAATTGTAGGTCCCTTCCATTCCTGTCGAAAGGCGCACACAGGAATGGTTGCGAGTTGTTAGTCACTAGGCCCTGGTTCTTCATGAGCCGTTGTGCCACCCGATTTATTTTCCATTCCTGTCCACACGCGCACACAGGAATGGTTGCAAGTTGTTAGTCACTAGGCCCTGGTTCTTCATGAGCCGTTGTGCCACCCGATTTATGTTCCATTCCTGTCCAAACGCGCACACAGGAATGGTTGCAAGTTGTTAGTCACTAGGCCCTGGTTCTTCACGAGCTGTTGCGCCACCCAATTTATTTATTTATTTACGATATGGCGTCTTTTAAAGTATCGACTCTATAAGATCGATCCTTTTCGAAAAGGGGAATCGTCAACATTAAGATGCATTTCACATCGAGCTGCTAAATAGTCTTCATTTTGTGTGTTTTGAGTTTATATTTTAAAGTAAACTATCCATGCACCCAATTCTATCCTTCCAAGTATCACCCTTTATCGTTTGGACAAAAAATTAATTTTTACAAACCAAATTCCAGCTCCCTGTGCTCGCTCAAAATTCAATCCTTTGAAATGCAACCATAATAGCTGTGTGAAGTGGGAACCCCGAAGTAAAATTTTTTGGGTGGGGTTTATCAGAATCGTTTGTCCACGTTTGTCCAACCAAAAAAATCGTTTTTCCACCCTCAGGAAAATAGTTATTAAGCTTTTCTTACAGAATCCGATGAAATGTATGCGGTTGGCTTCCGACAATTTTGTTCAGTTCTTTTTATTAGAAAATCTGCTGTAAAAAATTGGCAGGAATGTCAGTAACGCAGTAAGCCCATGTCCATCCCCTTTCTATATTATAACTTTTGACATTTCAAATCCGCACCATGGTCGTTGCAGATCGAGTCAACTACCCGTGAATTAATTGGATTCTGTAATCGACGTGATTATGTTTTAAAGTGAATATAAAATTGACTTAACTTCGAACTAAATAAAAAATGGCAGTTTTGTGAGTTAAAAGACAAGGGACCGTCCAATCTCCTGTATACGCCTACGATAGCTGATATTAACATATAAGAAAGAACACAGCCTGGGGCCTATTTCACCAACGTACAAAAGTGATTTTTCACAAAACATATGAAAAACTCGATAAGTTTTATTTTACCACTTTTTTGTGTTTACAAAATTGTACTTGTGATCTACAAGTGAAATTTTATGAAAAAACCCATTCTCTGTTTCACCAAAAGTTGTTATTTACAAGTAACAATTTTGTGAGCTTTCAAGTTTTTTGTAAGTTTCCGTTTCAACAAAGAAAATAATGCACAAATTTCCGTTTAGTTGTGACAATTTTCTACATGACCCAAGACCTATGTAACTTTTGTTACAAATTTGTTTTCGGTCATATTAAGCTGATTTATAATGGCCTTACGTCCGGCGTGGCAGAGCAATATAGTAGTAGTGACAGTGACGATGATTATAATATAATTCTGAATCGAAGAAGAAGAGTGTATCGTCCTTGTATAAATTCCAATATATCGGCGTATTTTTATTTTAACGAGCGTTTTCGTGTGAGTTCAGTCAAGGCAGAACAAATTATATCTCTAGTTGGAGGACATAATAAGTCACAAAACTGAAAAAAAACGTTGCATTGTCCCCAAAGCAGCAACTCACTGCCTTGCAATGGATTGGCAATAGGGACAGTATCATGGAATTGCCGACATGCATAGTATCTCCAAGGCCACTGTGTGCAGGTGTTTTGATCGGGTTTGTACAGCGATCGTGGATTCCCTATTTGAAGTTGCTGTACGATGGCTTGATGAGGTGGACATAATTCCGGAAAGAGTTCATGCTATTGTAGGTAGTTTTCTTAATTAAGTCATATTTGTGTAAAACCGGGGGCTTTATTTTGGCGTTTATTTATTGCACAGTATCTGCAAAGTCCAAATACAACTCTTTTAAATGTATATTTTCGTAGGAATAAGATATCTTTTTTTCGCGAACCAAGGAACCAAAAAAACATTTTATTAGCTTTGTCCATCTTGAACTGGACTCTAACAGACTCTACAATTTAATAAGAATGACTTACAATTTAATGAGAATGACTTACAATTTCCAAGAGAAAAAAACATGGTGAAACAGTAGTTTGGAAAAATTGTTGTTTTCAAAAGCTCTTTGTAATTCTGTTCACATATTTGTGAAACAGTTATTTGTACTTGGTGAAACCGAATGCCTTCCTACAAATTTGTGTTTGTAAATTACAAATCACAAAATTGTGCTTGTAGTTTGTAGTTGGTGAAATAGGCCCCTGGGGTCAGTTGCACTTTTATGATTAAAGGGAAATTTTTACCAGTCTCTTTTAATGTCAACGGTGGCAACCATTGCTTTAATAAAACTAGTACGAGTAGATGGTAGATTGTGTTCAACGTTGATTTGCAAAGAGTAACTTTAATAAAATTTGCTATTTATGTTGATATTTCGCAAAAAAATTGCAGTTTCGAGAGTGTTGATGCATTTAAAATGAAAAATGAGAAGCAACTTGCTACATCACATCGTTTGCAAAAAAAAAAAACATTCGTACGCTGTTGCTCTGGGGTGTAGGTCGTTATGATTGGTGTGGTGTTTTTCGCACTGGATGAGGAAAGTTAGAAGTCTCTAATGATAAAAAAACATAATATAAGAATTTATCACAACAATTATTCCCCTAGCGCCCACTGATCAGCTTGTGTGTTTAAAATAAGTTTTAAATCTGATTTCAACTCTACATGATATTCCGGCGAAATTAAACGACATAATAATAATCGTTCTGGCCGATCTCGATATTGATCTACATATAAAAAGAAATACCATAGATTTAAATATGAGTTGTCCTCCTTTTATGAAAATGTATTTTCGTTTTTAACATTATGGTCAACCCACGTTCTATACGTGTTTCCATTACGGTACAGGTTTTCTATATCTACGTCTCTGCTGCCTTGTTACTTGTTTGTTGTTGTTTTCAATCATTTCACATTTCAGAATGGCCACTCCGTCAACAACTTCAATTTTTATCAGATTATGAGGAGCTTACTCTATTGGCACGCGACATTGCCTGACAGGAATCGATCGATTCTATTTAAAAACAACAACACTAAATGTAACCATCTCATCGGAGTTAGTCAAATCAGACCCATAGAGTCGATGTTGTTGTGTCCGGTTTGGCGCCGACTACGCGTCCGTCGCCGCACTAGCCGGCGGCGGCGACTGGCAGCTAGACCTGCAGAAACAGTTGTGGCTTCCTAATTGGATGATTTATTACCGAGGCGGATTCAGACCCACAAACAGGTGTTAATACGCAGATATTGCGATCTCAATTGTAAAACTGGGTATAAATATACATTTTTAAAACTTGTTGTTGATGCCTCCTTTTCCATTAAAAAGCTGTTTTTATTTGGTTGATTGATGCATCGTTAAACAAAAATATTAATCTTCAACTTCATGTTTCCTGATCATAAAGGATATGTTATGAATTCATACAACGAATTTAAATAAATCTTTATGATAACAATGAGCCAAGGTCTGAATTACGGCTTAAGTTCAAGAGTGAGTTACTGTCATACCTCACATCTCACACATTATCGGACTATCGAATAAGGGTATTGCATTGTTATACGAAGTATCACGTACCTTTAGTTTGGATTGTATTACGATAACTATTTTTCTCAAACAGCAATAGCCGTTTTCCTTTGAAGGTGGTGAAGTACTTGTGAGTAGATGTAAAATCTAGTACTTTCATCTACTCATCTGCGAGTAGATGAGCAGAGTAAAAAATAAATAAATAAATCGGGTGGCACAACGGCTCATGAAGAACCAGGGTCTAGTGTCTAACAACTCGCAACCATTCCTGTGTGCGCCTTTCGACAGGAATGGAAGGGACCTACAATTTTATGTTGAATCCGAACGGCTAGACGAGAAGCACTTATTCGTGACAAGTGATACTCTTGGAGGATTTGTCAATTCCTCGCAAGAGGCAGTAGCCCTGAAAAAAAACTTTTTAGTTTTTTAGGTGGACGAGGCTGGGAAGCGATTCCAGAGATGAGCAGAGTAGTTACCACCATTATTCCGCCAGAGGGCATCTGATAAAATAAGCAGAGTTCTTCTGAAAATGACACTTGTTTATTTACATTTTAAACTATTTCAATTGTATTCACTCATCAACCATAAATGTACTTTGGAAATGGCTTGTATTTCTAACCTTCCGCTGATTTTAACAGCTGTTAGTATTGAACTTTTTGAACCTTTTTGAGCGGGAGCAACCTCATATTCTCTTTGTTTATATTATTTCTGATCGAATACCACAAAAATCTAAGGTACTATATGTTACATACATGCAAAAATCTAATTTTCCTGGACTTATATTAAGAAAAATAAAAACATTGCAACTAAATTTGTTTGTTATAAAATTCTCCACAACAAGACATTTATTCAAAACTTTCTGGTGTTATATTTTTGGTGCTATACAGCGTTGACGTCAGAAAAAAGCTATACAAAACAGAGTAGTTTTGAAGCGATAAACTGACAGATAAGAAATGGTCCAATTTTACTGTAAATGTGGACACAGATACTCTAGGGAATCACAAAATGAAATATTGAAACCCTATTAAAATCGGTCTGATAGGTTCGGCATGAAAGGTAATGTTTAATAAGTGCACCGCGAAATGTTTGCATCAATGCTGTGGTCAAAGTTAGACATTTAAGCTGGCGCAAATTTTTGTACACATACTTGGAACCCTTAACTATTGTAAAGTATCGTAATAGTATTTATTTTATTTTTTAGTCACTTTTGTAGCGATTTTAAAAGGGCAAAAATTGTATGAAAAAGGCTTTTTTAAAATAATTTTTTGATGGGGGGGGGGATGCAGGTCATGGTCGTTTTGTCAGACCAACACAACGACACCTTAAATACAAACTAAATTGTCTAAGAAGTTTGACAGTTTTCTCATATTAGGAACGTTGGGCGCCATTTTCAAAATTGCGGCTTACCTACAAAATTTCAGAAATGACTCCCAGGCTAAATTTCAGCTAAATCATGTCATAAATAAATTTCAATCATAAAAAACTCCCCCCCCCAAAAAAAAAAACGCACGGGTTTCGGTTTCCTGACCGGACTATTAACTCTTAATAAAAACATGAATTTAATTTAAGAGCAAGAACCTGAGACGCATTGACACACTTTAGTAATTTACATACTTGAAAATGGACCAGCAAAACAATGACATACTTAAGTCAGTTATCCTGAAAGTAACATGAAGTTGTCTTGCATACACCGTTTATGGTTGCAACTCAATTTAAAAATGACATGTTGACAGCAGATGTCAGAATTATATAAATATAAAATACTCGTTTATTATTCTTGAAATTAATATTTAATATAATTTATTATAATCGAATGCATTCGTACATACTGTTAATGGTCATTATAATATTAATGCCCACTTTAAAATGAAACTCGCAACTAAATAATTTTATTCGTTTAACAATTATACGTTTACAGTTATTGCAGCTCATCTTTTATGAATTTACTTCCTTTGCATAGATAACGTAATGATGTGAATCGTTAAAAGAAACTTTACGTTTCGTCGTTGACGATTGGTGTTGTCCGTCTGGTTGTCAACGTCACCCATCGCTGTCATCTTGTTCTTTGAACGAAGATTCTTCCAACGGAAACAAACACCTGCAAAATACTCTTATCTAGAATATACCTATATATAAATAATATTATTAACTAATAAAGGTAGTTATTAAAATGGGTGTGCGATTATTCCAGAGATAAAGAAGTTTAGCGTATTGAATAAAATAAAAAAAAACTTGAGAAGATCCTCTTCCATGGATTTTAACGAAGTCGATAGTGATGAAGTCATTAGAAGCTTGGAATATTAAAAAGAGTCATATTGCAATAAGGAAAAATTCAGGATAACGTATCTATAATCGATGAGAAAAAAAACACCTCTTACATCTATTTTCAGCAGGAACTAGTGTGGACGGTTGAAAAAATAGGTGCGCTACACCGCTACCTACTTATAGTTTAGGAACTTGATAAAACTGACACAAAATAACGGTAATGTCAAGTGGTCAGAAATACGAATCAGGAAAAGTTGAAACAATATGAAATTGAATATTTATTCCTGATGGTCGTTTATAGCGAATAGGAAAAATTATGTCAGTTCGCCCGCCTACCAGTTTTTCGTTCGCTCGCCGCCAAGTTTTCCTGATTGAAATGCACAGGAAAAAACTTTTCCTATGCTCAGCTGTCGTTTTTTGACATTTTAAATTTCACAGCCAAATTTGTAAACAGTTTATTATTTGTAAATAAAACAAATTATTTTTATTCATGTCATTGTAAATTATTTATTTGAAATCAAAAGTCATTCAAATATAACTGAAACTATTTACTATGGCATTTTAATTGGTTTAACAAAAGACACAACAGTAGACGAAAAGTTGTGGAACGAACTTTTGGTGTGTGGAAAAACTGGTGTCGATGTTGCTTCTCATTTAGAAAGTAATTCACGTTAGCTTATTCGAGAATGAAAAAAAGTGTAAATGTGCAAAAAACAAACAAATAATAAGACAATATAAACTTGAAACTATCGCCCCACCGAAAAAAAAATGTAATAGTGAACGAAGGACATTTTAATTACCTACAAGCTTGGCCTTAAAATTTTTCATCTAAGATCATTAGTTTCGGAGATATAGATCACTTCGCGTTTTCCAAAATGGCGGATTTCCCCAGGGGGAAGGCGTCCCGAAAAACTCAACATAAGCTTTTTTAAAAGCCCTCATTCAGGTATACAAAATTCAGCCGTCCTGTATTTCGTTCCATAAATCGATTGTTTTTTTTTGCTAATTTTCATGTACTATAAGTGATTTTCAATAGAGAAAAAGAAATTTAAATATTTAAATATTAAAGTTTCTTTGGTTTTAAGTGGAGTGAATGAATATAATTCAAATAAAAAGTACAAGTGACCTCAACTCCAGAAATTATTTGGTTTCGCCCAAGGTATAACAGTGGGCTCTTCAGTCAGTCTGTTATACGCTTCTAAGACACAAATTTTGGTCGATGTTTACCGACTCTTATAAAAATCACAGCAAGAAGATACTGTGAATTTTATTATTCTAGGGGAATTTTTTTAAATTCGTGCACCCAGAAAATAATTACCCGTGGTCTGGTTTTTGTAATAAAGAAAAAGAATAAAGAAATAGAATAATAAAATTCACAGTATAACAGACTGACTGAAGAGCCCACTGTTATACCTTGGGCAAAACACAATTATTTCTGGAGTTGAGGTCACTTGTACTTTTTATTAGGGCTGGCCACGAGACGAGAAACGTCTCGATCTCGATCTCGGTCTCGCATGATGAGAACGAGACGAGACGAGACTAACGCGAGAGTGTCTTAAGGACACTAAAGACTTTTAGTTCAATATTGAGTCACTTTTAAGTCTTCATATTCAAATGCTTCAGTGGAGAGAGCATTTTCAAAAGTAGGTAAATATAGTGAAATTCAAGTTAAAAAATCGATTAATCATCGAAACTGATGATGCTGTTTTTAGAGTTCGGTAGAGTATGGGTACTTAAATCTGTGTTGATTGCAATCCTACAAAAACAATGCTGAACAAGTTTAATTCGGAAATAATGTATACTTTGAACGACTCGGACCCGGCATTTGCAGAGGAATTTAAATGTTAAAAAACAAAGTGTTTTTTTTTTTTATATAAAATGTATGTATTGTTTGTATGTATTTCCTAATATTTTCAACAGAAATATTATTTTTAAAAACTTGTGTTATAGCTATATTTAGTTAAGGTACCTTGAATCAAAAGTTTGACTGGGAAAACTAAAAGTACATAGGTATCCATATTTTCCTCATATTCTATGAAGGTCTGTAGGTATTTATTAAAAGGCTTAACTACATAGACCTACTTTTTTCCAAAAGTACAAAAGTGAGAAATTAAAATGTTCGCTAAAGAAACCTGTTCGCAAAAAACATACGAAATTTGTTAACACAAATAAATTAAGCCACCATACACAATTGTGTCTTCATCATAAATATTTATTTCTCACTTTTGTACTTTTTGGCAAAAGTAGGTCTATGTAGGTAAGCCTTAAACCCCCTTTAAAGATGTAAAAATTTAGTGTTCTGAGGACTCCCTTTGCTTGAGTGAACTTAAATCTTGGTACCTTCCGAAATTCTACGTCAGACAAAACCTGAGAAGCCAATTGATAATAACTTCTACCTATAAAACTTATTTATTATTTTACCACATATAATGAACCCATCACACAGCTGCTTCGCCTTCAGGCAAAACACAACGTGAAAGTGAAATTCAAACTAATATTTAACACCTGTGACTGTGAGACTGTGACTAAAAGTTAATGCTGACTAATCGAGTGCAATTATACAACTTAAGCACCAATGTCACTATTTACACAGTTACATTCATGATTAAGGAGTGAAACCATTCAGTGGAAAAGTGTGCAAAATAGCTATCACTAAACTATATCTATGAAATGAGGCTTTGGTAACTAACTGTTTTTATGAAACTAAGATCTGCGAACTATTTATTACTTCAAATCCTCGATTTCAAACTAGATCAGGATATATTTGTATCTCTTTCTCTATCTCTCTTGTTAACGAGAACATACAAAACATTAAGTTTGCCAAGTGAAAGCACCACTGACAGCTATATTTGATATTTGGTTTGCTACTTCATTTTTCCTTCGATCTAATCTTTGTGTGCCAGCGTATTTGCCTATGTGACATTGTGAATAATGATGCCTGTCACCATAAAATAAGTCCACTGATAGATACAATTTAAATTGAGTCTATACGCAATTCATTTTGAAGATAAAATCTAATTTTATATCTATTCCTCCCACAAAGTTATACATAGCTAACGTTACATTTTACAACACCTTGGACACAACATCGACCATTGGCATATTGACATCTCGACAAATGAACGCATCCGACTATCATCAACAATCATCGGATACAGCCATTCCTAATTATTCACGATAAGATCGAGTTCGTTGGTATACGAGTAAATATCTAATCGAACATAGATTTAATATCGACTTTACAGAGGAGGCGAGGTTAAGATTAAAGTAATGTTTACACTTGCATTCCATTAGTGCAGGTGTAAGGGCTATCTTCAGTTGTCCACCTACAAATAAAATCGCTTAATTCGCCTTGGCGTCTGGCATGCGGTTCAGCAGTGGTGTTGACTGTTGATGATAGCAGCGATGCGATGGTGGCTATCGAAGCTATATAGATATTAAAAAATCTCAAAGTCACGATCACGATTTTTTTTACCCCCCATTTCCTAACAACATTGTCTCCCCTAAGCTGCATTTTACGTGTATAGTGAATCGTGGTGCCAAAGTCATGACCAAGACCAAGATCTTAAAGCCAGCAAGTCGCTGAGTCAGACAGTCAGCGTGAGGTTATATGCGGTGCAGCATGGTAAATCTGGTCTTTGAGTATGAAAAATTGCCATAATCTGCAAAGGCTGCTGATTGGAGTTTTATTGGAGGTTCTCTATTTTCTAACACTTTGGCCAAGACGCGATGGTTAACAATGAATTTTTGTTTTCAACTTTTTTCCTTCCTCAGAACTAACATTGAAAAATATGGTTTGGGTCGAACGACTCGCCAGAAGTCGGGTGGAGTTGGAAACAAAATTCTCCCAATGTCCCAATGCGCATGCAATGTGAGCTCTTAATTTGCATTGATGGTGTTCACACTCAATTAATATTGTTGCAGCGAATGAGCGGTTGAAAAGACATTCGGATCGGGTAGGAGGGTTTTAATTGAGGAAGTGGTTGAAAGAATATCTTTCTTCAATTTTCTAATCGCTAAAGGGATGTGGTGCTCGTATGAGTTTCGATTAAACTGCATGGAACAAGAAACAAGCAACCATGGATCTGTGTGTTCTATTGTGTTATAATGTTGATGTTCATATAGCAATTTATTTGAATTGATCGTTTGCTTCTAATGTCAAAATTTAAATGAATTTCCGATTGCAAAAGTTCATTATTCAGATGAGCAATAAAGTGATTAATGTAAGTTGGTAAAATAGATTTGGGTTAATAATATTTCAATTGAACCATTATTGTTGTCAATTCAGAATAACATTGGAAAGTAAAATATTATATAGAAGTGTTTTATTGATAGCTTCAGCTCGCTCAGTGATATAAATTCTAATAAAACGGTTTTCAGGTCATACATTTGTAGATTTATGTAGGCTCTTAGTGTTTTCTGTTGGTAAAATAAATTGAATTTATTTTTCATTTGTTTGTGTCAAAATATAGATTTTTTACATTCCATTGGGCAAATGAATTGCTTTATGTTTTGATTTAAATCAATTTTACAGATCTTAACTGTTCGGCCCCTCTCCACATTGTGAGGTACTGGTCGGTGTACCGGGGTTCTATCTAAAGAAGTACTCAACTTCAGATTTAGGTCAATTCCTTTTATTATCCACAATTAAATAATATTTTACAGATAGTGGATGTATATCACTTTTTATATGACTTGCTAGAATCTGGTGTGTCCTGGGATCTGATATTTGATGAGCGACTCGTGATGTGCTTTAATCTTTCATTCGGTCCATCATCGGTGAAATCGGCTGGCATACACAGGCGTCTTCTTCTGGATCTGGTCAAATACAGGAAATTCAATCGGACGTATCCGGTAGAAATTAACTGACGTATCAGGCAACAATCAGCGAACGTATCCGTCTGCACTCACCGGACGTATCCGGTTTTACTCAACGGACGTATCGGGTTTAACTCAACGGAAGTATCCGGTTTCACTCAATGGACGTATCCGGTTTCACTCAGTGGACGAATCCGATTTCAATCAACTGACGTATCAGGCAACAATTAATCGACTTATCCGGTTTCACTCAACGTTCATATCCGGTTTCTATCAACTGACGTATCAGGCAACAATTAATCGACTTATCCGGTTTCGCTCAACGTTCGTATCCGGTTTCAATCAACTGACGTATCAGGCAACACTTATTGGACGTATCAGGTTTCACTCAACGGACGTATCCGGTTTCACTCAACGGACGTATCCGGTTTCAATCAACTGACGTATCAGGTATTAATCAAACTGGCGGAGCCAGGCAATTCAAAAGGATAAATCCGGAAAAACTTTTGACCCCTTACCACTGTGGGGGGAAGTCTTCAAATTTTTTTTTTATGGCAGGAACGTTGGTCCTTGGCTGGTATCTTCTCGGCTGAACTTGACTACTTAACTCACTTGTTATACTGTTGTGTTTGTACTGGTTGCGATTGTCTGGTATTGACGTAGGTACAGGTTTCGATCGTTTTTGACTTCCTGATTTGGATCGTGTTTTTTGTCGCTTTCATGCCCCTCTCTTATCATACTTCACGGAAAAACTAAGTGTGAGATCTAGGTAAACAAATTATAGTTTTCTAGGTAAATCTTCGTTGTAGCCGACGACACCACTGCAAAGTTTGTGTTGCATGGCTTCCGGGAAGGGTTGTGTTTCGCTTATGTTTATGGAATTTCACCATCATGCTTCTGATCGTAGGAAGAGAAGTGGCCAGTAGAAGGTGAGTCTGGTTTGGTTCTGTATTTTAAACTCACCATCGAAGTTCTTGGTCGTTGTCCAGTTGCTATCTTCAGTCGAGCTTTTCGTTTTCTTTCATCTAGATCACTATCACCATGCCTCTTATATTCAGCATACATCAGAGCTTTTATTCATTTCTCCTCTTTTTATATTCACAACACTTTATGTTTCAATGATTTCCAGGCAGTGTGGAGCACTTTCTCCATATGGTGAATCCTTAGGCTGTGGTGGGTTTTATAACTTCAATGATTTTAAGGTAGGTCCGTAGTTTGAGGAGGTAGAGTTGTAATGCTTCATTACAACATCTTCTAATACCAATACACTTTTAAGCTATCAGTTTCAAAGTGTTTCAATTTATTTCTATTTTCTTAATTATGCTCAAAATATGGCGGGAATAATTACTAATATAAGACGAACGCAATTAAAACCGAATTGGTGTATTTTTCAACTAAAAATTCAGAAAAAAACATAACTAAACCCAATAGAAAGTCATCTAACATTTTAAGACAGCTGGCCGATCAAAAGCTTACTTTACTTACTTTAATTACTTTACTTTCTTTACTTATTTTACTTACTTTACTTACTTTACTTACTTTACTTACTTTACTTACTTTACTTACTTTACTTACTTTACTTACTTTACTTACTTTATTTACTTTACTTACTTTACTTACTTTACTTACTTTACTTACTTTACTTACTTTACTTACTTTACTTACTTTACTTACTTTACTTACTTTACTTACTTTACTTACTTTACTTACTTTACTTACTTTACTTACTTTACTTACTTTACTTACTTTACTTACTTTACTTACTTTACTTACTTTACTTACTTTACTTACTTTACTTACTTTACTTACTTTACTTACTTTACTTACTTAACTTACTTTACTTACTTTACTTACTTTACTTACTTAACTTACCTTACTTTCTTTACTTACTTTACTTACTTTACTTACTTTTCTTACTTTACTTACTTTACTTACTTTACTTACTTAACTTACTTTACTTACTTTACTTACTTTACTTACTTTACTTACTTTACTTACTTTACTTACCTTACTTACTTTACTTACTTTACTTACTTTACTTACTTTACTTACTTTACTTACTTTACTTACTTTACTTACTTTACTTACTTTACTTACTTTACTTACTTTACTTACTTTACTTACTTTACTTACTTTACTTAATTTACTTACTTTACTTACTTTACTTACTTTACTTACTTTACTTACTTTACTTACTTTACTTACTTTACTTACTTTACTTACTTTACTTACTTTACTTACTTTACTTACATTACTTACTTTACTTACTTTACTTACTTTACTTACATTACTTACTTTACTTACTTTACTCACTTTACTTACTTTACTTACTTTACTTACTTTACTTACTTTACTTACTTTACTTACTTTACTTACTTTACTTACTTTACTTACTTTACTTACTTTACTTACTTTACTTACTTTACTTACTTTACTTACTTTACTTACTTTACTTACTTTACTTACATTACTTACTTTACTTACTTTACTTACTTAACTTACTTAACTTACTTTACTTACTTTACTTACTTTACTTACTTTACTTACTTTACTTACTTTACTTACTTTACTTACTTTACTTACTTTACTTACTTTACTTACTTTACTTACTTTACTTGCTTTACTTACTTTACTTACTTAACTTACTTTACTTACTTTACTTACTTAACTTACTTAACTTACTTAACTTACTTAACTTACTTTACTTACTTTACTTACTTTACTTACTTTACTTACTTTACTTACTTTACTTACTTTACTTACTTTACTTACTTTACTTACTTTACTTACTTTACTTACTTTACTTACTTTACTTACTTTACTTACTTTACTTACTTTACTTACTTTACTTACTTTACTTACTTTACTTACTTTACTTACTTTACTTACTTTACTTACTTTACTTACTTTACTTACTTTACTTACTTTACTTACTTTACTTACTTTACTTACTTTACTTACTTGACTTACTTTACTTACTTTATTTACTTTACTTACTTTACTTACTTTACTTACTTTACTTACTTTACTTACCTTCTTACTTTATTTACCTTACTTACTTTACTTTCTCAACTTATTTTACTTACTCTTAATACTTTTTTGCTCACTTTAACCACATAGTTAACCTATTAAATTTATTTCAAATAAATTTACCTAATTAAGATCAAACAGATCGCAATTGCATTTCTCTTGTGTTTGTGCCCCAAAGGCATAAAACCATTTATCTAATTTTCATCTCCAGACAGCATGTGGTCTCATGTTCATTGTTATTTTCCTAACCCTCTGGTGCAACATAATATAACATTGGTTCATCAGCAAATTCCTTTAACATGTTTTATAAATACACGAATCCACTTTGGTGTTTATTACATTTTAATAGCAATTCTTTGGACACACGTGCATGTTGTTCGGTGACATGTCCGTCGGCGTCGCGGCAGAGTTTGGCATTGGTTCCGGAATATCAACCACTATTATAGCATCTATGGTATCGGTCTCATTTCAGCCTACAGAATTAAATTGCATTTCCCTCTGCCAACATTTACTGTAAGTGATACTACCACGGACCACTAAGTCCAACTATTTAGCCAAAAAGGTCAATGATCATAAATATTCAGTGCAAATAACGTTGGCCATCATTCCCTATACACAATATACAATCCAACCAGTCTGAAGTGTAGATGAACAATATCACAGTACATGTGCTATTTTTCAACCCATTCATTGAGAATGATCATTCCTATATCCATTTCTAACTACATTTTGTGAAGGGGCAGGGTGACAACGAGATGCAAATAACCGTGAAGCGTGTAGATTTTTTGGCAATCACAGTATTTTGATCTGAACAGAGGTCTTCAATTCTGAATTTTGATATGGTATGCCATCATACACTACCAAATAATTACTATGCTTAGATACTTTTTGTAATTAATATTTTGCAAACATAGGTGCGAACAAAGCGACCACGCATGGAGTTGACATAATCAAAACAATGCGGCGGGGTCGTTGATCTTATATAAAACTGCTATCGAAAAAAAACAAGATCACATCGCATTTATTAAATAAAATGAGTGGGCAATTTTATAATTTAGCGTGTTTTATTTTAAATTTAGAAGAAACAAAATAAAGCTAAATATTTGTTTAGGTAATCAAAGAAAGTTTACTCAGGGCATATTAATGTATGCAAATGAAAGGTTTTAAGAAGCACCTAAGAAATGGGATAATCGGTGTTAATGATCAAAGTGACATTGATCACTAGAGATACGCCCTTTGGATTATTTTTTCTGATGATTAAAAAAAAAAAAACGGATATACATACGCGATTGGATATATAGGTAGGTATGTGTGGTTTGCTGTTAACAAAATGACTTAATCTTAAGTGATCTTTTATTTAAATTTTTTTCCAAACTCATGGTGTAAGAACCAGACCTAATAGCCAGAAACCATAAAATGGTCAATAGGTTTTTAATTGATTTACAAAAAGTATTAAAACTAGAGCCATAGTATAGAAGTCACGTTACAGTCTCTACGGAATCTGTGGATGGCACTTGTTGGTGGGAATCTGTAAGTCATTGTATAGTAAATAGAAAACTGTCTTGTTCCACACAAACACAATATTTATAGAAGGTATTTCAGTTCTTATATTTGAGTATAAAAAAATGTAAAATTCCAGATAAGGTCCCAAATATCTCCACTGAATAGTGACCTATATTTAAATTGTCAGGCAATGAGTAAAAAGGCATTAGTATACATACAATCTTTTCTATAGGGTTTTCCAATAAGAGGTGTTATTTTGAATAGCCCGCTATTTCGATAGTTGTCACTTTTGAAGCTGTAATTTTTTGACATTTGTCAAGTAGAAGGTAGGTTGGTAGGTAGGTAGAGATGGCGGTCACAAGCATCCTTGCTCGATGACCCAATTAACGCTGTAATGCGCCGTTTTAATACCATAACTCGTTTGACCTGTGGGTTAAAAGAACATTTTTAAAGAAAAAGAGGGTATTTGGTGATAGATCTCCCAACGGATCATCGCCTACGCCCGAGTTCAGCTGCAGAATGCTATGCTAAGCAATTTGCTGATTTGCCCGGGACGCATACGATCTGATCCCTTAGGGTGATCGTCTAGTCGCACACTCGGATATGGTAATCTCTGTACACCTCCGTCTGTTTGCACAACATGACTTGTGGTTACCAGAGAAAGTACCAACCGCCTGTATGACCAGACGCTTTTATTAGATTTAGACATGAGATGAAACTTATTAAGGATTTGGACATAGGAAAAACACCCGATAGGACCAAAGTTCGCAACTAAAAACCATCTACACTGTGCCAACTAGGCAACTTGTTGACTGGTATTGAAGCGAAAGTTGGCACAACCGTGTGATCCTCCGGTCCTCGTGCACCATGAGCCACCTTCAAAAACCAGTAGTCTGCTAGCTCACAGTCATAGGAGTTTGGAGAAGAAAATGGTGCAAAAGGAAACCGAAGTTAATTCTAGATCCATTGAAACATTCTTGAACTTGAAAATAGGAAAACACTCAAAAGGGTCGAAGTTCGCAACTAAGACCCATCTACACTGTGCCACCTAGGCACTTGTTGGCTGGTATTGAAGCGGAGATCGGCCCAATTGTGTGATCGTCCGGTCCTCGTGCACCATGAGCCACCTTCAAAAACCGTTAGTCTGCTAGCTCGCAGTCATAGGAGTTTGGGGAAGAAGACGGTGCAAGAGGAACCGAAGTAAATCCTAGATCCATTTCGTCGCGTTGAGGAAAGAAATCAAATCTTTGATCTTCGTTCCGGAGAGTTCGTGAAGGTCGTCAAAAAAGGGCTTCCCAAAAGATTGTTGCCTCATTCTGGCCAAAGCGGGACATTTACAGAGGAAATGAAAGACTGTTTCCTTTTCCTGCTGGTCCCCACAACTACGACAGTGAGTATTGTAGGGGATGCCAAGCTTCGCCGCATGTTCTCCTATTGGCCAGTGTCCAGTGCATGTTGCAACAATCCTTGCTATGTCTCGCCTGGGTCTGCACATTAGGTTAATAGTTCCGGATTTATTATAGGTAGGCCAGTTTTTTCTAGCAATAATGCAGTTAGTTAAACTATTCCACCTACGATTAGATTCTGAGAGAAAAATTGAGAATATATTGCCCTTCATAACTCCAAGAGGAATACTGACTCTTTCCACAAGTGAGTTATGAAGGGCTGAACCTTGCCTGGCCAGCTCGTCAGCCCGCTCATTCCCCTCAATGCTACTGTGACCCGGAACCCAGATAAGAGTGACCCTGAGGTTAGTGTTCAGACTCAGAAGCTCTTCCTGCCATTGTCGTAATAATTTTGAGGATGATGTAGCCGAATTAATGGCTTTGACAGCCACTTGACTGTCTGAGAAAAAAGCTGTATTTCGGTTCTGGTTTGGATTTTGTTTAAGTAGCTTGCATGCTTCCCTGATCGCCAGTACTTCAGCCTGAAAGACACTAGCAAAGTCAGGTAGTCGAAAAGACCTGGATATATTTAGGGACTCTGAGAAAATACCCGCACCAACACCGCACTCCCATCAGTAAAGATAGTTGTGTCGAAGTCTTTCGTCACGACGTCATCATTCCAATCATTTCTGGATGGGAATATAACTTTAAAATCTTTACCGATGCTCATTTTTTTTTTTTTTTTTTTTTTTTTTTTTTTTTTTATATTGAGCGCGTGCAAAAGGGGTTGTGACTACCCTTAAGATGATATACACAGCACGAGCGATTAGGTAGATTGGAGGGGATTTAAAAGGAGATACCGATGCACATTGGTTTTGAACGTCTGTAGATCACAATGGGAGGGGAAAATTGAGCTGGGTAGAGCATTCCACATTCGAGTAGTGCGACTAAAGAAAGAATCTCTGTACTTAACAGTACGTCCGAAATTGGGCTCAAGGGTAAACTGATGGGCATTCCTAGAAGCGCGAGTATTACGGTTGAATTGTTTGAGGGGAGGAATGCAACTGGCTATTTCACTAGAGCATTGTTTATGGAAATAACGGTAAAATAACGAAAGACATGAAACATTTCGACGGTGCTCAAGAGATGAGAATGTTTCCGTTATAGTTCTTTCACCTATCATTTTAAGAGCTCTCTTTTCGATTCTATCCAATAAACTCAAGTGGGTTATTGGAGCACCTGCCCAAATGTGAGAGTTATACTCAAGTTTTGGACAAATAAAGGCTTTGTAGATCACAGCCAGATCAGAAGGGGAGAAAAATTTCTTGCATCGACGGAGAAAACCTAAACACTTAGCAGCATTTTTGGCGATGTCGAATATGTGGTCGTTCCATAAAAGGTGGTCTGTGACACACATACCGAGGACTGAAAGCTTTTCGGTTTCCTCAATGCAAGTGCCACTCATGGATAGTGGCATGGGGGGTGGGTTTTGTTTTAACGACAGTAGACAGCATTGAGTTTTTGAAGCATTAAATTCTACACGATTTTTAATTCCCCATTGGACAATGCTGTCGAGATCAGAATTTAATGAGCTTATCATACGCTGCCGTTCAAGTTCCACATCCGAAGGACATGGATGTGAATCTAAGAACGAATATGAAAAGCTGAGGGTGCTGTCGTCAGCGAAACAATTTAATGGATTAGAAGTTTCAGATAAAAGATCGTTTATGAATATAAGGAAGAGAGTCGGAGACAGAACGGAGCCCTGGGGCACACCAGCATTTATTTTGTGAATTTCAGACTTGAAACCATCCAATACAACTTGTATTGAACGGTCCGAAAGGTAATTTCTAATCCAACGAAGAAGAGATTCATCGATACCAAATGCACGCATTTTCGATAAGAGAGCTTGATGCCAAACTCTATCAAATGCTTTAGAAATATCAAGCGCAATAATCTTACTTTCTCCAAAACGATGTAAAGATTTGTGCCACTGTTCGGTGAGATATACCATCAGATCACCAGTGGACCTATTGCTACGAAAGCCGTACTGCCGGTCATTAAGAAGCTTTCGTTCTTCGAGATATTTCTTTAGCTGAAAATTAATCAGCGTTTCCATGACCTTGGAAAGAAGGGACGGGCCAGCGGAGTTGTGTATATCGAGATCTTTCAGAACTCTGGCAACTGCACGAGTGCGGAAGAAGATTTGTCCCATAGAATCATTTGCGCTCTCAAGTACAGGAGGAGTCATAACACTTTCAGGCAGCGACGAATTAACAGCAAACTGTGCTGCAAGCAAATTGGCTTTATCGATTGAGCTGACAAAAGGAGTATCGTTGAAGACGAGCGTTGGAACCGAGGATGAGGTGGTGTTTCGTATGTTTTTTACAGATGACCAAAAATTTTTACTACCTTTGGGACATTGTAGAATTTTTTGCCGTAATTTTTGATCATGTAAAAATTTGGTTCGTCGAATATGAACGTTACAGGTCTTTCTAGCTTGTTGAAACTTTTTCCGGTTTTCCTCAGTAGGGTTGGCTTTATAACTTCGGAAGCTTACTTCTCTAACACTAATAACCTCTTTACAGCTCGAATCAAACCATGAGTTTTCTTTGGGTTTGATAGGTTTCACCCTATTCGGGATAAAATTTCTCATTCCACAAAGAATTAAGTTTGTAATCATATCTGCACTGGAATCTACGTCACTATCGAGGAAGCATAGTGACCAGTTAAAGTTCATGAAGAAAACATTGAGACCGTCCCAGTTGGCTTTCTCATACTGCCAAACGGTTCTCTTGGGAGTTTTTTCTTTAACTGTGTTTTGGTGGCACGAGAAATTCGCAGATATGACACAATGGTCTGATGTACCTAGAGGCGATAATACACTTATAGTGTATTTATCAGGGTCAGAGGTAAGAAACAAATCTAGAGTGTTGGCGGATTGACCTGCAACGTCAGGAATCCGAGTAGGCTCGTCGACCAGCTGAGTTAGGTTGTTTATCTCAGCAAAAATCTCGACATACCTTCCTTCGGGTGTTGTCTGACCCGAATAGCGTAGCCACGAAGAATTATGTACATTGAAATCGCCCGTAACAACGATTTCACTGTGCGGAAAATGGGAAATAATTCTCTTGATGGAGTCGGATAGTGCATCGAATTCGTTGGAAGTCGAATTACTATCCAAACTAGGACTACGATAAATAAAACAAGTATGGATGATGCGCTTATGGATGGTGAATTTAAACCACATGAAATTAAAGTTCGTATTCAAACATGAACCATATTGTGGTTGAAGCTGATAAGCTACATCACTGCGAACATACACGGCGAGACCATGGTGTGGAAAAAATAGAGGCACTAAGCTATAACCATGTAGGCTGAATTCCGAGTGATCGGTATTTTCCCCTACCTGGGTTTCACTTAGTGCCAAAACAGCTGGCCTGTTTTTCACAGTATGGACATATGCAGCACAAAAATTCTGCCTCAGTCCCCGAATGTTGCTGTAGTCAACCCTAAATTCACCCACCATTACAATAAACAGACATAAAAAACCAAATCAGACAGTTATCTATGCTGATATCAAGTTTGGGCCCCAAATGACTTCACAGTACAATACTACTAGTGTTATGCCTAAAAAAGCAGTGCACTGATCCGCCCCTGGATACACAAAATCAATAACAGCAATTTATCTGATATGCTTTGGCTTAGTCAATTACAAGCATTATATGAGATGATACATACACTGCATATAATGACGAAGTCAAAGACTGTGAGTGAAGTGGGAAGGAGAGATAGAAAATTTACCGCTGTGCTGTGGTGATTGTTGCTTGTGCATCATCATCTTCGTACACGGGTGCACTTTTTTGTTTTTGTTGTTTTTTGCACTGGCACTGGCACTTGCACTATGATGTTGTATGATGATTGTGGGTTATTTTTTTTTTTTTGTATTTCGCGGCGCAATTACATTATTATTATTTTTTTTTATATTTTATTGTAAAAGATGGTGAGGGTGGGTATTTAATTTTTTTATTTTTATAATAAGGGAAGAGCACTGTGTAATTGAATGCAATGGGTATTTGGTAAGGTATTTCCACCACTCGCGCACACACGTCCGCTCACAGCGGGATGCAGATCGGCATCATTGAAGGGGTGCAGTAATCAGTCGGAGTCGAAAACGTTTCGGTAGGAATTAAACCCGTGATGTTGCTGTGCCCATAGGGTTTGGCAAACCAGGAGTTCGATTCTTTTAGTCTTATCGCGCTGCAAGATACTAGGTATTTAATGTGTCAATCTAGTAGTAAAGGTGTAGAAAAACTCCTAAAGCATTTGTTGGACAGGATCGAATAGCCCCTGTGGTGCCAATGCTAGCTGTTCTTTGAACCTTCCTAAGTTTGTTGATATTATACAAATTCTTTAATGCTGGCCACCACACAATCGAACCATTGTTTAATTTCCAGTTTAATTTAGGGTCGAGAATTACAGATTACACACAGATATTTTGCACTGGAGGAGAGCGAAAGTGTTTGACCGTTGAGTCGAGGTTGATTGAAGGGGTCTATCTTCGTTTTGGTAATAAAAAGTATAAGTTCAGTTTTGCTTTGATTAATGCCCAGTCCGCAGCTCGCAGCCCAGCCAGCAACCTCCGTGATCTCACTTATCACAGGGGTAAACTTACCCGACACTAGTAGCCCCAAATCATCGGCATACGCGACCGCCTTCACTCCACCCCTCTCTAACTTAGCGCGAATTTTATTCATGACTAAAAGCCAAAGAAGAAGAGACAGAACACCACACTGGGGTGTTCCTCTCAAGTAGAAACTACGCCATTAATAAAAATGGAACGCACTTCAACAACGCACTGAAATTATTAAAATTCACTATAAAAAATGCATACAAATGATCCATAATTTCATAGAAAAATCATCTTGACTGAAGAAGTCCATTTCAACCTCGGTGGCAAGCAAAATTGTCGCATCTGGGGCTCGGAAAACCCAAGATTTATTTTCGAAAAGCCTCTCCATCTCCATCCTTAACGAGTAACTGTTTGGTGCGGTTTATGGTCCGGTGGGATCATTGGACCTTACTTTTTCGAAATGAGGCTGGAGTAACAGCTACGGTGAATGGATTGCGCTATCGAGCGATGACTAATTATTGTTTATGGCCGGAATTGGATGGTATTGATCTGGACAACGTTTACTTTCTACAAGATGGCGCTACGTACCACACAAGCAACGAAAACATCGATCTTTTACGGGAAAAGTTTCCGGGACGTGATGTTATCTCTCAAAGTGGTGATCATAATTGGCCACCGAGATCTTCTGATTTAACACCTTGCGACTTCTTCCTTTGAATCTTTTAATAAGGTCTCCGCCAATTATTATTTATTTAAGGTGACATGAAAGTATTTTTTCTAGGGTTGTTGTGAGTTTTTATATGACGCCAGGATTATCATCTTCATCTTTTGAGTTAAATTGATACGTATCGCGCCATCTGCTTGAACATTCAGACCTTTTTGCTTTTCCTACACATTCTTATTTCCGGTCATTTCTGGTTTGTCCTACACTATGCCAATCGGTTAATATTTCCATTAATTGCACACGTTTGCGTGGCCACATATGTACCACTGCGTGCACGCATACGTTTGCGTGTACTTATAAGTTTGCGTTGACGCATACCCCAGCGGGAAATATCGTCCCCAATGAATTTTATAGCTGAATTCTTCAATCAATTCACTAGCCAAATAATAAAAGGAAACGTCGTGTAATGATTTAGTCAGTGAAGAGTCATGCGAGGTTTCCTCAGTTCATAGATTTGAACCCACTTTTTGCTTTGTGTGTAGAAAACAACAAGACAACAGCCATCAATTCACTAGCCAGATAATATAAGGAAACGACATGTAATGATTAAGTAAGTGAAGAGTCATGCAACGTTTCCTCAGTTCATATATTTGAACCCACTTTCTGCTTTGTGTGAAATCAACCCTTTCTTTCGTTGAATTAAAAATTGCTTTTGATATGGAAAATTATAAGATGAAAAAACTGTTGAAAAGTCATGTAGAAGTTCATCAGTTCATGTGTCCACTCATATGCTTTGTAAAGTGTGCACCGCCATTGTGTGTTTTGATAGAAGTTGATTTTTTTTGTGTTCTCTGTGTTGACATTGTCTACTGACAGTAAATATTATAAGAGGACTAATGAATTTCCATTAAAAAGAGGCAATCTCAGATTTTCTCAAAGTATTTCAGTTTTTTGGTTAATCACCACTTCGCATATGAAGTGGTGATTAACCAACAACCACTGACCTAGTGATTTAACTTTTATTTAAAGTTTTAATTCTATATTTTAGTTAACCAATCACAAATAATTCACAACACAACAGAGTTAATGAATTTACGATTTATTTAATTTTCTTCACATTTTTCATATTGAATTAACTAATTGCTGAATAAGCAACTACCTACTTCTTTATCTTGTGATTTGATAATTGAATTTTCATTACCATTTTCATCGAAAATTTTGAACTGATGAATTAACCACATACATTTATGCAGTGAATTCATAGATTATGCAACCACCATGTTTTTCATCATCTGGGTCGGTGAATAAACAACTTCCAACGAAGTAGTGATTTCGTTGGCGAATTTTCATCGGATTTTCAGCATGTGCTTCCCGCCTAGGACATGCCCATGTTAATTTCATCAAAGGAATCAGCTGAAAAGTGGACGGTGCAGCTGCCATTCCTCATGGAAAAACCTGATCTTTCCTCAATGAATCTTTCAATTTTTCCCGCTGGGACGTTGTTGTGTACGCATACGTTTGCGTGCATGCATATGCTCCTCAATGAAAAATTCATTGGTGAAATCCTATATGACGCATTCATGCAGGAGAGATAATGCGTTGATTTCACTCATGAAAAGTAATGCAGCCGGTCACCAGTTTGTAATTTAAGTAGCATGTTGTGCTGTGCTCAAGAAAAAATGTAGAGAATAGACAACAACAAAAAAAAACTTAAATGAATACACAAATGAACGCAATAATTTTGTCCTGCATCATTTCAGTGGCATGAGTTATTTAACTAAAAAACCATACTCGATGCTTCTACTGATGTAAAGTAATGCACAAGTTTATGAGTTCGTTGTGTAAATCCACTCTTCTGCTTACAAGAAGAAAAAAAAAAAACAGAAATCAAGTAAGTTCCATGTTTGATGAATTTACGCATGAATGGTAATGCAGTAAGTCCATAAGTACATTTGGTTCGTTGATGAGGGTTGATTGCGAGAAAAATATAAAACAAAACTTTGTATGGAAAAATAAAATTCACAGTGTATTCATGCAGTGATATTTATAAGATTAGGTTAACTTTGTATTTCCATTACATTTTTAAAATGTAATGAACTCTTACCTGAGAGACATGCATTATTTTTCAGTGTCTAAAGTCCAGTGCCGAAATCATCACATTTCAGGAATCAGTATTTTCAACGAAGGAAAAGAAGTTATGAATTCGCCGCTTCCACGAGCGCAGCGAATTCATATATCCTTTTTTATTGAATAAATCATCACATCAGTATCAGTTTTTTCACCAAGAAACTGAACTCATGATTTTCATGATTCCATGTAATCGATGATCGATGATTACAAAATCTTCATCAAGAATGGGTACACCTACTTACCTCCTAGGCCAAGCCTATGTTAAATTCATTAGAGGAATCACCAGAAAATTCATTGATGATACTTCTTTTCCTTGAGGAAAAAGCTACTTTTTCAGAAGCGATTTGTTGAATATTTCCTACTGGTACGTTGGAATGCACGCATACGTTGGCGTGCACGTAAACGTTGGCGTGCACGCATACGTTTACACGCAACGGTATGCAAACGTATGCGTGCATGTAGCATATTGTGTGTTTCATGTTGCATATGGCATGTGGTATGTAGGTTGGCTACGAAATCTCGCAAATTAAAATCTCGTAATCGAAATCTCGCAATTACAGAAATCCGCTTTTCATAATATCGCAATTACAAAAACATTTAGGACTTATAAGTTACGTTAGATTAGGTTTTTCGTTTGTGTATGTTGTCAGTTGGTGAGCTTTCAGTTTATGTACAATAAACAGTACATTGGGTGGCTTCGCGGGTTCAAGGATTTTAACTCCGTTTTCGGGTCCTCTGTCCCGCTCACGCGACTCCGTCGCTACACTTAGGGTATGCTCAGTCGCCAGGCAGGCGCCTATGTTGTCAGTTGGTGTGCTTTCAGTTTATTTGTATTAAACAGTACCTTAAGTGGCCCGCTTCGCGGGTTCAAGGATTTTAACTCCGTTTTCGGGTCCTCTGTCCCGCTCACGCGACTCCGTCGCTCCGCTTAGGGTATGCTCAGTCGCCAGGCAGGCGCCTGTGTTGTCAATTTGGTGTGCTTTCAGTTTATTTGTATTAAAAAGTACCTTGGAAGCGTGTTTTTTAGTTTGCGAGATTTCATATTTCGAGATTTATAAAGAAATGCGAGATTTCGTTGTTCAAGACTTTAGTTTGCGAGATATCGTAGTGCTCCCGTGGCATGTTGATGTTGATGTTGCTTCGTGCTTCTTGCTTCTTGTTTCTTGCTTTTGCTTATTTAATTGAAATTCACTCTTCATACTATAACCTCTGGGGTTCCACAGGGTAGCAATGTTGGCCCTTTGATTTTTATTTTGAAAAATAAAGTCTAGTGTTTCATTAGGTCCTAATGGATATCACTTTATAACGAAATCTATAACGCATATCCTCTCCTGACACCTTAATTCATAAGCCATAGTCTATGATCTTAATCTTAACCAACCCGATAATTGTGAAGATACTCAATCATTTTTTATATTTTGGCTTCTTTTCTTTCTGCATAATATAACAACACTTACAACATTATCATTATTTTTAATATTCACTAAACAACCGCCTACCACTGACCATTCCATTTCCAATCATTAAAATGCATTGGTATCTATAGGCTTACAATAAACAAAAAAAAACTCGGTCAACTGATCTAGCTATAGTACCAAAATTTAGTTGTAAACTAAATTTTCATCTCACAAAAGAGGTCAACATTGTAGGTTAATTGACCAAATTTTAATTTAAAACAAATTCCATTCTATACGTCACATAGCAAAGTTAAGATTTTATTTTCAAAATATTTTTAACTGACACAATTCTTAGATTTTAATAAAACAAAAAAAAACACTCTAATATAACGAATTCGATAAATTTTATTATGTAAAGTGTCCAAAAGACTATTTTAGATGTCTAGCGAACCTGTCAAGTTCCTTTCACTTAATTACTAAGTCAGAAATTATTATAATAATGTTGCGCTCTCTCGATATCGATATCCAATATGCGCTGGTTGATCCAAATTTACCATTGTATGTAAATTAGCGGAACAAATTTATTAAACAAAAATATTGAAGTTTGGATTTGGACTCTTTTTTTTTGGAAACTTTCTACCTCAACCTACCAATTACGAGTTGGTGTAGATAAGGATTGTGATGATGACGACGAAAGAATGACGATAGTTTGGAAAAGGCATACAATTCTATAACATTTTGTTTGAGTTTCATGAATATTAATTTTGTATCTGTATTCTGCATACATACATATATTCCGATAGGGAAAGTCTATGGAAATCATTAAAACATTTTATTTATTATGGTACATGATTTTTTGTTACGTATAGTGTGATTGGTATTTTACATATCTCAACAGACTCGTAAATTGAAATTCTTTTAACGTGAATAACTTTTGGGGCTAGAGTGGAAGCCCAATATAAGGTAACTTTTCAGTGAATGATTGTTATCATCAGATTGAAATTGATACAACTTGGATACATGTGTGTGCGTATTTGTACATCATCACTTCATCACACTGTTTTGATGGATCGAGGGAGTAACAAAAAAGTTTACAAAAGTCTACAAACAAATATGAAGATTATCTCAATTTATTTCTAACTTGATTTTTCTTTATCCTCTCTTTGATGTGTAAGGAATATTAGTTACAGTCTTCCTGGAACCAAGCTGCCTTTTTTCTATAGTCCGTCAGTTGGAAATTTAAAAAATGTATGAATGTACAAGATATATTCACGCATATATTATTATTTAACTAATCTATATGAATTAAATCAAATTGATGTGTTGAGGCAAATAAAATATGCAAGAAAAAATAAGTTCAAAATTCCTTTGATATTATAATAATCCGCCTTTGATAAAAAATAAATATTCATTGAAATTGCTTATCAATATGTATTTATTTTTAGTATGGAACATTATAAAGTTTTTGGTTTAATTAGCTACTGATTAAATGTTTTTCTTTCCAAATTTGCATAAGTTATCGGTTTTTGGTTCAGAAATTATTCTTTTATTTTTGATTTAAAAATCATCATCTGGAAAATGGAGCCAGTTTGTTAGTTTTAACCTAAATGATTCTAGAGCATTTGCCATAGCTGTTGGTAGAATTTCAGGTCGCAACGCATTAGCTTCTTCTTGAAAGAACTCTTAAGAACGCAATGTACCTACATTTCACCTATATTCAAGCATTCTAAGTGAATTTTGTGGATCTGCTTTTTTTGTTTAAGCTCATTTAACAATTGCATTGGAAAAAGGTGTAAGTGACATAAAATCACCAACAACTGCTGAGTAAACAGAGGTATTTTTAAGTTCGCATTAGAAGTTAGGAGGATGTACATATGTATGTGTAAGTACAATAATGAAAATGAAGAAATTTAAATAACAAAATTACTTCGGTTTTAAGTAGAGTGAATGAATATTTTCTGGGAATAATAAAATTCACAGTGTCTTCTTGCTGTGATTTTTATAAGAGTCGGTAAACATCGACAAAATATGTGTCTTAGTAGGGTATAACAGACTGACTGAAGAGCCCACTGTTATACATCAGTAGGAAATTCACTCCTCAGTTAAAAATTCCTTGATGAAATCCTATATGACACAGTCATATAGGAGAGATTATGCATTGATTTCACTCATGAAACGTAATGCAGCCGTTTGCAATTAAAGTAGCATGTTGTGCTTTCCTCAAGAAAAAATGTAGAGATAAGACAACGAAAAAAAAAACTCAAATGAATACACAAATGAACGCAATAATTTTTTCCTGCATCTTTTCAGTGGCATAAGTTATTCAACTAAAAAACCATACTCGATGATTCTACTGACGAAAAGGTATGCATAAGTTCACGAGTTCGTTCTCGTTGTGTAAATCCACTCTTCTGCTTACGAGAAGAAAAAAACAGAAAACAATTAAGTTCCATATTCGATGAATCTACGCATGAATGGTAATGCATTAAGTCCATAAGTCCATTTGGTTCATTGATGAGGGTTGATTGCGAGAAAAATATAAAACAAAACTTTTTCTGCACAGTGTATTCATGCAGTAATATTTATAAGATTAGGTTAACTTAATATTTCCATTACATTTTTAAAATGTAATGGACTCTTACCTGAGAGACATGTATTGTTTTTCAGTGTCTAAGGCCCAGTGCCGAAATCATCACACCTTAAGGAATCAGTATTTTCAACAAAGAAAAAGAAGTTATGAATTCAAGGATTCCCCGAGCGCAGCGATTTTATGTATCCTTTTTCTTTGACGAAATCATCACATCTCAGGTTAAGTATTTTCAACCAAGAAAAAGAAGTTATGAATTCGCCTATTCTAGGAGCGAATCGATTTCATATATCCTTTTTCATTTAATAAATTATCACATCTCAAGTATCAGTTTTTTCACCAAGAAACTGAACTCATGAATTTCATGACTCCATGAATTCGGTGATTTTATTACAAAATCTTCATCGAGAATGGGTACACCTACTTACGTCCTATGCCAAGCCCATGTAAAATTCATTGATGATACTTCTTTTCATTGAGAAAAAACAAACAAAGCTACTATTTCACTAGCGATTTTTTGAATATTTCCTACTGGGCCTGAGCGAAACACATTCATTTCGGAGATGTGTGTATGTATACGTACACACGTTCGGGGTACTTTTTTCATCCGATATATCTCCAGACTCCAGAACGAATATAGATATCGACTTCGGATGGAATTTATTTTACCGATAATACTGTCATAACGTGCTGAAAATTCAATTAACCGTTTATTTACTACAACAATTTTTTAAAAAAGGAGCTGTAAAATGTCATTCGACTCGAATATCTCGAGGAAGGAAAAAGATATGGACTTCAGACCAATTTTGTTCTACACATAATTACGCAATCAAGAAAAAAAATGTTCGTCTCAAATATTACATAAACAAATAACGATAACAAACTCAATTTTATAATATTTTACATAATGACGTTGTCAACAAATGTAATTTTTTTTTTTTTAATTCATTTTACAGTTTTTTTAAACAAAAAACTAACAAAAACTACTAAAAAGTCTAAAAAAATGTTATTAAACTGGAATATCTTGAGATCATACAATGGTATCGACTTCAAATTTGACATAAATATATATACAAATACCATCTATATTTTGTTGAATTTTGAGATTTTTAAAACCACCCTTTGCAAAGATTAAATTCAAAATGTTGCCCAAAATTACTTTTTGAATATGTTTTAATTCAAATAAATCTTACACACAAAGTCGCTCAAAATCAAAATCTAGTTTCTTTTATATTCTTCATAACCATGTAATTTTTGTAATCACACTCCCCTAATTTATGCCAATACTCTTACTTACTTAGGTCCTCGGAACTATTACGTCCGTGATGTTTCCCTTACGGGACATACAGCCTCCACTACACCTACGCGCCATCGTGTACGATTTCTTGAAATATATTTCAGCTCTCTCCAACTTTTCCCCAGTCGTGCCGATTCCTGTTCGACCGTTCTTCGCCATGTACTTCTAGGCCAGCCCACTTGTCTTCCCTTCTGTGTGAGCGGGTTCCACTGCATTGCTTGAGATGCAATGCACCGATCGCCTTTTCGAAGCGTATGGCCAATCCACTGCCACTTTCTTCTTCGTATAATGGAGTCTATGAGCTTCTGACCCGTTCTCGCATGAAGTTCGTCATTGGAGATACGGTTGGGCCAGAAAATCCTCAAGATGTTTCGTAGACATCTATTAACGAAGGTTTGCAGCTTTCTAGTGACAGTAACAGTGACTTTCCAAGTACTGCAGCCGTAAAGCAGAACGGATTCAACATTGGAGCGGAACAGTCGTAGCTTGGTCTTTAAGCTAAAAGAGTTGTTTCTCCATATTTTGGACAGCATTCCGAACGCAGCCTTTGCTTTTCTGATTCGGCTGTTTACGTCCAGTTCAGTTCCGCCACCCGTAGAGATAATACTCCCAAGATATTGGAAATCCTCTACCATCTCTACCGGTTGTCCAGAAATATTTACTTGGATTGATGAGGAAGTTCCAAGGCTGATCCTTTTAGTTTTTGCCGAGTTGATCTTAAGCCCTACGATTTCTGCTTCTCTCTCCACCCTTGTTGTCATTTGATGGAGATCCATGATCCTATGAGAGAGTAAGCATACGTCGTCCGCGTAGTCCAGATGTTTGAGGTGAGATTGCAGAGTCCACTGAATTCCTCCATTTCCATTTGACAAAGCTGCGTGCAGTACGTCACTTATCACCAACAGGAACAGTATTGGTGACAGTATACAGCCTTGCCTAACTCCACTTTGGATTTCAAACTCCTCTGACAGCCTACCTTTGTGCAAAACGTGACACCTGGATCCATCATATGTAGCCTTGATAATAGCAATCAATTTATCTGGGATGCCCCTCCTGTGCAAAGCAAGCCAAATAAATTCTCTATTGACACTGTCGAACTCCTTTTCAAAATCGATGAACAGCAGGTGAAGTGGTGATCGATATTCAACGCACTGTTCGATGATGATTCGCAAGGTGTTGATGTGATCCACACAGGAAGATCCAGTGCGGAAACCTGCTTGTTCGGCGTCGAGTGTGTCTTCGAGGTGGTCTTTAATTCGGCCCAACACTCTGCTTTGAAATAATTGGCTGAAATAATTAATACCCCATACCGACAGGAGCAAGGAAAAACAGTTAGATAAGTAAGATTTATAGAATTTTAAAAGCGATTCCAAACAAAAAGGCAAAACTGTACTATAGCTAAAATGATTGTCAAGTGCACCAATGGGAAGTTACTATAGTTTGTGTCGCACCCAACCTCTTTTTTTAGCTGTTTCTTGATTAAATTTTTGTTTTTATTTTTATAAGCCGTTATGCAAAATCCTAATTCTTTCAAAAAACGGTTCCCCCAATTATTGGCAAAAAAAAAAAAAAAAACAGAAAAAATATAAGATACCATTTAAAATAAATGCATGACCGCACTCAACTTCAGCGGACGACCAACGCGGTAAAACATTATTTGTACGAAATTGTATGAGCTATCGCTATTCCACACTAGCCCACGTGTATTAATACATGTCAAATTGAAAGTGGGAAAGAATTCCACACGACTGCCAAATTTGTGGGAAAAAAAAGACTTTTCATATTTTGCTTCCACACTTGCTTGTATTAACACATCATCTTAACCTAAGAAAAGTGTGATAGAATGAGGGATAGAATTAGAACCATTCCTAAAATTCTTCATGTATTAACACATGTCAAATCGTGTAGGATAGAATGTCGGGTTGTGTAGACTGGGCTGTCATTACCTGTTTCCACACTATTCTACATAATTTGTTTCCCACTTTTTTGACATGTATTAATACACAGTGGGCTAGTGTGGAAGGCTTTTAACCGGCAACAAAAGCTCTTACAATTTCATACGATTTCGTGCGAAGTGTCGAGTCCGGTCGAACCTTAAGTCGTTAGTGGTATCTTGCTCCCATAAAACCAGTTTTAATTGCGATATACGTAGTATAGGGCAAGTTTAGGATTCGTGAAAAAAAAACTCGAGAGCGAAACGAGTGGGTCTTGCAATTCTGTCTGTCCGTCTGGGGAAATTGAAATTTTGTTTTAGCTCAAAAAATAACGGTACCTGCCATACAACCAATATACAAAAATTGATTTATTTCAAAAACGGCTCCAACGATTTAAAAAAAAATTACGAGCTATGCACTTTAATTACTACAATTAATAATTTGATAGAACATTTTTTTATAACGGTTATTAACGGTACCTGTCATAGAACCAGACGCGGATCCAGGGAAGGGGGGGGGGGGGGCAGTGGGAGCAAGTGCACATATTGAACATTTCTAATCCAACAATAATGTTGTTGATTGGGATGTGGAATACTCTTACAAAGTATTTTTTGGAACTCCTTGCGGTCCGACTTGGTGAATGTTCACATAATTTAACAACTTTGTCAAGCGAATCCAAAAATTTGTTTGTCTCAGTATTTGTATACCCAAACGATTTTTTGTTCAGGCAACTGAAACTGAAATTTGAGATTGATGTATGCTGTTGGTGTTGGTGAGGCCCTCCGAAACAAAAAAAATGAAACATTCAGGAATAGAACCGAAGAGCGCGTTCACTTAGTTCAGCTAATAAAGGTTCGTTCGACTCAGTTGTTTATTTTACTTTTCCTTTCAGCCAAAAATGAGGTAATTTCGCCAATAGCAAAAAAGTGTTTTACTCGCAAATTTCTAAATATTTTTGTATAGCTCATTTCATTTTAAATTGGTTTTGGCAGTTAAATACTTTTTCTCTTTCTATGTTCATACTAAAGATTTTCAAAGCTTTTCAAACTTACACTTACGCGCCGATTTTTGATTCTTGATTGCTTTTGAAATTAAATGAATGAGTTGAGGTAAAATATCTTTTTCCAGGTCGCACTCATTTAATTTAAAAAAATATCGACCGAAAATTTGTCGTGTACCTAGTAGTAGGAGTCTTCTTTAACAATATAAAAATACACTTAATTTAAAAATGTTAATAATTGTTAAGAATGGCAGTTTTTTATACAATAAGCCCATACAAATTCTCTCAAAAATTTAGCGAAGCTTAAAATTAGCTAAGCATTTTAGTACGCAACTCCATCTTAAAAACAAATTTTTGGTTCAAACTGTACATCTACTATCGGTCAAAATTTAACGGGCGAAATAAATGCACGGCAAATTATTCTTGAGCATTTCATCCCGGAAAATACAGTCAGATATCAATATTTAATGAGACTAACTTCAATGAAATAAAAAAAAATTGTTCTTTTTATATTTGTTTTTGAGTTTATATTTAATATTTTTAAGAAAGACATACAGATAATCATTAAAAAGGCATAAGTATTCGAAAGACGATTTTTTTTAAAGGTAGGCAAAATTACACGAAAAATGCCCCCCCTAACCGAAATCCTGTATCCGCGCCTGCATAGAACCGATTTGTTGGTTTTCTAATTTCTCGTTTACGGCTACACCGATTTCAACCAAATTTTGTATGTAAGAGGTCCTTTATAATTTTTAACAATTTTGAATATACAATTTTTCGAAAAAAATAATTTTTGGATTTTTAAAAAAATATTGAATTTTTTTTTTAATTCAATATCTTGAAAACGGGTAAACGAATATTTTTTTTTAACTTTGTGTAAAATTGTATTTTATTCTATTCAAAAAGTTGGCATACCAAATTATTAAATGCGTTCAAGAATTTTTATATACAGGGTGTCCCAGCATCACCTGCCCAGAGGAAAACTATGGGTTGAGGAGTTAATTTTAAGTCGAAAAACTTAAGAGGTAATTTTCTCGACTTATAACGGTTTTTGTGATTTTTGATCTTTTTTCTTTTACCTACCTCTAACTTTGCCAAACTGCATCCCCATACCAAACCCATATTTTGGGCATTTTCAGGTCGTTCTTTTTTACTTTGGTTCATTCAAAAACACCTTATTAAGTGACATTTTTTCTATTTTAGTATGAAAATCCATTTTATTTTCTTAAAAATACCTAACACATTTCTAGCAAAATAAAACATTAAAATTTATTAAAAAAAAAAAAACAGAAATAGCCTACCAGATTTAATCGAATAACCCAAAAGTCAGAAAATCAATGCACAGTAAAAAAAAGTGAATATTGAATGTTATAGAAAAAAAAGGCAAAGGAGAGCTAGCAATATGTTGCTTATTTATTATTCTCGAAAACGGATAATACGATTTCTTTAAAAAATAATTTCTTAACTTAAATTTTAGGATAAACCTTTACGTAGGTAACAATTTTACCACATCCTTTCATAGAGTTTAATATAAATAAATAAATTGGGTGGCGCAACGGCTCGTGAAGAACCAGGGCCTAGTGACTTACAACTCCCAACCATTCCTGTGTGCGCGTTTCGATAGGAATGGAAGGGGCCTACAATTTTATGCCGAATCCGAACGGCTAGACGAGAAGCACTAATTCTTGACAAGTAAAACTCTTGGAGGATTTGTCAATACCTCGGAAAAGGCAGTAGTCCTGAAAAAAAACTTTGTAGTTTTTAGGTGGTGAGTGAATCCACACCTCCAGCGTGAGAGTCCAACGCACTACAGTATAACTTTCATAAAAACATTTTTTATATTAGATATTTTCACCATATCGGCAAAAATTTATTTTGATTTTAACTTTTTATAATTTCAGACTTTCAGCTTTTAGCATCTGAAAAAAAAATGTTATTTTGTCTAAATAGCCCGGTATCCAAAATCCTCCGATACAGGTTTTTTTCAAGTTGAATGTCAATAGATATACTTTTGGTAAACAATAATCGGTGGAGGGGGGAGCATGGGGATATTTTATTTGCTCCCTATCATGCATGACGGTTAATTTTCTATAACATGAAAATGAATACAAAAATTAAAAAAACAATTGAAGCGCTTAGAAGATGAAGGACGTAAGCGACATTTTTAAACATTTGAGTTATAATCATTTAAAGTTTATTGCCTATAACTTTTTTTATGAAAATAATAAAAAAAAACTATATGGATAATTTAAAGTCAATAAAATTCAGGTGAATTTAATTTTAGGAATCTTTTTTATTTAACGCAAATAGTTGTTGAGATATTTACACTTTTGTGCATTTAACACCTTTATCTAGGAACTTTTTTGTATATAATTTAATTTTGTTTTTATAAAGGTGTTAAGTGACTTTTTGATATGTTGTAATTAACTTATTTTTTGTTTGTTTTTTCTCTTTCCCTTCTCAAGGATCTGCTGAAATTGCATTAAAAAAAAGATTTAAAGTAGTGTGTGTTGGCTGGCGCCTCTTGCCTGCACATGCACTGATTTTTGTGGTGTTCACCTACAATGTCTTATCTTAAAGTGCCCACTTAACACCTTTATGCTCGAAATGAAAAGTTCAGATAAAATTATTTTTGTATAAAGGACTTAAGCACATTTAACACTTTCATCCACAAAGTTTATTATTAAAGTGATTGCATATAACACCTTCATCTTTGGCGAAATATGAATCAAGAGGCGATAGAAGAGTACAGACGAGTCCGAAATTTAAGTTTTTATAAAACACTTCTGTAGGTAAAAACCCAAATTTCAAAAAATGTCACTTAACACCTTCATCTTCTAAGCGCTTCAATTGTTATTTATTTCTGGATGCGTATATTTCCTCCAATTTTGTTCATTCATCATATAAAAACTTTTGATCTTCTTTTTTTCATTTATCTTTGCACAGAAAAAAATTATAAGCCATTTAGTTAAATAATTTAAAAACGTTCGTATTGATAGAAAATATAATTTCCATCATAATGGCCCCAAAGTAATACACGAATTTGTAGTCGAATCCAGTTTAAATTCGAATTTTATGTATGGGGTGAACTCGACTCGAACTTTTGGACTCGAACTCGATTATTTTGGACCAATGTTTTCATACATTTGTGTAAATGCTTAATAAATGTGTTAGTGAGTGTTTTTTTTTAATTCGGAAACTAAAATTGTATCATCCCGGACAACGTACCTACTTAAATTGCTATGTCATCTTATATAATTTCATTTACACCTTTAGACACGGATTTTCTTCTACAAATTTATCCAGTCAACACATAAACTCGGTTTCATTCAACTTATCAAGCCACTTGTCAAGCTTTAAAAATAATCTCTCACAATAAGTGAGTCAGTGTCAATTTCAAGCATGTTTAACACGTCACTTATTTACCTATTTTTTCTTCTGGTTCACATAAAAACACCCTCATTTCTGACTCGTCCACTCTCTGCTTTTCTTCAATCAATAATTCAAACAAATCAACAATTTAACGATTATAATTCTTAGAAAAAATGTATGTTTAGAAAAAAATTAATATTAAAACAAAGCATCTAATTCATGTTAGACACGGTGCCTACTTAAAATTAAAAGAAAAAAATCCTGCGCCGAAGGAACCAGTCCTGTATGCTGCGCTGATGCAGAACAACTCACACGAAGTGCACTGCACTTTCAGATATTTCCATGAGCAGCAGGCACCATCAGCAGCAGCAAAAAAATGTCCATCTATTTGCAACACTACATAAAGGAACAGCATCACAATTACAGCAACGCAATCTTGTTCTTTTTAATACTACAGCTACATAGCTGAGTGAAGCTGATTCTTCCTGCTGGATCAGCAGGTTTTCCTGGTAGTTGTCTACATGAACTGTGTTTTTTCTTAATTCATTTATCTTTTGGTTATAAAGCAAACCCCGTTGCTAGCTGTTTTTGTGTGGTGTATCTGATTTTGAATTTTGCCCCGTTGAATCTACTTCTCGAAACATGAAATAAGACCAACAGTATAGCTTTTGTCTTAATTAGTTAGTTTTTGGGTCAATTGATCTGTGGCACAGTTCCACCTTCCACCTTCTTATTGTTGTTCTAGCAAAAAATAACAAGCAAATAAAACAATGCTGATGATGAAATTGGTGCAATATGCCAACAACTTGTCCATCAATCTGACGATCCAGTCACAGAAAACATATACAATATCTTTGTCAATGCATCTCTGTGCGAATTCAGCATTGTGTCTGAATAAACAATGTGGATTGATTGTCTTGTTTCATTTATATGACGTCAATAATATTGAGAGATTTGTCTCACTTTCTGGGCCTTAGGTGACATAAATACGGAACTTATGATGACAAGCGAAGTTAGTTGCTCAATCAATCTATTTAGCCGGAAGTTTGGGAAAAATAAAATAGTTAGACGAATGGATGGGAGGCGCAGAAAAAATATCATCACATCTTGCGGTCTATTATAAATAGTTCTCTATACTGTAAACTTATAGGCTTGAGAGGGAATCCCTGTTGTTGGTGCCACCTGATGTGATGGTGGAGATGGAAACATAGAATAAATTAATTTTATACGACGAGAAGACCAAGACTGATATGCGACGTATACGGCTCTTGACGATATGTTATGCCATAGCTTAGTGGATAATCATGATTAATTGTAGCCTGTTCTTTGATAAGTATCTACAATTGAACTTGGTATAGGTACATTTCTGTCTTGCGAATAAATCATACAAAAATACCTATGAGCACACCACTGACGAACGACGACGCGACATATAATAAAATCATATGAACGGGTTTTTAATTTAAATTCTAATGATGCTGCGTTATAGTTCAGGTGGTGATTTTAGGTACCTACAACTATTGATTTTTGTACTTACAAACATATAATTATGTTCGGCAAGGACTCAATCAACAGAATTAAAATCTTTGTCAAATTAGGTTAAATATAAGCTTTGCTGATATTTTTATACCAATACCTGTTCGCTGGAAACAAATGGGCATGTCAAAAATGATAATTTTGTTCCTTAAACATTTCACAAAAGTTAGTGGTGCATAATTTAAGTCGATTTAGCACGATGTTAAATTATTTTTAGGCTAAAAATGTCATTTTGCTAATTTTAAACGAGTTAAGATGTCGGAGGCCAATTAAATGCAGGTGTCGTTGCATTTGTTTCATGCAGGAGTTTTTGCGCCTGCCTTTTTTCCGCGATAGTGTTGGAACGTCTTGTGCTATTGCCTTTTGAACCGGGTTCTCATGGCATCTTCTTTGTTCATGACAGTACCAGCTAAGTTGGTCATGCTGTATTTTGTCCAATATGGTATTTTTGACGTGTAGGCTTCCTCAGATTCTCTTGCTTCTTATTCGATCACGCTTTCTCACTCCTGCTGTCATGCGAAGCATCTTCATTTCAGCTGCCGTCAATTTACTCTCATACTTCTTGTACATTGTCCAACACTGTGAACCGTATGTAAGCGCTGGACGAACAACTGCCGTGTAGAGCTTTCATTTCAGCTTAGGGGGCATTTTTCTATCACAGAAGATGGCAGAGTTTTCCCGCCACTTCATCCACCCTACGCTCACGCGATGTTTGATGTCGTCGTCACAAGATCCTTAGTTATTTAGCATTGATCCAAGATATTTAAAATTCTCGCACTTGGGAAGCACTGTTCCATTCAAATAGATGTCCGGAATAGGCCGGTGTAGATCAGAAAATAAACAGCATAGGTATTTGGTCTTTTTCGCGCTAATGCGGTATCCATTTCCCTCCAGAACATCTACCCATACATACAGTGCTCGTTGCAAGGACACATGATCTTCACTTATGATGGCTCCATTGTCAGAAAATAATAACTGATTTTCTTTGGAGTCCGTCACCTTATTCTCAAGCAGAAAGTCAAGGACAGAAAAAGAGCAAAGGACTCAAGATGCTTCCCTGGTGCACACCTACTCTAATTGGGATCTCTTCGGTGATTCCTGCGGGGCATCTTACCTTTGTTTAAACTTGCTCGTACATGTCCATGACCACCCGCACGTAGACTTCCAGAACTCCTTGTTGCCTAAGTGCAACCCATATCAGATTGCGTGGTTGTCTGTCGAATGCTTTTTTAAAATGGAATGAACAACTACACCTGGGTAAAGGATTGACCCCACCAGGCGCATTTTACACAGTAACTATCAGCTGTGTAAACATTTTTAAATTCAACTTTAGCCGATCCATTAAGGGTATCCACCTGATATGCAATGGCTCCCCATCTTTCCATCCTTTATGATCTCAAGCACGTGTCAGCAGTCGTCCAGTCCAAGTTACAGACCGAGAGTTGTCGTCCAGACCAAGTTATAGACCGAGAGCTGGAAACAATTTTTTGTCCTCATCGGTACATGGATGTGACTTTGGTCACAGAAAGATTGAAGGCCGTCAAAAAATTGTCAGTTTTACACTCTTGGTCAAAGGCTTCTATTTTAAAATATTAAAAATAAGGTTCTAATCGATCAAACTGGAGTGGCAGTCTGTTCTTTTGGTCTATTCAGAAAACTATGTAGCGACCGAATAACTTACATACCTCACTTCGTAAAAGGTTGAAACTTTAGTCACAGATAGATGACCATCAAATGCAAAAACAACAGTCTACCACTCCAGTTCGATTTGTTACGCCCTTGCTTTTAATTTTTTAAATATGTAAGACTTTATCCTCTGACACGGAGTGTAAGACTGACGATTTTGTATTTGAAGTTCATCAATCTTTCTGTGCCCGAAGATTCATCCATGTACCGATGACGATGAGGTCGAAAAATATGTTGACAGCTCTCGGGCTATTAGTGTACTGGCATATCATCTACTATATGATTTGATATTTAAACCGGAAGAGTTTCGGTCTTTTAGCCTGTGATCTGAAATTTGAAGGCTCTCTTGAATGGAACATTACTGTCTATTAGCTCGATGTGACGAAGGAACGATGTAACTTTGAATTTTGCACTTCATCTTTATTTTTCGTGCAGCACATATAGCCCAGTCGGAATGAGCGTTTGCCAAGGAAAAAATAGTACTGCACACTTTCCTTTTAAGAACTTGTTAGAGGGGGTCATTAGGCATCCCTCAGTGTTCTGTCGGGAAAATTTCTCTGCTACTAAAGCTGCCATCTTGGATTTACTAAAGTACTAAAGTTACTAAAGTTATAAGCAAACAAAAATTTGAATATAAAAAAAAAATATTGAAAAACAATGGCAACACTTACAATCTGATGCAATATCTTTTTTTAAAGCCAGATATCTATTCTTTTATATTGAGTTTGAAAATTTATTTTTCAAAAACTATTCACTTAAATACAAATTTTTAAACACCAAATAAAAGAATGGATATCGGACTTTAAAAAAAGATATAGCACCAGATTGTAAGTGCTGCCATTGTTTTTCAATAAATTTTTTATGTTTAAAGTTTTTTTTGCTAATATTATAAACTTGTGTGAGTAAATCCAAGATGGCGGCTTTCGCAGGAGAGCAATTTTCCCGAAAAAAAACACAAAGATGCCTAATGACCCCCTCTGACAAGTTCTAAAAGAAAAGTGTGCAGTACTATTTTTACCATTACAGGTCATTTTTTTGTAGATAACAACTGGACTAATACAGTTTATAGCACAGCTCAATGAGTTCACGGTTTTTTTTGCTTACCATCCAACACTTATTGGCACAAAAAGGGGCTTGTAGAGCAAGCATTTTGGAGGTTTTTCTTCCTTAGCTCAGAATAGAGCATGCTGTAAACATTTCTGCGGCTAGTCAGACAAGTTTTTCAAAAACACCTATTGTCGTATTCATTGAATGAGGTATGCTATCTAAGGCGTCTAACGTCCAAAATCTTTTCGTCAAATAGTCGCAGTAAACGTTCAAAGTCAATACTAAACATTATTTATACCTCGAAATGATAGCACATGACATACAGTGCACTTATTAAAGTGAAAATCATCAGCGTTATCATTTTTGTTCAGTTCTGTGCAAAATCAAAAGAATGGCGAATCCAGTGCTCTCTCACCTGTCAAATGTCAACAATTTTTGTTCTGTGTGCAGATGCTTGTGTAATCTGTCACTTTAAATTTTGACAGCCTGCTCAGTAGTTTACTACCTAAGATTTGTATACTCTGCGCAAGTGTAAGATGTTGGATTATAACGACAATGATTTGGCTCAGTTGGGTCATGATCGACTTGATTGGTGGTTCGGCAAGTGGTTCCCGCACAGAAAAACAATCTAGTTTTCAACAAGGCAGTAGAGAATTTTAGTAGAAGCCCGTAGCGTAATGGTTTGTGCGTTGGCTTGTCACGCTGGAGGTTCACTTCCCAGCCTAGTCCACCTAAAAACAAAAAAGTTTTTTTTTATCAGGGCTACTGCCTCTTGCAAAATCCTCCAAGAATATCACTTGTTATAAATAAGTGCTTCTCGTCTAGCCATTCGGCCAGTTGTAGGTCCCTTCCATTCCTGTCGACACGCGCACGCAGGAATAGTTTCGAGTTGTTAGTCACTAGGCCCTGGTTCTTCAAGAGCCGTTGCGCCGTCCAATTTATTTAATTTTACTTGAAAGTTTTAAATAGATTCTGGCAACGGGCAGGAAGAGTTAGGAGAGGCTAGAACAAAGGCCTTGGTTATAATAAACCTTTTTGCCTTCTTCTTCTTCATTTAACCAGGGGGCGGATCTCGAGGGGGACCACAACTCTCCCACTCAAATGCTTTACCTAGGGTTCAACTTGTGGGGTTCGCCAGGTTGACCTCAGAAAACGTCGACAGGCCTCCCGGTTTTGGATTGTTTCATGTCTGAGGCTAACTAAATGCAGGTGTCGTTGCATTTATTTCATCCAGGAGTTTTTGCGCCTGCCTTTCTTCCGCGATAGTGTTGGAACGTCTTGTGCTATTGCCTTTTGAACCGGGTTCTCATGGCATCTTCTTTGTACATGCCAGTACCAAGTTGGTCATGCTGTAGGCTTCATGTGTGTAGGCTTCCTCGGATTCTCTTGCTTCTTATTCGATCACGCTTTGTCACTCATACTTCTTGTACATTGTCCAACACATTGAACCGTATTTTTGGGTGGACGAACAACTGCCGTGTAGAGTTTTTCTTTCAGCTAAGGGGTCAAAACTAAAAGTTTGTAGGACTCTCTTGGTGTACAAGAGACATTCCTGATGGGGTACCGAAAGATGTCCAACAAGTTTTAACTAGGGAGAGCCTAGCGAGTGTTTGAAAAGTTTCCTTCGTCTTAATTTTTAGTACTAAAATCCTACAAGGGCTTGCCAAGTATCTGACATGTTTTCCTCGTCTAAAATTTCTCTACTGAAAACATACTAGGGCCTTGCCGGAACTAGCCAGAAACTCGGCAGTTTTCCAGCCGGGTTACAAACAATCTCAGCTTTCTTTATTTTTCAATATTATTTGTTTTGTAGCCACTCTAAGAATTTATTCATTAGAAAAGGGAGGAAAAACGGATTATTGACAGCTAAGAGTAAAGTATTACTTAAATTTTTCAAAATACCATTAAGCTATTTGATTAATCAAAACTTCTTATCATCATCAGACAGCTAGCCCACCTAATGAGAGATATGATTGCAATCTTCGCTAATTGGCGGGTGCTTTCACATTTTGCAGTGTGCAACTTGGGACTGTGATTGTCTAGTCGTATATACTTAAGAGTACCCCTCCTGTTAACCAACAACTATGAAAACCGTCATAGCCTGGCAAATATTTTGATGGCTGATGTCCATTGGGCGCTATCACTCGAACCAGATCAGTGATGAATGGACATCATGATGGTTAGGACAGAAGTAGAAACTGAAATAGTTGTGTTTTAACGTGAATTCCATTTCGCTACAGATTATTATTATTCGCTGGACGTCCCAATAGATCTAGAGCCGAGAAAGAGGAAGGAGTATTGTGGAAATTACTGCGTGGATCTCTGGTGCTGGCTAGGCCTCCAGACCGGACTGAGTCTGATTTCCTATTTGGAATTTGTTGTGAGTTAAACTATAGGTATCGGGGAACCTGTTGCGTTTTTTATTTTTTGTTGCTTATTCGCTTCCAATTTATTTATATGCAGCACAACACAATGACGTGCCTCACATATGCCATACAATGCTACTGCTACAGCAGCTACAAACGCATTAAGGCTCTATGGAATTTAAATGCTCAACCGTTTGAACGGTGCGTTCGGAGACTCCAAGCGACATGATGTTCATGTCATCTGACCAACCTCGGACTCTGTTGTGGTTTTTTTTGTGCTTATGCATTCCGTTGGTCTTGCGATGATGATGATGGTTGGTTTGTCCTTAAGGACACAAATCGCGATATATACGTTTGCTTATGAGGCTGAGAAAGTCAGATGATTAGAAGATGTCATCGACGCACGGCTGTCAGGTGCTCTAGTTGGAAGAAACATTACCTTCCTTGTTTTGTTTGTTTTCTAGAGATGACCTCTGAGGAATTGATGATGGAATCATTGGAAATACGTGACTTAAAATGTGTTGTAGTTTTTAATCAGCGAGATATATGTATATAGACGATAGTCCAGATCACACGGGGGATATATAGACGATAGTCCAGATCACCACACTGAAATCAGGGATTGCCAGAAGAAGTTCCTTAAATGGAAAGTTTAAGATTGATGTTGTTCTGTCTGCGGTAGGGCATCAGACAGAGTGATATAAGATCACCTTCATTTCATGCCGTTAGTTATTCCTCAGTTATTTTTTTTTGTTTATCTTCACAGTTGAACTTTTTATCCATCGATTGTTCAAGTTTTTGCTTTAAATGTTCTTTTTGTTGTTGTTGCAGTGCAGCTTGTATAAATGTTGTAGGTACTTTTATTTAAAAAAAAAGGAGTGGTAAAGATACATCGTCACCTCTTGGTAATGCTCGTTTGAAAGCCGAAAAATAAACTTACTAGAGTTGATCCATCCCAGCCATAAAGAGTGACACCTCTGGTTGCTTCTAAGGAAATATACGATGATTAAATAAAAAAGTATTAACAGCTAGGATAGGTTAGGTTAGAAGGGGTGATGAAGCGGCAAGCCGAATCATCTCACTCGGATCTCAGTGGATCCATTGTGCTGCCCGGGAGTTGACTTGGGTAGGAGAAGAATGGGTGACGAGAGGATATGGTGGGTATCAGGTGGGGGTTTGAGTAGAAGGAGCCTCCCTGAACTATGCTGAAATCTGGATGGATTTCATGATGTTTGCAGGTGGCAAAATAGAGACGCTATCTAATTCGTCGAAAAAGTATTCTCCGAGAGTTGCTCTTCTGATTCTTGCTGGGCTGGGGCAATCGCAACGGAAGTGGTATGAGCCCTCTACCACCCCCTCGTCTTGACACCTTCTACATAGGTCAGATGAGCTGGTGCCCATTCTGCTCAAGTGGGGTTCCCATGGAGTTGTGACCCGTGAGTATAGAACTAAAAGGGATAATTGGGGCCTGCTTAGCTTGAGTAAATAGTCTGTTTTGTTTCTTGAGAGTAACGGCCATAAATTCCTTGAAACCCGACAGGTATCAAGTGTTGACCACCAGTTGCTTGTGGCTTTTAAGAAATTATTGTGAATTCTACATTTTTCTTGTTCTAGAGGCATAAGTACCCAGGGTATGACTTGGCTCGGTTCAAGTGTTGCCAGTTCATCTGCCCTTTCATTACCAAAAATGTCACGATGTCCTTGGACCCAACGAAGGGTAACTGTATTTATTGCGCCCAACGATTTTAGTTCGCTGCGACAGCAATCAATCGGTTTGGATTTTGTGACAATTGATGATATGGCCTTGATTGCAGCCCGACTATCTATGAAGAAATCAATGTTCTTACCCGGCATTTCAAGCGGGGAGAGATGCTTTGCAGCTTCACATACTGCAAGGACCTCTGCTGGAAAGATGCTACAGAAGTACGGTAGTTTTATCGGCTTGTTTATGGGTATGAGCTTTTTCTGAAAAGATGCCAGACCCTACCCCCTCGTCTCATTCCGTCAGGGAATACCAAAACATGATCTACGTTTTTGACCTGGTTTTCCTTCCAGAGTTCTCCTGATGGCAAATCTGCAAGTTCAACTGGGTTGAAATAAAATATACACATGGTCAGGGTAGTCCTCACGAGACTACGAGTATTGGTTGTGTGTTAAAAACAATCAGCCTTTTTATCAATATATGTATAGCATTTTGGTAATGGAGAAATCCAAAAAAAAAAAGAAATATCAAATAAATATCTACTAATCGGAACCTAGACTTTAGGTAAAAGGAAACACTTCAGTTTTTTTTAATTTCTATTCCCGATTTTGCAGTTCGTCAAAAAGTTGATGTAGGTACTCGAGTGACCTGGCTACCTTCATAGTGAAGTAAACGTGCTAAGAACTTGTAGTAGGGCTCCAAGTCAGCATTTTCTTTTTTTTTTTGCTTTTCAGGAATTGGGTGAACTAAATTTAAAGTCCTTAGTTCAAAAACAAAATCAAATCATACTGCCCTGCTAACTTCACTGTTAAAATGGACGGTTTTTCCTGAAAAATGCTTGTGACGTCAGATTTAAGCTCTCCAACAAAATTCCCCTTTTTCGGAGCTATTTTTGAAGTGATGGCCTAATTTTATCGGAATATTTGAAAAAATACGTTTATTTTTTGTTTGATTTAGAACCATGTTTGATTGGGTTCAAATGGTTATAAACACATAACTTTCCAGTTAAGCATAGTTTGGGCAAGTTTTACACCTTTTCAGAAACTACAGGAAAATAATTTTTAAGAATAATATTTTTTAAAGATAAAGGCTGATAAAGGCAGACACTGGCCCTAGACTGCTGCAAAGCAGACATAACTGAAATCCAAGAAGTGCGATGGGATGGACCGGGCTTACGGATGATGAAAAACTGCGATATTTACTACGGCGACTGCTACTACGAACAAAAGCAGCGAATATTTGGATGTGGATTCATCGTTGGAAGCAGACTTAGGCAAAAAGTCTTGAGTTTAAACTATTTTACCGAGCGCCTCGTGACAATCCGCATCAAGGCTAAATTTGCCAACATAAGCCAAGCCTCATGTTCGTGCATGCCCCACATGAGAAGAAAGTTGAAGACACCAAAGACGAGTTCTACGGCCTCCTGAAGAAGACTTATGAGCAGTGCCCTAGCTATGACATTAAAATTGACCTAGGCGATTTGAACGCGCAGCTAGGAAGAAAGGACGTTTTTGGTGACATTGTTGGGAAGCACAGCCTGCACGACACCACCTCCCAATGGCGGATCCAGGATTTTTTTCTGGGGGGGCACAAGGGGAGGATTGGCAACAAAATCAGCAATAACAGTTAGAAATAAAGTGAAGTATCATACTTCAAGTCAAGTTTATTTAAGTATTAAATATTAAAAATTAAATATTTATCAAAGACAGTTTTCTTTTATATTTCCTGCCAAAGATGTCCAGCACTTCATTAGCGTCCATTTCGGCCGCAAGGTCTTAATGGATATGCATTAAAGCCAATCCATTCAAACGCTCTTCGGTCATCCTGTTGCGAAGAAATGAATTTAATCGACGTAAGGTAGAGAAAGATCGCTCAGCAGTGCTAGTAGTCACTGGAAACGTGCACAGCAATTGACAAAGAGTTCTAATATTTGGCAGCACCGTTGCTCTTTTGTAGGCATCTGCTGGAGATACTGGGATATTTTCTCTCATCTATTGCCAAATTATTAGCTCTACTTTTAAAGCCCTCCCTTCTTTATATGCTTCAGCGCCTTGCAAAACATCCTCTACATCTCCGTCGCTGAAGTTATGGGGCAGCAACTTTTGCAACTGCCCGATTCTTTGCATGGGAGCGCTAGGGAACCTGGATGACATTTCACTTAACATATAATCCAGAAAAGGAATATATACTGAAAGTCGGTAATATTCTTCAACAGACTGAGTCTGAATGTTCGGTCGATATGTTTGACGGCCGGTGATTCTGCGGACCGTGATTACTGCAGCCATTTCATTTACGATGGCCTCAGCCTAATTGAAAATTTTTTTTGAATGTGTCCGTACTAGTTTCACGTTGCCTTATGTTACTCGCTAAAACTACAGTTTTATGATACAGATATCAATCACTAACTTATAACGACTGACTGACAAGCAGCGAACTTTAACGACGTTTTATTTAAGCTTTCATTTTTCGGTGCGATTCCTAGCAGACAAAAAGCTTTTTGTCTGCTACATCCTACATGTCAAGCTCTTTTTCCCACAATTTTTTTCTGTGTGAAATGTGGAGTGTTGGACAGATTTTTTCTTTTGTATACCACAAACAAAAAACATCATACATATTTCTCTGGGTGCCGGCCGGTGTGCTTGGATTTTTTTTTCCAGATATAATTGGTGATTACTGATTACTTTGAAGTGTAACGGAACCGAGGTGTAGTCGGCTAGGACTCTCGATAGGCCATTCCATGATCTCTCAACAGCAGAGGTGCTAAAACCCAAACCAGAAACACAAGCACATGGGTGGAATATGTCTATCGAAAATCCCTAAGACCTCTCCCTCCCTTACTACCAATACAACCCATAAAGCTTACAGGAACTCTGGGCTGGTCCGGGCAGCAGAAGAGACAGGGTGTCCAGGCCACGAAAGCTGTGGCATGCTAGCATAAAGCACGTCCTAGCTCGTCGGTGGGGGGGTCCTTGCTATCGTAGCACTGGACGTTCGTTACGAATTACATGCCGGAAGAAAATAAAAATAATATAGGGGTTCAAATAATTAGAGCCCAAAATCGTCCTTGTAGGTCACACGATGATCAATTTAGATTTTAGATTTGTAGTGAGGAGAGAGTGAGATAGAATTGCCTCTCTGAGGTGATTACCCACCCACGTATCCCAAAAGGGTACGACCATGGCTATTGTGTCCTCATGTTTACAATAACCCCAAGACTGATTTGACGAAAAGGATCTCAAACCATAATCAATTAAATAAAAATAAACTGAAATCAAAAATCCTTTCAACTGAAATAAAATACTAAAACGTCGTCATCGTTATCTTCACTTCATCTTCAAAACACTCGATAGCTTACCGTGTCACATCCACCCCTGACGTATTTATTCTTGTCTCATGTCGATAGTTTTTTTCCTAAAATCTGTAATTCAGAGCAAAACATAACTTCCCATTGAAAAATATTCACCCAGGAGCGGACTTGTGAATGAGAAGGCGAAACAAATTAATTCCGAAAATCAAAACAAAATTCAATTTTATTGATTCAAAGAAAAACTAAAACCTAACAAAAATATCCTAAAATATTCCTAAAATTATTTTATCTATACGCAGGATTCAAATTACAGTATTTAAACCAACAGTCAGTAGTTTTATCTATGGTTTAATCTTATTTTAGAAGTATTGAATTTATTCATTTATTACAAAAGGCGATGATGAAATAAAAACAAAAAAAAATTAATTTATATTTCTTTGTATTAATTGAAAAATCATATAAAAAATTAAAAGTTAATATGAAACCATAAAAATTATTCAAATATTTATGAATCAAAAAGATATTGAAAATAAATAAATTACGATCACCCTAATGTCTCAATTCTTACATCGTATTATTTTTTTTATTGTTTATGTTAAATTGCATGAATTTAATTTAGTAAGTACTCCTTGTTTTTTTTTTTCTTAATTTCTCATTTACAGGGTGTAGTTCTTTTGTTTGGTTTTATGTAATTATAATATTTTTTTTTAAATTCTTATTTATAGGCATTTTCTTTTTTTGTACAGAGAAATTTAAGAATTAATTTATTGTAAATATGGCAAAGTCAGGGAAAATCGTTCAATTGTTTAATAAAATTGGAATATGATCAATAAAAAAAACTTACCAAAGATTTTTATTTTTTTTTGTTTACTTTAGATATGTAGTACGTACTGCTTTGATGAGGTGCACCGCTCCAAAGACACTGAGTTTAATTAATTGTTTTTTTTTCTATTTACTTGTTCGATAGGATTGCAATTTTTTTTATTATTAAAATATTCAACGATTTACAAAATCCACTGATTGTTAAACGAACCTTTTTTTTTATTTGAGTAGATAATTTTTTTTTTTTTTTTTTTTATAACTGTAGGAAAAATAAAATTAAATAAATTTACTATTTAAATGGAAAAGATAATTTTGATAAGAGAGTAAGCGAATAAAGAGAATTGGATAATATAAAAAAAATAGATAAAGTTAAAGCTGATAATAGTGGTTCTGTGGATGCTGTGGATGGAGATGGTGACGTCAGGCTATTGTAGGTGTTGAATTTGTTCGATGGATGGGAGGAAGCAGCATGTATTGGTTCGTGATGGATGGTATTTCGGATATGTTGTCTGGTGTCGTTTATTCGTTTTCATCTTCTAGGTATTTGAAGGTTGCACTGAGTTTTTTTTTCTGTTCACTTTTATAGGGAAATATTCTTTTTTTTTCTATTAAGTTTTCTTTTTTTTTGTATAATATTTTTCTGATTTTAAGGGTTTTTTTTCACTTCTTTTTTTTACAGGGCGGTATATTTTATTTTTCTTTTGCAGGTATTTTTTTGTTTTACTAGATTTTTTCCAGGTTTATAATTACATGGGATTTTATTTCACATTTATTCTATAAAAAAAATAGAGTAGTTAGATTCTTTTTTTTTTATTTTTGCATGACATATATTTAGGTAGGGTAGTTAATTTTTTTATATGTATATTATGGGCGCACGTGTAGGGTAACACTTTTCACTTTTAAAGGGGCAGATATATCTCTTAGGGCTTTTTTGTTTTATATGTTTTTTTTTTTTCATTTCTTTTCTTTTTTGGACTTTTTATAATTTTTTATACACAGATATTTTCTCACTTGCATGGACATTTATAGGAATCAGTTTTATGGTTTTTTGTTTTTTTTTTGTTTTGCACGTAGAATAAAACTAGCCTAAATGGCACTTAAGGTTTTTTTTTTTTTTGATTTTACGTAGTTTTTTGTATATAGATAAAAACATTATGCACATGCGTTTGTTAAATTTCTCGTGCTTTATTTTTCTTTTATAAACTTTAACCACGCGATATTTTTTTTTTTCTTTTTTTTTGACCGGATATGCATTTATTTTAGATTTTAAAATTACCTTTATTTAAATACACAAATTAATTTTAATGTTCATATTTTTTTTCCCGGACCAATAAAAAAACTATTCGCGCTGTGACGGAAGTTTTTTCGTCGTCGTCCATTGAAGGTTCAATTATATCAGAGGACGATTCAAGCTACGCGTCTCCTTTTATAGGTTGTCGCCAAGCTTTGCCACGTCGAAAATTTCGAAGAGAGCACTATAAGGATGGCGTCGAAATCGGGGCCGGAAGAAGCCAATTCTGACCGAGTTTTAAACTTAAAATTCGCACATTTAGTCTCAAAAAATATTTTGGAATTTTTCAAAAATATATGTGACCAAATATTGAATTTCAAGTTTAAACTCGACTCAAAATAACTTACCGGAAATGCTTCCATGATGCAAATTAACCACCGAATTTTGCTAGTATTGGTGCCTAACTTCGACTTTCTCTAGAACTTTCTCTATCATTTTTCTATTCGGAAGTTGAGCTGGCGAACATCTTCTTTTTCTCTTCCTTGTGTCTCTTTCTTTTACATTCACTTGATCCATCTCGACCTCATCTCCACCTTCTCCAACAGCGTCCACTAAATTGAATTTAATTGAAAATGCTGAATAGAAAATTGAAAGATCGAATGGTTTTAGGATAGGCTATAGTTATTCTCAAACTGTACTGACTGTTGGGTTCAAAATTGGTATGTAAATGCAAAAACAAAATACGCCGATAATCATTTTGCTTAGGTCGTTTCCTACAACACTTATACATTTCCGAACACTGAGAAGGAAATGGAAAAGACATGAAACGAACACTAAAATATTATTGAATCCTAATGAAAAATCGTCCCACGCCCTAGAATATGGTCTCATGATCAGATTAGACTAGCCGGGAACATCACTAAACAATCGCTACTTTTTAATATCCTTCGAGTGAAAGACGCCTATAATTTTTCCATTTTCGTCCTCTAACTCATAAAGACTATTCCCTACAACCCTGATTATTTTTGCCTTAATGAACTTAGGACTCAACTTTGCGTTTACCCGTTTTGTTTTGTCACTTAACACAAAATTTCTTTTGTAAACCACATCGCCTACATTGTATGTTATGTTTTTGCTTCTGGTGTTATACTGGTGTTCGTAGGTTAAATGAGTTTTTCCGAGAGAATCTTTTAAAGCAGAGTGAATGATGTTCATTTTTGATTGTTTAGAAATTAGGTTAATGTCAGAATTATTTACGCATCCGAGTTTTCTCAACAGCTCAAAATCTGACCCGTGTTCTACCATCTTTTGGCCGAACAAAGCTTCGTAAGGTGATATTCCAATCGCGGAATGGAATCCCGTTCTAAGAGCACACGCTATTAAGGGGATGTTTACATCCCAATTTCTTTGATCTTTACCAACATACGATCTGACCGCGGCAAGGATGGAGCGATTTACGCGTTCGCTTGCATTTGATTGAGGAGCGTATGCGCCTGTTTTTATGTGTTTTATGCCATACGAAGACAGAATTTTTGCAAAAGCGGAACTGGTAAATTGTTTTCCATTGTCCGATAAAATGGACTCTGGAACTCCAAACGTGCAGAGGATTTGTTCGTTCAAAAACTTAATGGCGGTTTCGGTGGTTGCCTTTCTTAAAGCTTGAATTACTACAAACTTCGTCAGCTGATCAAGAGCGATTATAAGGTATACATTTCCGTGCTTTGACCTCGGATATGGCCCCATGAAGTCGATATATATATGCTGAAACGGACGCTCTACAACAAAAGCTTTACCCATTGGTTGTCGAAGGGTCTGATTGGACGCTTTCGATGTCTTACAGGTCTCACAGTTTCCTACATATGTCTTCACCTGAGATGCCATATTCGGCCAAAAAAATTGCTGCCGAAGCCTATGCAAAGTTTTACCCAAACCTCCATGCGAAGCCCTGGGTGGTTCGTGAGCTAAAGCAATCAGACGGCTGGTTAACTGCGATGGTATCCAAAGCTTCCAAGTTTGGTCGTCCTCAAGAGGATTCCCTGTGCTGTGCTTGATCTTCTTATACACGAAATTGTCCGAGACTTGAAGATCCGGCAGCTGTTCTTTTTGTTTTACGATGTTGTCGATGATCTGTACATATTCCGCAGATTTAAAACTGGGATCTGTAAGATCAATGTGCAGCACATCGGAAGGATAATCGTTCGATAAGGCATCTAAGTTCACTTCATCCGCAGCATACACTCTCGATAGGGCGTCTGGTACGACATGTTGCGAACCCTTACGATGCTCTATATCGAAGTCATATCCTTGAAGCTTAAGACTCCACCGAGCCAATCTTCCGCTGAGGTCCCTTTGACCCATCAACCACTTCAGACTTGCATGGTCGGTCACAACTACAAAATGATATCCTTCTACGTAAGGTCTGAATTGTTCTATGTTCAGAACTGCTGCTAAGCATTCCCGTTCGGTAACGCTGTAGTTACATTGAGCCTTATTCAATTTGTGCGAGTAATAAAAAATGGGACGTTCTGTGCCCTCGTCATCCTTCTGACACAAAACTCCACCAATACCTGTGGATGATGCATCGCACAGAATGATAAAAGGCTTGCTGTAAACAGGGTTAACCAAAACGGGTTTTGATGAAAGCATGTCTTTTATTCTGTTAAATGATTCTAACGCTTCGCTGTCAAACTCAAATTTCTTATCCTTCTTTAGGGTATTCGTAATGGGTGTTGCTAAAGTGGAATAATCGCGTACAAACCTTCGGTACCATCCTGACATACCTAGAAATCTTCTGACTTGTCTTTGATTTTGAGGTACCGGAAAATCACGGATAGCAGAAACCTTTGCTGGGTCTGTCTTCAGACAACCATCACCAATCACATAGCCTAGATATTTGAGCTCTTTAAGCAGAATTTAGATTTTTCCAGGTTTATGGTTAAACCGGCTTGAGTAAGTCTGTTGGCAACGATGGTCAAAAGTCGAATGTGTTCTTCAAGAGTACTTGTAACTATCAAAAGATCATCAAGGTAAACGAAAACATTTTCTCTTAATTCGTGGGGTACCACCTTGTCCATTAACTTGCAAAGACGTTGAGGTGCATTGCAAAGGCCAAAGGGCATGACCTTGAATTGGTATAGAGGTCTGCCAGGAACCGTAAAGGCTGTCTTTTCCCTCGAGGTTTTCTCCAACGGTATCTGCAGGAAGGCGTCTTTCAGATCCACACTAGAGATGTAGTGTGTATCTGAAATACGACTTAGCACAGCCTGTACATGAGTCAAAGGATACGCACTCTTTTTCGTCTTCTCATTAACTTTCCGGTAGTCAAGGCACATCCGGTTTTTCCGGGTTTTCGTACCAAGACTACTGGAGAGCTCCATGGGCTATTGCTTTCTTCAATAATACCCATGGCAAGTAAACGATCCAGTTCCTCATATAAAAGCTGTTGAACCGCCGGAGAAACGGGATAGTGTCGTTGCTTTATTGGTTCGGCATCTCCCGTGTCTATTTCATGTTCCTCCAGCGTGGTTTTTCCTAGGCCAAGCGTGGCAAAGGATGGGAACATGCTGATGGCTGTTTTAAGTTTCCTTGATTCCTCCCTTGATAGCTCACGCATCTCGGTCGAGACACTATTCGAAGAAGTTGGTGGTGTGATCTCGGAAATCAAATTAGGAGCAATATTGAAAGCCTTCCAGAAATTGATACCGAGATATAATTTCTGTTGCAGTGTTGGAACGATAAACATTTCTATTTCTGTCGTTTTGTTTTTGTATGTGACTTTCGCTAAAAATTTGCCTATAATTGGTTGTGCATGACCATCTGCTGTCCTTACATTGGATGAAAATCTAGTAAAGGTAATATTATGTCTCTTTAGAAAATCTTCTCCACCTTTGCCTAAACAACTGATACTTGCACCACTGTCAAGTAATCCTAAAATATATTTGTCACCGATTTTAACAGAGGCATGCGGACGGGGATCCTCTAAGGAACACAATGTTGTTGCTTCAATACTTCTTATGGCTTCTTTCTTTTTCTTTGTGAGATCTCTAATCCTAGAAATTCTAGCAGAGAGGTTTGCGCTTGGTCTATTAAAAATTCGGTCTCTAGCGATGTTATATGCAATAATACGTTCGTGTAGTGATTTGCGATCAGGTAGTGGTTTGGAAACAGAAGGTGGTATTTCTGATTTTGCTTGGTCGTTTATGTTGGATGGTCTTTTGAGAATTTGAGCTGGCTGATTTAAATTTATTCTTGGAAACTCAAGATTGTAATTTACGGTCGTAAGGTCTAAGTTGATGCCGGATCCCGGTTCTGCGAGCAAGCCATCCCGGTAGAAGGGTTGCTCTTCCGAATGTTTCCCGAACATTTTGGACTAGTGCATTTAGGAGAAGTGGTGCCTTCCTTTCCACAACGGAAACAAAACAGAGACCTCTGTTCAATAGGACACTCCATAAAACTATGACCTACTTTCCTACAATTCCAACAGAGGAAACTACTAGTATCCCTTTGAATTTGCAAGGCTTCTACGGAATCTGTTATTACAGAAGGCATCTCATCAGGTGTAAGGATTTCATTGACATGTCGGCGAAATGGTGTTACTACTGGGACTCTGACTTTAGATTTTTCCTGCGCTAAATTGTCCTGCTCCTTAATGTATTTTTCAATGTTACGACAAACGTAAACCATCTCATTAAGACTGTTGGCTCTGTAAGTCAATAACAGTTCCCCTGTTTGCCTATTGACATTCTGTTTAAGCAGGGTTATTATCTCTTGACTGGACTTCGGGCAGAGAAGTCGAGCATTGATTTTCTGAATCGCCATGTAAAAATCATCGAAAGTTTCTTTCGGACCCTGTTTCCGGTCGTACATCCGCCTAGAGATTTCAGGATCTGTCTCCAGAGAACGAAATTGTTCTATCAGGGCGAAACGAAGTGCAGGCCATTCAACTCGGGGATTTGTCTGGATAAATATCCAAAACCAGTCCTCGACTTGTCCGCGTACAAAATGATGAAAATTAAGTACGGTATCTTCCCATGTCGCTCTTTTAGTGATCCTGAGTCTCTCTAACCGTAAACAGAACATGTCAACTGTCATATTGATGTTATCAAAGGTTAAGCCCCATTTGTGGAAGTCGTGGACTTTGGAATTAGAATTGCTTTTGCTATTCGGTGGCTGATTGTTATCTGATGAATTTCTGGACGTGTCATCGTTCAAGTTCATGTTTCGTATCTGAGATAGAAATTCATCAGCACTAGGGTTGAGGTTATTCGAACGAGAGGTTCTTGTGACGGATTCTGGTGCAAATGTATTTTCAGGAGGAATCAAATTATCAATCGGTGGTAGTTGCCGTCGACGAACTTCTTATTCACTTGCAACTGTAGGAGTATTTGCTGCCAAAGACTCGCGAAGGATCTGTGACATTTGCCTCTTCAATTCTTCCCTACTCATGTCAAGTTCCTTACGTATAACCTGTAAATCTTCAGACCTGCTCACCCCTATCGACGCCGTAACAAGCCCTTGAATGTATGTGGGCAAATCCAATTCTTCCCCTTCGATGGTTGTCCTACGCTCCTGAGGTTGATTTCCAGGTGCATTAGCTCTGATACTCTGGGTACCAGAAGAAATAGGAATATTAGGGTCGCCCTCATTTTGACTGCTCCGTACTTTGGATATATCTTTGGATTTACTTTCTTCAGAACCTTTCCCTAAGCCAAAAGTGGCAGTATTATCACGGCTCTCCATTGCTTTTCGTTGCTGCTTTTTGGGAATATAAACTCCACGGCCTCGGCCTGAACGCAAAAAAGGAGATCGGCTTCTACCTAATGAAGACATACGCCTTTAAAACCAATAATCAAAATCCAGACAATTCTTCTAATGAACTATGGGAAATAAATCAAAATAAGAAAACTATAACTAGAAAGAATAGAAAAATTAAACTAAAAAGTAATAAATTGTGAAAAAAATTTGGGAAAAACTTAAAATCTAAACCATCGCAAAAAAAAAACGAGATTTATTTCTAAAATTATTTAGGTATTTAAAATCAAAATTTGAAAACTATTCAAAAAAAAATAACTATCAAAACAAAACTATAAAAACAACATTATACGAAATCTTAAACTGAAAAAAAATCAAATTCTTAACGAATTATATAAACTTTTGTATCTATGTTTGTCTGGGGGATGTGACTGGCTACGATTGCGTTTTGAAGAAAATGTTGACCGTTTGTTTTTTTATATACTCTCAAAAAAAAAATGTGTGCTTAAGTTGAAATGTGGTGCTTTGTTTTTCTTTTTAATTGCGTAAACGCACATTAATTTAGATTTATGTTTAGTTAGCTAAAATGTCGTTCGATGAAGAAAACACATCAATTCGCAACAGACACAGTACTGAGCTTCCAGAGCTTGTACTGTCGGACGATCATTGAATGTTTGGTCAAGAAGGACATAAATAATTAAAAAGGGATTAATGAACAGCTATAATTCCAACTGTGCTAGAAAATACGGATTCATCAACTCAATTCGATTATCAGATTGCTAAAGTGAGAGCTTGAAGTTCGAATTTGTCGCAACAGACTAAACGAGGAAACATTTCGTACTCATTCACTGGACAAACAAATTTGCACTTCATGCTTCACAAAAATGATAATTTATGATTGGAATTGTCATACACCAAACTAAAAATATAAACTGCAGTTGTCAAAAACAATAATGACAATAAATTTTAATTTTATTTTATTTATAAACACTAGAATTTCAACTTCCTACTAGATGTAATCAAGGACGAATTCGGGCCCCACGTTGGGCGCCACCTGTAACGGAACCGAGGTGTAGTCGGCTAGGACTCTCGATAGGCCATTCCATGATCTCTCAACAGCAGAGGTGCTAAAACCCAAACCAGAAACACAAGCACATGGGTGGAATATGTCTATCGAAAATCCCTAAGACCTCTCCCTCCCTTACTACCAATACAACCCATAAAGCTTACAGGAACTCTGGGCTGGTCCGGGCAGCAGAAGAGACAGGGTGTCCAGGCCACGAAAGCTGTGGCATGCTAGCATAAAGCACGTCCTAGCTCGTCGGTGGGGGGGTCCTTGCTATCGTAGCACTGGACGTTCGTTACGAATTACATGCCGGAAGAAAATAAAAATAATATAGGGGTTCAAATAATTAGAGCCCAAAATCGTCCTTGTAGGTCACACGATGATCAATTTAGATTTTAGATTTGTAGTGAGGAGAGAGTGAGATAGAATTGCCTCTCTGAGGTGATTACCCACCCACGTATCCCAAAAGGGTACGACCATGGCTATTGTGTCCTCATGTTTACAATAACCCCAAGACTGATTTGACGAAAAGGATCTCAAACCATAATCAATTAAATAAAAATAAACTGAAATCAAAAATCCTTTCAACTGAAATAAAATACTAAAACGTCGTCATCGTTATCTTCACTTCATCTTCAAAACACTCGATAGCTTACCGTGTCACATCCACCCCTGACGTATTTATTCTTGTCTCATGTCGATAGTTTTTTTCCTAAAATCTGTAATTCAGAGCAAAACATAACTTCCCATTGAAAAATATTCACCCAGGAGCGGACTTGTGAATGAGAAGGCGAAACAAATTAATTCCGAAAATCAAAACAAAATTCAATTTTATTGATTCAAAGAAAAACTAAAACCTAACAAAAATATCCTAAAATATTCCTAAAATTATTTTATCTATACGCAGGATTCAAATTACAGTATTTAAACCAACAGTCAGTAGTTTTATCTATGGTTTAATCTTATTTTAGAAGTATTGAATTTATTCATTTATTACAAAAGGCGATGATGAAATAAAAACAAAAAAAAATTAATTTATATTTCTTTGTATTAATTGAAAAATCATATAAAAAATTAAAAGTTAATATGAAACCATAAAAATTATTCAAATATTTATGAATCAAAAAGATATTGAAAATAAATAAATTACGATCACCCTAATGTCTCAATTCTTACATCGTATTATTTTTTTTATTGTTTATGTTAAATTGCATGAATTTAATTTAGTAAGTACTCCTTGTTTTTTTTTTTCTTAATTTCTCATTTACAGGGTGTAGTTCTTTTGTTTGGTTTTATGTAATTATAATATTTTTTTTTTAAATTCTTATTTATAGGCATTTTCTTTTTTTGTACAGAGAAATTTAAGAATTAATTTATTGTAAATATGGCAAAGTCAGGGAAAATCGTTCAATTGTTTAATAAAATTGGAATATGATCAATAAAAAAAACTTACCAAAGATTTTTATTTTTTTTTGTTTACTTTAGATATGTAGTACGTACTGCTTTGATGAGGTGCACCGCTCCAAAGACACTGAGTTTAATTAATTGTTTTTTTTTCTATTTACTTGTTCGATAGGATTGCAATTTTTTTTATTATTAAAATATTCAACGATTTACAAAATCCACTGATTGTTAAACGAACCTTTTTTTTTATTTGAGTAGATAATTTTTTTTTTTTTTTTATAACTGTAGGAAAAATAAAATTAAATAAATTTACTATTTAAATGGAAAAGATAATTTTGATAAGAGAGTAAGCGAATAAAGAGAATTGGATAATATAAAAAAAATAGATAAAGTTAAAGCTGATAATAGTGGTTCTGTGGATGCTGTGGATGGAGATGGTGACGTCAGGCTATTGTAGGTGTTGAATTTGTTCGATGGATGGGAGGAAGCAGCATGTATTGGTTCGTGATGGATGGTATTTCGGATATGTTGTCTGGTGTCGTTTATTCGTTTTCTTCTTCTAGGTATTTGAAGGTTGCACTGAGTTTTTTTTTCTGTTCACTTTTATAGGGAAATATTCTTTTTTTTTTCTATTAAGTTTTCTTTTTTTTTGTATAATATTTTTCTGATTTTAAGGGTTTTTTTTTCACTTCTTTTTTTTACAGGGCGGTATATTTTATTTTTCTTTTGCAGGTATTTTTTTGTTTTACTAGATTTTTTCCAGGTTTATAATTACATGGGATTTTATTTCACATTTATTCTATAAAAAAAATAGAGTAGTTAGATTCTTTTTTTTTTATTTTTGCATGACATATATTTAGGTAGGGTAGTTAATTTTTTTATATGTATATTATGGGCGCACGTGTAGGGTAACACTTTTCACTTTTAAAGGGGCAGATATATCTCTTAGGGCTTTTTTGTTTTATATGTTTTTTTTTTTTTCATTTCTTTTCTTTTTTGGACTTTTTATAATTTTTTATACACAGATATTTTCTCACTTGCATGGACATTTATAGGAATCAGTTTTATGGTTTTTTGTTTTTTTTTTGTTTTGCACGTAGAATAAAACTAGCCTAAATGGCACTTAAGGTTTTTTTTTTTTTTGATTTTACGTAGTTTTTTGTATATAGATAAAAACATTATGCACATGCGTTTGTTAAATTTCTCGTGCTTTATTTTTCTTTTATAAACTTTAACCACGCGATATTTTTTTTTTTCTTTTTTTTTGACCGGATATGCATTTATTTTAGATTTTAAAATTACCTTTATTTAAATACACAAATTAATTTTAATGTTCATATTTTTTTTCCCGGACCAATAAAAAAACTATTCGCGCTGTGACGGAAGTTTTTTCGTCGTCGTCCATTGAAGGTTCAATTATATCAGAGGACGATTCAAGCTACGCGTCTCCTTTTATAGGTTGTCGCCAAGCTTTGCCACGTCGAAAATTTCGAAGAGAGCACTATAAGGATGGCGTCGAAATCGGGGCCGGAAGAAGCCAATTCTGACCGAGTTTTAAACTTAAAATTCGCACATTTAGTCTCAAAAAATATTTTGGAATTTTTCAAAAATATATGTGACCAAATATTGAATTTCAAGTTTAAACTCGACTCAAAATAACTTACCGGAAATGCTTCCATGATGCAAATTAACCACCGAATTTTGCTAGTATTGGTGCCTAACTTCGACTTTCTCTAGAACTTTCTCTATCATTTTTCTATTCGGAAGTTGAGCTGGCGAACATCTTCTTTTTCTCTTCCTTGTGTCTCTTTCTTTTACATTCACTTGATCCATCTCGACCTCATCTCCACCTTCTCCAACAGCGTCCACTAAATTGAATTTAATTGAAAATGCTGAATAGAAAATTGAAAGATCGAATGGTTTTAGGATAGGCTATAGTTATTCTCAAACTGTACTGACTGTTGGGTTCAAAATTGGTATGTAAATGCAAAAACAAAATACGCCGATAATCATTTTGCTTAGGTCGTTTCCTACAGAAGAAAGGTATTGATTTATTAGTTTAAGGACTCAATTGTTCTCAATTGTTTTCTTTTTTCTTTCTCTTTATCATAATTTCACTTATTGCAAGTTTATTTATTTGTGAGGTGGTGCTTTTCATGGGAAAGGGATGCAACAAACAATAAAATTCGCATTTCCAGCCAGAAATAGACAAGAGTTTGACTCAAGTTCTTTCTGTTATTTTATTAATATATTTTAACAACTCTTATAATTTGATTTGCTTTAAGTATGTACCAGTATGTCAGACGGCTACAATCGCAAGAGATTGCTAGGTCCTTCTCTGACCGAGTCTTCAATAACCTCTTAAGAGGTCCTATGCATCAAGTGTTGAAAACCAGTGGCAAACTTTGCCAGGAAGCCATCAGAGATGCCGCATCCGACGTGCTGGGTTTCACTCGATCACCACAACGAAACCCATGGTTTGACGACGATTGCCGGCAACCACATGCAGCGAAGCAGCAGGCATACAAGGCGTCGCTGCACAGAAGAACTAGAGCTGCTCGCGAGCTCTACGAGCAAAACAGGAGAGAGGAACACCGGCTTGTGAGAAAGAAAAGAGGGAGCATGAGAAGTGCGAGATCGAGGACATTGAGGAATTTCTTAACAGGAATGAGATTCGGAAGTTGTTCCAAAAGGTAAAGAGAAGCTCTCAGGGCTACAGAGCCCGAACCGAAGCCTGCAAGGACGAGCAAGGGAACATCGTAGTGGATTCGCAGTCAATGCTGAGAATATGGAAAGATCACTTCTGTAGACCGTATAACGGCGATGACGAATATAATTCCGCTGTCAGGCAGTTTACACCATTCAACCTAGACGATGAAGGTCAACAATTCCGTCTACCTGACCTCGACGAAGTGAAGATAGTAATATCTAAGCTTAATTCCAACAAAGCTGCTGGAGCCGACGCACTCGCTGCCGAGCTATTCACAGCAGCAGGAGATGACTTGGTTACGAGTATGCACCAGCTCATCTGTAAAATATGGTCGGAGGAAAGCATGCCTAATGAATGGAAACTCAGCATTTTTTGCCCAATCCACAAGGAAGGAGACCCTCTAAACTACACCAACTATAAGGGAATTAGTCTCCTTAACATCGCCTGTAAGATCTTTTCTGCCGTGTTATGTGAACGCCTGAAGCCGTTCGTCAACAACCTGATAGGTTCATGTCAGTGTGGCTTCAGGCCAGGAAAGACCACCATCGATATTCACACTACGGCAGATCTTGAAACAAAAAACAGGAACTTGAAATCGACACTCGACACGTTTATAGAGACGAGCTAAATAGAGCAATGTCTAGTTTTGGTATCCCTGGCAAACTCGTCCGTTTTTGCAGGATGACGATGGAGAACGCACGTTGCTCAATCAAGGTCGGCAAAGACCTCACCGACACCTTCGATGTCAAAAAAGGATTTAGGCCAGGCGACGCGCTGTCATGCGACTTCTTCAACATCATACTTGAAGGAATAGTGCAAAACTCTCACGTCAACACTAGAGGCACAATCTTTCAAAAGTACATTCAATTACTTTCATACGCCGACGATTTTGACAGAATTGGAAAAACAAAGTGTGTTGTCACTGGACCTTTTGCAAGCATAGAGATGGAAGCGGCAAATATGGGTTAAGCGGTGAATGAGGACAAAAAAAAGTATATGCTGTCATCTAGAAAGGACGCACAACACCGACGTATGGGACAGAACGTCACCATAGACAGATATAACTTTGATGATTTCTACCTGGGCTCCGCTATCTATTCAGACAATGGTATCATCAATGAGATCAAACGAAGGATAACTCTTACCAATCGCTGCTTCTTTAGGCTAAGAAGGCAATTGAGAAGTAAAGCCGTCTCTCGAATGACCAAAGTGTCCCTCTACAAAACACTTTTTTATGAATTTATAATTTTTTAGTTGTTAAGGTCGTAGAGATCTTTAGTTCCGCTAAAAAATGAGGTACCAAAAATCGCTGATTAAAATTGCCTGACTTATTTCTGACAGTAGTTGTCCCTTTCTTTATTACTTTATATTACTGAACTTAATAATTTTATAGATATTCTTGCCAATATTATTAATATTTAATCAAAAGCTTATAGCTTACAGTTTAAGATTTTTCTTTTGCAAACCATTTCTTATATCTATGTAAATTTATAGCAAGTTAAAAACCAAGCAGGTGATTAAGAACTTTGTAAATTAAGCACCTTAATAACGTTTTAACTGGACATAATTATTAAAAAAAATCGTAAATCATTTTATTTCTTGCTAGCTGCAACTAGGCCCCTTTATTAAAAACCTTTAATGTCTTAAGCCTGTTGCATTGCAGTAATTATGTTAATATCTAGTTATTACCCGTCTATAATTTGCTTAAGCGATGATTTATGTGTTTTGCATTTAAGTCAGATTAAGTTTATATGAAATGTTGTGACTTCTTAAGTAAGTTTGTAATGGCGCGCCATGGCGATTAAAATTGTATCATTATGTGATATGGTAAAATTTTAATTGGATGAAAAGGTACGATAATTTTTGAATTTTAAAATATTCAAACTCAAAATTTTCTATTATAATGGTGAAATTTTATTTTTATTCACTGGTCAGAAGCTTTGTATTTAATTATCTTTTTATATTTTTAATGACTTCATTCAATATTCCCAAGCTAGTTGTATTTCAACTTTAAATTATAAAATATTTGAATGAGAAGAAAATTAGTATGAAGTCGAAGATTAGATATGGTCAGTTTAAGTGTAAGATAAGACCCACCAGATCAGTACCTACGTGTGTTTAAGACTTGAGGAAGCCTAAGAAAATATTCACAGATACTGTCAGAGAAATAAGATTTATAGGCTTTTGCAGATGGTGTAAAGAATGTATTCATGTATCGATGGAATTTTCCTTGTTTAATTTTTTTTTAAGTTTTTTAAAAGAAACAAACTCAAATACCAAATATAGCACCGGAAAGATAGATTTTTTTGTGGAACGAAATATAGGACGGCTGAAGTTTTTAAAATCTGAAAGAGGGCTATTAGAAAAGCTTATGTCCAGTTTTACGGGACGCCATTCTTTTTATATTTTAATATTTATTTTATTGAACTGAAGTACATACAATTGACTCTTAATTCTAATTTACAGTACGAGTATATTACATTGATGTTTTAATTTGTTTTAGCACATAAGGGGCCTAATTTTATACATTCTTTTTTATTTTCATAAAAATTATTTAAAAAATTGTCTTTGATTGTCTTATACTCTTTACATTATGGATGGTTCATCTGGGGTTGTTCACATCCGGTTGTCTTTGTGGTGGTATGCGGAGTGAGGATGGCTACTAGCCACGGTGGGAGTTTCACGCTGCATCCTCATAGAATTGGATTGCTTTGTCGTCGTTGATAGAAATGATTCCTTTGACTAGTATTGCTGTTACATTTAGGTATCGAGGCTCGGGGTATCTCTCTTCGCTGGTACTCACTATCGGGTTCGGATGATTGCAAAGATTGCTCGTCAATCAACATTGATTATGTATTTTTCCAGGGGTGTAATTCCGGAATCTTCGTTGAGTCGCTTGTTGCTGTAATGCTTTCGTCGCTGTTGGTCGAAATGTAGTCCCGTGCAGATCCGCCGGATTTTCCTCTCAAACACTCCAAGCTTTCTTATGCTGGTTTGTATGTGATGATCGATCTAAGAAGTTGCTTATAAAAAAGCAACTTTGTGCTCTGGGTCAGTTCATCCCTTTTCCGCATTAGAGGGTGGATTTGCTGGAAAGAACAATTAGCTTTTTTTAAAGTAGCTGTTACGTGCGGGTTGAAACAAACCCTCTCCTCAAAGTTGATAGCCAGATATTTCACTGATGGTTTGGTCATCAATTGCGATACGTCCGGCAGATTGAGGATAATGTTGTGGCAGCTTGTAACTGGAGGGGTGTTGCGATGTCCCGCGGGTCTTCTGAAGAAAGCCAACTGAGTTGACTTGAATGCCCCATCTTGTGTAGAATTCCCACAGACGTCAAGCGCGTTCTTCCACTCTTCGGGCTGCAATGACTGGGTACATAGATTTGGCATAGTTAAGAGTCGTCCGCATTAAGCAAATTTATTGCTGATTGGTTGGTCCGATGTGTGTATGTTGTAGAGGTATGGTCCGAGTTTGGATCCTTGAGGAACTCCCGCTCTGATGGTTTTGGTTGTCGGTTGGCTGTTTTCCCATTTGCACGTTTCGGGACGCCATCCCCCTGGAGAAATCCGCTAACACGAATTGATCTTTATCTCCCAAACTTTTTATCTTAGAGGACAAATTGTTAGGCCAAGCTTATAGGCAATTGAATTACCTTTCGTTCATATATAAATTTTTTTCGGTGCAGGCGATATTTTCAAGGTTATGTCGTTTGATTATTTGTTTTTTCACATTTACACATTTTTGTCGTTCTTGAATAAACTAACGTGAATTATTTTCCAATAACTATTCTAGCACACTAAATTTTCAAAATTTGCTAAAATGAAAATCCCGGAGTAAATAAAATACTTAATTGTTATTAAAATTATTACAAATAGCAAAAATGCTGTAAATTTTGAGTATATATCAAAAGTTTGGAAATTTAGTGTTCTAAAATTCTTAATTGTAAAGTAGTTCACAAAACGACATAAACTTGAAAATATTGCCCGCATCGAAGAAAATGTATGTATGAACGAAAGATGGTTATTAGGATTTTTGTAAGAACTAAAGTTCGTACAATGCAGTCACGCTGCTAATAGTTCTCTTTCATTTATAAGGAAATCAGTTTACCAATATTTCATTCTGAGAAAAAGTCTATCTTTATATAAAGCTCTAACTTTGGACTGGAATATCGCATCATATTCAAAAATATATGAAAATTCGTTAAACTTTGTGGTCAACAATTTGTATCTACAATTTACGTGTGTTTCTTACGAAATGAGAAAAATGTGAACAAGTAAAGAGAGTAAAAAAAAAACGAAACGATATATCCTCAAAAATCCACGCAGTCCACGTAGAAAAAAGTTTTGATGACAAATAAAAGATAATTTAATTTCCAACAAATTTGATTACAACAACTTTTCACTTCAAAACGATAGATTCGGAGATATAGATCAATTCGCGTTTTTCAAAATTTCCCCAGGGGGATAGCGTCCCGAAAAACTGAACATTATTTTTTTCTAATAGCCCTCTTTCAGGTATAAGCAATTCATCCGTTCTATATTTCGTTCCAACGATTGTTTTTTTTTGCTAATTTTCCTGTACTAATAAACCGTTAACTTTATTTTACTGGCTTTATTTCTAGTAACATTGTATGGTCTTTTGTATTTCTTATACATGAGTACCTATCTATGTGCCAAGTTTGTTGTTAATAGTCCAGAAGTTCATCTTTAGACCTGAGGCTAAAACAAAGAGGTCACTGTATGATATAGGTTAGCACGCATATTTATAAGAAAAATCATAGCCACGAAGTATTGCTTTAAAAATTATAGAAAACTGCCCCAAAGCCACAAAATAGCATAAATCCAATCTCAAGAGAAGTACAACCAAACAAAATACTTATAGAATGGAAAGCTTCCCGAAAAACAAGCAGGAATTAGGTAGAGATACCTTCTCCTCTCAAGTCCAAACCACTAAATTCACCCGACAGCTACACAGCTTACCGCACATCTTCCAGCAACCTATCGGTTTGAAAGGAATTCCCTTCGAAGAAAATGCTATCCATACACATATTATGTATATAAAGCTAGAGACCAAAATTTGAATTCCCATCACGAATTCAATCTTCTCAACAAAGCCAAAGCGTGTGCTGCTGAGACCAGGGATTGATTACCGCCAAGAGACCTTCCCATGAATACACACATAACAGTGTTGCATAAAAAAAATGCAAACCCAAAAGAATTTCCTACGCAAGCCAATCAAACAATTTGAAATCCAAAACCATGTTTTTTTTGTTTCTTTTTAAATCTGTAAAATAACTGCTGTCGCCGCCACACTTAAAATCGCCGTTAAGTGTCAATGATTGCTGAATTAGGTGTAGACGTAACTTATGCGAGTCTCTCAGGTTTATTCAAAAGACGTAATTTCTTCCGGTGCATTGGTCACCGTTGTTTACACAACTTCCATTCCAATCCAACATTTTTTCAAATGCAACGCGCAGTGTGGCAGCGCTCAAAATTTAAGTATGAAATGAAAGAGTTATTTGTCTATATTCACCGTGGGTTTAGGCAGGGGGAAGGGTTGCCAATGGCTTACAAAATATTTGTGTAGTTTTTTTTTTAGGTTGAGTCATGCTTAATTGACCTTCAAACGTGAGATACCTTGTATGGGTTTAAAACTTCATTTATAAATAAAAGTGTTCTCCACAAAAAAAAAAGTTCAATTAAAATTACTACATAATTATTTTGAAATTTTTTTGCTGGTGAAAAACAATAATTAAAATTTTTGTAATCTTATATTGGACTTTAACTCTTTATCTGATTTTTAGAATTTTTTTTATACAAAATTAAAGTATTAAACAAAAGTACTTATATTTTAAAAATTAGATTTCGCAAAATCCGCCCACTGTTCTTATTTCTTTGATTCGGGGCTCATTTTCTCGGAAACTGCTAAAACGCGTTTGAGTGAAATTTTCAGAGTCTTATCTTATGCAAAAAAAAATTCGTCAAATCGGTTTACCCGGGGCTAAGACACGCGAGTAGAACTAGTATAGCATTTGTATCATAGTGTTAGTTTTATGGATGTATGTGTTACTAGTAGCTCTCTGCGCATTTTTGTCAACTAGTATGATTTTTTTTTAATATTTTATACAGAAAAATATACAAATTAAGGAAACTATGGAAACAAAACAAATAAATGAAAACAATATACTACACTAGCAGGATAACTGACAGGCTACTCGCAGGCAAAAATCATATATATTATTTCTGTTGTCAAACTCCTTTTTTCTCATTTATAAAATAGTCAAATCCCCTAAAACAGGTATCACTGAATAGGAATTTACACATACTCATGACATTGCACAAAAACTTTATTTTATACCACACTTTTTTCTATAAATTTTGGAAATTACAAATAATTCAATAAATGAAAAAATTGACATAAGGAATACCTCACTTTTAACCATTGAATGAGTGAAAGAGAAAAATATGTATTACTTCAGTAATTTAAAATTCTCTGTATTTTCGCTGCACCTTGAGTGAGTGGGGGAGAAACATTCTTTAGTTACACCATGTATGAATGAAAGAAACATATTTATTAATTCTTTCATTTAAAATCTTAGAAGTAGAAATAGAGGGACGGGCATATCGAGGAAAAAGTGAGGCTTTTTTTTCAAAATAGTGTGAGTTACACAAACACAAATGCATTCACACAGGGTCGGAATGCAGTGAGATAGCTAAACGCTGGGGCCCCCAAAAGAATTTTTAGCTGTGTTTTTGAGAGATGTATTTTTGGTTTAGTAGTAAAAAAGCTTATTAAACTAAATAAAAAAGTGAAATAAATGTAAATATAGTGAATACTTGCAATACTTCATTGAAAAAAAAAAATATATATATATATATATAACATATGCGGTGCTGCGTTAAATTCTGTAAAAACATCATGTGGAATATGAGACACAATCAGCCCGTGAGTTGCAAAAATTGTAAACTCCATATTATAGGTGTTTTTACACGATTTAACGCATATTTTTTTAAATAAAGTATTGCAAATATTCACTATGTTAACTTTTATTTCACTTTTTTATTTAGTGTTTTCACTATTTTAACGTTTTGAAATCTCTAAACACTTTCCTCTAGCTCGGTAAAATGACAGTGGTGCGTTCTATTTCTATAAAATGTTAACTATTGTTGATGTGTCAAAAAAAAATTTAAATTGTCATTGTTAAAAGTGTTACACTGTGTAACATTTCGTTTAGGAACGATCAATGTTAAAAATATTATTGGTTGTCAATCGAAAGGGGTTTCAAAAAAAAATCGAAATTCATTTAGAATGAAAATAATCAAAGGAATTTTTTTATTGCATCAAATTTTATAAGTAAGAAATTTTCGCACGGGTCCTCTGGTATTATACCATTTGGGCTACTAGAAAATAGTCACACAAATATGATTGTCACTTGTTATGCAGACGGAATTTGTTGACCTTAGCCGATGGCCCTGATGATCGGGTTGGCATTCGTGAAATATCTATAACTTCAGCCAAAAAATAACTTGGTGGTAGAACACTTGGGTTGTTGTTGTTTCATTCAAAATGTTCAAAAACTGTTTTCTTTACATTCAAATTCCACTCTATGGTAACCCATTCTAACCTTCTACACTGTGTGCCATTTTTCTAAACAACTTTGTGTTGTGACTTACCACAATCACGCACATTACATTTCACCCCCCCCCCTCCTACCAAAACTCCGTCTTATTGTGCCTCATCTCAACGAGTACGTATATTTTGCATGGGATTTATTATCCCCAAAATTGGCTATCTCATCACAAGACGGATTGTGTTTCAAGTCGCACGCCTAAACTTAAAGTATAGAGATACACCGAACGTCATGTGTCTCTCCAAAAAACAACATGCACTGCTGCCGGGGTTTCAATGAGTTTACCTTACCTATAGTCGTCGCACTTGAATATTGCATTGTACATATTTTGTGCGAAGGCACCTCAGCTCAGAGCCAAATAAAGTAGAGGTAACTTTTTCAAGCATACTTATACGCTTCAAACATTATACAAAGCTTTTCCAACAATCATAACAACAACAATAATAACAACGAAGTTGGAGTACCAATTGCATTTTATCGTAGCCAACGTAGGAATTGAGTTATAGTCTGGGACTTGCAGTTTTGTATTTTAAAACCCAAATTGAAAAGCAAATCTGGATCGCGAGTCGTTCTTGTAATATACATTACATATGTATTTAAGAAATCAAATCCAATCCGAATCAGATCTTGAGGAAAAGAAAACACAACTATTATGATAACTTTTAGGGAGGGAAAATTAAAACATTTCAATCATTATCCTACTGCGGTGACTTAAATTCCAGATCTGACATCGAAACGCCCTAGTGACATTACCAAAATTTGTTTTCCGTAGGAGAACGTCAAACACTATTAATTCATTCTTGAATTTTCTTCTTAAGTTATTTGAATCGATAATTTTTGAAAAATTCATTTTTAAAGTCAAAATTTGAAGAAAAAAAAAATGTTTTTTAAATACTGGCCTGGCACGAGTACGATAACTTTGGCGCCAACAATTAAACGGTTTTTTGTAGAAAGGTCAAAAACAAGCATTTTTTACTATGGGAGGGTAGGTCTATATCAGGCCGTGTAGGAGGTAGGGGCATTTTAGAAAAAAAATACTTAAAATGGAAAAAATATATGTATTAAAAAACAACGGCAACACTTAGAATAAGGTACTATACGGGTTTTGAAAGCCAGAATCTGTTCTTAAATCCAAAAGTTAAATTGAGTTATTCATGCTTACAGTTTTTGAAAAATTTGCATGCAAACTCAAAATGTTGATACAAAATAAAAAAATGGGCACTGCATCGCACAAACTTGCTCTCGTAGCTAACAACTTGAACGTAGTTTAAAATTGACAATGTACATAAATATAGTGGTTCTATAACATTATGATATCATTAAAAAAAGTTTTAAAATCGATTTAAAATATAAATTATTACTATAATTTAATATATTTTTTCTTATAGCTAAAACAGATAGAGCTCAAAAAAAAGGATGCTATCTGACTTGTTTAATAAATATGAATTTATGAAAAAAAAAAATTCAAAAATCGTTAGAGCGGTTTTCTTAAAAATTAATTTTTTATATATAAAAATTCTTGAACATTTTTAAAAATAAAATTTAGTATGCCAACTTTTATAATTAAATAAAATACAATTTTACACAAAATTAAGAAAAATATTCATTGACCCGTTTTCAAGATATTGAATTTTCAAAAAAAAATTTCAATATTTTTTTAAAAATCCAAAAATTATTTTTTCGAAAAATTTTATATGTTAAATTGTTAAAATTGTAAACGACCTCTTACATACAAAATTTGGTTAAAATCGGTGTAGCCGTTAAGAAGAAATTTAAAAACCAAAATATCGGTTCTATGACAGGTACCGTTAATAACCGTTACAAACATTTTTTTTCTACCAAAATATTTATTTTAGTAATTATATTAGCTTGTAATTTTTTTTCAAAATCGTTAGAGCCGTTTTTGAAATAAATAAATTTGTGTATATTGATTGTATGGGAGGTTCCGTTATTTTTTGAGCTAAATAAAAATTTTCAATTTCCCCTCTAGGGAATCACCAAAGGACCTTAAGTCCAAAGTTTGAAGAAAATCGCTTCAGTCGTTAAAGCTGCAGGTCGAGGTCCAGACAGACAGGCGGACAGTGAGACGGACAGACAGACAGACAGAATTGCGAGACCCACTTTTTTCGCATTCTCTATCATCGTAATGTTAGGGAAAATTATTATCTCTAATTTTTTTATTTGCACGAATCCTAAAGTTTAGAGCACAAAAAACCAAATGGTTTAATGTCTTCAAGTTTTTGAGAAAACTGAAAATTACTATAAGTACTTTTTCATGAGCACCTAGTATTCTGGCGCGGCGTATAAACAGTGAGGTATGTCGCCCAAGTATTTTGAATTGTAAATTGTTTTTGGAATTTTTAGGGGTTCTTTCCTCAATTTGGGCGATTTTTCCAAACCAAATTTCAACGGAATTTATCGCCAATAGTTTTCTTTAACAATAGGTATCATGGATGGCCCGGTTCGCGGGTTCAAGGATTTTAACTCCGCTTAGGGTATGCTCAGTCGCCAGGCAGGCGGCTATGTTGTCAGTTGGTGTGCTTTCAGTTTATTTGTAGAAAATTGCCCCTCCCGCCTAAACGGAGTGAGATAAACGCACGGTCCGTAATACAAAATGATTTTACTAAGCCCCTCTATAAAAATCCGTAATTATTTTGCTGCGCCGTAGTTATCGTAATCCCCCACATTTATCCTCAAAGTGAGATCACCGTTAATACCAACAAATTATAAAAAAAAAAGTAGTTAAAGTAATTTTCAATTCTTTCAAAAACTAGAAGACATAAAACCATTCAATTTTATGTGTTCGATTTAGAATTGATATAAGCATCGACTACTAAAAGCCAATTTAGATTTTCATTTCAAAATTAAAAAAAAACTGCTCTAAACTTTTTTTTTTCATTTTTTTACCAGACTTTTAAGTTTGCATGCAAATTTTTCTAAAAAATGTAGGCATGAATAACTCAATTTAACTTTTGGATTAAAGAACAGATTTCTGGCTTTCAAAACACTTTATTCTAAGTGTTGCCGTTGTTTTTTTAATATATTTTTTTCCATTTTAAGTCATTTTTTTTTATAAAATGACCCTACCTCTTAAACGGGGTTGAGATAGACCCCCCCTCCCATAGTAAAAAAAGCTTGTTTTTGACCCTTCTACAAAAAAACGTTATCAATTTTTGGCGCCAAAGTTATTGTACTCTCCCCACTGGCCTGACTAAAAGTTTTAAGTAACCCATTTGAAAATGAGTACATTTTTTTCACAATTTTTTAAAATTTGTATTATTCCTAAAAGGATTTTTTTTTTTTAAGATTGACTCCTTGCTCCAATTCATTGAAATGAATATCTATTTTATTTTCCTGGAAAAGTTATGGGGTTAACATTCAATAAACAAAGCTACTATAACGAGTTTTTTTGTTTTGTCTTACAGCACGTGTAGAAAAAGAAATACTGGTTCGTCACGGCACACAGTGGTCATGGGCCTGTAACGGATTTCAGAACAGTTTTCACTTTATTGTTTCTGGGAAATGATAGAATTTAATTTAGTTAAAATAAATTCCCAAAATGTTTCAACGAAAAACTCAATATTAAGCTTTCCTTCGAAAAAAATAAATAAAATGTGTTTTTTTTTACTGATTTTTTACTAGTCAACCCACTGTGCGGCATCGGCATTGCTCTGACACACACAAAATTCTACATTTAAAAAAAAATGACTTTAGTGATTTTTGAAGTAATATTCAGAATATTAACTTTCAAATATGAATCAAAATTTTGAAGTGGATTGCATTTTACGTTTTTAACACATTTCATCATTTCAACCGCAAAAATAGTTATTTGTATAACTAACTGCTTGTCAAATTTAATACACATACAGGTTTCACAAATTCTCGCTACCAAAAAACAAGAAAACTGGAGAGGAATATGCGTTCTGCCTGCAGTAGCCAAGATAATAGCAAGGATAGTATTGGACCGAATTAAAGACCACCTCGAAGACACACTCGACGCCGAACAAGCAGGTTTCCGCACTGGATCTTCCTGTGTGGATCACATCAACACCTTGCGGATCATCATCGAACAGTGCGTTGAATATCGATCACCACTTCTCCTGCTGTTCATCGGTTTTGAAAAGGCGTTCGACAGTGTCAATAGAGAATTTATTTGGCTTGCTTTGCACAGGAGGGGCATCCCAGATAAATTGATTGCTATTATCAAGGCTACATATGATGGATCCAGGTGTCACGTTTTGCACAAAGGTAGGCTGTCAGAGGAGTTTGAAATCCAAAGTGGAGTAAGGCAAGGCTGTATACTGTCACCAATACTGTTCCTGTTGGTGATAAGGGACGTACTGCACGCAGCTTTGTCAAATGGAAATTTAGGAATCCAGTGGACTCTGCAATCTCACCTTAAACATCTGGACTACGCGGACGACGTATGCTTACTCTCTCATAGGATCATGGATCTCCATCAAATGACAACAAGGGTGGAGAGAGAAGCAGAAATCGTAGGGCTTAAAATCAACTCGGCAAAAACTAAAAGGAACAGCCTTGGAACTTCCTCATCAATTCAAGTAAATATTTCTGGACAACCGGTAGAGATGGCAGAGGATTTCCAATATCTTGGGAGTATTGTCTCTACGGGTGGCGGAACTGAACTGGACGTAAACAGCCGAATCAGAAAAGCAAAGGCTGCGTTCGGAATGCTGTCCAAAATATGGAGAAACAACTCTTTTAGCTTAAAGACCAAGCTACGACTGTTCCGCTCCAATGGTGAATCCGTTCTGCTTTACGGCTGCAGCACTTGGAAAGTCACTGACACTGTCACTAGAAAGCTGCAAACCTTCGTTAATAGATGTCTACGAAACATCTTGAGGATTTTCTGGCCCAACCGTATCTCCAATGCCGAACTTCATGCGAGAACGGGTCAGGAGCCCATAGACTCCATTATACGAAGAAGAAAGTGGCAGTGGATTGGCCATACGCTTCGAAAAGGGCGATCGGTGCATTGCATCTCAAGCAATGCAGTGGAACCCGCTCACACAGGAGAGAAGACAAGTGGGCCGGCCTAGAAGTACATGGCGAAGAACGGTCGAACAGGAATCGGCACGACTGGGGAAAAGTTGGAGAGAGCTGAAATATATTTCAAGAAATCGTACACGATGGCGCGTAGGTGTAGTGGAGACCCTATGTCCCGTAAGGGAAACATCACGGACGTAAAAGGTCCGAGGACCTAAGTAAGTAAGTAAGTAAAAACAACATAAGCCAACTTAACGTGATAAGACAAACATTTTAAATTAAGTAAACAAAAATCAATAAAATACGAATAGTGTGTTTACGCCCGAGTGTAACCCTGTATAAATATAGGTAGGATTTATTTCGTTCCATAGATAAATTTTCTATAACTTAACCACAGCGCTACCTATCTTGTGCAGAATTTTTTTATTTTCCTTGATGACACCAAAAGATAAGTTTACAATTTCTTGCAAACCTAATGCTTGCCAAAAGAATTAAAGGAATAATTTTTTTTTCAGTTTTTGTTTAGTGTTTTTCGAAGAGCTTTATACCAGTGAAATTAATAAATTAACGGTACCTGTCATAGAACCGATTTTTTGGTTTTCAAATTTCTCACTAACGGCTACATCGATTTCAACCAAATTTTGTATGTAAGAGGTCCTCTGAAGTTTTAACAATTTTGCATTTATATACAATTTTTCAGAAAACAATAATTTTTGAATTTTTAAAAAAATATTGAAATTGTTTTTTGAAAATTCAATACATATCTTGAAAACGGGTTAATGATTTTTTTTAATTTTGTGAAAAATTGTATTTAATTAAATAGTAAAAGTTGGCACACAAAATTTATTTTTTTTTTTAATTTTCAAGAATTTGTATCTATATAGAGAAAGAGAGAGGAATGTCGTCCGTGTGTGCGCCCATAACTCGAGAACGGATCGTTCGATTTTAACGATTTAAGGCTTGATGAATTCGTATTGACCCAAGGAAGGGCATAGGACACTGTAGAAAAATCCCGAACAATTTTCAGGAAAATTGGAAATCAGGGATCATCCTCTTTTTAATGCATATCTCGGGAACGGTGTCTTCGATTTTTACGATTAAGTGCTTCATGGATTCGTATTGGCTCAAGAAAGGACATAGGACACTGGAGGAATATCCCGGAAAATTTCCAGGAAAATTGGAAAACAGGGAACATCCAGTTTTTAATGCATAACTCGAGAACGGTTACTTGGATTTTTACGATTTAGGGCTTGATAAATTCGTATCAGTTCAGGGAAGGGCATAGGAACCTGAAAAAAAACCCCTAAAATTTCCAGGCAAATTGAAAATCCGGGAACATCTGGAAGTAACCGTTCTCGAGTTAATCATAACTCGAGAACGGTTACTTTGATTTTCACGATTTATGGCTTGATAAATTCGAATTGGCCCCAGGAAGCGCCTAAGAGCATCGGCTTTATTGCATTACCTGGAGAAATTGCAATTGAAAACAAACATGCGAGTCGCTATACGAAACGACCAGTTCGCTGCAGATTTCTCCAGTCAGTTTATCGGCGATGGGTAATGGCGTGATAACAGTGGACTTAGTCATCGGCCTTATTGAATTTCCACCAAATTTTCGCTACTTTACAACAACGACGGAAGAGCTCATCGCGAATATTTTTCCGAATTTCACTCAAAATTATGTTAACCATGATTGGCTGAGCTCACGCGCGATTTTGGCTGTGAAAAACAAGAATGTTGATCATTTGAATTTCGTCATTCAAAATCAAATCATCGGTGAGTTCATTTATTCAAATCCGTGGACTCCGTGATGGATAAAAACGAAGCCACCAACTATCCCACGGATTTTTTGAATTCTTTGGATGTTCCGGGCTTTTCACCACACAATTTAAAATTGAAAGTTGGCTCAGTTATAATTTTGCTGCGCAACCTCAATGCACCAAAAATTTGTTACGGAACGCGTTTGATTGTGAAGTGCATCAAATCAAATCTTATATTCAAGCCACGATTTTGAGGGGAAAATTTAAAGGAGAAGATGTTCTCATTCCGCGGATTCCGCTTATTCTGAACGATTTGCCATTCGTTTTTAAGCGTCTTCAATTTCCAGTGCGTCTCACTTTTGCTATGACAATTATTGACAATCAATAAGTCGTAAGTCGACAATCGCTGGATGTTTGTGGCATCAATCTTGAATTCCCATATGTTTCTTACATGGTCCAGTTGTATGTATTCTTTAGAATAAAGAATTTCAATTGACATAAAACATCATTGTATATCATGCTCGGAATTATTAACGGGTGATTTTTAAAGAGCTTGAGAACGCATAAAATTTGCAAAATCTCATCGATTCTTTATTTGAAACGTTAGATTGGTTCATGACATTTACTTTTTGAAGATAATTTCATTTAAATGTTGACCGCGGCTGCGTCTTAGGTGGTCCATTCGGAAAGTCCAATTTTGGGTAACTTTTTCGAGCATTTCGGCCGGAATAGCCCGAATTTCTTCGGAAATGTTGTCTTCCAAAGCTGGAATAGTTGCTGGCTTATTTGTGTAGACTTTAGACTTGACGTAGCCCCACAAAAAAAAATCTAAAGGCGTCAAATCGCATGATCTTGGTGGCCAACTTACCGGTCCATTCCTTGAGATGAATTGTTCTCCGAAGTTTTCCCTCAAAATGGCCATAGAATCGCGAGCTGTGTGGCATGTAGCGCCATCTTGTTGAAACCACATGTCAACCAAGTTCAGTTCTTCCATTTTTGGCAACAAAAAGTTTGTTAGCATTGAACGATAGCGATCGCCATTCACCGTAACGTTGCGTCCAACAGCATCTTTGAAAAAATACGGTCCAATGATTCCACCAGCGTACAAACCACACCAAACAGTGCATTTTTCGGGATGCATGGGCAGTTCTTGAACGGCTTCTGGTTGCTCTTCACTCCAAATGCGGCAATTTTGTTTATTTACGTAGCCATTCAACCAGAAATGAGCCTCATCGCTGAACAAAATTTGTCGATAAAAAAGCGGATTTTCTGCCAACTTTTCTAGGGCCCATTCACTGAAAATTCGACGTTGTGGCAGATCGTTCGGCTTCAGTTCTTGCACGAGCTGTATTTTATACGGTTTTACACCAAGATCTTTGCGTAAAATCTTCCATGTGGTCGAATAACACAAACCCAATTGCTGCGAACGGCGACGAATCGACATTTCACGGTCTTCAGCAACACTCTCAGAAACAGACGCAATATTCTCTTCTGTACGCACTGTACGCATTCGTGTGGTTGGTTTAATGTCCAATAAAGTAAACTGAGTGCGAAACTTGGTCACAATCGCATTAATTGTTTGCTCACTTGGTCGATTATGTAGACCATAAATCGGACGTAAAGCGCGAAACACATTTCGAACCGAACACTGATTTTGGTAATAAAATTCAATGATTTGCAAGCGTTGCTCGTTAGTAAGTCTATTCATGATGAAATGTCAAAGCATACTGAGCATCTTTCTCTTTGACACCATGTCTGAAATCCCGCGTGATCTGTCAAATACTAATGCATGAAAATCCTAACCTCAAAAAAATCACCCGTTATTTTCTTTACATAAATGACATTAGGTGGAACGAAGTTCGCCGGGTCAGCTAGTACACATATAAGAAATTATTAAAAAAAAAAACGCACTAACGATTTTAAGCTACTTTCAAGTTGTTAGCTACGAGAGCAAGTTTGTGCGATCCAGTCGTATAATATTTTCTCAAAAAAAAAAGTCAATCAGAAATCAAAGCGAACGAAAATAGTTATTTTGGTTTTCAATTTAATGATGATTACGTAAATCTAAGCAACTTAGACCTTGTTAATTTAATTGATTTGTACAGCTTTAAGCATTTGGTATGGCTCTAGACGGTTCAGTTAATCAATTTAAAAATTTAAACGAATTTTATTAGTTTGTTTTTCTATTCATATTAATTATTCTTACATTTAGTATTTCTAAAGCAGGAAGACGATTTAAGAAAATGCCAATAAAAGGCGTTATTAGAATCAAAATAATCTTCATAAAGTTTCCAAAGGATCTTGTGGTTTCATTATTTGCTAAGAAAATAATGATCAAATTCAAAATTACCTTTTTTTTTAAATCGAAGTCAGACGACGAAAAACGAAAAATGTGTGATAGTGGCGCAATATACAAAAAAAAATAATTTTCTTAAAAACATCAAAACTTGAAAAATAAATCTGTTGAATGCTTTTTATATACAATAAGTGTAGATAGATAGATTTAGTCTGCATTTTTAAAATAATTTTTTCAGAATTTCCAAAAGTGATATGTGAATTAGTTTTTAAGAACTGAATTTTTAAAAATACTATAACAATTTTATAAATAATTTTCAAATATTTTTCAAATGTTATTTGGAAAAAGATAATCTTTAATCTTTAAAAAAATATCCAAAACGAAATTTCTAAGTTACCTTTGGAAATGATTATTAAAAACGAAATTGATTTTTAAAATAACTTTTAAGAACTCGGTCAGACATTTTATGAAGCTAGAAATTATAAAAAAATCTTTCAAAACCTAATTTTAAAATTTTGAAAAACTTTTTGCATGAATATTTTGAAAAGAAAGAGATTGCAATAATAGAGAATCCAATGAAACCCATTTTTGTTTGAAGAAGAAAGATGAGAGCATTGAACCATTGTGCAAATTTGACCCACCTTAAGATCACAATGGATGTACTAGAAATTGACAAGCTTTTCGGGGTTAGGCAATAACACCCAAGGAAAAAGCGCCCAAATCGAATAGGAACTATCATCTAAATATTTTCTATCGACAAAAAAACAAAGAAGAAATTAGATATGACCCAAAATTACGTTTGTTTCAAATCATAAAATAAAAATATCGCACAAATATTTTGAATGTAAATTGTTTTTGTAAAATTTGGGGGTTCTTTCCTCAATTTTGGGTGATTTTTCCAAACAAAATTTCAACGGAATTTATTGTCAATAGTTTTGTTTAATAGTATCTTGGGTGGCCCGCTCCGCGGGTTCAAGGATTTAATGTATGTAATCAGCTATCCAAGGTACTGTTTATTACAAATAATCCGAAATCACACCAACTGACAACATATGCGCCTGCCTGGCGGCTGACCAAACTTTCAGGGGTGTTCAGAGTTTTTTTGGGCGATATTTCCTTGCATTTGGGCTTTGGACTTCGTTGTTTTGTAATTGTTTTTGGCAATATTTCAGTTTGTCTATTTCAACTTAAAATTTTGGGCGTTGTTGCATCTAGATAAATATAGCAAAAAACGGAAAAACCGTAAACTGGAAACGGGCGATAATTGGAAATCGATTTCGAGGCTTTTGCCTTGGGTGTTATTGCCTAACGCTAAGAATTTCATTTTAAAAAATTACACACAAACATGATTTAACATCTCTTTTTCGTCTTTAAAGTGTCAAAAGTGTATTCCATCACTATAACTTGAGAAAAAATAAAATATAAATTAGACTTTTAACTCGTACTTGTCAGTTCACTATAAAAATCAATATTTGACCCAAACTCAATCTCCTTTCACAAACTATCTCATACAAAAATTGCCATCAGTACAAAAGTTCAGAAAATTCTTGACGGTCATTTTTGAAGGAAGGTGAATTTTAAAATTTCAATTTAAAATGACTTTATCTATGCTTCCGTACCTTTTGAACTATAAGCCTAAAAACTTCGCCATCGTTTTCACGGGGGGGGGGGACTAGGCTAACTATACCCATGCTAGACATTTATTTTAGATACTCTCTTGAGAAACTATATACTTACGATACGATGTTGGTGTTTGCCTTAGCAGTATCCATAAGATACTTCTTTGCCACCGAAACTCAACTATGCTTGCTGGCTTAAAGTTAAAAGTTTTGAAAATAGTCTCGAAGTTGTATAGTTACATTTTACAGCGAAAAGAGTGGAAGTATAGTAGGTATAGTTAATCGTGGTAGTGGTGTTAGCTCTCCGGCTAGAGTTCGACTCGAGAGTAAAGCTAGAAGAAGAAATGTATCTTCTTCATTTCGTCTTTGACCACGACGACGATGTGGATAATGATGATGATGGCGATGGTGATGGTGGGAAAAACGAATCTGATGTTTGCTTTGCATTCGGTGCCTCGACAGCGACCTTGATGGACGCGTACAATATAACTTCGCTTAACTTAAACTAGGTTTTCTAAAGAAACCAACACAAAAATATACAAGATAGACTATTTTGTCGTTTTTGTCGATCACAAAAGTGTAAAAAAAAGATACTTTTTTTTGTTGTTGTTGTTTGTTGTCTATCCATCCATCGATTGATCTCTGTTCGGTATCTTTCGGTCACTTTTTTGTACTTTATCTGTTACTATAGGACACTCGGGGTGCAACTTTAATGTGTCGTGACGGTTATTATATGTCGGATTAACAGTGTTAGATTAACATTATTTTTTGTGCATATTGTGTTTCCGTTCTTTGCATGCGATCTAGAGCAAAAGATAAGAAAAAAAAAAGATACATAAATGCATGCAAAGGGAACTTCCCTGCGCCTACCCCTCGCCCTCAATTGTGCTTCGGTTTTGGGAGGGAAGAACGACAGGTGTATTTGCAACAATTAAACCGTTAACTAGCGTAGAAAATGTGCTGTGAGTAGGTACAATTTATTTTCGAAGTTTTAGCAAATTAAATTGCATGAAACTAATTTGCATTTCCTTGAGAAAGTGTTTTAAGAGTTTCAAAACCAATTGTTTTTTTTTTGTATACCTATTTATTTTTTTTTTGCGCAAAAGAAAACAAAAAAAAATAAAAATAATAAATATAAAAATAATTTTAAATTATATTTATAAAAAAAAATTAAGTATTATAATGAAATATTAAGTACACTGTGGATAAAGTGCAAAGTGTTGTTGTTGTTTGTGTACTTAAACTTATCAGTATCTCGTGTTTATTAAGCGAAGCAGACATTGCACGAAATTATCATAAAAAAAAAGATATACAAAAATATTGTCTGTGCAGATACAATTACCTTACCTATAATACATTTTTTTGTGTATCATTTTGAATGGGAAGCTTTATTTTTTGTGAGGTGAGTGAAAAATGAACTAATTTTTAATTATAACATAACATACATATATGAAGAATATTATATGGAGTTAGTGACCTCAGAAGTACCTACAGCTGGAGAGTTGGGTGTTATACCTACTCATAGGTTTTTTGATTATTTTTATTAGGGCTTCGTTTGTTTTGTGTTGTGTTATTTTTTATTATTATATTTCGCTGATTCAGCTCATCATAATATAAAAAAACCTTCACAAGTAATATTATGGATTGGGTTTTAATGATGTTTTTGCCGGATAGTAATTATTCTTGGAAGAGGGTTAATGTTGTGTAGATTTAGTTACGGAGATGTATAGTTTAAAGTATCAGCCTACTTATCTTTCTTTATTTCAGCGAGTTATAAATTATGATTATGATAGCTTGGGAGTTATCTTGGGAGTTCCTGTGTGTGCTTTTTTTTCAATCGACTGTTGATTACGTAGGATGAGGATGGTATGTGCAAGGTAAAATAAATATCTTTTGCAAATGATCCAGTTATAGTTCTGTAATTTTGTTGGTATGTTTGTAATGCTGAATAATGTTCTTACAACATGGTGAACTAAAATTATTGCAACACGTTCATTGAGGTTGGAGGAATACTTGTAAATCATGAATATTTTAAATAAATATTAATCAAAGTTTTAGTTTTGTTTAATAGTAGCCGTGTATGTTGAGAGAGTGAAATGTTCACACGTCAAGAATAACAAAACAAATTATTATAGAGAATTTTGTTTGTGTTTTCCGTGTAAAACTTTTACTGAGTTGCTAGTCACTCTCTCAAAAAACACGGCTAGTATTTGAAAAGCACTTGTGTAATAAATGAAAATGGTCAAAATTCATAAAATTAATAAACAGAAAATTGGGGAGAGTCCAATGCATTTTTTTTTAACTTTTTTTTTTTTCAATATATTAAATTTAAGTTTTTGACAATTGTTTGGTTTAATTTTGCACTTGCTTTAAGTGTTACTCTCTATTAATTTTTCAAAACAAATAATAGTTATGCTGTTATGAGACTTGTTATGAGTCTTTATATAGATCAGTTAATCCATACATCAGTTCATTTATTAGAAAGAAAATATTTGTCTTTGATTGTATTTTAATAGCACTTTTAAAAAAAAATGTAAGGAAACATTTTGTTTAATTTATTATTGTTTTTTTTTTGTAAGGTGTTATTTCGGGTAATATTGTTTGTATTTTGATATAAGTTTTGACAGATTTCGCTATGTAATTCTTTTAAGATTTGTATCATTATCGTCCAATTATAAGAAATCTAACACATAAATAGTGTAATTTTTTTTTGTTTTAACGGTGTAATTTTCTCACATTTTGTTATAGTCAGTCAAATGTATTAGACTTAACTTATATTATATTAGATAACTTATGTTTTCAGCTAAAAATACATTTAGTTTTCGAATGTTTATTTTAAATCGGGCTTTTTTGGTCACTTCCTTCTATATGCAAATAAAAAATTTTTTATACCATACTTTTTCCCTACGTTTCGTCGTAATTCCTCGACTTCATCAGGGGTAGTTTAGTTTTCTTTTCTATGATTTGTTTGTTCGAGATATCAGACTTTTAACGTAAAAACATACGTAGGTACTTTTGTCTACTGTCTTTTCACAAAAAAAAAAAATGGGAACGACTGGGTCACACAAACTTGCTTTCGTAGCTAACGACTTTAACGTAGCTAGAAATTGATGATGTACAAGTACATAGCTATAGGTTCCAAAATATTATGATAACATTAAACAAAATTAAATAAATGATTACTATAAACTACTTCAAATTTATTATTTTAATGGCTTATGAGAGTAAAAGCTCAAAATCAAGTGTACCATCTGATTTGTTTGATAAATATGAATTTATGAAAAAAAAAATTTTAAATCGTTGGAGGGGTTTTCTTAAAAATTAATTTTTTATATACATACATATAAAATGTTTCGCTCATTTTCAAAAATAAAACATAGTATGCCAATATTTAGTATTCAATAAAATACAATTTCACACAAAATAAAAAAAGATACTGAATTTTCAAAAAATATTTCAATATTTTTTTAAAAATCCAAACATTTTTTTTGAAAATTTGTATATGCAAAATTATTTGAATTGTGAAGGAGCTCTTGTACACAAAATTTTGGTTGAAATCGGAGCAGCCGTCAACGAGAAACTTGAAAACAAAAAAATCGGTTCTATGACAGGTGCCGTTATTAAATTTGTTTTCATAAAAATATTCACCATACCTTAAATAGTAAACGCACATCTTTTAATTAAAATTCTTGGAGCCGTTTTCGAGAAAAAGAATTTTTTTCTTAACGGTTTTTCACCATTTGTATGGAAGTTATTTCTAAATTTAGAAAGATGATTTTTTTTCCAAGTATTCTACAAAATAGTAAAAAACTATCTTTTATCTAGTTTTGAAAATATTGACCAAGTCGTTTTCAAAATATTTAGTTTCAAAAAAAAAAATGTTTATATTTTTTAGAATATTTACCATAAAAAAATGAAAATAAAAAATTTATCTGATTTTTTTTTTTAACAAAATCCTCGGACCAGTTTTTGAGTAAAATATTATTTTCCTTTTTGGCGAAGAAAAATTGTATGGCAAGCCCTAAAAAAAAATTAAAAAGCGTTTGGGCATAATAGTCAAAAAACACAATAAACCAATTTTGTAGAAAATCTCTCCAGCCGTTTAGGCTGTACGGACGAGAACAGACAGACAGAATTGCGGGACCCACTTTGTTCGCATTTTCTATAATCGTGATGTTAGGGAAAATTATTATCTCGAGTTCGATTTTTTTTACGAATCCATAACTTACCACATAGTACCTATATCGCAAGTAAAAATTGAATTTCGGAATATACTGCAGTTTGGCCTTAACCCTCTACTGCACAAGAAGCCATATATGGCTTTTGATTTTTAAACACCCACTACTGCGATTGCGCAAATGCCACTGGAAAACTAGCATTTTGATCGTTTAGAATAGATATTTGTTTATAAATACTTGTGTATTTCTTTTCTTTTTTCTTTGCGGAATAGTGAAAAACCACAATCAAATCTTACAGTTCACGCAGCGAGAAAGTAGTGAAAAAATATAGAAATAAAAGTTTATTTAGTATTAGCTAAGCGAATAATATAAAGGCTGTTATATTTTTTTTTAGTGAGATTCGATATTGGTAAATAGAATTTAATAGTTAAATTTTCAATTATGTTTGTGGAATTCAAAACACGGCGTGGTTTTGGGAACGTCCATATATGGCTCCTTATCCATTCACAACAATATTTAGGGACGCCATATATGGCTGCTTGTGCATTCACAAAAAGATGGATATTCAATCTTTTCGTTTTAATATGTGCCTATTTTCGATTTTAAGTAGCTATAGAAGAACGCCTTTGCAGTAGTCGACAATGTCTGAAAAGGGGTTGGCGTGCTACAACTCCAAACACTCCAAAACGACAAAAGAGTAAAATTGCTTCAAATCCTTGGATTTTGGTTTTGTCATCTCATCCTTCAAAAAAAAAAAAATAGAAAGGCGTCATGACTTTTCACTAAATTCTGTTCGCTTCCACTCTATGAATCATATTCCCGAATAGCAAAAAACAAGGCAGAAATTCCAAAATGAATTCAGGAACAGGACATTTACAATGTGCAACAAATGCAAACTAAATCTGTGTCTGAACAAGGACCGAAATTGCTTCACATCATTCCGAACTTAATTTATTTTGTAATGAATATTTGCAAAAATGTTTTATTTTGTTAAATTATTGCTTAGTTTTGCATTGGATATTAAAGAAATCGGTTTTTGTTATTTTTACAGCTTGAACTAAATTGTATATTTATTTTTTTTGTGCTGTTCGAAAAATGTGTAACTGCACAAGAAGCCATATATGGCAAAAGTTAATAACTTTTAATAAAATTTGCTTAAACAATTTTTTGTTTTTTTTTTAGTCTCTTAATTGTACAAAATATATTATATTTTCATTGGATAATAGTGCGTGCAGTAGAGGGTTAAAAGATATACCGAAAATAAAATCTTATTTTTTTGAATATTGCCTATATGTCATTTATGGGTTGGGGTCGAAATTCTGTATGGTCAAAATTCTGTTTTCAAAATTCTGCATTTCAAAATACTGTTTTTCAAAATTCTGGTTACACAAAATTCTGTATGAACAAAATTTTGTATTATCAAAATTCTGTATGAGCAAAATTCTGTATTTCAAAAATCTGTTTCTCAAAATTCTGTATTTAAGAAAAAATGGTTTTGATAATGTAAAAATTGTGCACTTATTTACATTATCAAAACAATTTTTTCTTAAATACAGAATTATTAAAGGTTTTTGTATGATATAAAGCTTGGCTTTTTTGCTGCCGTAAGATCAATCAATACTACGCTTCTATGCGTAGTAAATTTAAAGATTAGAAAATTTTAAAACTGGCAGCCTAGTTTAAAAAATGACATGTCTACTGGCAAGACATCAAGCTGAGTTTTGTTCTATCTTTGAAAATTCAAAGAAAATAACGGAAGTATTCAAAGGATGCAAAATAACATTTAAAGTATTGATGGTTGGAAGATGGAATGGCGGGCGGTCTGTCTTGCCCTCAGGTTGTTTAAATAAAATAAAAGTAATAGTAAAAAAGTTACAAACATGCAAAAAATGTTGTCCATTTTTATAGTAAATGTATAGATCTCGTTTAAAAAAATTTCACAAGACGAATAAACATCACAAATGCGACATTAATTTGGATTAATACTAGATTGGGAATAAAATATGAACAATCGTGAGCGATGTTATGCGTTTCTCAATATAAGTAGAATTGAAGTTGGATGTATGACTTTTGGAATACCAACATTTATGTCTGTAGTCGGATACGAGTTTCAGAAAATGATTAAGTGATTTTAAAAACGGGTCTGATTCCGCAAACGCACAGGCGACAAGGGCAAGAAATAGAGATCTCATACAAAAAAAAAAGAAAATTCGGCTTTAAAATACTGAAATTGGGCATAAACAGAATTTTGAAAAACAGAATTTTGCACAAACAGCATTTTGGATATACAGAATTATGGACATGCAGAATTTTTAAATACAGAATTATGAAATACAGAATTTTGGTCATACAGAATTTTGAAACAAAATTTCAAACAGCATTTTGGTCATACAGAATTTTGAAATCCAGAATTTTGACCCGCTCCCGTCATTTATATTTTTTTTTTAAATTTAAAGTTAAAGGAATTCCTTTTTGATGTCCATTTTGTAAAATATTTCCGAAAAATTTAATATGAAATTAATAAAAGAAATAAGCCTTTCAGTTTTTTTCTCTTAACCGGAGAAACAAAAAAATTCCAACTTGGCTGTAGAATAAAATTATTCCTAAGTCGAACAAAAGGTTCTTAAGATATTCGAAACAAAAAACAGTTTTCAGTAATATGGAATGTTGTGGATTCGTAAAAAAAAAAATGAACTCAAGATTTTAATTGACGCAATTCTTTCAGTCTGTCCTCGCACCTACCACCTAAACGGCTGGATTGATTTTCTTAAAAATAAAAATAAATAATTTTTTGTCCGTTTAGAAATTCATACTTTTTATTTAAAATGAGCATGATAACAGCCCACAGCACAATGCCAAATAGCTGTAACTAAATTTAGCCTTAATCCTGTAGCACCTTTTGGTTGTGTTCATTCAAAACACTCAAAATAAATTGTAGTCTTAACTTCATTCAAATGTACAACATTCAAATTAAGTGGAACAAGAATTTTTTTTCCAATTTTTAACTTCCCATTGGAAGTTATTGTAATTGGTGCGATTTGTCAAATTGAACATTTTGACATATCTTCACGTTTTGAGGTCTCTAGAATCAGAATCCGTCGTTTTTAGCAAGATGTCTGTATGTGTGCATGTACGTACGTTCGGGGTACTTTTTTCGTCCACTAAATCTCAAGAACGCATAAAGATATCGACCTCGGATACATTTTATTTTACAGATAATATTGTCATAAATTGCTGAAAAGGTTTTCTAACAAATTCAATTAATTTTTTTACTACAGCAGTTTTAAAAGGATTTGTCATTTATCTGGAATATATCGAGAACGGAATAATATATTCACTTCAGACTAATTTTATTTTACACATAATTACACAATACCAAATGGATAAATATTAAACAAAATTCAACAGACACTTTTTTTTTAACAAAGAAAAACAGTTGAAAAATAAAAATTTTTCCGAACCCAGTTTTCTTTACATATAATGACATAGTCAACAACTGGTAAGTTTTAAAAAGTAAGTTTTTAGAGCAAAAAACTGAAAAAAAAATATTTAAAATTCTTAACAAATGTTTTTCAACGCAAATTTTTTGAAAAAACAATAATATCGATTTCAAATTCATACCAAAAATGTACACCTATACCATCTAAATGATGTGTAATTTTGAGATTTTTAAAACCACTCTTTAAAAAGCTAAAAATCAAAATGTTGCAAGAAAAAACTTTTCAAAAATGTTATTATTCGAAAAATTCGTACCATCAAAATCGGTTTAAAATCGAAATGTTGCATGTGACACTTTATTTGCCTTTTTTGATATTTTTTGATTTTTGGTATTTTTTTAGCCAATATTTTATTTTGAAATAATTGGCTTAAATAATTAATACCTCAATACCGAGAAGAGTTAGGAAAAAAAAGTTTTATCAGTAAGATTCTTAGAATTTTATAAACTATTTACAAAAAATATAAACATTTTACAATTATAAATAAATTGCTCCAGTTGGGTCCGCCATCTAACGTTTTATTTTTCAACTAGTGCTTATTTCTTGAATGGTAACACTTTGCTCATGTCTGATTTGACAGATAATTAGTTTTATCCTTCCGCTAAACGAATATGGTTGTGTATACGCTTGAACAACGCTGGAAAATATTGCGACATTACTTTGCCGATTTTGCCAAAAAAATCATCTTTTCAGATGAAGCTCATTTTGATCTTGGCGGGTATGTAAACAAGCAAAATTGTCGCATTTGGGGAACAGAAAACCCGCACGCATACATTGAAAAGCCGATACATCCAAAACGAGTCACTGTTTGGTGCGGATTTTGGTCCAGAGGCATAATTGGGCCATTTTTCTTCAACTGAGCAAGGAGTGGCCGTTACAGTCAATGGCGATCGTTACCGGTCCATGTTGAACGAATTTTTGTTCACAAAAATTGAAGAGGAGGATATTGGCAACATTTGGTTTCAACAGGATGGCGCTCAGCCGAAGCCGAAGCCACACAGCCGAAGCTACACTCGATGTTGATGATGCATTTTCAAAAAAAAAAAAAGTTATTTGGCGGACCCTAGCTAAAGTATAAAATATAGGCAATGCCACATTTTTATCTATACCTACCTATATACTGATTATCCAAAAACCCAAGTTATTTTATTACACTATATAATATTTAATTATGTAATATATACTCTACCACCCACGACTTAGATAAATATGTATATGGTTTTTCAAGTGCACTAATGGGAAGTTACTAGTGTGGGTCGACCCCAGACTCATTCTTTTTTTATGAAATCAAACAATATAATTTTGAATTTAATAATTGATACGGATCGTCTTTTGGTTTTAATGACTTTTTGAACTCTTTTGGTTTGGTTTTCTAGAAAACACAACTGTATAACAAAATCCTTAGTAGTTTTGAAAATTTCCTTTAAATTTTTAAAAAAGGTTCAAATAAGGCGACCTCTTAGACCATTTTAAGACTTATTTTTTTTTTTTGTTCATAAAATGATTCATATTTTTAGAAGTATGACACAAATTGTGATTATGCTGAAAAATGCAAATGTAAGTATTAATGCATTCTTGTTATCAGTGTTTCAATATATTGGTCTAGTTATAGGATTTAATGATCCCTGTGTTAAATTTTAGGTTAAAAATATAAGGAAATATAAAGATACATACACCTAACCGTAGAACAAAAAAAAAAGTGTTTTTAATTCATTTTACTCTAAGATGCTATTGTTCCATCAAACAACTACAAAATGGCCAATAGGGCAAATAAAAAAAGCTACCAGAGATCCAATAGAGTCAAAAATTAAAATCCAAATATATTAGTTTACTGGGGCGTATACGTACTTTTTTTTATTTATTTAATAGTTTTACTTTGCCATTTTTAAAAGTTATTGTTCAGTTTGTTGCAATGAATATGCAGGACATTGTATACTAACATGAAAAAGGTCCAAAATGACCTTTCCGTATAAATAGATGTTCGAGTCTTGGCTGTTTTTAACTTGTGAAACCACTGCCCGTATATATGTAATTTTTACAAGAAAAGTTCTGGAAAGAAAAAGGCCACGATATATAGATCGGACACTTCAAAGTCAAAAGTATATTGAGTTTTCTCCAGCGTTTCCACTACATTATATAAATATTTATACATTTTTTAAAATGGTCATTTGACAGTAAAAATACTGTTTTAGATAATATAATCGTTTAAGAAACAACTTCACTTATGGTTCGAAAAACATCTTCCGTCTATGTTTTTTTTTTGTCTTTGATTTGAAATAGTAAGAAATTGTAAATTTGTCCATTTTGAGCTTGTCGCCTTTTAGAAATATGACTAGCAAGATTGATTGACACCTCAAAATGTATGTTTATTCCCTATAGGGCAAGTAAGTGCCATAAGAAAATCCCATAAATCATTATTATCATTACCTATGGGTACACAAGAACATTATTGCAAGTCAAAGGCTCCATTTCTAAGGTGGAACAATTTACTTCAGTTTTTTTTCGGATCAGATCATCTCAGCACAAATAAGTGAAATTCAAGTTTTAAATAAAATATGAATTATTTATAATATTCTCGCGGGAAAATTCTGTATAATAGAGCAATTTTCAAGATCCAACTGTCAAGGTTGATATGTTGGATTTTTTTGTTTTTTTTTTTTTGTTTGTTTTGCTAGAAACGCGTGTAACATATTAATACTCCATGGAATAACTGCCATGAAGAACGAAGACGATGTGTAAAATTGGATCATTATTACTCAGAGTGTCGTCTAATCGAGATCTAGTGTGGATAGCAAAAAGCTGGCCCCATCATACATCCAGATTTATAACTGTGATGCTGAGATATTATCTTGTCAGCTATGTTTGGACATCGAATTGATGCACAATATGATTTCGTTGTAGCGACAACTCCTGAAGATGATGCAATAGTTTTTTTGTTCTTGTTTATTTTTTCTTTTTAAGGCGAAGAGGAGATATATTTAAACAGTAGGTGCAGACTCATCATTGGCCTCATGTGATTGAGGGAAAAAATAAGTTCCCATCCATAAGCCATTGACTGCATTGAAATATAGGAAAATAGTTCTTTATGTTTTTCTGAGTGTTTTCCAAATTAAGAAGAGTGGTAGTTGGAGATGGACGAATGCATAATTTAATCTCCAGAGTCTAGACTATTTTTGTTTAATTAAAGTATTGAGTCCGAAAAATCCCATTACAAATCATGAAAATAGGATTGAAAATAAAAACCCTATTTAAGGCTTTTTATTGGTTAGCAAGCACAAAATAGCAAAAAAAGTGCGATTTTCTCAAAAAAACTTTATTTTAGTTGTTCTATTTTTTTAAGCAAATACCTGGTTTGCAGAATTATTTATTTTTTTTTCCGTAGAAAATCAAGTTTTTGAGGAAACTTGATAGGTACATCCGACATCGTTGTATGGCAGCTACCAGTTGTAGATGAGCTAGAACAAAAACTTGAATTTTTCCTCTCGGAAATCACATACAAAGCACTTACACCAAATTCGAAGCAAATCTGTCCATTCGTTTATGATCTAGCTTTTGAATAAACCAGCTCCATGAAATTAGGCCCAAAAAAAAAAAATGAAATAAGGTCCCAAAAAAGCACACAAAACAACAACAACAACGAAATTTCTCAAATTTTGTAGTGTTATTTCATTTTGTGGGGCCTTATTTCATTTTTGTTTGGGCATAATTTGATTATGAAATAAAGCGCCTATAAAATAAGACCCCTACACTAGTTTTGGGGCTAAATTTCATTTTATTAAAAAAAAATTGGGAACTTATTTCATTTTTCATAATTTACATAAATGAAAATGCTAAATAACATTGTAATTCACAAAAAATTTGTGAAAATCCGCTAATCGGGGACCAGAGCTGGTAAAGTACCGTAAACTGTTAAACAAATACTTTAATTGTATCGCGCTAATTGTTACTTATTTACTTACTAATTGTTTTCAATGTAAAGAGTGTGCTGCAAACCATGAGGGAGTAACAGAATACCTGCAAAAAATCGCGCGATGTTTTTGCAGCTACCTTACCAGCTCTGGGTCCCCGATTAGCGGGTTTTCACAAATTTGTTTGTGAAAAACAATATTCTTTTAGCATTTTCATTTAAATCATGAAAATAAAATAAGGCCAGAAAAGCTGCAAAAAATCGCGCGATACAATTCATATATTTGATTCACATTTGGGGGTGTTATTTCATTTTCTAAAATAAAGTTCAATATGAAAAAGAAAAATTGGGGGTTTATTTAATTTTTCCAAAAAAAATGTCAAAACAAGTTGAGCCTTATTTCATTTATTTTTAGGCCATTTTCTCATTTCAGTGGGGCCTTATTTCATTGGGGCATTATTTCAAAATAATTCAAAATACCCCAATTTGGTGCCTTTTTTCATTTTTCTTTCGGGGACCTTATTTCCTGGGGCCTTATTTCGCAGAGCCGAATAAACACACAAGTACTGTGGAACAACTAAAAATGATGTAAGTAACAAATTCTGTTGGCCAAAGTACTGTAAAAATGTATGTTTTCAAAATTCTGCCTCCTCAAATTATGATTTCTAAGATGACATATTGATTTACATAACAGAATTATGATCCATATAGAACTTCGACCCTAATCCAATTTATAACAATAATTTAAAATTGTTTTTTTTATGCGGGCTTCCTGTATCATTCGTTTTCTACATAACGAGTTCAAAGTTTTTAACAAAATAAATACCAATTTAGGTTTGCCTTTTAAATCCGGCTTAGCACCAAATTCACAATATACCTTAATATATTTGTATAAGAGGGAACTGTAAGTTTTTTAGTTTTACTGCGTAGACCCACTTCCACCATGTCATCCGGTGAATGTGCCATATTTATTTAAATTAAAAAAGATATATAATGCACACCGCGTCAATAAAAATGTTCCAATTAAATTCCATAAAGAAAAACATTATTTTTCCTATGGGAGACAAAAAAAATGCGTTTGATAATCATTAAGTGGCTTGACCAGAACCACTCTTGCCTGGAATATGTACCTAGGTACTTAATTTATCATCCACATTTTTATGGGAAATAAATTTAATTAAAAACGGACTTCTTTAATGAAAAACTTTATATTCTATGTTGGTAATAAAATACTTATAATTGTGGATTATAAACTTGGTCAGTTTGAATTGATATCTTTGTGGGTCTAGGTACAGCTAGTTGGAAGTTGTTCAAATGTGGTTTAATGGATGGAGGTAATCAGACGCAAAATAACAGTTTGTCGAAAATAGTCACAATTTATAATTAAAAAAAATATGCACGTGTATCTAGTTTAAAATAAACTATTTGTTTTTGGACTAATGAAGTGTATCATAAAATTGTGTGGACTTTAATTAATTTTGTGTTAATTTAGTGTAATAGTTTTAATTTATCATTTTCATTTCAAATGGTTTTAAAATGTATACCAAAAAAAAAAATTGAAAAAATTAAATACATCGAAAAAAATGAAAAAAAAAATTAATGCAATGAAGTATAAAATTAATAAACATGAAATTCTTTAAGAATTTTCCGTGCGAAATTGCAAAATTTTGAAGGTTGTTTTCATTCCACAAAATGATAAGGATGTCTTTGGAATTTTCGGAAAAGCTTGTAAAATTCTAAGAAAAGCGGGTGGCAATGGCACAGTGGATATAGTGTTTGACTGCTTACCTGAACGTGTGGGTTCGAGCCCCAGTCTAGGTAGCATTCTTTTCTATATTCTTTCTATATTTCAACTGGATGCCACCCGTGGAATTCCATGAGATAATAAACATATAATTCTTAATCCACTGTGCCAACAAAAATCTTTCCTTTCCTTCTATTCCTTCTAACTAGTGCCGTGCATTGCATTTTAAAAGACCTGAGGTCTTACAAGCATATAGTTAAAATTATTATTATTAAAAAAAAAAAACTTACTTATCTAACATTTTTCCTATATTTTCTCGTTATGGAGGTTTTAATTATTTAAGCCAATTATTGCAAAACGGACTATTGGCAAAAAAAAAAAAAACATAAATCAGGGGAGTGAACTTGAAAAAAAAATTCATGGTTGCAAGGGATATAAAACTACAAATTTAGTGTCGAATACAAAGTTTTGAAACGTTTTTGTGCGTACAATTTTTTCGAATTAATACAAAAGAAAAGTTGTTTTTGGCAACATTTTGATTTAAATCTTTTCAAAGAGTGGTTTTAAAAATCTCAAAATTAAGCAACCTATAGACGGTATTGATATATGTTTATATATTTTTAGTAAGAAATTGAAATCGATATCGTTGTTTTATCTCAAGATATTCGAGTTGAAAAACATTAGTTAAGAGTTTCTAGTAGTTTGTATTGCTCAAAAAAATCGTCTATTGTTTTTTTTTTTTTTTTTGAAAAAATTGGGTCATTATGTGTAAAAAAAAAATAAACTGGGTTCGAAATTAATATTTATTCTTGAAATATTTGAGACAAAAATTATTTTTCAACCAATTTAAAAAAAAGTGTTGTTGATTTTTTTTTTATTTTTACCAATTCTTAATTACGTAATTATGTGTACAATAAAATCGATATGAAGTCGATACCTTTTTCAGTTATCGAGATATTCAAGAATTTATTATAAAACCTTTTCAGCACGTTATAACAATATACATATTATCTGTAAATAAAATTCATCCGAAGTCGATATTTGTATTCGTTTTTGAGATATGGTGGACGCAAAAAGTACCCCAAACGTACGTACATACACAAATACAGACATCTTGCTACAAACGACAAAAAACCCATGACTTTATTTCCATAATTCGATTTTTTTAGTAAAAAAGTGGGATGCAATATTATTAAAATTAATCTAGAAATTTCGTGTAAGAAGTTTAATCAAAACCTATAGCCCACAAAAAGTTATATCTATCTTTAATCAAAACCGTTTTCAAGAAAACTGAAATAAAAAGAGTTCAGTTATTTTTCTATTCATTTTATCAGAGATTCGAAAATATATAAATAGGATTGTTTACCAAAATGTCGCAATATTAATCCAATTCGCGATAGCTTTGATACCTAGTAGTCATCTTAGTAACAATTAGGTAGGTAAACGTCGCCGTCGCCAACAGTGAGACACGTCCAACAGTAAGTAACTCCAAGGAAATATGTACGAACACGTCCCTCTTGTTGTCGTAGGTGATGCAACAGATGATCCCAGAGCCGATTCTTTGCGGCCACCACCAGTCGGCAACAAGCCAGTATCCATTTTGTAAACACATTTGACCAAATTGAAGTGCGCTAATTTTTTTATTTTAATTTCATCAATAATGAAACCGATTTTTTACTTGCGATATATGTACGTTGTATAGTGCAAGTTTGGGATTCGTGCAAAAATAAAATTCGAGATAATAATTTTCCCTAACATAACGATGATAGAGTACGCGAAAAAAAGTGGGTCTCGCAATTCTGTCTTTCTGTCTGTCTGAACCTGGACCTGCAGGCTTAACGGCTGAAGCGATTTTCTTCAAACTTTGGACTTAAGCTTCTTATGTGATTCCCTAGAAGGGAAATTGAAATTTTTTTTAACTCAAAAAATAACAATACCTGTCATACAACCAATATACAAAAATTGATTTATTTCAAAAACGGCTCTAACGATTTTCAAAAAAAAATTACGAGCTACTAAATCAAATATTTTGGTAGAAAAAAAAAATTTATAACGGTTATTAACGGTACCTCTCATACAACCGATTTTTTGGTTTTCAAATTTCTCGTATATGTATATTTCTCGTAACTTATACAAAAGGTCGCTTGCAATTTAAACAATTTTGCATATTCGAAATATTTTGCATTTTCGAAAAAAATATTATTGGATTTTTAAAATACCTAATATTGAAATTTTTTTTTTTGAAAATTCAATATCTTGAAAACGGGTTAATGAGGTTTTTTTTTTTTAATTTTGGGAAAGATTGTATTTTATTAAATACTAAAAGTTTTCATACCAGATTTCATTTTAAAAAATGTATAAGATTTTTTATATATAAAAAATTAATTTAAAAAAAAAATTATTAAAAAAAATCTATGACTGACCAATTACTGAAAGTAGCTGACCTTTGTTGACCAATTACTGACCTTATAGATGGCATACTCGTCTTTTTAAATTCTATAAATGAGGTGCTAAAAGTCTTATACTGTGACCTTGAAACAAACTTTAAAACTTCATTAAAATAAAACCTATGGCTGACCAATTACTGAAACTATGTGACCTTTTATCACAAGTTGGTGGCCTTTCGAATGGTCCACTTTTTTTCTGAATATCCCATAAATGAGGTGCCAAAAATAGTTGGTGACCTTGAAAAACTTTAACCATTGATTACAAATTTCATATGGCTGACCAATTTCTGAAACTAGTTGACCTTTCTCGAACAATTACTGACCTTTTAGACGGCATACTTTTTTTGTGAATATCCCATATATGAGGTGCTAATGGTTAGGAGCCTTCAGGTCTTTAAAATGTAACCTTAATTTCAGGGAAATAGCTACGAGAATTAGAATGGAATGAAAGAATTTCCTTTTAAATTGAACATAAAATCTTTGAATTTGTCTTTAAGTCACAGTTTTTCAGACCGATGTCTTTTGAGTTTAAACTGTGGTGTAGGTAACTTATGCGCTTTTAAATAAAAATCGGGTGGCACAACGGCTCATGAAGAACCAGGGCCTAGTGACTAACAACTCGCAATCATTCCTGTGTGCGCCTTTCGACAGGAATGGAAGGGACCTACAATTTTATGCCGAATCCGAACAGCTAGACGAGAAGCACTTATTCGTGACAAGTGATACTATTGGAGGATTTGTCAATTTCTCGCAAGAGGCAGTAGCCCTGAAAAAAACTTTTTAGTTTTTAGGTGCGCTTTTAAATGCCCCCTAAAAAAACCGAGTGTCCATTATAAACCGTTTAGGCGGAAAGGTACATTTTAAAGCAATTTATATTCACCCATAGTTGTGGATGTACTTAGTTTATAATAAAGTTGGCATACCAGATTTTATTTTTAAAAATGTATACGATTTTTTATATATAAAAAATTAATTTAAAAAAAAAACACTTACGATTTTTGAATTTTTTTTCTATAAATTCATATTTATTAAGTAAATCAGATGGCTTACTTTTTTTTGAGCTCTATCTGTTTTAGCTATTAAAATAGCAATAGCAATCATTTATATTTTAAATTGTTTTTAAAACTTTTTTTAATGATATCTTAATGTTATGGAACCAATAAATATGTACATTGTCTATTTCAAACTACGTTTAAGTTGTTAGCTACGAGAGCAAGTCTTGTGCGATCCAGTCGTGCCCATTTTTTTTTTTTTATTATCTATTTATTGGCCACTGAAGACATTTTTGTAACTTTAATTTTCGTTTTTTATTTTTATTTATTTATTTTTATTCATAAGACTTTGTCGCTTAATAAAATATAAATGTTTCTCAAACAAAACATTTTTTATTAAAATATTTGTTGGAGTTGTCTCACTGTTGCGGAAGGAATGTCTGACTGTTGGAGTAGGTTTACCAAGAGTGAGACAAAGGAGGTACTCGCCCATTTTGATTGAAATTATTTAATTTCTTGCAATTAACAGCACAAATAATAAACCTATCTAACGCAATTAAAATCAGCTAATAAGACTCAGAATACTTTTTAAGATATAGTCATTTGAAAAAAAAAAGTGCCTCACTGTTGGCGACACTTCCCTATTATAATCCAAGCTGGATTGACGGAAGGGTTCTAAATATAAATGCATAACTCTGGCAAACTTTCAGGGGTGTATTGTGAATGAAAAATATTATGACTGAGTTTTTGTAAACCATCTATTCCCATAGTAGCTATATTGCTTATTGAGAAAAATTTAACCTATGAACCATTGCAGAAATTATAAGTCATTCAAACATGATTTTTTTTTTAAGTTAACAACCATTTACATTAAATCTCATGTCACATCCTACCAATATGCATAATATTTCAATCATCATTTTACGCCAATTTATTAACAGGGCCCTGAATATAATTATTTCAAAATAAAAGCAAAATATTACCCGCATATTTATCAATTTCTTCTCATCTAAAAACGTAACATCTCACTTAACTCAATCCCGTCTTGAAGGAATTAATCAAAATCAATTGAAACTCATTCGTCTTAATTTAAGTCAAAAGATACAAAATTAACAGGATTGCCATACCTGTCACGCAACTCGCACGGGGGCGCATAAAATAATCATTGTGTCTAAGTTTTTAAATATGAGAACGAAATTAACGTTGTCTTGTCTTCTCTGTCAACTTAGTATTAATCATAAAGACTTGGTTCGATTGTGAATTTACAAAAAATATTCTAATAATGTACAGAATATTTTTATGCATAAGCTCTTGCATAAAATTATCGAATTGTCAATTAATATGTGTTTGATTGTCAACAAAAAAAAAAAAACTGAATAAATTTAAAAAATTCGATATGTAATCTGGGAATTTGTTGAAGCTTGTGTTAGCAACAGGCAAAGAGGCTTACACATCCAGGAGATCAAAAATAACTTCTCAGAAATAGAGACATCAAACACCTTTATGCATTTCACGGGGGTTTTTTTACGGCAAATTAGTTAAGCTGTCAAATAATGAATGTGTGAAGATGAGGTATCCGCATCAGAAAAAAGTGGGGAAGCAAACGAAATCCACGAAATCAGGAAGATCGATTTGTCTTGAAACAATCCTAAGGCAGAACGCGTGCTTATTGTTAGTGGTTAGATATTTTTGAAGAATAGGCTCATTTATGCGGACTTTTGTATTTTTTTTTTTTGTTCACAAATTTGTTAATAGATTTGTTATTACAGTATTTTTGTTTATGGAAATGATGTTACGGGAATTTTAACTGTTAAGAAGAAGGATTTGGGCATCACAGATATTTTTTTTTGTAAATTAGGTCATTTAGTTCAAAACAATTTTTTAAATGGAAACGAGTTTTGGATTAAATCTTAATTAGGTATAGTTAAGATTCTTGCGAGAAAAATTGCTAAAAATTTGAATAAGAGGTATAATTAATCAGATTTTAAGTAAATATTCAGAGGGATGGTTTTTAATCGTTTGTTAAGTTTTGATGTGAGGCAAATGTAAGTGTATATGTGTTTGTGTATGGAATAGTATCTCATTCCTCCCTTAAACAATTCAACCGTAATACTCGCGCTTCTAGGAATGCCCATCAGTTTACCCTTGAGTCCAATTTCGGACGTACTGTTAAGTACAGAGATTCTTTCTTTAGTCGCACTACTCGAATGTGGAATGCTCTACCCAGCTCAATTTTCCCCTCCCATTGTGATCTACAGATGTTCAAAACCAATGTGCATCGGTATCGCCTTTTAAATCCCCTCCAATCTACCTAATCGCTCGTGCTGTGTATATCATCTTAAGGGTAGTCACAACCCCTTTGCACACGCTAAATATAAAAAAAATCTGATGCAATCAAGAAATGCTTACAATGTATCTTGAAGATATCCCTGAATTCTACTGATAGGTCTAGGTAGTATTGGGCACCTTTTCCTCCTATGAGTGACGAAGTAAACCGTAGATAGACAATTTTACAACTACCGGCTTAGTGATGGCTTGGCTTGGACCAAGATGCTTGGATTCGTTTCCGAGATTCTTTTTGAAAGAAACCAGAGGAGACGTCTCGATTAACGATGAATAGGTAGTGTTTTTCTTTTTTAGCTATAGTTTGAACCTGCATAGTAGTAGCCCGTAGCGTAATGGTTAGTGCGTTCAACTGTCACGCTGGAGGTCTGGGTTCGCTTCCCAGCCTCGTCCACCTAAAAACTAAAAAGTTTTTTTCAGGGCTACTGCCTCTTGCGAGGAATTGACAAATCCTCCAAGAGTATCACTTGTCACGAATAAGTGCTTCTCGTCTAGCCTTTCGGATTCGGCATAAAATTGTAGGTCCCTTCCATTCCTGTCGATAGGCGCACACAGGAATGGTTGCGAGTTGTTAGTCACTAGGCCCTGGTTCTTCACGAGCCGTTGTGCCACCCAATATATTTATTTTTTATTTATTTTAATTTCACGGAACTAGTTACTAGAATTAGAATAAAATGAAAGAATTTCCTTTTAAATTTAACTTAAAATCTTTGATTTTGTTTTTTAGACACAGTTTTTCAGACCGAGATCTTTCCAGTTTGAATCTAAACACGCAATAAAAAACTATGGTGCAGGAAACTTTTAAATGCCCCATTAAAAAACGAGTTCCTGTTATAAACCCTTTTAGGCGGAAAGATGCATTATAAAGGTATTAATATTCACCCAAAGTTGTTGATGTACTTAATTTATAATGCTCTCTGATGAGCTATTGTTGTATTGCCCTCCAAACAGTACACCACTCTTTAAAAAAATTATCAAATATGTATATCACCCTTTTAAACTATCACGGAACTACATAAATCGTATTCTTTTCTCCAAGAATATTCATTAATTTTAATTTGAAGATACTTTTTTTTTTAATAAAATTCAACTGCTGTTAGCACTAAGTCATAAATATTAAAAGAAAACAGAAATAAAAATTAAAATTAATTGCAAAAAAACTGAATAAATTTCCGATATTACATCAGTTTGCTGAAAGTTCATAGACTTATGCTTTTGTTAAATCGTGCCTATGCATTCCCCCCTTTTTCTAAACAATCAAAAGACCCTTTTCAATTTCCATATTATGTATTTAACAGAGTATAATTAAACCTAATGAAATCAAATTAAATAAAACGCGAAAAAAAACTCCCAACCGATAGAAGCGCACATAACTGAATGCAATCCATGATGTGTATACGTATCATGCGCTTTATGGTTAAGCGCATCTCCACACCCATTTTGATCACCATATTCATCTAGTCTCTTGATGTGTGCACTAAAGTTAGCGGGGAACCCTTTTCTAGCTTTATCAGCTATGATAAAAACCATGGTTGCCACAGTCGAACAAAATTATGAAAATCTTATTTTATTGTTTCACTGTTTTTTTTTCTTAGACAAAATTGTGTAGGTACACCACAACAAAAAATAAAAACAGCAGATACCTATAAAGACCTAAATAAGTTATCTGACGTTTTACGAATTAATATTAACAAAAAATTAATATTAATTATTTTAATTTCGCATGAATTTTCACCAATTTAGGACATCCTCGTCTCATTAATTAGATTTATTAAATAAGGTTATCAAAACAAACAAAAAAAAAAAAAACAGATTTTAGGAAGATCAATAAAAATAAATTTTACAAAAGTGGTAACCATGATTCAAACTTGTATATAGATTTCCGCTACCACTTCGATATTTTAAATTAAATTTTTACTTGCTTGCACACCAAACTAACATTTACCAACACGTACACGAATGCATATAATGTATGTAAATTATATAAATTATATAATATGCCCATCAGCCACTGTTTAAAAAAAAAAAAAAAACAAAAAATTATGATTGCTAATGAAGACAAAACGACATCAAGTGGAACGATCTATATATATTTTCGACCAAGTTTTCTCTGCAATCTTTAAGCCCTAACACTATATAGAATTTCGTCTGTAGAATCAAGTCCATCATTATTTTTAATTTTTTTTTTTTGTTTGCTTAATTTATGCACGCGACGACTCGCCGTGTCGTACTATGCTGACGTACCTACTAAACCTACCTACACATGACGAGCATGCATTTCTAATAAGCTTTAATATTCACTCTCACTGGTATGGCTTAGGAGGGTTTAAGTTGCATTGCATTACATCTGCCACTTCCATCCCCACCTAAAGTCAGTGATTTTCCAGCTAGAATAGTAACCGCAGGTGTTACTTGTTCGACAGAATAGTTATAGAATTAAAAAAAAAAAAAAAAAATCCTATACCGGTGATCATCAATCCGTATCCGCTCCGCATGGAACATGTTTAGGAAATCTTTACTCCATGCTTGGGGATTGATTATTTTTTTTTTTTAACGGAGTTACCATCTCTAAGACTACTTAGGTGAACAAAAAAAAAAGAAACTTAAAATCTATTAAGCTTGCTTAGTTGAAATCGGGTAGTAAAGCGTTTTAAATTACTTTTTCTTAATACAGGGGTGGTATTATAGCTGCCTTAATAGGTGGATATGTTAACCGCCCAAATTTGACGACTTTTAGTTGTCTTATATCCTGAAATGTTTTTTAGAGTATTTGTTGACTGTTGCCTCCTCTCGCTATTCCAATGTTTAGCTTTTATTGGAGTAAGATAGAGAGTTGTCCAATACAAAGAAGTTCGAAATGGAGACTACAATTAAAAATATTAATATCAATTTTTTTAGAGAAAGTGCAAAAAACGGGGCTTCACAATTAGGGGTGTCACATATTCAATAAAATGGGAATGGTCAATGGTGGATCTTGTACTTACTTTACTTTGCTTTTGATGTCACTCACAGCCCAGGATGGGCTTCGGTATCAACTAACAAGCCCCTCCAGCCAGCTCTGTCCCTAGCTAGCCGCTTCCAGTTGCGCACACCGAGTGCTTTGATGTCGTCATTCACTTGATTGCGCCACCTGTTACGGGTTCTTCCTCTGCTGCGTACCCCATCGGGGTTGGATTCGAAGACTCGTCGGGCAGGTGCGTTGCTGTCCATACGCTCCACGTGCCCCAGCCATCTCAGCCGCTGTATTTTCAGCTTTTTGACCAGGTCAACGTCGCTGTATAGCCCGTATAGCTCGTCGTTGAATCTTCTCCTCCATACTCCTTCGATACACACCGGACCGAAAATCACACGAAGAATCTTCCTCTCAAAGCACCCTAGCAGATTTTTATCCGAATCTTTCAGTGTCCATGCTTCTGACCCATAAAGCAGGACCGGGGTGATTAGGGTTTTGTATAAAGTCTCCTTGGTTCTCTGAGAGAGGGCATTACTACTTAAATGCCTTCTTAGACCGAAGAAACAGCGGTTGGCAAGAGTAATTCTTCGCTTGATCTCTGCACTGATGTCATTCTGCGATGTAATAGTGGAGCCCAGGTAGACAAAGTCCTTGACAACTTCGAAGTTATATCTGTCCATCGTGATATTTTGCGCGAGTCGACGATGTTGAGATTCCTCTCTCGATGACAGCATATACTTCGTCTTGTCCTCATTAACCGCCAATCCCATTCCAGCCGCCTCCGATTCAATGCTCGCAAATGCCCCTGCCACAGCTCTCTTCGTTCTGCCGACTTTGAGTGGATCTTGTAGAGGATGTTAAAACAAGTAACAATTGTCCTGTGATATTTATCGAAATGAATCCCGTGGCAGTTCTTGACACCAGTTATAGCTTTCAAACAAATAAGTGAAGCATTAAAATATGTCTTGATAAGTCGGTTAAAGCAAACATTGAACATTTTTGTCATTAAAGATTATTGAAAGAGATACAACAGGAAGAGAAAGGAATATAAATCATTGGAACGATTGTGTTTCACTTTTGGGAACAAAATGTCAGCCGTTCATTGAAAATTATTTAAATAATTTCAAAAATAAAAGTGATTTTTTGACATGCCAGTACCCAAAACAAAACATCATTTTTATTTGTTTAAGTGCATCAAAATTGAAAAACAAAATTTTGTAATTATATGATTTTCAATGAAAGCTAAGGTAAAATAACTTTATATAAACAATAATTTTTATTAGTTTATCGAGTACTACATAAATAAAATGTTTAATTAAAGGGTCGACTACAGCGTGCATTTCAACCAGGTTCAAAAATTACAAAAATTTTACTTCGGAAAAAATCTTAGGAAGCTGAATTTTGGTATACACGTTCTGTGAACTTTCCCTTATAAGCCCAGAAAGTTCCGCCACGGTATACTGGGTTCTAGCTTTTTTATAACGGTAAAAAGACAAAAAAAATCGGTTTTTTTTTCAAAAAATCAATATATCTCCATTTCTAATGGTTTCTAGTCCAAAACACTTAAGTTCAAAATTAAAGAGCATACAATTCACAATAAAAAAGTTAAAGCAACTTTACTTATAGCTATAACGGTTTCTGCGTTATTAAGCGTTAAATTTGTATTTTTTCTTTTTTTTTTTGTAGTGCATATAGGTCAAATTTTTGAAAACATCTAAATGTAAAGCTTTTACATTATGTAACTCCTTATATGAAAACATTATTATTTTTTTCTGAAAAACAACGGTTTTAAGGTTAGACCGCACTAGGCGGAACTGCACTGCAGCGGAACTGCGATTCAAAATAATTTGTATGAAATTTAATGAAGTTCAGTTGCCGCTTAGTGCGATATAGCTCATACAGTTTCATACAAATAATGTGTTGCCGCGTCGTGAAGTGTAGTTCCGCTGCAGTTGTGTGCGGTCTTACCTTTAAAGAAATATTTTTTTGTAAAAGTTTGACAAAAGGTTCAAATTTCTGGTTTTTTGCTTTATATTCTTAAAAGCAAGCAAAATCTTGAGTTCAGTTTGAAGATTATAATATTCTCTTCAAAAAAAAACAGGTGACACTTTTTTCCATACGAGTCATAAGTCACACATCAGTTGCAAGATATTGCGACTTTAATAATGGTAAAATTTCGAATATTTTTGAATAAAAAAAAAATAAAAAAATGATATTGTTTAAAATGATGTTATAAATATTATATGATTAAAAATACATAAATTCACCTTAGGTTAGGTTAGGTTAGGTGGGGTGATGATGCGGCAAGCCACACCATCTCACACGGATCTCAATGAATCCATTGCGTTCCCCGACAGAAGGAAAAGAAAGGTATAAGAGGGGTTGGGGGAGGAATAAGGGAATTTAAGGTATGAGAGGCCTCCCTGAACCATCCTGAATTATGAGTGAATTTTAAGATATTTTTCTGTGGCAAGGTTGAGATGTCGCCCAGTTCATCGAAAAAATATTCTCCGCGGGCTTCTTTTCTGGTTCTGGCTAAGCTGGGGCATTCACAAAGAAAGTGATAAGAGCCCTCTTCTGCCTCTTCATCGTGACACCCTCTACATAAGTCAGATGTGCTAATGCCCATTCTGCTCATGTGGGTACCCATCGAGTTGTGTCCCGTAAGGATTCCAACAAGTAGGGATAAATAAGGTCTGCCTATCTTTAGTATGTATTCTGTTTTTTTTACGCAAAATATTTGGCCAAAGATTTCTTGAAACCCGACAAGTATCGATTGATGACCATCTGACATCTGCGGCCACAAGAAATTTCTGGTGAATTCTACTATTTTCTTGCTCCAGTGGCATAAAAACCGAGTTGTCTGTTTGGCTCGGGTCTAGAGAAGACCCGATTTTGGCCAGTTCATCTGCTATTTCCTTTCCGTAAATATCACTATGTCCTGGGACCCATCGAAGGGTAACTGTGTTTGTTGCGCTGAGCATTTTAAGCTCGTTACGGCAACGAACCACCAGTTTGGACTTTGTGATGATTGAGAAGATAGCTTTTATCGCCGCCTGGCTGTCTATGAAGATATCAATATTCCTATTGGCTACTTCACAAGTGACAAGATGTTTTGCTGCTTCGCAAACTGCAAGTACTTCTGCTTGGAAGACACTGCAGAACTTTGGAAGTTTTATTGATCTGTTAAGGGGTGGATCATCTCAATAGATGCCTGACCCAACACCCTCGTTTGTTTTGGAACCGTCCGTGAAGACCGAAACATGATTTCTATTTAGGACCCGGTTTTCTCTCCAGAGTTCCCTTGTTGGGATATCTATTATAGCTACTTTTGTCATATTTATGTTTGAATGATATATTTATATATTTCTAATCATATAATATTTATAACGCCATTTTAAACAATATCATTTTTTTTTTTTTCTATTCAAAAATGTTTCAAATTTGACTCTTTCTTAAGTCGCAATATCTTGCAACTGATGTGTGACTTATGACTCGTATGTAAAAAAGTGTCACGTTTTGTTTTTAAGACTTCTAATTAAAATATATTCAATCACTTCACTTAAAATAAAACTCTTTTATTATAAACTGTTACGTTTTTGTTAAATGAAATGTTGTTCAAATAATTCCTTGCATGCAAACAAAATTGACCAGCAAGCAGCAACTCATTTTCAAAAATAGTAAGCTCCATGCATATTACATTTTTTGTATGCGGGTTGTTCAAACTTTTGAAAAAAAAAATTTTAATCACCTCAACAAATTTTTATACATAGCAAAGTTTTTTGCATGCAAAAATTTTATTTCAATTTCAAGTTTTCACTTTATTTAATAAAGGTCCTTTATACGGCTGGCTTACGCATCAAGGCAAATTTTTAAGGGCACAGTTATTATATCTATACAATATAAAATGCACCGACAAATTGTTATACAAGACAAATTCCCAGGTGAAAAATTGATTGCCTTGCAAAAATTAAATAATTCATCGCAATTCCATCGAATTTTGATGGATGAATATATTGCACCTATGGGTACCAACATTTAATTTTTAATGCAATTTGTCTGAATTCAAAAGTTAATTCAAAAGTTTGTTGCATGCAAGAAAAACTTAATATATAGATTGGGCATCGTAGTAGTAAAGTTGAAATTTTTACTACAAGATAATTAAACAAGAGAAACAAACATTAAATGAATGAAAAAATGAGTGAAATAATAAAATAAAATGACTAAATATCATATGTCAGCTATAAAATTTGATGGCACAAGAAACAGTGTTGCCAAATAAAATCAATATCAATGCAGTTTACCAGAAATTTAAAAATAGCTATTTGAAGATTATTCCGTCCCTAAACAGTAATATCAAATCAAAACTTCAAAATATGTTCGTACCAATAAATCAAATACCATCAAAAGGCACGGTAGCCAAGTTCTGGCACTACACCCTTTTTGTAGAATCAAACTCAGGTGATTTTCGACCCCCCCCCCCTTCTAACTTCAGTACTAATAAAGTCAGAAACTTCAAATTTATTAAAACCTCTTAAACCCACAAAATTTATGTCAGTGATCATTAAATAATAGACTAAATTTGAGGTTCTTCGATATTACTCTACTTAAAATATTTAATATTTAAGAGAGTAATAAACTTAGAACTTGGCGTACTTTTCTCATCTCAGTTTTTTTTTACGGCTGACTTGTTATGCAAACATTTTTGTATAAAGAAGAACTTGGCTTCTTTTTTAACATTAATAATGATAATCTTTACTTGACAAAAAAAAAATCCAATACCGTATTTCTTGAGATTATTTTAAATTATTTTGAAAAACTTTTCCCATCTGGCAACACTTTTGAAAAAGTTTGCTAATTAAAGAAGATCACGTAAAGCCAGTGATGTTGCGTATATATCGCGCACAGAACGATGATGGTGATGGACAAATGAAAGAAGTCGAAGATTCATATGTGCGTGTATGATTGTATGTTTCTTCATCTAAGGTCATTGAATGAAAATAAGAATCCAATTCTAAATGAGAAAAATTGAATTTGATTTAACTTCTCGTTTTTTTAACCTTTTTTCTTAAAGCTAGAATAGATTCACAGTGATGGAATAAGGTACCTGTGCCATATGCGGAAGCCAGTGTGAGAATTATTGAAATTGTTCAGTTACTCCAAATGGCTTCTGTATCCGGAAGTCTGTTTGTTCATATTCGTTTTTATTACTTAGCGGGAGATTCAAATGAAGATAATGTGTATTTACCCACCTTACATGTATTGACGTAGGCCTATGGTTTCCTGTGATTAATTTTTTTTCTCCCATAGATAGTGACGTGTTTGTTAAACTTTAAGAGAAAAGGGTCTTAGTAGGTACATAAGTACCTGATGTGTAATGTAGACATAAAAAGTTACCCATAAAGACGACGAAAAGTAATAAAAAAAATATAGAAACAAAATGTGCTCTACATTTAAACCATCATAGAAGTGAATGAGCAAACACACAAAATTGGGTTAAAGTGTGGTTCGGCAGTTTTTATTATTAGTTCAAACATTTTTTTTTAATTAACTTCATTTATATGAATAACTGTAAAAAAGAACATGACTTAGAGTTTTTTTTTGAAGGTTTAACGATTTTAGTTTTTGATTTATGGGATTTATAGTTTAGGTATATTTTCATATTTAATTGGATTTTTAATGGAAATTAAGCTTTAAGGGTTTTGGCCTATTACCTAATGAAAATAATGGCTCTCATTAGGTAGTTTTGAACAAAAACAAAATTAATTAATTGACACAAAAAAAAACTTAATATTTTGTTCTATTATAGTATATAATTGGTTTTAAATGAACTGTGCTGATATTGTTAACAAACAAATGTTAAAAAAAATATAATGCCTAATTAAATTCACTTGCAACTTTAAATGCTTGAATGTTGTCAAAACTCAAAAACTTGCACACTACCATTTTAATATTTAACATAGTTTTTAAGATAATCTCGTTTCATACATATTGCTTATATCAAAATTTGACTTATACTCTGATAACAATCAACTTTGAAATGTTAAAAGTGAAATTTCATTTCTTTTATAAGTTTTTAATTGTTCAACACATTAAAACGAAATCAATTTTTTAAATGCCAAATAAAGTCATAAAACATAAAATAAATACAAACGACAACAATGTCAATTGAAAACAAACAAATCTATACAAATAAATCAAATGAAACTTATTGTCACATCTAAGACGGAATCTAGATCAGGGCTGCCGTTATAAAATTTCGGAGGAAAGTATTCTAGAGGATTGGAGGGGAGTATTTTAGGCTTGTGGGGAGTACGCAAGAAAAACATAGCTTTTGTATACTATGGCCTTGTGCAAATTTGATTTAAATTACGAACAAATTTTCACCTCGTTAGTGCCAAAATTATCATCGGATAACATTTAACACGATTTGTAATTCACAAACGAGCTAGAAATATAACTTTATTAAACCATTTTTAATAATTTATACTTTATTCATACCAATCATTTAAGGGTGAAAAGAAGAACTGAACTGATAAATTGTTAAAAAACTTAACATAACTTTTGCATAGTAGATTAAACCACAACGAAGTTATTGGCATAAGGGACTTAACTTACAATAAAAAATGTATTTTTTTTTAATTCAGACTTTCGGATCTAACACATTTTTTCAAACATGTGAAGTGATGTGATCTCTGAAGTACCGCTTTTGCTAATAAAATGGAACCTCCTGTGGCAGGTTTTGTTTTTCTCCATCTCGAAGACGACCATGAAGGAACAAGGAAATATTTGTTTTCTTCCATAAATATGCTAAATGTAGATTTTATTTTATGTCTTTTTTCAAAATTGACACTTCTGTTAAGTTAAAAAAAAAACAATAAACCAATAAAAGTTTTCAATGCGCTAGAATAAGCACAATTATAACGACTTTTTGCAAACATTTTGGGAATTTTCAAGGGGAGTACAATCACATTGCGAGGAGTACGGGAGTACAGTGAATGGTTGGGGAATACGAATACTCCCTTAGTACACACTTCGGCAGCCCTGATCTAGATTTTATATTGCCTCAAGAATGATGAAGGATTTATTATATTAAAATCTGCGAATTAATGTTTTACTTGTTAATATGGGGTTTTTTCGTTCGCTTTTCTGTTCGAACTTATAAAATACACCATATACACAAACACCATAATTCAGTTTCTTTCTGCGAACAGCCCAATGGTTGGGACACACAACTGGATCGCACGAACTTGCTCTCGTAGATTACAACTAGAATGTAGCTAGACATTGAAGGTGTGGATAAATAGTAGTAATAGTGTGGATAATAGTAATAGATACAACACTATAATCATCGATAAAATACTCAATAAAAAGAAAAGAGAATTATTTAACAACAAAACCACAACAAAAATACCCAATAACAACATATTTACATCAATAAACTACACTAATCTACTTCCTCAAACCTTACAATAAGAATTTAAAAAACATAAGATAAACATTTCATTCAAAACAAACAACAATATACAAAATATATTAAAACCAAAAACTAATAATGACATGAAAACAAATACAGGAGTTAATAAACTCAACTGCAATAGCTGTGACAAATTTTATATTGGCCAAACAGGTAGATCTTTTTATGAAAGGTTCAAAGAACATAAACCAAAATCCAACACAACATCAAATTTTACTCAGCATCTGATCGACGAGAACCATGACTATACTGACTTTGACAACAACTTGACACCCTTACACATATGTAAGAAAGGGAAATTACTCGACGCAACTAGAAGACTAAAACTAACCCACTATATGACACGGCCATCAGCAATATTAGCAGATAACTAATCCAACTTTAAAACAAACATAATCAATAGAGTTCAAAAAACAACAACAACAACAACACTTAAGAGAAGACAAGAGCTAGCCGCCCAAATACAACATCCAAATGCAGGCGCAATACAATATGCACGTGTACCTGAAGATGGGAGAATTCCCGAAACGCGTCGTATATTTAATAAACTAAAAAAAGTTGTGAAATTTATTTTTTTTAAATTAATAAAATTAATTATTTATTAAATTTTAAAAATTATATTTTATTTTTATTTTTTATTTTTATTTGAAAATTACAATTTATAAATAGTAGTGGTTTATGATATTAAAATATTTTAATATTTGTATATATAAAATATTTTTATATACATACATATAACAAAAAATATAATAAAACATGCTAAAAAAGCAATTTTGAAATTTTTGATTTAATCTTTGTATATGAAAACCATAGTTTTATCATGGAGTCGTTTTTATTTACTTAATTTTATGTTTTATGATTATTTTATTTTATGTTTGCAACATGTTTTTTGATTTTGACAGCGTAGACATTAATGTTAAGAAAGAGTTAGTCTAGTTATATTGTAAGGGAGTAAGAGAGTAAGATATCGGACTTTCAAATTTGTTTCCTCAACAAAAAGTGTCGAGAGAAGTTGGTGTATTTCGACACTACGACTCAGTAGTCGCCGATGTTGATGATATTCATATTACTATAATTTTCATATGCAAAGATTTAATACAAAATAAAAGTGGAAACAAAAAATTAAAAATTAAATAAAAAAATAGTTTTTGAAGTAAAACTTCTTTGCGCGCATTGAGAGTGAAATTTCAAGGTTGAATTTGTGTGAAACGAAAAAACGTAACGCCACATGTGGAACGCTGAGATCGTTGATTAGCTATGTGGTGGGAGGTAGAGTAAAAGTAAACATTTTTATTGATAGGCTCATTTATTTTATAATGCAATAATATTGGATTTTTTGATAATTCATATTATTGTAGAAGATAAAATGGAAAATGTGCTTCTATGTATTTTTTCTAATTTCTTTAATTAGAATGCTAGGGTTTTGAAATTTTGCTGGTGAATAGGTAATGAAATTCTTAGAATCTTACTAGTTTAAGATTTTTATTTTTATCTATCTCCTACTGGTATGGAGATATAAATTATTTTAAAGATCTTATCTCAAAATGGGCTAATTTCAAAAAATTGAATTAAATCAGGAGAGTCCGCTAAAAATTTGAATTATATATGGTTCCAAAATAAATAAAACCAAATTAAAGTTGTCATATACAAATTTTTGATTTTGCAGAGATTTTGAGTGTAGGAATTTTTGGAAATAGTCAGAAAACCTACTCAAATAAACTGATTTATATCTTTTAAATTTTCACCTTTTTTTACTTTAAATTTTCACCATTTTTATTTAATTTTCAATTAACCCCAACCCATCGATCATTTTGATACAGAACACATAGCTGCGTCTTACGCATATAAGCTTAAATATCCCTATACATATCGATATTTTTAGATCGCCAAAGAAGTTTCATTTTTGCCACGAGTACTGAGTTACTCGCGCTCTTTTCTTTCTTTGATTTTATTTCATACAAATTCTAAATGTAATATTTGTTGACTAACGCGGAATTACCGAATTGGAAAATAATGATAAAATCAATTAAGCCAATGACGAGACATGAGGAAATACACCTAAATACATAAGTAATAGCTATTTTTCAAAAAACCTATAACTTTTGGTTTCATTGTTCGATAGTTTTGGTACAAACGTTGTATGCAGTTTAATTTGGACTGATATAGAGATTACATGTTAAAAGTTTCATCAAAATCATTTTGGCCGTTTTCGAGAAAACTTGATAAACCCGAAATTCTTGCAGCTTGCAGCGACACGTTCTAGATTAGCTAAACCAAAAATTCGAATTTTTCCTCCAGCTAATATCACAATAACGCTTCACACCAAATTTTAAGCAAATCCGGCCAACCGAAAGCTCTAGCTTGATGTACAAGTACATACATCATGACACACAGATAAACTGACCGACACGCCGACATCATCGTAATGTTAGTTTTGATTAAAACCTCGAAATTTTTTTTTCACACGAAACCAATTTATGTACTACGTCATTTTCGACATAGGGGCATTTTGAGTGGGACTGGGATGGTGGAAAAAAATCCCTATTAAAACACTGAACCGATTTTAATGAAACTTGCAGTAAAACCTAATTAACAGGATGAGAAGCTAACAGAATTAAATAAAATTTATTAATAACAGAATAACAAAATAAAATCAAAGAAAAAATATTATTTTTATTTTTCACACATTTTATGTATTAAATCAAAAAATTTAAAATTTTCTATTTATTTTCTCGTTAACGATCTAAAAATATTATCGCACTTTTACTATAATATTTTTTCTAACTATTTGTAATTGTTTGCTATACGCTACATTTTATGTTTGTTAACGAAAATCTTTCCTTACATTCCATTCCTTCTAACTAGTAACGTGCAATGCATTTAAAAAGTCTGAGGTCTTACAGGCATATAGTTTAAAATTATAAACAATTATTATAGAAACTCAAAACAAATACGCAAGTTAACAGTTATTTCTTGTCATATGTGTTATTAAGGTGAGATTACTATGTTTATGGATATATTTTCTTTAAATTTTTAATTCTCATGCAAAAACTAATTTGAATCCAATTCAATCTACCTTTTTATTCTAATTCAAATGCGCGTGTGGCAATAATTTAAATTAAACCATGAAGCACCTTAAGGAATCAGTCTCGATAAGCCTTTAAAATATGCATAATTTTTGAAACAAAAGCACATACCAAAAAATAGTCTATACGAGTATATCTGCCATATTACAAATCAATGAAGTATCAAGTGGAAATATCAATATTCTGAGCCAAATTAATCGGTTCGGTATTCGGTTGACACAGTTTCCATTTATTTATGGTAAATTTGTTTGATAATATTATGCAATGGTATATTTACCGTTGATCTTAATTTAAAAAAAATAATTATCAGCTTTCAGATCTTTTCTGAGCCATCAAAAAAACACAAGACAACCAATTAATATTTAAATTAAATAATAAGTAGGTATATCTAAGCCTACCCATCTCTCTTAGTTGTGTCTCTATGAACTTAGTCCACACAAGAGCACTATATCTTCTTCAAGCCACAACGATACAACTGGTTTGTATATAAAAAAAAAACAGTTCAACTTCAACTTGTAATGGTATTATAACGGTCAGTTATCCTGAATTCGATTCGGTCTTTTATAATTCGATAAACATTATTTTCATAATCGTTATCTTCATCACAGAGTGGATAGGTAGGTTGGTACTGTTGTTATGACTTTGGCTTCATAATAGATAAATGTATGTAAACTCTGCATTCAGTTTGAAGCAGTTTGCGGCATACTTTTAAGATTGACATTGACAACCATGGAAACTGTACAATATCAGAATTGAAGAATTGAAATTTACGAACATAAATAAATATATTAAGCATTTTATGTTACATTTTGTTTTGATTTTTGTATCCCTATTTCAAGTTTTATGTGAGAACTTTATTAAGCGGTGAAGACCGAAAAGTTTTGAGTTTATTACTTTTCTTTTTGTTTGACTCTATAAGAAAAGAAACTTGGGTGATGAAATGGTTCTTTAATTCGAATAATTAAGAAGTAAACGGTATGCCTATGCTGATGACAGACTAAATGGTTTTAAATTCTAAGGTTTTATTTACGACTTAATGGATGCTGGAAAAGCCAAGCTAAGAAGGTTTTTAAAAGTGGTTTGTTTATTAAACTAACTCATTAAAAAAAATTTAAAGGTGTCATAAAAAAGCAGCAGTGATTTTTTTGGTGCTGGCCCACCACCTTGCATCGCTTCTTTAAAACAACTTTTCAACATAAACGGAACCTTAAAAGCTTATAACTTTTACCAAGCACTCTGGTATTTCAAAAGATTTGAAATATTTTATTTAACGAGTATTTAACTACATACATGTGTGTAGTGTATAATGGTGATAACTCTATTAAAACATTATGAGGTTTTTGAAGCGATTGGTATTTGTTTTTTATTAACTTAAACCGATTTTATTTTATAGTTTTGACACCACAAGGTTTATAGAAGATTTTATTGCCATCAAAATTATAATGAAATTCTACGTAGTTAAATTTATATTTTTTATTTTTATTTTACAATCAATTAAAAGTATATTTTCAGGAAGAGAAGAATATACATAAAAACTGAGATATAAGTTTATAGCTAATCATAAATATCATTGTTTTTTTTTGTTTGCCTAATGCTTGAGTGTGTTTGGTTGAGAATTTTATATAAGGCCAAAATATACACGAATGATGTTATGAATCACACATTCATTTGCAGAATTTTTATGACAAAAGAAGTCGCTTGCCATGTATTAATTGCTATAGACAATATACATAGATGTAAGGCTATTGGGACGCACTTGCGGTTCAAGTCACAAAAGCATAAAACATATTAAGCTGGCTTTAGACTTTCGTTCTTCATTCGGTGTAGGTACGTTGTTTAGTGTTCGTTCTTATGTCAACAACGAATAACGAAGAAAGCTTTTACATTAATTCGGTTTTTTATTCAGTTCGTTCTTTACAACAAAATGATTAAAAACACATTGTTGGCAGTGGCGGCACTTTTACTAGTGGAAACAAAATAGAAAAGAAAAAGAGATCCTGTTGGACGAAGGGTTGGTTGCTGAAGAGAGATGGGCTTACAGTTTATTATTCTTATTAGAAAGTGAAAATCATATATATGTACCTAGGCTTCGATTCAGTGATTAAAACAAATCTTCTACAAGTTGCCCAACACTGCAAAACAGTGTTCATTTAAACAGTTTTTGCATTAAACACAGGTTGTTAACAACGAACCACGAACACCGAAATTTCTGACCTGATTTGAATTTGCACGTTCTTCATTCGTTCTTAATTCGTTGTTCAGTTTTATCATTTACATTTTCGTTGTTCCGCGTGCGAACAACAACAAACAACGTACACCGATGATAACACCGCAAGTCTTAAGCCAGCTTTAGTTTAAAATCATATTCGAAACTGCGTTCCTAGCCTAAGGCTTCAAACACTCCAGCAAAAGGGAACATTACCAATCTGTCAATGTCAAAAGTGACAGCCAACACTTCTATGAGGTGACTGAGATGGTATAATGAAAAATTACAAAGTGGAAATAATTATGAGACAATTTTTAGTTCACAAAGCTTGATAAAAACTCTATTTATCATTTAGATGAATTCTGCCTCTAGATTTAATATATCATAAAATTGCTTAATGCCAATTTCACCAAAGTGATAACTTTGGCGTTTGTGAATGAACCATGACTAGGGATGTATTGCTACATATTTTTGTTTCTAACAAATAAATACCGGTGGTACAATTATAAAAATAAATTGGGTGGCGCAACGGCTCGTGAAGAACCAGGGCCTAGTGACTAACAACTCTCAACCTTTCCTGTGTACGCATGTCGAGAGGATCTAGAATTTTATTCCGAATCCGAATGGCTAGACTAGAAACACTTATTCATGACAAGTGATACTCTTGCAGGATTTGTCAATTTCTCTCAAGAGGCAGTAGCCCTGAAAAAAAACTTTTTTAGATTTGAGGTGAACGAAGCTGGGAAGTGAACCCAGACCTCCAGCTTGACAGTCCAACGCACTGAAAATTGCGCTACGGACCACTACAATTATGATTATGCCAAAAAATAGAATATATAATTCAAGGCTAGAAACGCATACTTGCGGCTTTCTTTTGTTGCGATTAAATTCTCGGTCGTTACAAATGTTTACTTTGGATTTTATTCTCAATTGCAGGCTTTCGCTTAAAGCAAGCATATAATTAAAAATATCATAAAGATTTAGGCTAGGAATACACTTTTGATTTCTTGTCGCTGCGTTAAAATAAAGTGTTATTCATTTTTAGTTTTAAATGCGTTCCCAACAACTTTTAACTTTATGTGTTATATTTTTTTGTAAGACTCTCCCAAAACAACCCTAAATTGGACCGAAACATTCGCTAGAGAAATTTAATGAGATTTTCAATGTGTTTTTTACTCTACACCGCACCGCCACCGTCGTTTTGGTTTTTTGATAGTACTATAGATATTTATATACAATGGTGTTGCGATTTTCATTTCAATTCGCCTTGAAACTCATGTGTTTTACTGAATATTCGCGGGAATAAGCAAATGCTTTCGTCTTAGACAACGACAAAATATTTGTCAAATATTATTTTTGTAATCGTTGCTATTGTTTTGAAGCATAAGAATTTACACCGCATTTTTCAATCGAAGCGACTGAAATCACTTAAAGGATATCTAAAACTAACGTAACTATTTCGAAGAGACATCGAAACTTTGGCTGCTGACAATATTTTCAAAGGCTGTCAGCAAGCTAATTAATTTTGACAGGCACGAGTTTCGTTAACGTAACGAATCTTTCGCGTTGGATTTGTAGCGCTTTTAAGGCTCTTCCAATCTGAAGAGAAACAATCGCTGACGTCTGACGACAGTTTATTGTTGCTATATATGATGGTGTTCACATTTTACTGACTCTTCCGACTATTTTTGACTTCTCTGAAATTTGTCTCACTCCCACGTCATAGTTAGAAAGGGAGAAAAGTAGTAATTTTTTAAAAAATTTAAAAACTTGTAGATTTTTTTGACGTTCTCTTTTGTTAATTCGGAGGAGTCAGTCTGAATGAATTGGAATGAACGCAGATAAAACGAAGAAATTCTTTCACTCTTTTATATTTTACAATGGGTGTGACAGTAAATCGTGTAAGTCGCAAAAAATCAGCAACATGGGTTTAAATTTAAGCTAAGGGACATGATGCCGAAAAATGTTCATTGCTGCGACTATTTTTCCAATCGTATCGATTGAAAATGAGCAAATTCGTAATCGTCTGACTAACTTAGATTTTCAAAGTTTGTGTTCGTAAACAAAAATTGAAATCTGACTTCAGCAGGCCTGCAAAACAAATTACGTTCATAAACATCAAAAGTACGCAGAAATCAAATCGGAGTCGGGCAGTTTGTGCAGAAAAAAAAAACAGGAAAACATGTAAAGGGTGGGCCATCTAGGGGTTTATTTTTGAATCATATGTTATTTTTACACTGACAGCTGTTTCCAAACGAAATCTTGACGGGAAGTCAGTATTAATTTTACCTCCAAGTCGCTTCACGCTTGACAACATTGGGAAATATTGAAAACTTATTTCCAAAGTGAGTGCCATGAGGCACATTTTCATCTCGGCGGCTTCGATAACAAACGAAATTGCCGCATCTGGGGCTCGGAAAATCCGCACACGTTACTGTCGAGAACCCAAAGCATCTATAGAGAGTGACAGTTTGGTGCAGATTGTGGAGTGGTGGCATCATTGGAGCATTTTTCTTCGAAAACGAGGCTGGGAACAACGTTTCGGTCAACAATGGTCGTTACAGAGCCATGTTGACTGACTTTTGATTACTATCATTAAAGACATGGATTTGGACAACCTTTGGTTCATGCAGGATATAGTGCGCCATGCCACACAGCCCATACCACAATCGATATTTTGCGCACCAAATTCCAAAATCGTGTTATCAGCCGTCTTTTTAATGTCAATTGGCCGCAGCGGAGCCGCGATTTGACCCTTTTGACCTTATTTTTTGTTGGGAAACGTAAAGGATCGATGTTATGCCAGCAATCAGGAATTGATTCAAGCACTTAATGCCGTATCATACAAGCAATCCGTGAGCTACAGCCCGAACCATCAACAATATTTTGGAAAATTGGAGTGACCGAATTCGCTGCCAGCCAAGGCAGCCACTTGAACGACGTTGGGTTCCATAATTAATGGGAATGTTTGTTGTTAGTATTAAAGCCATAATACATGGACAAAATTAAATTTTGTTCACTTAATTGCATTTTTAAAAAGAAACTTGTGATTGACCTGCCCTATAAATGAAATGGCTTCGAAGTACATAAATCATCAGGATATTTGTCTATCTATCAACGAATGTTTCTTTCCAAATGTCACTCAAAAGCCCTAGAATCGCCTTTTTTTGATAATCGGATTATTTATAAATAATTTTCTGCGCTGCGATGTTTACGAACACAAATTTATTAAAAAACTGCCGCCTACTTGCTTTCTGCGGGCAGAAGAAAAATAAAATCGATACGCAGAAGCTAAGCAGGCATGCGGCAGATCTGCCGCATATTTCTGCGATTACGAACTCACCCAATTTCTTTGGCTTTCCTAGACATCTAACACTGATTTCATAAACTAGGGCAGATCCCACCCATGTTGACAATATTTGTACTTTCATTTTAGACGAAGGTTGCTATTCTAGAAGGTTAACTATTCCCAACTACTTGCTTAATTTGCTTAACCATTTACACTAAACAAATTGCAGAATTCTTGAGAAAAAGCATATTTCCCTATATGATAATCTCCAGGTTTTAGCCGATTTTTTCCCGCAAACCGCAATTTCATATTGTGGTACGGTAAAAAGGAAATCACAGGGAGGCAGGTTCATTGAAAAACAGAGGATAGTAGAACAATACCTAGTGTCATTTCCAATTTGCAAGAAGTGACAATATTGGTTATGCTCCACCCATCGGCATCCTAAAGAAAGGAACTCTTCAGATTCGCAAGCAAATTCCACAAAAGAAAGTCACTTAAGTCTATAATCAGTAAACTGTCCTCACCTTAAAAAAACCTACACTACATCCAGTTCTTAATTTAACTCTCCTCACCTAGTTTATTTTCTTTCACTCATTTCGGACCTAACCTTAACCGACTTACGCCCGTCATAAAACGTATACACATAGTAAGTACCTAAATAATGATTTATGCTTATTATGGTGTATGAAAGGTATACTAATGGAGTTGTTCTGTTAACTCTGCATTTATAATTTACTTTGGTTGTTGGAAAAGAGATGACCCTCTATTAACAATTTAAATGGCTCATTTGCAAGTTCAACACCAGCATGATATACAAGAATTTAGGCTACATTTTTAAAACCTACGTTTGCCCATAACTTTTAAGTGTACTATGGTAATATTATGTGGTTGATTAATGACACTGCTGATGATGCAGAGAAGAAATGAACGAATCTCTAGACAAATTTATGGAAACAATTTGTATATCTTTCTTATATTTAATGAAGGCTTAGGTGTTAAATAAAACATTTTGTATGGGAAAATTTAGATGCACCATGCAGCGAGAAATAGTGCAACAGATTATGCTCTTTAATTCAAAAAAACGCCAGAAGGAGATGAGAGTTTCTTAATTTTATGTGTCAAATGGATGTAAATAAAAATAATTTAGTTTTGAGTTTAATCTTTTAAGAACAAAAAAAAAAGTGACCTTTTGTTAGAGTCGTTAGACTTCTTTTATTCCATATGGATCTGTTATTGACCCAGAATTTTAAAATGTGCCTAAAGAAAACAAAAAAATACAAATATACAAATAATAAAGAAGTTAATTTATTACAATATGGTTTTGTAAATTGTTTTTATTAAAATATTCGATAGTATACGCGACCAGGTATACCAGTTTAAAAATTAAAAAGAAACGTAGATAAAAACTTTTGAAAAATTGCTACATAATGTATATGTGGTATTTGGTATAAACATGATAACTCCATACACATATTTTTAAGTTAAAGGCATTTAAATTTGTATTAAAATGTTGGAAAATCTCTTTCAAAAATAAGAAAATCATTTATTTTTAGTTCAATGTGTATGTGTACTAAATTTGAAGCAAATCGGTCAACGCGTTTATGCTCTAGCTCGATATTAAGTGGGCGTCAATAAGAATGTTTTGTATTGAGTTAACATGTTTATACGAAACACCACAGATATTTATTTATTATCATTTCAATTTACGGTTATATTTGTCCTCTTTTGTGTGATGTAATTTAAGACTTTTTTTTAAATCGATATCCCGAGAACGGTTAAATGAATGCTTTTGAAAAGTTTTTTTAAGGAAAGATTCTTAGGAAATATTTAAGAAATTCTACAAAAATTTAATTTTTAAGAAAACCGCTCGGAGCCTAAGAGACCATCATGCATGGTTTTACCAATTGAGTATGGTTTACAGTTTTGAAGGTAGTGTCTATAGACATTAGACAATCAATTTTAGCATGGGTTGCCTATAGTGAAATGTGATCAAGGCTCAGGGTTTCCAAGCTGTAAAGGTCAATTTTTGGCTGTTTTCAATTTTCGACCCATTTTTTGATTATTCACATCAATTTCCTTGGGATGTTGAACGGGGCAGCGTATGATAAGCTTATTAAATTCTGATCTCGATAGTTTTTTCCAATGTGGAATCAATAGCCACGTCGAATTTGATGCTTCAAAAACTCAATGCTGTCTATACTGCCGGTAAAGCTAAACGAAACGCCCAATTTCGGAAGTACTGTCATGTATAGAGATTCTCCCAACTAACAATTTTTCCTCTATAAGGTTCATTTTTTGAATTTCTAAAAGTTATTATATCTACAAGGCTTGTATTTAGTTTGGAAATCGAAGTTGCAAATTTTCGAAGCTATATTTTTGAAAACAGCTTCCTACAAACCTATTACAAGCAGAATCTTTAATTTTCTGCAAGCCTGAATATTTACAATTTGGTAATAGTTTTCGTAAGGCTTCCCAGAAATTAGTTCTGAGAGGCATGCAAAATAAAAGCAAAGAAAAAGCTTTCATTACGAAGCACTGCCAAGAGCTCTGGAAGGGCCTAATTACAAAGGCCTGAAACAAGCTATTATGTGTACAAAAGTCTAATGGAAGCATAATTGTTAGTGGAATTATGTCAATTTATTTTGTTTCTGTAAGCCCCTTGAGGAAAAGCCCGATACAAGCATTATCTTGTGTACTGTTCGGCGCATGTATGTTTCTACTGCTGTAAGAGGGTTACCACAGGTCAAATTATTTATTATTTATGAAAATAAAAATAGGTAAATTTTATCATTTTAAAAATTTAAATTAAACCGATTCATTGAAATTTTGCAAAACAAAAACGGAACAAACATTTATTTTCTGCATTGAGATAAATATGAAAAAAAGAAAACAATTTAAATTCACTTGAAAAAAAAAAAAAAAAAATATATTTATTTTGTTTTACATGAAACTATAATTATGTAATTTATATTCAGAATTGCAGTACAAATACAAATTATTTAATTATTTTGTATTAGAAATGATTTAACAAAAACAGATAAACTTTATTCATATTCGTTCCTTGTCTTTTTTTTTAATTTCTATAAAAAAAAATATTACCCCGGATCCCACCAATAAAAATGATTTCCTCAGAATTAAATTTGATCGCAGTGGTAACTCTGATTAAGCATGACATCCAATTTTGGTTCTATAACCCATCAAACATAAGCCCGACACAAGCATAATAATTGTGTGAACTCTGTCAGACGCATGCGCGAGAAGCATTTATTTTAATGAATTTGCCTCAGCGAAGTGATGTCAGCCTAATTTGTTTCTATAAGACCTGTGAAGAGGTGGTTATGCAAACATAATTTTAATCATCCTCTTAGGCGCATGCGCGGGAAGTAATAATACCGATTATTTGATCCTAGCGAAGTGTTGCACACTTAACACGAAAGCAATAAAAGCTGGTACTTCGCATGGAAAGTAGTATTGATGTGAAAATAAGCTACTGCTGGCTGAATTATTCACAAACGAGGTGACCATAGTAAAGTTTCTGTTTCATCGTTAAAAAATATTGTCACGTTAAGAAATTCGATTGTTTTCAAAAATGTATCTTAGTATGAAGCTTTCCTTTCTCAGTAGTTTTTTAATTACGTTTTAAACGTTTTTTTAAAGAAATATACTACATAGTTATTTTCAGTTGAAAGAACTTAATGATGGTCGTTATTTTTTATGTTTTTTTTTTATTTTGGCAAATTAGTGTTTTTAAAAAAGATACAAATTAAAATTGTCAGTAAATGGTTTGTGTACCAAATGAAAAGTACATATTTTATGTACCATAAAAGTGTTTTAATATTTTTTCTCAAATCAAAGCCTTTCGTTCTTAAAAACAATCTATTTCAATGAAAAAGGAACTTACATATATTTTAATTGTTGTCTCTCAAAATCTATGTTTGTGTGACCACTTCCATGTTTTCTCTAATGCGTAATCATGGAAACATTAAAAATAAAAAAAAAAAATAACATGAAGTAAAAAAACTCCATTGCAAGCAACAGACGAATGGTCACCTGTATTTTTTAAATTATTTCAATTCATCAGGAAGTCCCAAGGAAGTTTTTAGGAAGCTAATTTCGGTTTCAAGTGGTTCCAATTTGGCACTCATTTTTCATATGCCAGGCTAGCTTAATACCTAAGGTGCCCGACTCTCGACCCAACCATCCTCGGTTCAAATCTCGCAAAATTCATCAAGTAATTAATGTGTTTTTTTTTTCAGATATAAATAATTATTGTGCATTAAGTTCCAGAAGAAAATCATTACTTACATGAAAATAAAGGAGAAATTGTAGAAATAAAAATAAAGAATTTATTTTTATTTCGTTTGGCATTGTGCTTCGAAAAGGCTTCTCCTAGGCCTCGACCAGCCTTTTATAAGGGTTTTTAGATGTGCCTATCGAAACACTTGAACGAAACTTTACTACTACATTTGCAATGTTTGAGTGTAGTTTTGTTCTATAAGGCCTTAGCGAAATAAATTGAGTACTTCCAATAAACCTGTAAGTGATTGCTTAAAAGCCTTTCGAGCTTCTCAATGTGGGCCAAATGTGTTTCTCTAAGGCCTTATAGAGTCAAATTTGCTGACTAGGAAATAACTTCGGTAGACCCTTACAGAAGTTAAATTGTAAGTTGGGCTTTTTTAGCCGCACTACCCGAATGTGGGTATTATCCTACCGCTCGCACTGTGTTTAATTTTATATTTTAAAGGTAAAAAAACCCTTAAGTGCGCGTTCATTATAAAAACAAAAAACAGTCCCAAAGATATTAATAAAATATGCAGGACTAGATCGCTCAAACGTTCTCTCGTAGCTCACCACTAGAATGTAGTCAGACATTGACGATGTAGATATAATAATGGTTTGGTAATATTTGTATATTGTAAACGAGAAAATAATAAACATCTTAAAACAGCAGTTTAAAATTTGAGTGTATTAAGTCCAAACAAAAAAAATTGGAAAAAAACATTAAAAACAATAAAAAAAGTTTATGTTTTGTTTGATTTTATTTTATCGTAAAAAATAATTATTCATACATATTTAAAATGCAATATTTTTAAACTAACTTTAGAAGTACTGAATAACAAAATTAAGATAAAAACAACAAATCCAATGACGAGATATGCGAGAATAAACCTAAAAAATGATACAAATTTTTTTTTTTTCAAAGAAAAAACATAACTTTATTTTTATTGTTCGATTAATTCTGGGTAAAAACGAGGTATGCAGCATTATGTAATATATTTTAGAGATAAAATGTAGGAAATTTATCGCTATAAACGTTTTCGGTAAAACTTGATAAAAACGAAATCGTTGTATGGCAGCTACCCGTTCTATCAAATAACGCTTCACACCAATTTTTTAAGCAAATCCGGTCTAACCGTCTAGGCTCTAGATAGATGCTCATCAGGATGCACATCAGGCGAGACAGAACAGACAAACATATGGACGTTTTGCCAAGAATCTCTTTTCTGGACCTCTCTATCATCGTAATATTAGTTTTTATTAAAACCTCGAAATTTTGTTTGACACAAAACTTGCCCTATAGAGGAAAAAAAATTAAATAACATTTTTTTTTGAAATCGCATTTTCAAAGATGGAGGTCGATAATGTATTTTCTAAACGGAAACGAAAAACAGTTGATTTTTTATGCTACCGAAAGATTAGTTAAAATAAACTAATTCCTTTTTTCGTGAACTTTTTGATTGCTAAATAAGATTTCCCTCTAGTGAGTCTTAGGTCAGTTTTTGGTTTTTGTTATTTTAAAATTTCGAGTGATTACAAAATTCTCTGTAAGATTTGATGATTATAGTTTGTTTTTTATTCAAATTAGATAAAGTCTTAAAAAAGAAGTTTAAGAAAATTGTTTTATATTTGAGTTATATACTTGAAATTTTGAAATAACAAAAAAAAAACTGACATAAAGCCCACTAGAGAGATTAGTGAGTGATAAGTTCAAAGTTTGCAAATGAGATATGATGCTCTGTCATTTTCCGTACGACTTAAGATCTTATTAATACTGACGATTCGATTGATAAAAATCAAGATATAGGCCTTTCAAGAAAGCTCTATCGGTTTATTTTCCAGTTTGTTCATAAAGCAAAGAATCGAAACGCATGCTTCAAAATAAGATCCCATCCCATAGAACGAAGATTAGAACTTTTAGGAATCATCGACATTTTTTTTTGCAAATAAAAAGAATTTCATTTTTCAAACAGGAATATCTATCTTAAAATCCCAAGCTTGGTAGCGGAAAACTGAGCACAGATTTGAAGCACACAATTTTTTAGGCGACTAAAATAAATTTGAACAAAATCATGGTTCGCATATCAGCTCTTTTGTATTTTTGATGGAAATTCGTTTTTGTAGGCTTTACGATAGATGTTTCTTTTTTAGAGTGTGACATATTTTAAATGTCATTTCTCTGATTTAATTATCTGTATTACCAGATAAGGAAAATAAGCTCTATATTTTCCCAGTACCTAAATAAGAAGTAAGGTAACATAAAAAACTAAGAAGGTTTGTTCACTTGAATCATGAATTTTAGAAAGGATTTCAAATGAACATTTCCGCATCATTAACAACAGCTCCCTTTGAGAATAATAATTTGCTATGTAGGAAGTCAAGCCACGTGCCATGTTTATGCTGTCACGTGTAAAGATGATGGAAGAGTGTCTTAAGAAAACTATAGAACCACCATTACATTCATGGTGAACGATCGATCTTCTACCTTCATCGTGTGGAATTTTGTTTACAGAATTCTCCCTCAATAATCTACATTCAAGGAATACAAACGTGCCAGAACATCCATAAAACCTATGGTTTAAGTGTTATATTCTTCTCAATACCATCAGATTCTGATAACACTCATAATGATATAAGATTTTCTAAAGAAAAGCGTTCCGGAAGCATTACGCACTCGACAAAAGCAAACACGAAAAAAACCGTACCACAGTTATGGTCTATAGAAAAACCCGCCACATCCATTTTAAGACAAGAATACTGTATTTTATCAAAGTCCCACACCAAACATAGGTTTTTATCTTTATTATTTTAATTAATTTCTTTCAACTGTGCTAGCGAATTCTATGGAACATCATCTCTCTGTTTTCCTTTTCAGATCCAATAGCAATTAAATATCGTCACGTCCGAACACGCGTAATGTAATGCAATTGGCTGAGGACCACGTCCACAGAAGACTAGAACAACAACAACAACGAATAGAGAATCACCCAACAACGACGACGACGACGGGTAAGTGATGAAGAAGACGTTTCATTTTTATTGACCATATATGCGTTCTAGACCGCCCCAAAGGTGCATGCGCAGTAAGTTCGGTTAGAAAATAATTGCTTCTAGCGGTCACTAGACGAACAAGAACACATCAGGTGCGCATCACGTTGTTAATTTAACTCAAAACCAAATCAAAGTTGCCGTGATGCTATGATTTGACGACGGCGACGATCGATGCACATCCATGAAACGATCTCTTTGCACAAGATTCCATCCTGAATCATCTTCAGTACCTCTCATAAAGTTTGCTCTTCTGCATCAACAGCCACATTCAAAGTCAAGTCAGCCAGTTGATGAGGGACCCTGTTGAGGTTCATTGTTTGGCTGCGACAGCATTAGCATTTAAAGTTACGTGAGCGGAATTCCTTAGAACTGACATGACAACGCGATGGACTCACGGTCTCCAGATTCAGACTCCTAGATGGTGTTAAGATAGACAGATTGATTACCAACGGAAGGAAAATTATATTCCCTCCAACCTGATGGAAATGGTTGGGTGATGGAGCAACACAGAAGTTGCTTCCTCTTCCATCATCAGCAGCATCAGCTAGCAGTGTATCTCATGGTAATTGGTTGCACACACATATTATGTTGGTTGACTGCTTATGGTGTTAGGCATTAAATGTTATTACTGGATGGATACTCCAACATGGTTAAGTGACGGTTATACGCTGAGGTTTATCTTCTTTTTTTTTTGTTTTTCTATTTTCTTCCCTTGATATGCTGTAAGCAGTTGGCGTGTGTTCGACATGAGTCCGCTAATGAGTGGTTCATTTGAATCCAACGGATAAGTGGCATGTATGTCATTTTTGTATATAGGAAATTTCTGCCCAAGGGGCATTTAAAGGAATGCAGCTCCGGACTGACTGCGACTGATCACAACCCAGACCTTGTCTTATATCCATATAGGCCCGTAATTGATAAATAATTTGCACATGAAGGATCTCTGTTTTGTGATGGTCAGGTTTTTTGTATTTATTTTTAAACCTGTCATTAAAGAAACACAACTCGCTTCTAGTTATGGTGGTTGTTCTTTTTTTTTCTGCCACGGATGGACAAAGTCAACGGTTTTTATTTGCTGAGCAAATTTAAAGGGTTAACTTCAAGTAAATAAACGGTTATGTTGATCTTAGATAAGCATACACACATCCATATTAACTAAGTAAAGAAATTGAATAAAGAAAGACACTTTTGTGTTAGACGCAAAGTTGCAAGTTTGAGTAATGAGCTGTTGGTTTTATGTTAACAAGGAGTTGGTTGACACTGGGTTGAAATAACTCAAGCACGGTAAGAATATTGTTTAGCATTGCTTCCTGGATTGACAATTTTTTTTTGTTACTTTTAAAGATATACAAATGATTAAATTAGGTGCTAGATTTATCAGCGGTTATTTCATAGATTTTTGAGACTATTATTTGGGAACCTTCAATGTTTTAGTAGTGGATTAGTTTCAACATTGAGCTAAGTTTTTCTCTAAGGGTGGGATTCGAATTTTCTTCATGCTCATCTTAAATGGATAATAACTTCTATGTGTCAATTTTGTTCTTTTGACATCAATTGCAAACATTTTTAAGTTATTATCGCAAATGGCGTGAAATTATTTTGTTTCAATTTTGCATGAAAAAAAACTACAATAATACACTTTAGGTTCAATGTTGTTGATAAATGCATCCGGCGTCTTTTTGTGTAGAAGAATAACCCGAATTTCAGCCCTGAAACGGGGTATACATGATCTAGTTCATGCTATCCAGTGCATTGTTTTTTATTGGAATTGGCTGAAATTGTATTTTAAATAAAAGACTTGTAGATTGTGTGTTTACTGATTTCAGTTAGTCATTTGAAACATTTTAAATTTGAATTTTAAACTTTAAAATATCTGCGCATATTATGTAGTTTGCATTAAATTGTAGGCCTGTAATAGATCCAACTCTATACAAGTTTTGTAAATCATTTACATTTTAAGTTATTTCTTGAATACCACAGGGTAGCCTGTTAGGTACTGTCCTTTTTAATTTATTAACGACTTACCGTCTGTGTTGAACTAACTCGCTTATTGCTCAGGAGCTTGAGTTGGGTAGTGTTTGGAGTACAAAAGTTGATTTTTGAATATTTGTGTTACCAAAACATGCGGATTTGGTGGTGCAAAATTCTTTCCAAATAAGCTTAAAGTTTTTAAAGCAAGTAATTTGATTCATAAAAACGTCGTTTGTTCATTAGAAAAGCGTATACAATGCAACAGTGAAATTGGTTGTATGTATGCTTCATTCGCGAAAAAAATGTTTCGATAAGTTTTCAACAGTTCAAGGGTTGATTCTTGTTTTTTTTTCAATATTTTGAACATTTATACGTATACCTATATAACTCGGAAATTCATATTTTTCAAAGTAATTTCTTAATGCCGTTGATGTAAGTGTAAGAGAATATTTGTAGGTAGATACATTTTTTGAAGACTTATCTTGTGAAGAAAACAAAGCATACACCCAGTTTTAGCTTTGTAGATATCAACTTTCTCAAACTAGCAAATGAACTTAAGGTAGTTAGACTTCAAAATGTATCTCTTGTCTGGGAATCACCTTTGACTACCAATTCCGTCTCTGGTATTGTATATCTTTATGCTAAATAACCTTATAAAGTTTGTTAATTTTGACCATTTTGAAAAAATCGGATGGCAACCCTTCGACCGGGGCAACCCTGGTAGATTGTTAAAATATAGTCCCGTATTAAGTAAATGAATGGTTAGTATCTTACCAACCTACTTAAGGTGATGCTACAATCCGGTGTTAAGCAGAGCATCAGCCAACAAGCTTTCTCCAGCCAGCTCTGTCTCTCTCCCTAGCTAGTTGTCTCCAAATAGCTTCCTCTTCCACTTGCTTGCACCACCACCGGTTTCGTGGTCTTCCTTTACTGCTATATCCATCCGGGTCTTCGCCTACTCCTTTTAATAACTGGGCAGCAAGGCTCTCCAGAAGCTTTGTTGGGCTTAATCATAGATATTGATATCTACACTTCGTTGAGGTCGGGTGTTTGGAATTGTTGGCCTGCATCGTGATGGCTCAATCTTTCTTGCAGCAAAATTAGATTAGTCATCGCCGTTATACATATAGTTTGCGGAAGTAATCTTAATTTATTTAACGCTGTTTTCTCTTGATTTTCCTCGCAGGCATCATCGGTTCGGGTCTTGAAACCTGAGCGCTTCTGTTTTTTGGCTAGAACTTCCGAAGCTCATTCCTGTTATAACATCCCTTTATCTCCTCATTATATCTCTTCCATTGCGCGCTTATAACGGTTCTTCTTTTTTTTTCTGAGAAGCACCCTTTTCTGATATAAGACCTCGCGAGCAGCTCTGGTCGTTCTGGACAGTGACGTTTTGTATGCAAACTGCTTAGTTGCATGTGCTTACTGGCACTCATCGTCAAACCAATGGGTTTCGTTGTGGTGGTCGAGTAAAACCGAGCACGTCTGATGTGGTTACCCCCAGTTTCACAGTGGAAGTTTAAACTCCACTTTTAGTTTAAACTCCAGATCACCAGCATAAATGAACTCAGTTCAAGGCTTAAACGAAACTGTGAAACTGAGGGTTAAAGTATCTTGTAGGTGAGAGAGGCTGATGATATAACTTAGGGCGAGTTTCACAGTGATTAATTTTCATTAAAGTTTTCCTTTTCTTACGGTCATTTTTGGACAGACTTTAGTGCTACTTATTTAGGTATGTATACTGCAAAAATGTTCCTTTTATATCTTATTCATTCCTGTGACTGTGAAACTGGCCCCTAAGACTATTAAGCTCGAGCTTTATACTTCAGTTTTAATAATCAACAAAAATGTGTAATCAAAAAGTGAATTAACAACTACCATCCAATAGTGCCTGAAGTTGATTCGCAATCAATAATACTTGTCCATAATTATACGATTGAAAAAGTAAACATTTCTTCCGCATATTATACAATATACTTTAAAAACTTGAAATCAGGTTCCATTAACTACTCACATCTCTACAAAGTTTCACGCTTATTTTTATTTAACATTTTTCCATTTTACAATTTTCCATTTAATTCCAGTAGCAAAATAAATTCTTAAAAAAAATCAAAAAACACACTTTTATTTTCAATTTTTCAATGCAATTGACAGTCAACCCCCTCAATTGGCCTCCACACCACATCATCAGTACCAAACTCAAAACACGCCCACTCATCTCATTTATTTCGCTCGTTATAGACAGTTCAAACACTCAATCATCTCATTGATTATATCGGCTTAAATCGTTTACGTGCCCTCTAAGCCTCTCAAGTTGTTAAATAGCTTCGATTACATTACCAGCCTGCACAATAAATAGTCCGCACCGCAAAAGCCAGCCAATATACGCGATAAAAATATACGCGAAGCACCTACAATTAAAATCTGCACTACACTGCCTCCTGGTGGCAAATCTACCCACCACACACACACCTAGTTCCATCAGCCATAGCAACAATATACGATGGGTCTGGTCAGTTTAATGTGCTTCTAGAGTTATTATCGCAATTTGCCCGTGCTCACCCAGCTTCCAAAAGACGTTCCGGAAATTGGTGCATTTCCAGCTATGCTGCAATTGAAGTAACTATCCCACCACCGTGGATCGGACTTCTTGTCGAAGCGAATTCATTTTAAGAGAACCTGCTCCGTGGCTAGGTAAACCAGCTGAATGGACTAAGAAAGATGTGGCAATTAATTTGAAAACACTTGCAGGCATTCTTTGCTGTCCCATGTGGGACAAGCAAATGCGAGGGCTTCGCAATTTCGTTACCACTGTTTCCACCGCCAAGTCAATGCCTCGAGACAGTGATAACCCTACACACTGCACTTCGACGCTGAATGTGTGACACAGGACAGAACATAATACAGTGGGCTGACAGCCATCAGTGCAGTGTGATGGTTGTCTGCTCTGTCAAAGGGAAGGTCGTTCCCACAAAATGGCAAACATTCTTCAGATAATTGTTTGTAAATTGCTGTCGTTTCATAGTTTGACTGGTCACTGGTGCATTTGTTTGTTATGTTAGCTTACAAGAGACGTGCAAATTAGTTACTACCCCACTCTGTTTGCTGTGTGCTCTGTGTCCATGAACTATAAGGTAAAGTCTTTGAGAGATCTTTAAAAAAGTTATGGCTTTGCAATAAATAAGTAATGAACCCGCACAAAGTGAATAATTGAGACATCAAGGAGGACGACGACGACGCGATGCCACGGTGCACTAGTCCGAGGCATGTTCCATAACAATAATAATAGGTTGAGATTCATAGCCCCAATTAGGTTGTTGTTCGATTTTATTGCAAGCTTAGGTGCAAAACGATATCAGATCACATAACCCGTTGAGAGTACTTAGATTTTAATATACGAACATTGACCGTAAGGAGAACAACTGCTATTAAATTAACAGGAAAATAGAGTGCAGTCGTAAAATGTAACTATAACTTGTTCTTTATTTGCTGTTATGGTAATTGTACTAGAAGATTTACAGATTCTAAAAATTTGATGGTGGTGATCAAAATTTCAATATAAAATCTAAGAGACATTGTATAAAACAATATAGAAAACGAAAAACCGTCATATTTTTAAAGGTCATTTTTCTTTATACTACGTTTCCAACGGGTATTGAACTGAGATTAAGCAAGATTTACACAAATCTCCTTGAAATCTCGCAGATTTACCAAACAAATTGTAATCTCCTCAAATGAAGATTTCAAATAAATCTCCCTCAAATCTCCTTGGAAACATTAGTTTTTCAAATCAAACAAACTTTTTTTCGGAGAATAATTGTGGAACCGACCCATTTAAACGTCATTTTCTTTTATTGACAGATGGAAATGTAATAAAAATTCGAATTTCGGCAATGACATTTTACCCCGTTGACGTTTGCCGCAACATTTCATACGTGTTTTTTGTAAGAAGGGTGAAACTCAACCACAGAGCTGAAAACACTTTAAATCAAGAAAAAAATCTTTTTCTGTCTTGTGAAAAGAGAATGTAGTGGAGTTGTGTGTCGGTTGCCCAACCAGAATCGTCAGTATTCAACCGGAAAAAGTCTTGAATGCCCCGATTACACTATTCCTTTTTTCGGTTGTTCCGTTTTTCATCTTTATGACCGATTGGCTGAAGGGTGAAGAAATGTAGACGGGACGGAGGTAACAAAAGCAGGAATGAAATTTCCAAGACTTTTTCTGGTTGAATTCTGACTTTTCTGATTTGGCAACCACAATGCTCATTGGTGTTAGCAAAAATTTAAACAAAAATGACTAATTTGGAAAATTTGTTTTTTTGTATTATACGAGTGTATTTGAGAAAGAAAGTACGAACGTATTTTCGCGAATCGTACAATCATGGACGTAGGTATGTTCCTGTCAAAAAACAAAGGCTAAGCAATCGAAAAAACAAACCGCAGAATCAGGCTCAAATTTTCATTCGCTCTTTCGTTTCTTCCTTCGCCCTACATTACTACACCCCTCCCTAACCCAATCTGTCAAGAAGACGAAAGGAACGAAAAAACGAATCGTGTTATCAGGCGCATTGATGTGTCATTTTTCTATCTCGTATAGTTTTGTGTTTCCTAAATAATGGTATCAATCAGACCTGTATAATTTAAGCTTAAGAACAATTACAATTACAATTCCTTGGTACTTACAATTTTTAAGTACAAGTACAATTCCTCGGTACTTGTACTTGAAAATTTTAAGTACCTATACCGATGAATTGTACTTTTACTTAAATTCCACAAAGGAATTTAAAAAATTTGTTTTCACTACTTTAGCAATTAAATACTGTACTTAAATACTTTTTCAAATATTTTTAATTCCTTAAGTGCTTTTAATTACTTTCAATTCCTTTTGTTTTTCTTATATTTTTGTACAAAAGGAATTTAAAAGGAATTACATTAAAAGTACTTGAAAAAGTGTTTAAGAACAGAATTTAATTACTAAGGTAATGAATACAAATATTTAAATTCCTTAGTGGAATTTAAGTACAAGTACAATTCCGCGGTACTGATACTTAAAATTTTCAAGTACAAGTACCGAGGAATTGTACTTGTACTTAAAAAATGTAAGTACCAAGGAATTGTACTTAAGTAGTACAATTAATTAAAAAAGAAAATGATTTAACGTCTTATTACGGTCTGACTTGTTCTAAAGGGCAGGTTAATATTGGTTTCGTGTCAACATAAATGTCGAGGTTTTAATTAAAACGAACATTTCGATGATGGAGATGTTCAAAAAAAATGATTTTCGACAAGACGTCCATCGGTTTGATGTTGTCCAGACAGACTAGAGCAAACACAGTTCGACGGATTTGCTTCAAATTAAATGTGAAGAATTTTTATTTATATCATTTGGAAAGGGTACCTGCGACCTCGGCTCTCACTCTCACAATTTCGATTAAACTTCAATCTTTAGAAATGTTTTAATAATACTGCTTACCAGGTTTTAAGTTGTGAAGTTGGTAGGGTAGTAGGAACACCAGCAAGATGCTGTCGTACCCCTTCTGAGACGCAAACTTTAGTCGAAATTTTGACAAATTCCCTAAGTATAATAAAATGAACAGTACCTTCATACTGCGATTTTTATAAGAGTCGGTAAACATCGACCGAAATTTGCGTCTTAGAATGAGTTACGACAGCATCTAACTGATGAACCCCTCTCGTACCCGGATGAAAAACATCTTGCAGTTGAGGTCACTTTTTTTTAATTCAATATCAATTTTTTTGTTTGTATTATTTCGTATAAAGATTTTTACAGTCTTTTTTACTCACCAAAATACGGTTACTATTATATTGTTGTTATACTTTCTTTCTCCTATTTGTAGAAAACTTGTTTGGACCTTCTTAATTCTTAACGTGAATTGTGCTGATTTGTGCATTTAATTATACCTTAACCATCTTTACATAAAAAAACAACAGCGAGAGACAGGGACAGAACGCACTACTACACACTGTTTACCAAAAACCGCAAACGAAATTGTAGGTAATAAAAGATTATAACCGACAGAATGACGTCGTTTGAACTAATTAAAAATTTTAGAATGTCGTTTTTTTTTAAACAAAATACAAATAATAGTTGTTATACCTTTCTAGAACTCTTCGACCTAAAGAGAATCAAACTTGATATTATCATATATTATCATATATCTTGAACTTAAAAAAATTAAACTTTGATTGATGAGCAAGAAACAGCTAGTCCATATACCACACTTTGTAATATAGAGGCATTGTACCTAATCGTAAATAAAGCCTTGTTTCAATATCTTCACCATAAATTATGGACAAAAACCTCAACCTGTTAACAAAATATGTTAATCCTAAAAAAACAACAACAAAATAAAGCCATTAAAATAACTAAAATAACAGTAGCCGTTATTTCTTCTATACTTTCATCTAGAATTTGAGTTAATAAAAACCACTCGCTTAATCAATTCTATAGGTATTCATATTAAAACCAAACTATGACAAGCTTAAAGCCTATTACCTGAAGAACAAACAAAATTCACATATATTTTGTTCTCCTTAAGAACTCTCCGATCTTTGTTGGTTAAAGAAAATAATAAATTCTGGGCTTGTGTCAAAATTATGTTGTTTTTATATTCTTCAAATAAAAGAACAGCCCAGTCTACCGTTTTAAATCTCAATCGTAAAATCTATCAAAATCAATAATAAAATTTTTCAATAGATTCCATCATACTCGTATATATGTACGCCGCACAATGATTTAAGCTTCATAAAATGTCTTTTACATATTTTAACGTAAATATAACGACACCGAGATGGTATACAGTAAAACCTGGATTAACTACAGTTTTTTTTCGAGTCTTATAAGTCAATCCCTCGAGACAAAATAAATACTCGAAGATGAAATAAATCAAGATGCTAACCGGGAATCCAAACTAATTGAGGTGTTTAAATTTGGCCTTTGTTTAGTAGGAGCTTACAGTTACACATACATCAGGAGGTATAGAATATTCCATGTAAGACAGATGTACATATGTATAAAATGACAGAGCGTCGCGGCAAGTGTGTAGCGTTCCGTTTATAAGTCATTATAAGTTTTCTTGTTTAAAAAAAGGCTTTTTTATTGAACAAATTATTGTGAGTTATAAACGCTTTGATTTACGATCTCGGAATTTGTGTTTGTTGACATCAAAAAGTACAACGAAAAATTCAACAGATTCTTGTTGTTTTTTTAAAGCTTCAACAGAATTGAAGGAACATGTTGATTGAGAGTTATTTATTAGTTTCTTGAAGTCATCTTGTAGTAGACCGTAGCGAAATGGTCAGTGCGTTCGACTGTCACGTTGTAGGTCTGGGTTCGCTTCCCAGCCTCGTCCACCTAAAAACTAAAAAGTTTTTTTCAGGCTACTGCCTCTTGCGAGGATTTGACAAATCCTCCAAGAGTATTATACTTGTCTTGAATAAGTGCTTCTCTTCTAGCCGTTCGGATTTGGCATAAAATTGTAGGTCCCTTCCATTCCTGTCGACACACGCACACAAGAATGGTTGCGAGTTGTTAGTCACTAGGCCCTGGTTCTTCATGAGCCGTTGTGCCACCCGATTTTGTTTTATTTAAAATCATCTTATAGTCCTCTATGTCTATAAAAACGAAGCACTTTATAATTTGTTTTAATTCGAATTTTGTTTCTTTAGGTATAGGTATCTTATTTTTAATTGCAATGTTAAGGTTCGATATCGCAAGTTCCGCATTAGTAAGAAAAAAATGTCTCGAGATTTTGATCAAACTTGCTACGATAACGATTGACGTAAGAAGTGGGTCTAAACCTTAATACCCGCGCAGAAAAACAATCTTGTTTTCGCCAAGGCACTTGAGAGTCTTACATAGATACCGGCAAGGGACTATCAAGGGTTAGCAAAAGCTAGAACAAGGGCCTTAGCGATTATGACATTCCCGATGGGGTACCGATACATGTCCAACAAGTTTTAACTGCGAGTGTTTCGAAAGTTTCCCTCCTCTTAATGTTTGGTACTGAAATCCATCAAGGGCTTTATAAATATCTGACAAGTTTTCCTCGTCAAGATTATCCCTGTTGAAACTTGGAATATTTCCAGCCGGGTATATTTCCTTCAAAGGTGTAACGTAGTGTTCTTGGGAAATACACCTAATGTTTTTTTTTTTTTTTTGATTATTTTTTAAACATACATATGCATTGAATATTTTTATATCGTAACGAAGAAATATCAAAAACAAGTTGAAATAATTATTTCGAAATTTATTAATAAAAAAACATGAAAATAAAAAAAAGAATCAAAAATAATATTTCCTTTGATTTTGTTTGTTCGTAAAACAAATTTTTTGTACAAATTTTAAATGCAATATTAGTTGCCTAACTAAGAAGTACCAGAATCCAAAATAATGAGAAAATCAACCAAGCCAATAACGAAATATTTGGGAAAATCCCCCCAAAAAAAGGTAATTTTCTTGAAAAAAAAAAAAACCTGACAGGTATAAAGTATTTTTGGGAATCACATAAAATTGCTTGACACCAAGTTTGAAGCAAATCCGTCCAACCGCTTAGGCTCTTGCTCGATGTACTTACAGGATGCGCAGACAAACAGATCGTCGGACGTCTTGTCGAATATCACTCTTTTGGACTTTTTCATTATCGTTATGTTGGTTTTGATTAAAACTTATACAAAAATAACTGAAACGAAACGAGTACCTGCGCTATTGAGCAAGTAGAAAGTAATAAAGTAACATAACCTCGAAAAAATTTACAGCACAGAAAAAAATGTATGTTTAAAAAAAAAGATGGTTGTATTGCCTGTAACCTCGGTACTAACAAATTTGTCTCTAAGAATTTGCCAATATGTCAATTTTGCCAATGATCAAGGACTCAAAAAAAATGGATTTAAGCACGTTCAAAATAGGAAGACAATGCTGGTATTTATTTCGTGTTTCACGAATCTGTAACACCTTCTTCTTCTATTTGTATTTTACACTTATTTTTGTACATTTTACACTTATTTTTGTACATACTTACATGTACATAAAAACGTGAACAAGACCTAACATAAAAAACTAACACTCATGATGTTGCTATTTAGCTTGTTGTTAAGATAAGGATGAAAGTCAAAACACCTGTGATCATTAGATTCGAAAGGTCTCTTTAACAAACAAAGAAGTTGGGCATACTTAAATTGATTAGAACGTTATGTTCTAACACTTTTTTTAAAAAGCAACAAGCAACTATCATTTATGTAGAACCTTTCACTTTAGATTCCTTGCGATATTCCAACCTCCTTCTTTCCCATAGGACCGATCGATGGCGTGCATCGTTTGCATTTCAATTTAGAAACAACCTTTATGGATCCCAAACCAACACTATTAATCTATTAACAAAATACACCTCTCTATTTAGCCGTTGTGTTTCATTCAATCTATACTCGTAATAATATCGAACAATTTATCTTTCGTAATCGAATCCGAGAGACTGCTGCCACTGCTGTGCTATGCGACGCCAACGGTTGTGGTGATCACTGAATAATTCGTGAGGTGTCTTATAGCTGAATGTCCTCTCTAATCATAGTCATAGTGTTTGGCTCTCGAAATCTTTCTATACCGGAATTTCCAAGCCAAAAGAACTAGCGCTAAACACTTTGCATGCTTATTAGTCATTAAGATACTGGGTAAACTCCTGGCATTTTATACGAGCTTACCTTTCCACGACACGCAGTGTCAGGGCTCAGGGGTACAAAAAAAAACAACAACAAACAAAATAACCTGCTCGTTTCTTTTTCAAAAGCAACTAAATCCGATTAGGACCGTCATACATTCTTGTCTATAAGTCTTTGGCAACTCAACAACACAAATCTTAACTGAGAGGTTACATCATATCATGTTCTATATCATCGATATTCGGTTGTGAGGTAAATCCTTCGCGATTTAACAACGAGGAGCAAAAATGGAAGAACAAAAAACAGCAAAGTGTAAAAAAAAACATCAAGAAAATTTATTGTAAATGCTTCTTCACTGAATTTTTCTGCGAGTGCAGCTTGAGTAGGATGCAATGTTAGCATGTGCGCACAGCAATCCTTTATTTAAGGGGGTTATGACCCTCTCTATCAGAGTGGAACAAGTAAACTCGTTATTCTTTTATAACATTTTTATTTCCCGACGACTAGTTTTTAGTTTACGTTTTCTCATCAAGTTCGAAAACTTGCCATTTCCACGTCTTCAAAAAAGTTGGATAAATGTTTTCCTGAGAAAACATCGATTTTGGGGAAGAATAAATTAAAACTTTTAGTGATGATTCTTTCTTATTTGTTCTATTTTTTTGAAAAAATTGTTAGCGCCAGGCAAGATTTATTATCGACAAAATCGTTGCTTTACTTTTAGCTGGGGGTCCATTCTCGATCTGTGAAGCTGTGAAGTGATAAATTTTCCAAAATTTCAAACGTTGATATTTCGATTCTGCATGAGTGTAAAAAACTGAAATAAAATGTCAAAACTTCGTAATTTCTTATCAAGTTGAACGTGTGAAGTTTTGGAAAATTTATCATTTCACAGCTTCACAGATTGAGAATTGGCCCCCTGGTGTTTCATCCCCCACTTAATTTCATAATCTGAATGCGCGCCTGATGGAGTCCAACAACGCATATAGTTTTCCCTCTCCTGATTTTGTAGAAATTCTGCATGTGGATTTTAGCTATATGTACATATTCAGGAATCGCATACAAACCGAAACCCATGCCGAACAAACCTCCTTTTTTCATTTGTTTTTTATTTATGCGTTTTTTTGTCTTTGTACGAATTTCTATGTTAAGTTTTACTAACCGGATCGCCACCGAGGTATTTGTACCTATGCTTGATGCAACAACTTTACTATGTGTTGTGTATCTCCTTGATCCCAGACGCAAGGGTTTTTGATGTTCCCCTTGCTGCAATATCTATATATGGCTATAAATTCCACAATTGCACTGCAAATGTGAGGCTTTATAAGGATATAACTTTGTCGATGAAAAATTGTTGTCAAAGACACACATCCTCTGCAATAATGTTTGGATCTGGTTCTATGCAACAAGCTGGGGCTAAGAAATGTTGGAATTATTATATTATTGTTTATTGATTCAATATGCAGTTTGTTGTTTATTCTCTAGAGTCTAGAAACTATAGATATTTCTTATGTCCAAAATATACATTTCTTAAGATGGTGGAATTTTAAGAAAACCATTTATGATCAAGTATTTATTGCTTTCTATATTGAGAGTAGTATTAAGTTAGTGTCCGTTATCATAGGTTTTTTTACGTTTTTGGGAATATCGGATTTAATTATTGCAATTGGCAATTATTGGTTTCGTGCCGAACAAAAATGTCGAGGTTTTATTAAAAACTAACATAACGATGATGGAGTTTTGGCCATAAATAAAAATCAGAAAAAACTTGTCAGTCTATTATCCTAAAAATACTAGCTACCAAGTTTGAAGAAAATCTGTCCTGCCATTTAGGCTGTAGCTGAACTGACACACAGACGAAGTCGTGGGACCCACTTTTTTCGTCCTTCCTATAATCGTAATAGCAAGCATAAACTTGCCACGTCGCACCTATTCATATACATAAGATAATTATATTTATATCCTAGGTTAGGTTAGGTTAAAGTGGCTGTCAGGAAAACGGCTGACACACTTAGACCATAATTAGGTCCGTTGTGATACCACATGATAGGAATGAGGAGATTATCCTCATTACGAAAACCATTCGGAGCTTTTTATGAAGCGAGAGAAACAGTGTATGTCTGTATTAGCTAGATCGCTTGGATCATTGAAAAAGTAGTTTCCAAGAAGGAGTCTGCGCCTCTGTGAAAGAGCAGGACATGTGCAGAGGAGGTGAGGAATTGTTTCCTCCTCCTCTTAGTCCATGCAACTTCTACAGAAGTCATTTGAGAAAACGCCAAGTCTTGTAGGCGTGTTTTCCTAAAAGTATGGTATTTTTTTTAAACAAATGTCAATATCTATCCTATTAATAAAAATTGTAAGAGCAGCTTTCGAAAATCAGCTCTAGGAATTTCCTTCTGCATTCTAAAAAAATATTTTAAGGTTAATCCCGAAAAGGTGCGGATTTTCATGAACGCCGCACAGTTTTTTGCATCTCATTTTTCTTTTGCTTTAATCGTGTATATATGTAGCTTAGAAATAAAAAGGCCGACATTGGTTTTTAATCTAAAATAGAACGCGAAGCAGCTTATATATAAAAGCAATTCGAACATGTTTGCCTCATGAAATCAGTTGAATATATCCATTGTATTAAAAAATTCAAAATCAAAGTTTTAGAAACTTAGACTTTTTTTAATTCTCGTCAGCGGCATATGCCCAAATTTAGAAATAGCTGCGTTATTTTATACAATTTAATTCTGCTTAAAATTAAACATGCCAACATCTCCAGGTGCATTCCACGGTCACGTACGGACAAATCGTACTCAAATTTTGATCTAATTATGAAGATATTTTTATATTCCAACATTTAAAATAATTCTTATTTATTAGAACTGTTGAAAAAAGTTGACCCTTTTTTTACTTCATTGGTTAGAACATAAATCAAAAACAAAGAGACGTCACGTAGGCCAAAGTCTACGTAGTAGTCAGACGCTTGTCGAAAATAACATTTTTCAGCGAATTTATAAGACTTGGCGTAGTAGTGTCTGAAGAGTGATTTTAGGCCTATATACTAAGCTACGTCATAACAAAATTGAAAATTAAATAAAACACGTGGTTTTTTTATTAACAATTGTTTGTGTACGGACACAAAACGTCACGTATAATAAAATGAACAAACAAATCTATAAGAAATAACGGATTTTTTTTTCTGAAATCCACATTCGCCTTGCATTCCACAATTTCGCCCCCCAAGTACATGAAATGGACTCTAGAAATTCCTTCTACCGCTTTAACATTATATACTTTAAGCCTTGTCCCTCGTGAAAACACTTCCGTATTTTCATGGAATTCAAGATACCGACTTCTTATACCCCGTCCCCCTACAAATTACTAAAAATAATTCTTGGTATTTCTTGCAGATCTTACAAAAAAAGTTAAATTGAAAAGATAGCAAAATAAACCAAAATCACGTTTGTTGTTCAGCTCTTTTATTTAAGATTTATTTAAAAAGTTTAATTTCAAATAAAAACTAAATTCGTTGAAAGATATATATATAGGTATATTTTTGTTCATTTGTGTTAAAATTCTCAAATAAAATAACATTTTTCGTCATGCACTACCCAGTATTAATGTTCTCTAAAATTAATTCACCTTAACAAAAAGAGTTATTAAATTTCTGATTGTCTCCTATGTTCTCTGTTTATACAAATCTGTATACATTGTTCTTGAAATAAATTTAAAGTAAAAAAAAATGCTCATTCAATAACTGTACTCATTTTGTCCTCTTTAAGATATAACAGAGTAGTCATGCTGTGCAAAATTATCTCTCAATTTATATCTGCAATTGAAAACAATTTTATGAAGTAGATTTAAATTTTCAAACGTACACAAAAAAAAATAACCTTTCTAATCCCCAAAGCTAATCAATTGCGATTGAAATTTATAAATTTATCTCTAGCCAAAGAAGCTATAAACGTAGCTCTGGCTACGCATTACCCTTGAACCAGAATTTATATCCTCGACTTCTGTAAAATCAATAGATAAGATTCATCTATTTTAAAGTTGTATTATTTTGTATCTTAGGTTATAAAACGTACAAAACATGGTCCTAGTCCTCGAAATCACCTTAAACCTTCAAGACATTTTATAAATAAATGTGATTCAAAAGTGCACACCAACATCCACGCGGCATGCTCTAAAACACACATATGCACAACGATTATTTTTCGTAATTTAAAACTTCAAGCGAAGAATTGGCATTTTGCAATAAATATCAACCTACCTGGCTTGACCACATGGATTTGGTTAGATTCATCCATGAAACAGCAGATATAGCTAGCTAGCTGTGCATCTAGCCAGCCCCGTTTTGATTCCTCATTTATACACAGACACACCACACCGTTGATCGGTGTCGTCGTAGATCTTCCTGGATTCCAACGATAAAGCTGGATTCGCGCGTAGTACCGCTCGCAATTCCGGCTCTACTGGATTTTCAACTTACAAACAAAAACAATGATATAAAAAAACTCACCATAAAAAGCTTGTTCCTCTAAATTGAAGCCCAGAGGAGACCCATACCTCGCTGGATAGTAAGGCGGAATTGTGTTCGATTGGTTTCTCAGTTGGCCTGGTCAGCGCCAACTTCCCCCCTATTGGCTTGGCTAATAATTTCTTAGTGGCTCATATATTTTGTAGAAGCAGCCTCCCTGTGTTGCAGCAGAGGAATTCTAATCTCATTTAGAGCACGAGTATATCTTTTAGCTCTAGTTAGTGTGTGCGACTTTGGCTGAGTGTTGCGGCTCTGTGTAATGTGTGTGTGATTTTGCTCCCCATCACAGATAGATTTAGATCATGGAACACTGTGACGAAGCCAAGGAGGCTGGAATCTTCCTCTATGTCAGTTCCAACACAGTTAGAGCCAATTTTGTGCGGCACCGTAATTTATGTATCGGCCAGGCTATTTATCCCCGTGCTACATGTGATGCGTGTGCATATTGCCGGCCGATGCAAGATCGCGAGCAGTTGATGGGGAATTATTGGGAACCACCGTTTTCGAATACAAAATGCTGGGGCACACACCAAAGCGGTGATCCTCAATTAGAAACGCGCCATTGCAGCTCCGTCCACTCTAGATACAAGTTGAAAGTTGAACGTTATTGCACACAGGTGGCGCGGTAGTTGAGGCAGTGAATGTGTTTCATCCACAGCATACCTAGCTGTATCTCTATCTGTATCTAATAGTAGAAGCTCAATTATTTTATTGATGTGTCAGATATGGGACGACAAAGAGTTTGTGTTCGAGGAAGAATAAGACAAAACAAAATGAAGGTGAAGAAGAGTGTTTGTCCCGATTGTTGTACAACATCGAATCGAACGCGATGCTCACAGGAATTACTGTTAAGTATTTTGCACGGCATTTAATTAATGGACATCAAAAGCGAGACATTTAATTACGTACCTACATCGGTTTTTCTGTTGTAATTCCATTATATAGCTGTACAGCCATGGGGGACAGGACCAGCGCACAACAGCAGTGGCAACATGAAAATCTTCTTCTTTGGATGATGAGGCGGTTGTGTTCAAGATCAAGTTTTGTAAACCGTTTAAAAGTATTTTGAAGGCAGGTTCTTATGACTTTATCTTGACACAACTTCTATTGAATTCAGAACCGTTCGAAGATGCGAGTTGTTGTTTGTGTTAAGTTTGCGACGATGACGCCGATGATGATGAATGACGGCTTTTACTGGTGGAATTCTTAATTAATGATTGTTTTCTCACACATTCTACTGGTTAATTGTGTGGTGAATTGAAATCAGATGATGATGGCCGTTAATGGTCATATGCAATTAAATTTGTTTGTTGTGCGGCTACTTGAATCCATTGTATGTAACGGGATGGAACTGTTTGAAAATATACCACAAAATGCTGAACAAAAAATCAATAATAATTCTATTAATTATACACACAGAAGAAAATGTTGAAGAGACATGTTTAATGTTACTTTGTATGAATTTTCTTATAGTTTACTCAAGGAATTATTTTATATCAACTGGTAGTATATTCCTTGAAAAAACTTGTCGGGCATATAAGAATATAGCAAAAGTTTCATATAAAAGAGGGCAAGACTGTACCTAATTATGCACAAAAAGAAAAGCTTTTCTAAGGACTAATGTCCCCCTGAGTTGGGGGAGGGGGGTCAGACCCACTTTAACCTGGGCAATCAGACTCCCGAAAATCCAAAATCCATGAAATCTGAAATCCCGGCAACTCAAAATCTAGTGAAATAAATCCGAAAACCCCAAAATCCGGAAAAAAAACATAATTTTAGTTTCTCTGGGTTTCGGGATTTCATTTTTGAGATATTGGGTAAGGACTTTACCTTCCGAATTCCGTTTCCAAAATCAAGAAACCCAAAATTCTATAAACCCAAAACTCATTATCATTATTCCGAAATTTTATCTCGAATTTTCCCCCACTAATCTGGAAAACCAATATTCCGAAAACCCCAAACCTTGAAAACCCATAAATCTAATGTTGTTTGTTATTTGCTCGCGTAATGATTTTTGTGTTTTAAGCGAGTTTCTGGTCTTTGGGTTTTCTGATTTGTTGTCTCTAGGTTTCAGGTTGAGGTTTCTGAGGATAATGGGTTTCCGTAATTTTCGGTTCCATGGGTTTCGGATTTTCGGGATTTAATCTTGGGATAAATACTAAACATCCGTCTTCCTTTTCCAAAATTAAGAAAACACAAAATCCCGAAAACCCATTGTTCTGAAATTTTTTTCGCGAATTGACTTTTGCGATTTCTGGCCTCATGGGTTTTGAGTTTCCGGGATATGGGTTTTTTTGATTTTAGGTTTTCTGGATTCTTGTCTTGATCGTGTTGAGTTTTTTGGGATGATGGGTTTCCAGAATTCTAGAAACCCTAGATTTTTTGTGTTCGGGATTTTATTTTTGTTGGGTTTTTGTATTTTGGGAAACCTACCATCTAAACTTCCTTTTCCTCCTTCACCACCGAGTGAAGAAAATCCGAAAATCCTAAAATCCCATTATTCCGAAATTGTTTCGCCAAATAATTTTTGGGGTTTCTGACCTCTTGGGCTTGGGGGTTTCTGGAATTTAGGCTGTTTTTACTTTGGTTTTTTTGAATTGTAGCTTCTGGACTTTAGGCTTTCATGTATTCGGGTTTTCTAGATTGTGGTCTTTCGAGATATCAGGTTTTCAGTATTTTGGGCTTTTGAAATCTTATGTTTTTTAAATTTTGGGTTTTCGGGTTTTTATATTTTGGAGGATTTTCGGGGTTTCCTATTTTGCAAAACCCCCTGAATCCTTTTTCGGCCCATAACTATCGGCGGGGTAAATTACGGGGTGCATTCCAATATTATTCAAAATGTCAAGCAATAGCATGAATGCTATGATTATTTTGTCGTAATGGGAACTTGGTTCTTTCCCACCACTTGGGTTGTTTTTATATTTTTACAGATTAATAGAAAATCATACTTTCCTCTAGTTTATGTACCCTCGTAAGATTCTTATTTTGGTTGATGTTTCCCGACTCTTATAAAAATCCCAGAAACCAAAATTTGCGTCTCAGAAAAGTGTGACAGCATGAGTCCACTAGCGAAGCCCTAGGCGAAACGCACCTTAGAAATCGTACAAGAGATGTTTACGAAAAAAAAAATTCTTTGAGGATTGAAAAAACAATTCTTTTTCTTGGCATTTAAGTTACTCACATAGTTTGGTATATACACAGATTGGTGCTTCTCTCAGTGACTAGAAATTACTTTCTTCAAAACTAACAAAACATCAATAAGCTGATTTTTTTTAAAGCTGACACAAATAACTACGAGGAGTTTTCGTTTAGCATACTTACAATTTAATTTTCAAAAGCGGCTAATCCAAGAGGATTATCTTAAAAGACCAAGTACCGTGTAATGACTACAGTTTTACTACACATAGTTGCGCTTGGGCATCCATGTACATATTTTGTCTCATAGTTTCTCGCACATCATGGTGTGTGATGGGCCATTACTCAGAGTCTGAGTAGACATTTCTTCATTTAATCATTTGCGCATCCTGCCCTTAGAGGCACATAAATATAATATATCTTCCACCCAAATCGACTCGACTACATACATGTGCATATTCCATCCCAACTATAGAGAATTTTCATCTCTCAATTTTCTTTCCTTCATCTAGGAACGAATTATGACTTGGAGCGGACATCCTCGCCTTCTAAAAAAAAAAAAAAATAAAGGCAACGCAGGCGCAGGTTTGCACATTACCCATTACCCAATGCCCAGCCCACACAGTCAATATGATCGAAAGATGATATATTGACATGCCTGGCGGAGGTTTTTAGTTTTAACTGCCCACTAGATGGTGGCGGCGCGCGGGGGCCGTTAGGGTCTGGGCAGAGTTGAAGAGGACCATTAAACAAGTTTACGACATTAGCTAAGCTTGTTTTGAGTCTTTGTTAGCTCGTTTTTACAAGAACAAATGTGTAGGCTTTTTCTGACCACCGCCAGCGCAGCGGTTGGCTATAATATAGGAATCTTAGTGAAGGTGCATGTAGTGTTTTTTGCATTTTTTTTATTTTTATTTTTTTGCTGTTCTTGGGTCATAATCAGAGTCCATCAATTATATGTTCGTTTGTCGGGTAGTCGATGTTATTTGTCCTCTGGAAGTAGAAGTTCTTTAGATGCGGTTGTAAAATCGTCAGAGAAGCGCTTCTGAATCTTTATGGGTAATGAATGTCATGACGATTTATATGTGCCCTCTCTCTTACCATGCCAAATGCATCATTAGAATTGTGTCAAAGTACTAGTTAGAAAATTTATACTTAATGCCTCTTCACCTTGAGACTCTCATCGAAGTTTAATAGCTTTTGCTGTAAGTTTTAACGTATAACCGTTTCATTGTATGAACATTAAACGATTTCAAGAATGGCAATGTGATGAAATATGGTAATTTACTAGCAATAAATTTAGGATTTGGACACGCTTTAAGCTTCCGACAAAAAATTGTTATGGTTGCGACTGATTGAATTTATATGTATTTAAAATGTATACGAAACATTTCATCGAATCAGCGTGAAAACGTGGGTTTTGTTACCAAAAAAATGAGGTCGTTTTGAAAAGAGGCCATCTAGTGGTTTCTTTTTAAATTATAGGTTATTTTGATACTAACAGCTGTTTCCCGCTCGAAATCTTGACAGAAAGTCAGTATCATACCGGAACGAAATGAGTCGGCTTAAGCTTAAACAACGCACGTTGGGAAATATTGAAAAGTTATTTCCAAAGTGAGTACTGTGTAGCTTAAACAATGAGTTTTTTGAAAAGAAGTTTTGGTCGAAATGAAGCAAACACCACGCGCATGCATCTGGGGATCAGAAAACCCGCACTTGATAGATGTGAGATGCCAATAAATCCACTGAGTGGCAGTTTGGTGCGGATTGTGGAGTGATGATATCACTCTAGGGATGGCGGTTTTTTTTTCAAAATAAGCGGTTTTCGGTTTTTTCGGTTTTTGCTCTTCAGTTTAACCTACCGATTTTAACCGGACAGAAAAACCGTTTTTTTTTAATAACCGGTTTTCGTTTTTGTTTTTAGAAAAAATGTTTCTGGATTCGTGGGAGCTGTGCATGTGAATCACCTTCCTATATTTCTACACCTACACTAGGCTATCATTTGAAAATGGAGAAAAGCATACCTACGCAGTACACAAACACAAGGACAGATTATGTAAGAACAAAGAATTGTTCATGCGAGCTCTGAAAGCTCTAAAAGTGTCTAATGCTCCATTTACAGAAAATTGGCAGTATTTCTGTCATTAAACTGACGAAGAATGAATTTGCTCATTCTTTTGTCAGTATAGTGAGAGAAAACTGCCAATCTGTCGGTCGTGTAAATGAAGTATTAGTAAAAAAAAAAATGTTCACCCGGTTTTTGGGTTTTAGAAAAAACACCGGTTTAAGCCGAGACACAAAAATCACCGAAAAACCGGTTAACCAAAACAAAAAACCGGTTTCGGTTTTAATCGGCCGGTTTTTCCCATCCCTACATCTTTCGACCATTTTTCTTCGAAAATGAGGCTGGGAACAACGTTTCGATCAACGGTGGGCGTTACAGAATCATGTTAACAGACTTTTTTTTTTACTAAAATTGAAGACATGGATATGGACGACCTCTGGTTCATGCAGGATAGCGCGCCATTCAGCACAGCCCATCGATCTTTATCGCACCAAATTCCCAAATCGTATGTTATCATCCGTCTTGGCGATGTAAATTGGCCGCCTCGGAGCTGTTTTTTTTTGTGGGGAACTGTGAAGGATCGATGTTATGCCAACAATCCGGAAACGATTAAGGCCAATATATGAAAGCAATGCGTGAGCTACAGCCCGAAACCATAAACAATGTCTTGGAAAATTAGGGTGACTGAATGCGCTACTGCAAAGCCAACCGAGGCAGCCACGAACGTTGTGCTCCATAATTAATGGTAGTGTTTGCTTTTACTAATAAAAAAATAAATTTGTTCATTTTATTGCACTTTGAAAAGAATTTTGTGTTTTGCCCACTCTGTATGTTAAAACTAACCCTGATCATGATTCACAAAGACGATAGTACCTACGACTTTTATGATTCAAGTCAGAAACGTTTAAGGGCCTTATTACGAGAGTCTACTCCAAAAAAAATCACTTGCCATAATCTAGTGAAATCAAAAACTTTTTCGTCACTTACTAAACGAAAAATTTGTCTTGATATAGCGGCGACAAAGTCTCCAAACGGCAACCATGATTGACGCATTCCTCAGAAATAATCCGCATAAGGTGTAATTGGGCTACTGCAATTTGTGCTGTGAGAAAAATTTATTGGAAAAAAGTTTCGACTAACAGAAATGTCTAACTGTCCATTGGTATAATTTTTCATATTTTGAAGACTTAACAATTCACTCGCCAATCACATTCTTTTCATTTATTTCGCAATCAATAAACATTTTGTTGCCCCCAAAGCAACAATCATTCATCAAATCAAGCAGCCATCATTCACACCACATCAAAAACCAGTTCCGATCCATTCCATTCCTTTTACATGTTATATCTACTTGAAGACCGAACAAATTGCATATGTCAAACAAAAATACCGATAAATTTGCTTACGAAAAACAAAAACCCCTGTATCCTCTGACATCCTGTCAGGTATCATCAATTTGTATTAACCGACGCGCTGTCACGCTGCGCCGCTGTGTTCAAAAAAGTTAACAATTTGCCCAGTGGTCATTCTCGTCACGCGAAAATAGTCTTTCATCTCGAGAGAACAGAACGTGCCCCCAAGTTTATGGCCACATTGTATTTGTGCTGCGATATATTGTTTCAGCATGCAAAGAGGAGTAGATCTCCTTCTCTCTAAATTTCTGTCAATTTGACATTTACATTTTTATGTTTGGCAGCCATTATCATTTGGTCACGATGATTATTGTAATGACATAGACAAACAACTAACCTATTTTTCCAAAGCTCTGTTTACACTTTGTATATGGTTTTTTTTTTGTTTAACAATAAAATAGAAAAAAAAAACTTTCAATTTCTCTTTTCTTCTTGCAGGTATCAAACATTGCTAACGCCATAATCGACAAGCGACGTAAATCTTCACGTCACGATTTGTTTGCACGCTCTCCTGAGGATGCAACAGTTTTATCGATGCCGCAGGCTATGCCATCAGCGAAGAAGCTACAACAGATAGCATTTAATTCATGCTCGTTCTTTTATGAGCGGACGGGTGAACGGCGGCGATTGCAATTAGCATATCACCCATTGTGGATCACCTGCATCGCCAACATCAGGGCCCTAACTAGCTGGGCGCATCATATAACAAATAAGGAAGAACTCCAGAAACGCTGCATCCTGCACTGGCTATACAACTGGCCCAATGCATCATTGGCGTTATGCTAGAATGTTACCACGTTCAATTATTTACCGCTCGGCCCTGATTCTGATGATTATCGCATCGAAATTAAACTGCCAACTGGCAATACCGACGCCGGGCATCATCAATGTGCCACCGATAGCTGATTCGGTTAGAAAAGGCAATGGCGGAGGTGGTGGCGGTGTTGGTCATGGAAGCACCAACAACGCTGCAGGAGACGTTGCCGATGAACCAATGTCTGGGCAAGTCATCAATTTGACTAGACAACATGATGGCGATGTTTTTCGTACGAATGGTAAGTCTTTTTTTTAGCCATATCTAAGCTACGTATCTATTCTTAAAGTCGTCAGTCGGTCGCCATGATGGAGATGTTGCGTGCGTAGACCAAATTTGGAATCCTATTTCCTTTTACGGATTTGTATATAATGAATTTCAAAGGATAGCACAATGGCAAGTGGAACAAGTTGTACTGGGTCTCTCTGGTTTAATATGCGCGGCGGATGAGGGGAAACAAATACATTTTGACAATCGTCTTTTGTTGTTTAATCACACTGACAGACAGTTGCATTTTCTTTTTTACAAAATATGGCTTTCGGATGGGACTGGCTGTGCCCAACATGTTCTGCCTTGAGAAATATTTATTTTGTTTACATGGCATTCCTTTTAAGGTGCAAGCCACGGACGTCTTCTATAGATAATGCAATGATTTCTTATTTTGGAAATGGAAAAACACCTTGCAGATTCAACAACAACAAAAAATAACACAAAACACACACTATGATAGTGAGTCAGGGCGGAGATCTAAAGTGGGTTTATCTTTATTGTTCATATTTGAGAGTGGCTTCGACTACCCAGCAACTTTTTTTTTGTTACGTACAACTTTATCTGTCAAAAATTTGAATCGAAGATAGCGTTTCTTTTGCCATTTTGATGTTTATGATGGTCAATGATGGAGCTTCCGAATCAGAAATCAACGACAAAAAATCAAAACGGGGGTGAAAGTCAATACAATTAATATAAAAACAAAAAGTTTTGATCCCAAAAGTTGCTAGGAAGTGTAGGATCAAAATCTTTCAAAATAATGTTTTAATTTGACATTTGCATTTCCTATTTCACAAGTGGAACGAAACACAAGCTTCGGAACCAACAAACAAGTGTTGTAACTTGTTCGTTTGTTAATCCGTATAGGCGAGTTCTTCAGACTTTTTCTCGAATATCAAACGAAAACGATATTAGTATAACCGTTTTTGTATGCTTCTGAACGATATCAAGCTATTTTTGCCATTTCCCATGGGATAGCATTGTAAATTTCACCAGCTTAGTCCCCTTTTACACAGGGAAACCAGCTGAGACGTTATCCCTTTATTGCCTTGTACCTTTCACACAAAGAAACCTTAATTGCCAGAGATTTTTGTTTGTTTCCAACGCACATTACGGACAGTGTGAGAAGGAATGTAATAAAAATCTCTTCAAACGTTGATCGGGGAGATTTTTTCCCTTCCCCTTACTTCTTACCCTTCTCGCCTACAAACTCCCAGTTGCCCGCACCTCAGTTTCCTTGTGTGAAAGCGGTCTTATAAGATTTCTTTTTGGCAACAGCTATTTTGTCATAAGCCGTAGCCGTGGTTTAAGCCTAGTATACAGTTCTTTTGAACGAAAAAAAATATTGGTGAGAATCTTTCCCATGCATATAGTTTTTTTTTTTTGTTGAGGAACTGTATACTAGGCTTTAACAAGGGATTACAGCAACACAAAAGCTATCCAGCTAGCTCAGCATACAAAAATCTAAACGCGGAAATTCACATTTTGACATTAATTTTGCCCTACCTTGTACAAGATTTAATCACAATGCCCAACCTAGTTCGGTCTCACGTTTAATTCGCTTTTCTTAAACATCTATGTACTTGTATATATATTTGTTCATAAATCGTTTGTTAAAAGTCAAACTTTCCACCTACATGCAACACAACTATAGGTAGTAAAAAATTTCAATTTAAGTGGAACACTCGATTGAAACATAAAGTTGTCACTGGCAACAAATATTAAAGAACTCCATATAAAATGAAGAAACTAAACTGTCCCATCTTAAAACTTTAACACGAACATGGACATCTCAATTATAGATAAGATATATACGCCTACATAAACCCCACAATAAATAAACACCTAATTCAATCCTACAGATTCATAAAATGGTCATGTTTTTCCGCCTTTCCAATTGACAATTTTCTATATAAGCTATGGTCACGTAAAGCCCTGTTTCTATGTTGCATCGTCAAAGCCTAGAGGCGTTTCTTGGCGGTTTGTTTTTTCTTGCATCTTTTTCAAAAATTAAATGAAATATTTTTTACAAAGTTATTGTACATAGCATATAATGTCGTAGTCCAAGGCCGGCCTGCAGCTTACAAGCAGAATGACATTTGTCAAGTAGAAGTATATTGAGCAAATTCTTGCGAGGCTGATAAGGGGATAAGGGTGATAAAAAGTTATATTCATACTTAATGGAGCATGTACTTCGATACGCGATTATTGAACAGATGTGCCTTTGTTGATGATGTTGATTTTCTATGTCTTAAAACTAAAGGGGTTTCCAATAGGGACGGGTTGATTTTGACAGCTCGTGGCGGCCATTTTGTTTCTTTTACTTTCTGTCAAAATATCGTCTTTTAATCAGTTACTAAAGTCAAATCATTATGGTAAGTAACAGCGTCGAGCAACACGTGCAAATGATAAGAATTTATTATCAGAATTCAGTTGAAAGTTGATCCCAATTTTGGTCGAAAAATCATCTTTAGCGATGACGCCCATTTTTTGATGAATGGATACGTGAAATAGGAAAATTGACGGATTTGGGACGACACCAATCCATGCGAGAATCACGAGGTGTCAATGAATGCAAATAAAGTTACTGTTTGGTGTGGATTTTGAGCTGGAGGCGTCATCGGTCCGTACTTCTTCGAAAATGATGCTGGCCCGGCCATTACCGTCAACGGCGATCGCTATAGGTCGAACTTCTTGTGGCCTGAATTGGATGATATGGACACCGAAGACTTATGGTTTCAACAGGATTGCGCTACGTGCCACACAGCTCAAAACACAATCCATATTCTGCACGAGCGGTTTCATGGCATGGTTATCTCGCACCAAGGCCACGTGAATTGGCCGCCAAGATCGTGTGATTTGACCCCTTTGGACTTATTCTTGTGGGGCTTTCTTAAGTCGCAGGTCTATGCGAATAAGCCGCAAACCACCGCGGCTCTCATAGACAACATTACCGATGCCATCGGTCAAATTCAGCCTGATTTATGCGCCAAAGTCATCAAAAACTGAACATTTTGAATCCGCGCCACCCAGCAAAGCCGCGGCGGCCATTTTAACGATGTTATATTTCACACATAATGTCATTGATAGGGCTCTCAAATAAAGATAAAACCTTATTGATATCTCATATATAACTTGTTTTATTCAATTTTAAAATCGACCCGCCCTTAATGGAAAACCCTTTACTTACCTTTCGTCCATCACCAAAGGCTTCAATGCCTATAACTGTCTCTTACAAAAGTTTGACCTCAGTTCAGGCTATGACCATGTGAATGTAAGGAATTGATTTTACCTACATCGATTTTACCTACATCGTCCACGCAATATCCCAAAGTTGTAGAATATTCTTTGCCATAAAAACAAAACGCCTTAATGCCTCGTTTAGATAACATTAAACAAACACGACAAATAAATCGAAAACAAAACATGCTAAGCAACAAAACGGCATTAACCCACTACCGCAACTAATATTTTTCAGTTTAAACTTCTCTTCCCTTTTCCATTGCCTTGCCATGTGATGGTTATATCATCCACATCCAGGGACAGCACTGCAACAACACAATTGTCCCCAACATGCGCACCCGTTTCGTTTCGGTCTTTGTGTACATGCATATCGTCAAAACAGCCACTCCTTGAAAGACTTGGTTTGATTCTATCTTTTCTCTCTCGCCTTTATGGACAATTTCCATATAAAACTATTTAACACTTTTCACAGTGGAGTTTTGTTTATTGTTTGTCTTTTTATGTTTTTTTTTTTAAGGCATGTCAACTTGTAACATGGACACTTGCGTGGGGCTGTCGAGCGGATCGGCAGGACTTTTCGTGGTTGGAACTGATAAAACTGGTAAGTAGTACTGTGCACTGCAAAACACGAAGAGGATGTTTGATATGTACTTTTTTTGGAATATTCTAATAAAATGTTCTTTTACTTTTTTATTTGACAGATTTGCGACATGACAAAAAAAAGGATCCGCAAGAAACCTGTGATTGTCGATGTTTACCATATTTGCAGACCTACCGTGAAGATTTAGGAATATGCGTGGACGACATACATGGTATGTAACTGAAATGATTTAACTACACATATTAGATTTTGATAACACAAAACGATACTGGGTGTGGTGTGACCCACAATGGTAATTTTCCAATGGTGGCCTTTTTATTTATTTTATAAGTAAATCCTCAATTAAGGATCTTCTAACTAATGAAAATTGTGCCACTATAAAGACATTGGGAACAAAAATAAAATTTTAAGTAGTTTTTTTTTGTACTTGTTTTGCTTAAAACCTGTCAATTTTTTAGAAGCTTTGGGTATCAATTCTTAATTATGACATTGTGGGTGAAATAAAATTATCCCTGAGTCGATATTTTTGTTTCTTCTCAAGATAATTGAACAGAAAAGCAGTCAGTTTATTTTTTAATTTATGCACATATAGGCGCGTTCAAGAAACAGAGATATGGAGATTTTGCTCTGTCAAAAGCTAAGCAAGCGAGTCCAAAAATGTGTGTTCTCAGTATTTTGATAGCCAAACTGAGATTTTTACTGAGGAATACTCTTCAGGCAACTTTGAATGCTGAGGACCTCCGAAATCTCCCTTTCCTGAACACGCCTTATGTATATCAATTTTTCATAACGTCACTTGTCATTATATTTATAGAATAAAATTGATCCGAAGTTGATGGCATTATTTGTTTTCGAGATATTTGAGACGATTTATATTTTACACTCTCTGCGTGCAGAAATAAAATCTGCGTGCAAAATAAAATATATCCGAAGTCGATTTCATTGTTTGTTCTTGAGAAATGGTAAACGTCAAAAGGTATGAGGAACGTACAAATAAATGAACACCTACAGAAATCTGTCTTAAAACGATGGATTCTAGGGACTTGAAAACGTTGTAATATGTAAAAATTCGACAAATCGGACGAACTACAATTCTTTCGTCTTTCAAAAAATCGACTTTTTAGAAGCCACTCATAATCTCGACAAAAAAAAGTCGACTGGTAAATCACCCAATAATTAAAATTTCGAGAAAAAAAAACATGAAACTATTTTTTGTAATGTCGATTTTCAAAATGTCGACTGTATTCGATGTTTCAATATAATCGAGATCTCAATAGTTAAGATTTTGATGGACGACATTTGAAAGCTCACGCTTGTTAACATCATTGCCCTAAACGTCAACTATCAAAATTCCAATAAGAGGTGTTATTTTGAATAGCCCGCTATTTCGGTAGTTGCCACTTTTGAAGCTGTAATTTTTTGACATTTGACAAGAAGAATCTACGCCATTAATAAAAATGGAACGATACATGTTTCAAAAACGCATTGAAATTATTTTAATTCACTATAAAAAATGCACGAAAATAATCCGGAATTTCATCGATTAATCATCTTGACTGATGAGGCACTTTTCCTTCTCGGTGGCTGCTACATCAGCAAGCAAAATTGTCGCATCTGGGGCTCGGAAAACCCAAGTTTTATTGTTGAAAAGCCTGTCCATCCTCAACGATTAACTGTTTGGTGCTGTTAATGGTCCGCCGCGGTGGGGTCATTGGACCTTACTTTTCAACAGCTACGGTGAATGGATTGCCCTATCGAGAGATGATTAATAATTTTGTATGGCCGGACTTGTTATACAATTCTATTTAAAATTTTAACAAGATTCTACATAAACGAAATTAAAAAAAAAATCTTTTGAGAAAATCAAAAACCAAAAATATCTACCAGAACTATTTTATTAGCGAATTTCCGAAAGAAAAATTTTATACCAAAAAGTATGTTTTTTTTTATAGGTAGTAATTCACTGAATATTTTGTTTAACCAAAATCGTAGGAACCGTTTTTGAGGCAGATAATATTTTCTTCTTGTTTATCCTTCAAAAAAAAAAAAATTGTGTGGGCATATTACCCAAAAACAATAAATAAAAAGTTTGAAGAAAATCCATCCAGCCGCTTTAGGATGCAGCCGTGAGACAAACAGACAGAACTGCGAGAACCATTTGTGTTAATAGCAAATTTATTGTAAATAGCAAATTTGATCACGTCTGTGAAGTTGGCAGGGCAACTTTCATCTAGAGTAATAGGACCAACGCAGTAATTTGCAGTTTTTATTGCATTTATTTTGCATTTCTATTCCTGATTTTGCAGTTCACCAAATAGTGTGTGTAATCGATTGACCTGCTAACTTCACAGTAAAGTTAGCTGGTCACATAGTATATCTCGAGAACTAAGCATCATAGTTTAAGACTTGAAGTAAGGCTCCCAATTTGCAGTTTATTTTGCTTTTCAAGAAATAATAGTTAGAAATTTTGAAGTCCTCAATTTAAAAAAAAAATCATACTGCCCTGCTAACTTCACTGTAAGGTTATCAGTTCATATAGTGTATTTTGAGAACTAAGCATGCTAGGAATTTGCAGTAATGCTCCAAATTTGCAGTTTATTTTGCATTTCAAGAAATCTTAGGTCCATGTTTTGAAATCGTTTTTTTTAAGAAATTTAAAAAAAAATTCAATTCAATATGAAATTAGCAAGTCAAATTGTGTAACTCGAGAACTAAGCATGCAGTAAGTGTCCAAATTTTGCAGATTATTTTGCATTTCAAGAAGTTTTAGGTCCAAATTTTGAACTACTTTATTTGATAAAAATTTAATACTGCCCTGCTAACTTCATAGTGGAGCTAGCAGGTCAAAGTGTATCTCGAGAACCGAGCATGCTAAGAGACTTGAAGTAAAGCTCTGCATTTGCAGTTTATTTTGGGTTTCAAGAAATTCTAGTTCCAAATTTTGAAGTCCTCAATTTGAAAAAATGTCATACTGCCCTGCCAACTTCACTGTTGCTTTTTTATTCCGTTTTTTTTTAATTTTTATCATTTTTACTTGCTCTATAGGGCAAGTTTTGGTTTCGTGTCAACAAAAATCGAGGTTTAATTGAAAACTAAGATTACGATGATGGAGAAGTCCAAAAACGTGAATTTCGTCAAGACGTCCGTCGGCCTGTTTGTGGGTATGTACGTTCTGATGGACATCGAGCTGAAGCTAAGGCTGGCCACGAGAAGAGAAAAGTCTCGGTCTCGATCTCGTTCTCGCATGACGAGACCGAGACGAGACTCGCTTTTAAGCAACCGAGACGAGAACGAGACGAGACTGTATATTTGGACCGAAATTTACAGTTATTTATTTCAGTAAAATATTTATTTTCTCCCGCACGTATTCAAACTATAATCGAAAATATTTCGTTCCATGAATCAACAAGTTGGCCGGCAATCGTATTTTTCGGAGACGAGACCGAAACGAGACTTAAATATACGAGACCGACTTGAGACCGAGACGAGACTGAAAATTTTCGATTTTAACGACACCGAGACGAGACTTACAAAAGTCTCGCAGAGTCTCGTCTCGTGACCAGCCCTAGCTGAAGCCTAAACGGTTGGAAGGATTTTTTTCAAATTGAATGTGAAGTGTTTCTATGCGATTTCCTAGATGAGAAATTCGATTTTTTGTTTTAGCTCATTGAAAACGGGTAGCTGCCGTATACAACGTTTTAGGTCTTACAAAGTTTTCTCAAAAACGGCTCTAATGATGTTGATTAAACTTCGTACATGTAATCTCTAACTAAGTAGTTCTAATAATACCATCAATGCCTCGCTACATGCTAGTTGTAAGCTACGAAAGCAATTTCATGCGATCCAGTCGTGCATATTTTTTTAATAGTCAATCGACATGAACAACATGCAACACTTAAAGATAATATGCACCTAATTTAAGAACGAAAATTATTCAATTTTAGGAGAAAAAATTCAATTAATTTTATATGGAGTCCTTTGATACAGCTACTGACTAATGGTCATAACTTTCCTTCAAATTTCAAAATTTTCTTGAAACCGAAATAAAATTGAAAAAATTTCAGTTATATATAATTTTCTTTTTTTCAACTTTTTTAACAAAACTCATTTAAAGTTTCTTTCCATGTCTATTGTCCAACATCAAGAATCTTGTTTCATCGTTCTCTAGCCATTCCAAACCTTCTCTTACTTCTTAAATATTTCCCGCATTTTCTCCTGTCAAAAATGAAAAGTCTCATTGAAACCATAACCAGTATAATATAACATGACACCACATTAACCCCAAGACTGCACAAGAAATATGCTGAAAGTATGCAGTTTCCCATAATAGAGTATTTAAAACTTGAATACTACCATCTTCAGCAACAGCAAAGAAAAATCCATTAAGGACAATCATCACTCAAAAAGCTTGTTTTAAAACCAAATAAGTTTTAATTGATTCATCATGTCTCTCCACACAAAGCTTCTCAAGTCTAAATTACTGAATCTCCCCAAATCTCAATATATGTGGTTATATAGTATCTTTATCTATCTAATTATATGAATCATTGATTTTGTTTCTCGCTCCGTGCCGGCCGCCGACACGCTCCTATCAAAGAGTCGCTGAGTGGAACGAGGGAAAAACCCTCAAAACAAACAGAGAACTCACACAGAGCCCAGATATATGGAATCTAAGCCAGGCCAAGTCCATAACCAATACAAATCATGAACTCCAAGATATGAGGTTAAGTCTTTCACGATATGTTATATTATATGTTGAGTAACTTGTTTGGCTGATTGCTCAAGATACAAATTACAATAACCGTTCTTAATTTGGTTGCGCATAAAAAGACAACAACTAACAACACACTGTACAAGTTTGTGTTGTGTCTTCTATCTAAGAGCCATCGCGCTGAGTACTGAGAGTATCTTGTATATTTTATATTTGTTTATACTTTTCGAGATCATGTTTCATAGAGCTGTGATTCTGTGAATGGGCTTTAAACTATCGGCAAGAAAGGGGAGATCTCCAAAGATAACAACTTGCATGTCATTGGATTATATACAAAGAGAAGAGCGAGTCCTAGCCCTCTTGATCATAACATTTGCTAGAAATTTAATTTATAATTGAACAGGTATGGCTAATGGTCCGAGCAGTTGAAAACTTACAAACATATTCAGTTTTGACGCGAGTTTCTTTTAAAGGCACGCTTACTGGCTTCATCCGTATGAATATCTTTTTCCAGCAGAGAGCTTGACCACAAAAAACAACGAGATGACGACAGCGACGACTGACGGCGGGCGAGGCGCGGCGCGACGGCATGCAAGTGGAGACGCGACGATGGACATTGACCATGTACCATGACCATTGGGGTTATGGTACTGTGGCAAAGAAGTGGTGGCCAACCAGCATGGAATATTGCTGTAATGTGTGTGTGTGTGTGTGTATGTGCACCTCGAGATTGTTCCATTTCGATTGAATTGTGTGACATTGGGTATTGTTATGTTTTTATCGCGCACCGATTGCAATTGCAATTGCATTACACAGGACAATCTTTGTATTTTTCTGCTCGAATGGTTCTGGGATTTCAAAGATAGCTGAGGTTTATTCTGTCCGCTATTGTTTTGTTTATATGGCGTTTGGAAAACAAAGTGCTTTCACCAGGTGGTGGCATCCACGCTTGCTCTGTTATTCTATTACTCGTATATAGTTATAGAGAGAGAAACGATAAAACGATTTTCCAGGTATTTTCATTTGTGACAAATAAGAAATTAATAGCTATTTCTTGAGTTGGGTTGATTATGGTTACTGCACCGCCGCGCTGCGTCGTTGCTGTTGTGGTTGTCGCAGAGTGGTAGTTAAAGTGTCATTTTGTTTAGAACAGCGGGAACAGGTAAATTGCTGGCTTGGAGCTTAGATGATGTGATGTTGATATCTGGTGGCTATAGTGGAAGAGTATTTCCAGCACGCCTTGACTATACGTATATATTTAATAAGTCAGTCTTATGGTCGATGAATGTACAGTTGGGTAAACGATGATGGAATGCAGTGCTTGTCCTAAAGGATGAATTGAAATGTCAATTAGCTTTGCCATAAGGACATAACCATCTTTGGGTGAGGGATGGATTGTACTCTAAAGAGTTACTATCAAAATAGGTATGAAATTTTTTGAGTTGTCTCGACGAACATTTAAAATGGACTTATTTTTTATTAAGCTGACATCATCAGCATTCTCAGATAACCTATCAAACCTTATAGTGATGTTTTTATAAATTTTATATGTGATCAACTTTAAGAAACGTAACTTGATTTGAGAATAACTAAGGTCATTAGGCTCTGTATGAAATCTCGTTCTTTCAGTTATTGACGCGTTAAAAATAAACCTTATTAAATAGAAAGTTCTTATTTGACTTTTAGTCCAAATGCATTTCGGCTCTTATTAAAACAATTGTCCTCATCAAATAGAGTCTGTTGTTGTTTATTGGATGGATTTTCGGAGTATCGGTAGCCATCGAATTAAATCTTGCTTCTTAAAAAGGTAACAACAGTTAGATAAAAGACATAAATATATAAAACTATGATGAAAACCTATTATGAAAAGATTTTGTTTGCACTTATTCAACATTTACGATCGAACAATAATCACCTTTCCATCAGTGGCAGTCTTAGACGTACATTTTTTTCAAATCAGAGGCATATCAAAATCACTCGTGAACTTTGTTCACACTTTTCTTGAAACGCAACAAAAACGAATCTCTGTATTCAATTATAATACGAATTTGCATATTTTAGTTTTTCCACTATTGTAAAGAGAGCAATTTACCCAAGTGGTCGTTTTTGAAAATCAGAGCTATTGTTTTACTAATTTTTCCTGCAACTTCAATTCGCTGAAATAAAAACTTTGATAGGATTAAAATTAATTCTGAATAAAATTCAAAACAAATGATCAAGCGAATCCAAAATGAGTTTTTTTTTTTGTTCAGGCAACTGTAGATTGCTGTGTGCTGTTGCTGCGGCCCTTCGAAATAAAAAAAGTTCAGGAATAAAAACGAAGAGCGCGTTCACTGGTCCAGCTAATAAAGGTTCGTTCGACTCTGTTGTTTATTTTACTTTTCTTTGGAACCAAAAATGCGGTAACTTTGGATATCTTTTATATCTTTTCCAGGATATGATATATGAACGATTTTAATTTATTTTAGCATATTTTTAACAAAGGAAATGTATTATAGGGTTTCCCATTAAGGGCGGATCGATTTTAAAATTGAATAAAACAAGTTTTATATAAGATATTAATAAGGTTTTATCTTTATTTGAGAGCCCTATTATAGTAATATAACTTCGTATAAATGGCCGCCGCGGCTAAGCTGGGTGGTGCGGATTCGAAAGGTCCAGCTTTCGATGACTTCGGCGCATAAACCAAACTGAATTTGACCGATGGCATCGATTATGTTGTCTTTGAGGGTCGAGGTAGTTTGCGGCTTATTCGCATAGACCTGCGACTTAAGAAAGCCCCACAAGAAAAAGTCCAAAGGGGTCAAATCACACGATCTTGGTGGCCAATTCACGTCGCCTCGGCGCGAGATAACCATGCCATGAAACCGATCGTGCAGAATATCGATTGTGTCTTAAGCTGTGTGGCACGTAGCGCTATCCTGTTACAACCATATGTCTACAGTGTCCATATCATCCAATTTAGGCCGCAAGAAGTTGGTGATCATCGACCTATAGCGATCGCCGTCGATGGTGATAGCCTGGCCAACATCATTTTCGAAGAAGTACGAACCGATGACGCCTCCAGGCCTCCAGCCCAAAATCCACACAAAACAGTAACTTTATTGTGATGTATTGGCACCTCGTGAATCTCGCGTGGATTAGTGTAGTCCCAAATTCGGTACCCATTCATCCAAAGATGGGCCTCATCGCTAAAGACGATTTTTCAACCAAAATTGCGATCAACTTCTAACTGCTCCAAAACATCATTTGCACCTATTGGAAAACCCTTTAGTATAGTTAATTGAGATTTGTTCCCTTTTCTTTTATATACGTACAAAAAAATATGAAAAAAAAAAATATAAGGCACTTGACTTTTAACAAATATTAGTTTGTGTTTGGCATGACCCCCCCCCCAAGAACTATAGCTGTATACGCCCCTGATACCTACCTATACTAAGAAAATTTAGTTTCTCTCAAAAATGTCACCTATAATTTCGAAAACAAATGATTTCGTGTCCTTAAATCAATTGTACAAAAAAAAACTTTATTATTACATAGTAGGTACGGTACCTCCCATAAAACTTTCTTTTCTTTTTGGCTCTCACTATCGGCTAAACTAATTTCAATCAAATTTGTATATAGAAGCTTATAAAATATTTTAATAAGATATAATAAGTAAATGTCTAACTTTGTCAAGGGTGGTCGCACATGGAAAACGTAAATAAAACAAAAAGATTTCAGAGAATTATTTTAATGTTTTTCATTATGATGGAAGGATCTATGACAATTATGTAAAAAAAAAATATCCGCCAAATGCTCTCCACCGCTTCGGTGGCATACCTATTGAGGTTCAACGTCGTAAATGTGCCGAATTATCTCACCCTTTAGCTCTAATTCATGGCTTATTGACGTACACTTTGCTTTTAAATATCCCCAAAGAAAGAAGTCCAACGATGGCAAATCTCATGATCGTGGCGGCCAAAGAACATTGCCGCGACGTAAGATAACACGGCCATCGAATTTCTCGCGCAAAAGAGCCATTATTGCTTCGTTGGCTGTGTGGCAAGTTGCACCATCCTGTTTGAAAGACATATCATCCAGGTTCATATCCTCAATTTCTGGCCACAGAAGTTCTTTATCATCCAGCGATAGCGAACACCATTCATGTTAACTGCTTGGCCGACCTCATTTTCGAAGAAGTACGCCCCGATGACGCCGCCACGAAATGCATTTTGATTTGAACACCCATTTTCGTAAAATGTGTCAACAATCTTAACGCGCTGCTCAATTGTGTACCTCTCCATGGTAGAATTTGTCAAATACTGAAACAAAGAAATGTCAAATTAAGTTGGGCAAAACACTTGACGTTAAGGTGTGACTCACAATTAACATCGCGTGCATTATGGTTGGACCACCCTTTATAATGTTTTCCTTTTTCTAAACCGATCTGATCTCTTCTTCCAAATTGTACATGAAAATTGTTCACAAAAATGTAATTCAACTTATATTTTTAAAATTTGTCACTCCTTTACATTTTTTTATTTGTTTACAGAACTTTCTAACTTAAAAAAAAAAAAATGTCTATAATCATGGTTTAGTTTTCAGTTGAAAACTTTTTTACGAGAGCCTCCAAGTGGTATAGGCTTTTTTCTCGGTGTACACATTTTTTTATTTCCTCAAGTATTTTTTTAAAAGTTAATCTTCCTTCAAAAACAAGTCCTCTTACATATGTCCACTTTATTGTTTTATTAATGTCATTACACTCAATACCAATTTTCACCTCAAATATCCAGTTTAATGTAAACAATATCAAAAATGGTATCGACCATATAAAACCTACCATACATACCTCACATATTTGGCTCGATATCAGTCCATATCAAATGATGATGTGTGAAGAACAAAATAAAATTGCGTAAAAAGGCAACTCCATAAAAAATAAATTTCAAAACAAGTATTTTCCACTCTCTATTTAAGCGATTTATTTATTTTATTTCCAATTTTCAGTAATCTGAACTTGTTTTCCTAAAATGTTTAACCACAATTTCAAAAATACATAGTTGAAATATTTTAAATTTATTTTAGTTAATTATTTTACCTTAAATTTGGCTCTGAACTAGTTTTATTTAAGTAGATAGTTTGTAGTTGAATCATTATAGCTGCGCAATTACATCTTTGACAGATTTGGACTTAGGTTATTGTTTCAGACAAAAACATAGCCTTTTTCTATAACTTGTTTATAACTTTATTAGAACGTTGTACAAATACTTGGGATATTAATTTACATTACAAATTTTTGAGGGAAAATTAATCTAAAATCAAAGAAACAAAAAATAAACGAAAGAGCTGAGCAACGAACTTTTTTATTGTTTATGAAACGTTACTATGAACTCTATCGGAAAATGATTGATATTTATTTCCTATTAATGAATGCTGAATTTTCCAAAGGCAAAACAACTTTTTTTTTTGTTCATCTTAGTTCGACGACTTATTTCGAAAATAATCTAAAATGACATTCTTTGCGTGACAGGAATATTCTCATAAGAACTAAAAAAAAAAATTAAATTTCCATGTGAATTCATATCGCTTTAAGTTGCAATTATGGCAACTTATTTAATCAGAAACAGGAAAACATCGCCTCTGTTTTTATGTTTCATCGTTTGTTTATTGGCAGGTGCGAATATTTTATGGGCATGGGCATGGTTATGGGTACCATACCGGCTTGTTTTACACTCTTGACACAGCACAGGCGCTACCGATGGATGATGAGTATTCTGACGACAACGTTCATGTCTTGCAGAGATTCTATAACAGTTATGGTCCTTAAGACGATATTGCCGTGGCAATCTGGTTTTCACTATATTATAGATGTTTCTTGAATTCAAATGGCATTTTATGGTGGTCATAAGGTTTATCAAGATAAAGATGTTTAAGTTGTTTTGAAAAAAAAAGTATTAACGGTAGCTCTTAAGGACTTGTACAAAATATAAAATTTATCAAAGACATAATAATAATTTTACTTAATTTATTTTTGAGAAGTTCATTTTATTCACATTGGACTTACTTTTCTGACTGACATTTTCTCACTTTACTGTACTTTATCTCATTCCCATTGCCTGGCAGGAACGAGAAGTCCAATTGAAGCCATTTTTTCAATGTTATTTAAATTTTTTTGTTGAAGTTTTCTTTTATAATATCTGTGTTCGCTGCCTGTAATTATTCTTTGGAACATATTTATCACCTAAAATTTAAATTTTCTGGATAAACAATTTCGAGTAAAGTTATGCACTGAGAAAAAAATGTATGGAATCGCTACATAAATGTATGTACCAACCAGTGGCGTGGCGTCCATATAACACGATTCCTACCGTCTTCCCTTTTAATAATTGCACGAAAAATACTGTCAAATAAACATAAACATAAACTATGCAACCCTACCAATTTGAATTATAAAATTCACACAAACATAAGCTATCGAATAATCACCGTCAATTCATTCTTCTCTTCGCTCTTTGCTCAACTGCTGAACATACGCTCTCTTTGAAGGAATTCATTTAGAAATAAAACACGTCTTTCACCATCTTATAAAATTTGTTTTGTATCCCTTTCTTCCCTTAGCATTTTTGTTTCTAGATCCTCTTTGTCCAACATGCAAAATAAGACGCTGGTCCTCGTGTTATACTGGCACTGGTTGGTATGTATGGAATGGAATGTTTTTCATTCCTTTGCTTAACTTCGTTTCTCTTAATATTCGTTCTGTAAGCGGAGAAAAATGAATTCATAAAATATTATTTAAGGTATAATTGCAGAATTTCATCTTCTACAGCATATCAAAAGTCTCGCAAAATCACAGCAGTGGCTTTTGGTATAAAGGTATTTAAAGAGGGGCAAAAGGAAGCAGGTACGGTTTATCAATCTGAAATATTTGGTATGGTTAAATATAGGAATATGACACATGATTTTAGGGTACTTTTTAACGCTGGATCTAAAAAAAAACTATTCTTTTTTATGGGACTTTTTTAGAACAACAAGTTAAATATTAAGAAAAAATGGTAGATTTGGTATAAAAGTTTCATTGTGGTGTTGAGTGTTGTTAAACAAGAATCAAAAGAGTTCCTTAAAATATCTGTAATGAAATAGTGTTTATTTAGGTAGTTGTGAAGTTGAAGGTTTTGTTCTTTATTTTTTGTTTGATAGCTATGTAAATACTTTAGAGATAGGTTTTTAGTCTTGGTTTTTGATTGGTTTTAAATTTTTTTTAAAGCATAGATTGTTGCTGAACAGATCTTGTATCTTTTATTAATAATCGTTTTAATGAAAGGCCACTCTATGCGTCCTATGAAAATAGACTGGAAACGGAAGAGTTGTTTTTTAACTAATTTTAATGTATCTGTTTGTTTTTTTTTTTTTTTTTTTTGTTCAAGATACAAAGAGGTACATTTTGTATACTTCCACAGATCAATCATTTTCGTTACGTCTTCCCATTTCAAATTATTGACGCCACGCCACTGGTACCTACTTATTTTTAATATTTCTGCACACATAACACTATGTAATTATTTTAATATGTTGACATTTTTACTGACTACATAAATTTATTAGCAGTGCTTTATAGCCAATTACAAGAATTATGTGGGCCATTACATACATTTGTGTCGGTTGTTTGTGGTTCTGAAGTTTGTATATACAGTTCCTATGCACTTTCCACATATCAATCCGTCGGTTATCTGTGATGAATCACGGAATTATGAAGTGTTTATAGTATTTTTATGCATTCGAAGGTACAGTTTTGTATGCTCTCACTACATGAATGTGAATAATTTATGTACTTATTACATACTAACGTAGTGGCTTTTTGTTATAAATATAAGATTATGTAAGCAGTTTTCTGTGAGCTCATTACATAAATATGTGTTCATTACTTAAGTAATATGTACTCATTACATAAGTAAAATAAATAATCAGTACATACAAATAATTATGTTCTCCTTACATCAACATGTACTCATTACATAAATACATACAAAAATAAATAAATAAATTGGGTGGCACAACGGCTCGTGAAGAACCAGGGCCTAGTGACTAACAACTCGCAACCATTCCTGTGTGCGCTTGTCGACAGAAATGGAAGGGACCTACAATTTCATGCCGAATCCAAATGGCTAGACGAGAAGCACTTATTCGTGACATGTGATACTCTTGGAGGATTTGTCAATTCCTCGCAAGAGGCAGTAGCCCTGAACAAAAAATATTTTTTATTTTTTATGTGGACGAGGCTGAGAAACGAACCCAGACCTCCAGCGTGACAGTCGAACGCTACGGGCTTCTACATTACATAAATGCGTAGTGAGTACAATAAAGATACTCTTCTCATTATAATGTATTGTGTAAAGGGTACAATTTGCTTGTTCTCACTACATACTCGTATATTTCATAGTTTTTGGTGGTTAAAACAAAATAAAAAAAATTTTGTTCTTTGATTTTCTTTTAAAAAATCGTCCATATAAATTTTAAATGCAATATTTTTTTAATAATTTAGATCTACCTAAATGCAAAATAATGAAAAAATTAATCGGGCCAAAGACGAGATATTTGGAAATATCCAAAAAATAGTATAACAAAAAGCAAAATTTCCTTAAGGCCGTTTTCGAAAAAAAAACTTGATAAAACCAAATTTTGTTATATGAAACTACCCGTTCTAGATGATCTTAAAACAAAATTTTATTTTGTTTTATTTTAGGGAATCTCATAAAAATACTTCACACCAAATTTGAAGCAAATCTATTCAACCATTAAGGCTCGATCAAGAACATGACGGACAAACAGACCACCCGCGCCGCCACCGTCGCGCCTGACGTCTTTTCGATAAATCACTTTTTTGGACTTCTTCATCATCGTAAATTTGATTTAAAACCTTGAAATTTGTTTTGTACACGAAACCCATACTTTCTCTGTTAGAGCAAGTAAAAATGGATTTCCCCTTGAGTGTTGAGTTCTTAAACAACAAGCTTAATATAATAAACTTCTGTCGTTAAAATGTTGCAGTTCTATCAGAGTACTACATATTGACTGTTTGGTTTAGCTTGAATTTGGTCGCGTTACACTTTCCTCTTTTAAACGTTCCAATTTTTATATACATACAATACCTACCATCTTTTTCTATGTATAGAACAAATAATGAATTTTGTAACTTTGCATCAAATAACGGAAAAAAATCCAAACCTCACAAGAAGAATATTCTTCCCAAAATCCAGTATAGCTATACGAACTGCATTCTATGCAAACTCGATGTAACGTTTAAGTAGTGGGCCACTTTGAATATAGTTAAAAACCAGCACTTGTATCATAAACATATACCAACACGTTCTTGGGTGCCATATACCCATCCTATAATCAAAAAAATTACTATTATAGCCCAGGTAATTAAGCAGAACTTTTAAAAATAGTATCCCCTTACAAACATCTTTAATATGCAGCAATGTTGCATATATTCTACTTTTATGCAAAACTCGTATTTATCATCACTCAAACAAATAAAAACAAAATCCCACAGTTTGTATAGATTTTATGACTACTTTTTTCTATAGACAAGCTGTAAAGACTTAATAGTGTATGGAAAAATGTTCAACAACATGCTATAAAATTTTAAGAAGCTTGCATTTGAAGATCCACCTGATAGTTAGAAAATGAAATGCAATACTATTACAAGTTACAACCATCTTGAAGCACTATAATAAACGCGTCTATTAAAAAATTCAAGTCTATATTGCGTACCTAAGAGTTGGGTTATTTTGTGTGTAATATAATTGATTGTATATGTAGTGTGTTTGGAAACCTACCTTACCTAGTCTTTTAATCACATGCCTTACTTACAATAAGACTGATGCTACTGGGCACTCTGGTAATAGCAGACTATACTCTGACCTCATCACGAAGTAATTAGGACTTCTTTGATTATTGCAGCTTTCGTAAAAATCATTTACTAGTGCTATAAAAATCTTGGTCAATAAAATGAGATTAGATTAAAGTGTACTCGTTTATAGAGCCAAACTCACTACTCACTAATATAAAATAACGTTATTTCATCAAATTTTATTGTAATGGATTTTGTATAGGTCACAAAAATACTTTGTTGACGTGAATTATTCTTGCGTATAAGACATGAACAAGAATTTCCGTGGATTTATATGTATCTGCGTTTGATTTCTGCAAAAAATGGGGTTGTTAAATATAAAATTACATTTTTTGGATAGAGGGAAGACACCAAAACGTAGAATTATAGGAATTGCCAAGATATGAAAACATGCTGATAACGAACATGCTCATCTTCACGATGGTTGTCTTTCACAAATTCGGATTATTGGCATAGATCTATCGCGCTATAGTTTTTTTTTTAAATTTGAAGATGCAGATACAAGTACATCCAGCATTATGGTAGATTTACATTTGAATAAAAAGTAGAGTGGGATAGATGTAAGTCAAAAATCAGTGTTTGTGAAAGGCTAGATTATTGCATTTATAAATCTCTTCTGCAATTGTGTCTTCTGTCTCTATGCAACAAATGTAAATTTTATATTTTGCATCCCCTTTTTTGCAGAAATAAATTGCAGATACATGTTAATCCACCATAAAAAAGACGTCAGACAAAGATTACATGTAAATCCACCATTTCTTAAAATGAACGCAAACAAATAACATAGCACTCTGGTTATATCACAGAGACTATCGACTGTATCGAAAATAATAAAATTTACGAACTCATACAAACATTTATAAAAATGTTATACATACATTTTTACTTGCAACATACAGTTACAGTGGTGGCGGCCTAATTAAGAACGATATTTTTATAAAAATTTTAAATGCATAACTTTTGTTTGGGAAATCTATTAATAGCCCATGAACTACGGTACACTTTGAGTAATGTTTAAAAAACAAAAACATGAGAATATTTGTAGGAAAAAAATAAACATCAATTTAACTCTTATTTCGTCTGGCAATATAATTAAGAACAGAAAAAAAAATGTTGTCATAACATTAAAAAACATTTGAAATTTCAACATGTTAATGTGAACATATTGTAGGAAAACTTTAATTCTTTATAATTTCAGACAAAATTCCTTGCAAATATTTTCGCGTAAGGCATGGAATCTTGCTTTGGATAGTCTAATCCAAAAAATGACTTCATGAATACGCAAACACCTTCTTAGCAAACCGTTGAGAACTTTTTGGATCATTATCGTCCCTAAAAACAAATTTTATGGGCATGATTTCAAATGAATAAGACTCCAAAACATGTTCCTCAATGTCTTTATAAACTTTCTGGTCAATTCGAGCATTTTTTTCTAACTTATTGACCATACTATGCCAAGCATATGCTACCCAAATTAAATTAAGTTTTATCCTGTACGCTGTACCGTCTTAAGAGTGTATTTTTGTTCTGAGGGCTTCTAACATCAAATTTACTTTCTGACCTACAAAAAAAGAAATCCTCAGAACAAGAAATTTGACGCACTTCTCAACCGCAACAGATTTCCCAAACAAAAGTTATGTATTTTAAAATTTTATAAAAATATCGTTCTTAATTAGGCCGCCACCATTGTAGATTCGTAACAAAAATCGAACTCAAGATATTAATTTTCCTTAACATTGCGATTATAGAGAACGTGAAAAAGTGGGTCTCGCAATTCTATCCTCGCCCCTACAACCTAAACGGCTGGAGGGATTTTCTTCAAACTGGGTACATAGTGCTCTAACAATTTTGATATGATGTGCGTTTACTATTAAAGGTATGGTCAATGTTTTGATAAAAAAAAAATTACCAATAACGGTAACTACCGCTAACTGTGATAGAACCTTTTTTTTTGGTTTTCAATTTTCTCGGTAACGGCTACGCCGATTTCAACCAAAACTTTTATGCAAGGGCTCATTCACAATTCAAACAATTTTGCATATACGAATTTACGAAAAAATAATTTTTGGATTTAAAAAAAAAATATTTTTTTTTTTTGAAATTTAATATCTTTAAAAAATTTAATTTGATTAAATACTAAATGTTGGCATACCAGATTTTATTTTCGTAAATGTGCATAAGAATTTATATATAAAAAATTATTTTTTAAGAAAACGGCTTCAACAATTTTTGATATTTTTTTTCACAAATTGATATTTATCAAACAATTCAGATAAAAAAATAAAATAAATTGGGTGGCACAACGGCTCATGAAGAACCAGGGCCTAGTGACTAACAACTCGCAACCATTTCTGTGTGCGCCTGTCGACAGGAATGGAAGGGACCTACAATTTAATGCCGAATCCGAACGGCTAGACGAGAAGCACTTATTCGTGACAAGTGATACTCTTGGAGGATTTGTCAATTCCTCGCAAGAGGCAGTAGCCCTGAAAAAATCTTTTTTTGTTTTTTAAGTGGACGAGGCTGGGAAGCGAACCCAGACCTCCAGCGTGACAGTCGAACGTACTAACCATTACGCTACGGGCTACTACAATTCAGATGGCATACTTTATTTTGAGCTCTTACTTTTTAAGCCATTAAAATAACAAATTTATAGTAATAATTTATTTATTTTTTTTAATGATATCATAATATTTTGGAACCAACACTTACATACATCCAGCGACAAAAAAAACCTCGCAGTAGATCTGCTGAATAAAACTTCGTTGTGGGTTTTGTCTTTTTAAATTGTATTCATCTTTTAAATTAAAAAAAAAAACGAAAATTAGTCAGATTTCAAAATTTGAAAAAATGTCATTTATCCCTATTTAAACTACATTTTAGGGCAGCAAAACATGTTTTCTTAAAAAATATAACAGTAAAGTTAGTATAATAGTTATAAGATTAATTAATTTGAGCCTCCGCCACTAAAGATAAAATAATAGCTAAATAAACCAAGCAGATAAAACTAAGATTTTGAATGTTAAAGCTTGTTCTAAGCACGGGTACTTCACTCTGTTGACTGTTCATTTATCAACACATATGACGAAATAGTAAAACAAGAGAAAAAATAGGACGAACGGTTGAATTTTACAATTAAAAAATATGAAAATAGATAAATGCTAGGGTTTTTTTTTTGTCGCTGGGTGTATGTACTTGTACTTGTACATCATCAATTTCCAGCTGCGTTAAAGTTGTTAGCTACGAGCGAGCAAGTTCGTGCAATCCAGTCGTGCCCTTTCTTTAATAGGGTTTGCCCTAGTTGCCTTACACTAATCACCTATCAAGAAGGAACAAATTTTAACTGACAGACATTTTGTAATACAAAACTCTTTCAGTAAAATGCATTATACGCATTCAATTACCTCAATACCTCAATAAACTGCTATAATAACAGATTTTTATTCTTCTAAAATCTAGCTTGGCAAAGATGCATCTTTATTATCAAAGTCGAGATACAAAAAAAAAAAAAAACCAAGACGAACATTACAAAATTCAAAGACACCTTATATAAATTTCCCTGTGAATCTTTGAATCAATTAAGTCATAAAATATTATATCACCGACTTATGATGGTGATGAATGATGCATTGTTTGTAAATTAAGTTGGTTTTCATCTTTTGATGATTTCCCAAGGACCCGCCATAGCCAGACCGTCATATGTCGCCACAAAAAAATAATAAAACCTTTAACTTTCGCTTACAAATATTTATGCAAAAGGCCGTGGATTCTTGTGGGCTGGTGCATATCATTAATGGTTAAAAGGAATCTTTTATCATTGTTAGACGCTATTATATAGGGTGTTTCAATGTGTAAGTGGACATTTTAATCGCATCCCATTTTCAAACTGTCAAAACTCATAACTTTGTCGAAAATGTCATGCTGTCATCAAAAATCGTCATTATCAGAAAGTTTTTGCATATAGAACTCTTGTATTCTTTAAGTTGTTGTTGTTCTATATTTGTTGGTGAGGTAGTAAACTATTTATAGGTACATCAAATTTTATCGAAATTCTGGAAATCATTTAAGAATAAAAGCAGCTAAAATCAGTATTTAAAGTGTTAAGAGGTTTAAGATGCTAAAAAATGCATCAAAATTTAACAATTGATTCTCGAGATAGGTAATTAGATTTGGAATAGAACTTACTTTGCATAGGACAAAAATTATTATTTATTTATAGTTTTTTTGTTATTCTATGAAAAGTAGGTTAAACTTAAATATCTTAATAAAAGAGTATTAAGTTGGAAGGTTTTGCGACCTATAGTGCAGATGTGTTTCGCTCTGACAACAAATTCCCCTGGAAATTATATAATTTGCAGCACATCAGTGCAACTTATTTTATAAATATGTACGTCGGTAGCCATCGACTAAAAACATGTGTCTAAGAAAGACAACAACAATTCTTACTGAAGAAAAACAATTTTCCATTGTTATTGTTTATCTTCTTTTATTAATAGAAGAGTCAAAAGCAATCAATTGAAAATTATTTATGGATTTTGTATATCTACTTAATATTTTTGGCCAACCCTCTATTACCTAAAATCTAAACTTTAAAAAAAAAATATCAATATTTGAACTGCTATTACCCCCATAGAAATGAAACACCCTTTATACATTTGTATTAAATTGTATTGTTATATCAAAGAAGATTACAGTCTCACGACAATAATCATAAAGATTCACTTGTTTTCATGTTAGTTTCCTTTGGAAAAATTATGATAAACATTTTCAACAACATTTCTGTTAATATTGCAAAATTTATTTGTTTGTGTTTTGTGTTTTTGTATTTTTTTCATTAAAATTTTGTTGTATTTACAGAATGCACCTTGTCGCCTTTTGTCAGCGGATCATCTTCGGAGAAAATTCCATTTGTATTTCTACCATTGCGGGGCCAAATCATTTATCCAAGTAGAGAAATCAGTTTTTCTGGTAAGTTTCACTGAATTGGCTATTATTTTTTCTTATAGATTCAATGAGAATGTTTTCTGAGTAAATATTTAGTAATATTATTATTTATATCTTGTATTTGTATTATACTTGAACTACTTTGATTTAATGTTGTTGTCTACGTTTGTTTTATACAGATATACGAACACCAGTTTGTGCAGTGACTGGAGCACAATACTTGACAAATACTGGTTGGGCTGATTTGAGGAATCCTATTGACACGGACTATCCATTTCGGATGTTTCGTGATGAAGGAAGAACTTTTTTACAAGTAAGTACAGACAGACGTGCGAGTATACTTTGTAAGAAAAGCAAGTTTATTTCTGTTTGTTGTTGATTATGGTTTATGGAGTGAAAGTTTGATGGAATTATTATATTATGAATATATGAGGATATAGTTATGGGAATGGAAAAAATCAGGAAGGAGGATGTTAAAGACGCAATTTAGAAATAATGGACAAATAGATTGACAGTAGAGGTTTTGTATGAAAGCTGTCATCCTGTCATATTTTAGATTTTGAATAGAAAACATTATCACGCTATGAAAATTCTTTGTTTAAATATAAAAATCATTACAAAAGAGAATTTGTGCGGGAATCTCAGAGTCTAGATAATTTTATCTCTTCTAACTCTTTATAACTTCAGGAAACTGCATTTATGTTTGTTCTGACACTATTACCATAGTTTAAGACCCTATTTAGATAACAACTCACTACAACTGCTCATCAAACATTATAATATATTTTAGAAAATGGTAAAAAATGAACATGTTTTTATTTGCAAAATGCTACAAATGCCAATTGATAATCATATCATCATAGCGATGGGCGGATATTCTTTTACTAAAAAGGAACATTTATTTATTTATTTACATTTATTTGTTTGTAAGTTCACATAAGATTCATCCAAAATTGGTTGCGCTATTACATCATTGTCCAGAAGTATTATAAAATAAAAAATAAATTTAGTGGTACAAGTGCACGTAGAGAATCATTACGAGGTCCTAGTGACTTACAGAGTATACAGCCATTTCTGTAGTAGCATTGTTTTAGGTATATACTGGTACATATGGATAAAACTTTGCTTACAGAAAAATTGAAGTCCAACAAATACAACAACGCATGACGTACACTCCTGCTCGGAGCCTTTAGGACTTTTTTTTGTTTTGAAACACAAAAAATATTTGATCAAATACATGACCATATACAAATATAAAGTTTTAACCATTTATGGTGTGTGGTATGTACTCAAGTTAATTGGTAGACTCAAAACTATAGTAATCGATTTACTTATGAAATATAAAAACAACAGTCTGCCATCACTCGGGTTCGGTCAATTAGGTACAGGCCCTTATTTTTAGTGTTTTAAAAAATAACACCTAAGCCTCTTAATCTGAGTTTAAGGCCTGCGTTCTTGTATTTTATGTCATTCAATAAAGTATATGAACAAAGTTTAATCCATGTACCGGAGCAAAATAATCATTGCCAGTTCTCGGTCTATAACAGCACGTACACAGAAATTGTTGAGAGTTTGTTTAATCCTTTCTCTACAATTTAATAAAATTTATATAAATCTTCGAAGCAAAATCTGTACTTGCTTAAATTTTGAGAATTTACAAAACAAAAAATTTAATTTTTAACTTCCCATTGTAAGTAATTGTAATTGGTGCGATTTAAAGAATTGAAAATTTTGACTTATCTTCACGTTTTGAGGTCTCTAGAATTATAATCTGTCGTTTTAAGCAAGATTTCTGACACATATCTAAGGTATTATCAGGCGCAGCTTTCCAAATTTCAAGATGGCTGACCTTTACCTTTGTGTAAGTACACAGTAAACAAAAACAAATTTTTTGTGATTGTTTGAAATTTAATTTGTTTACTATTGATTTTGACAACATGCGTAGAACTGAACAAAAATGAACATGCTAATGATATTACCTGTAATATAGTTTGTATCTTTGTTCGAATAGATATCGACTTCGAATGAGTTTTATTTTACAGATACTATTGTCATAAGGTGTTGAAAAGGTTTTCTAACAAATTCAATTAACCGCATTTTTTTACTACAGCAATTTTAAAAAGAGCTGTAAAATTTCATTCGTCTCGAATATCTCCAGAACGGAAAAAGATATCAACTTCAGACTAATTTTGTTCTACACATAATTACGCAATAAGGAATAGGTAAACATTTAAAAAAAAAAATTCAACGGCCACTTTTTTTGAACTAAAAAAAAACAGTTACAGAAAAATAATTTTCTTGTCAAAAATTTCAACAACAAATAATGATTCCGACCCCAGTCTATTTTTTTTTTTTTACATATAATAACGTAGTCAATAACTCGATTTTTTTTTTTTAATTCAACAGACAGTTTCTTTTTTTTTTGAATACATACCAATATCATCACATAGGTGTTGTGTAATTTTGAGATTTTTAAACCACTCTTTGAAGAGATTAAAATTAAAATGTTGCCAAAAATGACTTTTCAAAAATGTTTAGATTCGAAAAATTCTTACACTCAAAATCAAATTTTTGCATCTGACACTTAATTTTTCTTTTTATATTCTTTGCGCCCATGTACTGTTCGAATTGCGCAAAGTGAAATTTTGTTCTTCTAAGTAGATTGAACTAATTAAAGCACACCAACAATTATTTCTCATCAAAATTGTACTAACCGTTTTCGAAAGTAAAAATCCCTACAGTTTTGTTGATAGGCGCCATTATTTATAGTACTAAAGGAGCAATTTTTGTTCAGTATTCTGGAAAAAGTTGAAAATCAGTAGTAAAATGGTATAGTATATCTACCAAATTTAAATAATTTACCAACGCGTTTTCGAAATACTATTTTCACACTTTTTATAACCTTTTTCATTAAAAAAAAACTACCTAACCGTTTTCGAAAAAATCAAAAACTCAAAAATGGTAACACAAATTTTTTGCTAATTTATTTACTGAAAGGTAGCACCGCGAAGTCAGTCGACCGACCGCAAATAAATACTGCTCATTTTACTAAAAATTGCTCACTTCCAAAGTTTTTTTTTTAAATATAAACAATTTGCAATTTTTAGCCCTAAATAATTGCTCATGATGAGATTTTATGGCTTACTAAATGTTAAACTTATAGGTAGGTAAGTAGGACCCGTTACATTGAAAACGTTGCATCAACTTACGATGCTTTTCCATTCTTCCAAAGATTTTAGTAGAAGACTATGATATAAAAAAAAAAGCCAATAGCGCAATTCTGAAGTCGTATTTTAATTATGTATACTAAAAACCTTTTTTTATCAGAAAACATATAGATTTGTGATATCCTTGTAAATTAGTAAGAAAATTAGTAAATATATCAACAAAGTTTTTTTATCCCAAAATCAACAGTATCCTAATAACTTACTTTATTCTTGATTACAGTGGCTTGGTGAGTCCGATCTTCGACAAAAAATGCAAGGTCGATTAATTGTCGTTCATATAATGTGCAGGGACATGATGATCTCAAAAAATGCTACTAAAGGTACGTAAATCAAAATTTAAAAAAAAAAATAATAAATCCAGCAACGTAAAGTAAAAAAAAACTTCTGTTTCCACTGTAGGAAATCCACCGAAGAATGTCTTTTCTCCATGTGTTGCATTTCGTGTCAATGGCAGTCCAGTTAAATATTCCCATAGTAAGTCAATAAATTTACATAAGATCTCAACTCTCAATCGTTTTTATACTGACACAACCGTTGTATCTTTTTTTGTTCGTTTAAATGTTTGCATTACGTGTTGCTGATGCTGTTTAGACGTCTCTGAGGTACTCTTCCAATCAGAAGCGACATCAACCCTCGCCTCAACATCAGATGGCATGAGCACCAAGGAATACATTGTCATTGGAATATGTAGCCTCCTGCTGGGACTGATTTACGTCTCCTCTGTATTTCTTTATTTGCACATGAAAAAGCGCAAAACTCAGGCGCAGGAGTTACGCAGCAGTCTCAATGATCTCGCCAACGAGATCAATTACCCCAAGAATGATCAAGTGACTTTTGGTGCTCCATTTCATCGCAATGGCAGTGTGTATTCTGCAGCTAGTTTAAGTCCAAAACACCGACTCAATGGTGGTCATATCAAGGAGGAAATGGGTATTGTGAAGAATAACCCACTATTGCAACATTTTCCCAATCTCGATCATCATTCGGGTTTTACCAGTGACATTTCCAATTCGAATTCTGAATGTGAGGATGTCCATGATAAGATCAAGCAGGTTAGTGTTGAGTTTATATATAGGGGGGGACTTAACTCCTGTATGCATGAGTGCAGTGACTTGAAACAAGCGTTTGTTTTTTTTTATTTTACAGATGCAAACATCCGTACATGTCCATAATAATGGAGCAGGTGGTAGTAATGGCAACGATACGGTAGATTCTGGAATAGATCCATCAGCATCTCCAACGCAAGAAAATGAATGCCTTCCCGAAGAAAACGTATCCATTACCGAGGACATGATAAACGATGAAAAGATGGAAAATATGAAGGCAATTGTTAATGGAACGATACGTAAAAAGCTCTACTTCAATCCAGCCTATTTCGAACCGCATTTACTTCAGGTAATAAAGATAACTCAAGATCGATCTATCATAGACAAGTTTTAATTCTGTTTTATTTTCAGTCTCCACCTCCAGCTGCCATAGAGTTTTTGACAAAAATTCGGGAAGTCATAGCCATTGCTAAATACAAAATGGCTACCAAAAGGTACCAACCCTCACTGATAATGATCCCCGAAGAATTCCCGATCAAAACACCTTCACAAACTGGTTCCTCACAGATCCTTTATAGCGGAACCTATGGATCTTCAACAGAATGTCAAGGCTGTGTCACAAACCGATGCAGTGGTCATGTGAAAAATTGCGGTGACAAGCGAAATAGTATTGAAAAATGGCTGGAAACAGTCCCTCATAGTGACAATGAAGATAACAAGCGATCTAGCCCTGGTGATCGTCCGAAAAATCGCAAAACAAGTCCGCCTAAAGTAATAAGTGCGCCCAAACAAAAACCTCCTCCGCCACCTGTTTCAGCTAATGGAACACCAAAGATTATTTCCCACTGTCTCAAGCCAAATGTCAACACTGTTGCGATCAACATCAATTCGGGATCACCACCACCGACCCCGACAACACCCTCAGCCACGATCACAATCACACAGAAGCAGAATGACAATATGTATGCCTTTGCTGAGACCGGAGGCGAAATTTATAACAATCCGAAGTTTAGTCTTCATGATTCCCCGTCACTATCTCAGAAAAGTCGGAATTCTACGAACCGATCGAAAACACCAACCAAAGCTAGTGATCATCAGTATGCGAACCCGAATGATCGAAAGCACTATGAGATGCTACGGAATATGAAGAGAATGCCAGACATGGTGTATGAAGCTTTAGCTAAGGATTACTCCACGGGGAGTTTTTCCAAGACGAATGGCTACAATTTGGACATTCCAACCCCTGACTATGATAGTACAATGGAAAAGAAGATCAAAGACATCTACAATTCAACACAGAGTACAACACCATCTGTTCCAACGCCTGACTACAGTACGTTGAGCAAAAAGTCCCTGAGGCAATGCCAACCTGACTCTCCGGTGTATCGAAGAAGATCGCCTCAATACCTAATAGTTGACTACGAGACTGACAGTCTTGAGAGACTGGACACAAAGAGAAAGTCATCCAATTCCTCTTCGTCACCATCATCTGATGTAAGTTCACAACTCAGTCCTAGCCTGAGTACAGCGCTGCCAATGGAAGAAGAAGTTGAGATCAGGCACACGATTTATGACAAGATCGATGGGTTTCGGAAAGACGGCGATTCGAATATAAAGAAAAAGGTTGCAAAGCCAAATGTAGTCCCTTCGCCGAAGGAAATCGCTGCTCGGATAAAATATGACACGCCCTTTCGTGGTAGTATGACCATCGAAGTGGAACATGAACCACAAAGTGATCTCGAGCTATCAACTGACAGTGATCAATTTGAGCCGGATACGCTGGATCGGAAGATGAAGAAGCACAGTTTCTGCGATGTAAATGCCTGGTCAGAGCATTTGAATAAGTCCCGGAACTTTGTTAATTCCCTCGATGGCAAGGTAAGCTATTCCTCCCTAGAGAATATGACAACACTGACAGATTTTGAATCTAGTGAGCATCGATCGAATAACTATGTCCTTCGATCGAGTAATTCTTTCCGGGCAAGTGCCGAAACACCGAAGATTCTCACCACCGAAAGTCCAAAAACTCCAACACCGGAAGAGGTTCCCAAGAAAATCACGCTAGAGGCTCGACCGTCTTTTGGAAGCCTTCGAGAAATCTACCAATCGAAGGTGATTGGATCGAATAATAACCGACCCAAGCTGACGAATATAAGTTTCACCGATCAAGGTCGAATTTTGACACTCGAAGCGAAGCACTGCCGACGGCAGCGGGTAATTCCTCTTGAAGATAAATGTGCCATGCCACCAGACATTTTAGCTGACGGCACAAATAATAACGATCAACAAACGGACTCCTACGAAGAGATTCAGTCAAAAAACCCGAAGGGTTGGAACACCAATAATTTCAGTGGACCAAAAAAACCACTACCCACATCGAAGTATGCAAATGGAGATGACAGTTACCATGACAACGATGATGACAATGACGATCAAGATGATGAACAAGAATCGACGAGCAATCATAGTGAGTCCACGGAAGTTACTGGTGTTTCAGATACCCAGGCAAATAATTCGGAAGTAGATGATTATAAATCGTCCGAGAGGAAGAAATCAACAAGTGTCACTACTATGAGTCAAAATATGAAAAAGAAGAAGAGCAAACTGAATCAGGAGCAGGAGTACAGTGCCATGTATGAGTCCAAGTTGAACGGTGTTCGGACGGATTATAGTTTGAACAAGTACTTGAATCGCAAGAAGTCCAACATGGAGGATGACGAGGAGGAGGAGAACGACCGAAGTGAAGATGCAAAGTCTCCTGACGACCCGAACAAAATCGAGATCCTTTCGATCAGTTCACTGTCGAGTCGTTTGTCAGATCGCACCAAAGAGATGTACAGAAATGCTGGTGTTCCAGTAGGGATAGCTTATCCCCAGCGAAATGGGACAAACGTCCAAACAGTTTATCGCTGTGAGATGCCACCACTGTCGAATGGAATGCAAATCGCTATGGGTCTAAAAGATCGTGCCAAAAAGACGAAGGACCTGAAGAATGCCTGGAAGAAGTTCGTAAGCATGGCAGCTTCAAAGTTCAGTCCCACGAGTAGTCTATCGCAGATTGACAAAACCGCAGCTTTCTTAGAATCTACAGACAAAGATGATGGTATTTCATCGCTGATTGACGATCATACGAAAGTTGGCAGTGTGAAGAGTAGTTCTTCAGCACCGCAAAGTTATTTGAATTATTACGAACAACGGTATGGTCACAGACTGACAGACATGGACAGTGGCTACATGAGTGCGGACTCCAGCGATGTCTACAATAGACGATTCTACGATAGATACAACTTCAAGATGATGAGTGGGCGGGATCGTGTCATAAGAGTGGATACAATTGAAGATAACTCAGATACGCACAGCTGTGAGAATGAGCATGCCGAGGCTACAATAGACATTAATCGAACCCTTGAAAGGATTAGATCTGACAATGAAAAGTGTGAGAGAGACGATGATGAAGACTCGAATCGAACGCTAACACGAAGCATTGAAGGACGAAGATCTTCAACAAAAATGGTTCCAATAAGTGTTTATTCATCATCGGACGAAGAAGAACGTTCACAAAGTCGAGCGTCTTACATATCACAAACTGAAACAGAAGAAGAAGGTGAACCATATGCAGACGATACATGTGAATCAGGAGCGGAGAGTGTGGAAACACACTCGGTATTGTATAAAAATATTAGAAAAGCTTAAAGAATGCTATAATAATGTAACACGAAACAAATCTTTTGCTAAATACAATTTTGGTAATTTTGTTTTTAAAGTAAACTTCGCACGTTAGAAAAGGAAGATTAGCAAAAAAAGATACCGGCTGGTTGGTGTACCTACTGTAAAAGAATTTGTTGATTTCGTAGTTCAATCTTAATTATTTCCTTGAAATAGTGATTGCTAAAATTAACGCTTTAAATATTTTGGGTCTGTTGCAAAAAATGTACATATTTTCAATCCTTAAAACAAAAACCCTTTTGAACCTAAGCTTAACTTTAATCTGTATAGATAGCACATAAATTTACTGTTCTTATTCCTAGGAATAAGTTATATGATATCTGCCCATTGAAAAATAGATTTTTGCTCTATCTGAGAATTAAATACTAAACTGACTGCTTATCTGACTATTGAAAAATTGGCCCTAAGAGTGGTAAACAAAAAATCTGAGGATACTTCGGATACTTGGCAAGCCCTTGCTGGATTTCAGTACCAAAAATTTATACGAGATAAACTTTTCAAATACTCGTGAGGCCCTACCTAGTAAAAACTTGTTGGACATGTTTCGGTGGCCCATCACCTCTTGTACACCTAAAACAAAAATTGTATAAGCACCATTCAATTTCAGTATCATACGAAACTTTTTTCATATCACACTTTTTACTTGCGATATACGTAGTATAGGGCAAGTTTAGGATTCGTGCAAAAAAAAAATCGAGATAATAATTTTCCCTAACATTACGATGATAGACAACGCGAAAAAAGTGGGTCTCGCAATTCTGTCTGTCTGTCCGTCTGCCCGTATGTCCGTCTGTCTGTCTGTCCGTCTGTCTGTATGTACCTCGACCTGCAGCCTGAACGGCTGAAGCGATTTTCTTCAAACTTTGGACTTAAGGTTCTTATGGGATTCCCTAGAGGGGAAATTGTAATTTTGTTTTTAGCTAAAAAAAATAACGGTACCTGCCATACAACCAATATACAAAAATTGATTTATTTCAAAAACGGCTCTTACGATTTTGAAAAAAAATTTCGAGCTACTATAATTACGACAATTAATATTTTGGTAGAAAAAAAAAATGTATAACGGTTTTTAACGGTACCTGTCATAGAACCGATTTTTTGGTTTTAAAATTTCGCGTTAACGGCTCCACCGATTTGAACCAATTTTTTTGTGTAAGAGGTCCTTTACAATTTTAACAATTTTGTATATAAAATTTTTGAAAAAAATAATTTTTGGACTTTTAAAAAAATGTTGAAATTTTTTTTGGAAAATTTAATATCTTGAAAATGGGTTGATGATTTTTTTTTTTCAAATTTTGTGAAAAATTGTATTTTATTAAATACTAAAAGTTGGCATACCAAATTTGATTTTAAAAAATATTCAAGATTTTTTATATATAAAAAATTTATTTAAAAAAAAACGCTCTAACGATTTTTGAATTTTTCATAAATTCATATTTATTAAGCAAATCAGATGGCATACTTTTTTTGAGCTTTATCTGTTTTAGCTATTAAAATAACTATTTTATAATAATTCATAGTAATCATTTATATTTTTAATTTTTTTTAAAACTGGTTTTTAATGATATAATGTTATGGAACCAATAAATATGTATATTGTCTATTTCAAGCTACGTTCAAGTTGTTAGCTACGAGAGCAAGTTTGTGCGATCCAGTCGTGCTAATTTTTTCTATGGGTGTGAGACAGCTGTATATTTTATGTATTTGTTATGCAATATGGTATAAAACATTAGAGTATTAAACTTATTCACTTTCGACAATGAATTTTTGTTTAGGAGTTAGCCCAGTTGACAAGCAGAAGATCGCGGGATCAAGTCCCACATAAGCCCAGGCCTTGTTCTAACTTTTGCTAACCCTTGCTAGCCCCTTGCCAGAATCTACATAAAACTCTCTAGTGTCTTTTCGAAAACTAGATTGTTTTTCTGCGCGGGTATATATAAATAGGGACCTCTAAACGATAAAATGTAGAGCCCAATTTTTATAAACATTTTGTTGAGACACAAGCAACCAATTTGTCATGGTATCATAAATTCAACTTCGTTATATTTGACCAACCCTAATATTAATATATTACCTTCAATGCTTCAAAGCCTAACTTTTTTTGATTGTGTTTGGTCTAAATTCTACACAAAATATTACCTCACCTTCATCTTTCTAGCTAAACTAAATTTCTTATTTATCCCCGTCAACTGATTAAATGTTCTATTTTTGTCCACTTCAATTGACGATGTTTTAACAGTTTTTTATTAAAATAATTCATTTATTCTTTATGAAAAACTACCAGCTTGTATCATTTTGATTCTCAATTGAAAACAAAATTGAAATATTTGTACATAAAACTTAATTTTGTAAAAAAATATCTCTTTAGGTACTAAATAAACAATTATGCATTTATTTTATATTATGTAGGTTACCCTAGGAATAATAATAAAAATAACTATAACTTTTAAGTATGATGTGCAATAATTATGATAATTTATGTATATGTAATCAAATCCGTCCAAATCATTTGGTGCAATCATAATTTTAATTTATAAAATACAAATAATTATTATTTTTTATTTAAATAAAACGAAAATGTGATATTTTTCCGTTGTCTCGGCCGGAAGTGCAATCTTAGTTCATAAGCCCAAATGGGTAGGAGAAAGATTTGCTACGATATGATAGAAATATACATACATGCAAAGCCTTATCTACACTGCCCTGGTGCAATATGTATAAATAAATTAATAGTTGTATCTTTATTATTTGTAAGTATATAGGTAGATACACATGAACATAGGTATAAGTACATATTATATATATTATATTACAAAACGCAAATATAAATAGTTAATTTTAGCTCAAATTCAGCTAAGGCATCCAAAAAATAAATAATTTTGTAAAGAAAAAGATGTAATAAATTAATGTGTAGTTATTTATGTTATTATAAAAATAAAATGCAAAGCAAAAATGTTTTTTGTACTGGATGTATTTTTAATTAAGTTTAGCAACGCAAACTATAAGGTGCAATTAAAAGTTCCAATTGAAAACTTTAACTTTAATCAATGGTGCAATAATATTTAATATTAAATACAATTAAATATATATCTTTATATTTGTATGTTATTTATTTGAAAATAATATTTATGTGAGTGTGTAGCTAAATTGTAAGTACTAATTTTATTAAATAAATTTAAAACAAAATATTTCCTAAATTAAAAAAAAAAATGTTTGTTTTATATTTCCCAATATTTTCTCAATGATTCTTCTAATTCAATTTTACAAATTTGAATTCCCATGCATAATTTATTCCCGATAACAATAAATTCCGAGGAAAACTTTCAACCATCATTAACATACGTCCCTTATTTTCGAATGAGAGGAATAAACTCTCAGGGAAATTTTATTCGCTACAACACTCATCTATCATTAAATACTCGTGAAGAAATAATGAAAAAGATAAGTTTAAATGAATATAAATCCAAACAATTAAAAGTACATGTGCCCTCAACGTACAACTTAAATTAATGTGGTTCACCCAGATATGACATGATGGGACTCTTCAGATAGAATGTCATATTCTTCATTCATTCCACCTAAAACAGAAGTAATTTAAATATGTATTTAAATTTCTTCATCTTCATTATTATAAATCAAAACTGCTAAAAAGTGATATGATGATGTTAAAGGAGAATGGGCTAGGCTCTCCAACGAATGTATACCGTTGGAGAGCTTAGCCCTAGTACATAATTTGTTTGTAAAACCATAGGTTTTATGCATTATATGGCGACAAAGATAACAACTAGAGCACAAATTAATTGCAATACTGTTCCATTGAAATTACAGTATTGATAACTTCCGATGAACTACTGTATAGACCCCAAAATAAAGGAACTTTTATACCAATGGCCAATAATAGCGAATAATATGATAGTTGGCGAATAATTCGCTTAACAGTATGAATATTCTACTTTACTTTTTTCATTCGATTAAGCGAATTTAATGAATAGGAGTAATTGTGCGTCTAGTGCCCACAGAGCGTTGGAAAGCTCAGTTCAAGACCATCATTTTTGAATATGGCAACAGAACTGTAAACCATGGGGCTTAGGCCAGTATATTATAAAATATAAAACAATTCGTATGTTTATTCAAATTTGCAAAGTGTTTTTCTTAGTTTTTTGGTCGCTTAGCCAACTCCCATTGTTTAGGATAAAAAATAGCCCTACATTGGTACACTCCATAGTACCTAACCATTTTCACAGGTCTCGTTTCTGGGCACTAGGTAGACCAGGTCCCATATGTTTTTGCCTATTCTCATTTCAAGAATTACCTACGCTAAAAAACGATTTAATCTAGAATTCCTCAAACATTAACATGGGTACCGATAAAATTTTTTTGTTTGTATTTTTCTATTATAAAATTGACAACAATCAAGCATGATTCTGATTTATGGCTAATTATTTCTTAAACGTTAACTTTCCTGTTTTCGACTCATAAGCGTTCATACATTCAGTCAACTCCGCTTAACTGCACTCCGCTTAACTGAAAACATCCGTTATCTGAAACAAGAAATTTATTCCGAAGCCTTTTTGAGAATTTTTCACACAATCTGCTTCGCATAACTGAACTCCGCTTAATAGCAAACTGCGGAAAATTGTTTTCCTCAAATGAGCATTTTTCTTTTGTTCAACTCCGCATAGTGAAACGACCGTTGAACGCTATCACTAAATTTTAAATAAACACACCTTTTGAATTCGGAATGTCAATTCTGAATTGTCAAAATCTTATTTCTTGCCATTCCTTCTGATGTTAAGTCGTTTCTTAAATTTGTTTATTTTTTAGCTTACCCTCAAAAATTTTCGACACAAAACGTATGTCTGACGCATTATTTGTGATTAAAAATGTAAATACCTTTGAAGGGTTCATATGGAAATATAACTATTTTGACACAACACAAAAAATCATGCCAACAAAATCATGAAATTTAATTTGTTTTAACAAAACTCCGCTTATTTGAAACAAGTTTCAGTTATCTAAAGTTCGGTTAACTGAAAACTCCACTTAACTGAAACAAATGTTCTGCAATTATGGTGTTCCAGTTAAGCGGAGTCGATGATGTTCGTCAAATGTTTGCCACAGCAAAATCCATACAAATGTAGATACTACGCCTCAGTTGCTGTCAACTCGCTCGAACTCCTATGTTCGGTAAACCCATATATATTAATATAATATAAAAATATTATATATAAATCTATGGGTTAACTATTAGCAACTTGCAAAAAAAAACTTCTTTTAATTTCAGTTTCAATGGGCACATTTTGCCCCAAATGTTTGTCCATAACACAGGTCTACTCTACAGTGGTTTTATTTCTGGAAAGAAGTAAAATTGTATGGGGTTAGGTCCAAATTGTCTACCACGAACAAGACCTATCCTAATAGTTAGTTAAATATGGAGTAATTTATACTAAAGGCGACAAAAAATAACATTGGCAGTTGTAAGTTAAGCGAACAAAATTATAAACGAACGAGATATTCACCCTTGTTATAGCAGGCGTTTCATTTAAACGACAATTGTCACTTAAGAAAATTGGTATTACGAAAATCGTTTTGGAGTCGTTTAACTAAGTGTTACGCCTCTTGGCGTCTGGCGTTTAGTGAAATGTAAATTTTGTTCGACAAAAATGGTATTATAGCTGTCGTTTAAGTTCACTAATGCGACTATCAAAACGACACTTTTTGGCGTCTATAAATTTGAAAACGCCTTGTGTAAATTTGAATGCAAAATTAAAGTTTTTCAATTGTTTCATTGTTTTTATTAGTTTGGACTGTTTTTAATTACTAAAGCGTGAAGATAACGAACCTAGAACAAACGAAACAACCCATAGAATTGATTCAATGAAAACTTCACGGGAAACAAGCTTTTGGAGGGCATGTCAAACACGATTGATAAAAACAAATTAATTTTCTGGCCCGCGCCAGTTAAAACGGGAAAAGAGCGGCTTTTGTTTCATCTGTTGTGATTTGTCTTTTGGGAACTATGTCTGGCAGCTAAATTAAATCATCCTTATTCAACATAAAGTAGGTACAAAACAAATCTGGAAGTGAAAAAAAAATAGAATGGTTATCCACTATTTTTTGGTAAAATAAACAATGAAACACTTTTTCTGTTTGTCCTTTTAAGGAATCAAGAATTTAAAAGAAATTATTTCCAGTTTGAAAGAAATAATTTCATTAAAATATCAAACTGTCACTATGTGGGAGGCGTGTGGATGGCGTTTAAGGAACGTAATACCGACTCTTAAACGCCAAGAAAGTGACTCGACACAAAAAGTGACAACTGTCGTTTAAGAAAAACGCCTATTATAATAAGGGTGATTGAGTAATTTGCCAATAAGTGCAATTTTCTCAACAAACCTCACAACGTCATTATTTGTATTTTTTTTTTTTTTTTTTTTTCAAAAACTTTGTATGCAGTATTATTGAAACTGTTCCATGTTTTATATTTACAAAGTTTAATCAAAATCCTTAGATTCGTTTTCGAGTAAACTTGATAAAATCGAAATCGTTGTGTCGCAGCTACCCGTTCTAGATGAGCTAAGGCAAATATTCCAATTTCTCTTCTAGGGATGTACATAAAAATGCCTCACATACAAATTTAAAGTAAATCCGTCCAACCGTTTAGGCTCTAGCTCAATAATATGCTATAGAGCAAGTTTATGCATGTATTTCAAAATAATAATAAATTGTCGGCGAAAAGTTGGGATAAAAGATGAAAACCGATTTGTATGTTGAAGAGCAGGGTTTTCCTAGCCTTGTACTGTACAAATTTGTTTTTATTTAAATTATGAAATTTTGTGGCAACTTTTAAATTTACAAAATTAAAAATCAAATTGTCATCACATTTCCACACTTCTTCAGTATGTAAAATGTTTAATACTTTCCAATAATTTGGATATGCAACGTAGCCTTACATTTTATCTTTATTTACAGACCTAATCTTGTAGAACAGATCATTAGAATCGAAGTTAAAATTTTTTGAAGGTAACTATATCAATTTAAAATTAATTTTTAGAATCGGATAACGGTACTTCCCCAGTGAAGGTCGTCGGTTGGCAACAAATATCTAACTAACAAACATACAAACGGATTTGGGGTGATCTTAATTAGTTTATTATTAGTAAGTTGTTATTAAGGCTCGTTTCACACATATTCGGTTCGGTCTGTTTTCGGTTTGTGTTAAGCTGTGCTTGATATGTGTGAACCGATAATACGGCATGAATAAAAACCTAATAGAGACCGCATAGCACCGAACGAACCCGCGACACGTATCGTTTTCATTCGGTTTCCAAAAGGCACGTATTCGGATCTAGGGCACACAAAGTAAACGTAGCGTTCCCACATATTCGGTTCGGTTTCTGATTCTCTGATTTTTTTTTTTAGCACATTTTATTTTATTTAAATTATGTACATGAACCGTCTGTGTGTGAAGAGGTCTAGAGACTAGACGGAAACCGAAATCAAACCGAATGAAACCGAATATGTGTAAAATGAGCCTTAAACGTGTGAAATGAGCCTTAAACGTTGCTTAAAGTTTCCAACTGTTCCCAACTGCTATGCTGTAGAATAAAATTGAAATTGCTAAGCTAGTTATAGATTAAGATTATCAATAAAATGCGTCTTAAACAAAACAATTGAATTAAAATTTACTTATAAATTGGTTATTATTTTAATATATGATACTCCTTATCTAATAAAAACGATTGCACGCACGCATCACTACACAGCCAAAATCTTTGACACTTGGTCTGGATTTTTGGAAAAAATCGTATCGGGATTTTCAAATCCATTTGCCGGATCGTGAACCCTTTCGTAGATTTGCTTATAAATAGTAACAATTACATTAAATGCCCTCTTCTGCACAGTTGCACGATGATTGCTCGACAAGAGCAACTGGATCTGGGGTAATAACAGAATATCGGGCATTTCCAAGAAAGCATCCATCTTACTCATGAAAATCTTCAACAGATTCGCTTCGATCTTATTTTGATTATTCTGCAGAATCGTGTATATCGGGCCCAGATTCAAATTGGCAACCAGCGATGAGGCCTGCTCCGAAGTAAGTGTATCCATTTGGGCTTCGGACTGGGCTTGTAGACGTTCAACTCTATCGTCCATGTATTCATAGACTGCTAAAGTGCTTTGCATGTGGTAGAGGCAATTAAGAAGATACACAGCCATATCGACTGTTGGCAAATGGGATGCGGACTCCTGCACGGATTGGAGCAGTGGGTCAATGACGCAGGAGACAATTTTTGTGATGTCCGACTGACGTCCGTCGACCATGGTCGCGACAGAAAGGATTTCCTTGAGGATGTTCAAGAGGCGACCCACAGACGATGGTGGAACTAGGTCTCGTTGTGGTGGTTCCAATCCCATAACATGAGAGGCTGGGCGCTGAAGAATCATCTTCACTTGGCTAGACAAAGAGTTCAGGTACACCTGCTCACTAAACTTTTGAAGATCACTGATGCACTGCTCTAGAGCTCCTCCTTTGACCACCTGATAAAATGAAAAAGACAGAATAGATGAAGGGATACAGAATCGCTGAAATAAGGAGGAATTATATACGTTCCCCACCTGGTTGATTATGTGCTGATAAAATCGAATGAGATTGGACAGGGCAAAGAGAATAATGGTGTCCTTTTCCGAGTTTAAAATTGTCTCGACTCGGACCTTCAGGGGATGACAAACTCCATCAGCGATGTGAGCCAGAGCGGTCTGGATCTGATCGGATAAATCTACAACAAAGGAATATCTCAATTGGTTAGAGCAAAATCGATTCTTAAACTAACCATTTTTGTCGCATTTCTTGACCAAAATCATAAGATTCTCTTTTTCGTTGGGAATCGCTTGATGAAGCCAAGCAAACATGTCCCCAATGTAGCGCTTGGGGTCGTGGGCATGCATTTCGATCGGTTTTGGATTTCCTCCCTGTCCACCAACAGTCAGAGCGTCAATGAACATCCTTACCAGAACTGCGCGACGTGCAATGGCATATTCATCAATGACATACCTGCAGAGAAACATATTGTGCGGACTCAAATTTGATTTTTCACTCAGGAAACTCACTTGAACAAAACCGGACGATCCTGTAGGCGATTCATCGCTTCCACAACTAGCCCCCCAATCTCATTGTTATTCAAGTTCCTACAGTGATTCTGGGTCCAGCGATAGAGACGCTCCAGGGCACCCTCCTGGTGCAATGTCATTTCTTCCATGATGTCCAGCGCAGCTGTCTGATAGCCACATTGCATGAGAACTCTGCAATCGGAATGAATGGCCTGCACTCGGTCGAGCACCTTGAAAAAATCACTCACAATTGGGGCGTCTTTTGTGGTGCCATACAACATTTGATGTTCCGGAACACTCAACTGGAATCGACCGAGGAAGGCCTCGGCTATTTGCTGATGAATCTGCAGCTTACTTCGCTCTTCTTGCAAGGAGTTTGTCTGGGTTATTAAATCATGAGTCAGTGCTTTTGAGTTCTCTAGATCTTCCTTCATTGTTCGCACCGAATTGGCCATGGTATCAATTTCGGTGCAGACGGCATCCAAAGACAGCTTGACTTCTCGGAATGAATTGAGAAAGTTCTCGTTGATGCCGACGCTACGTTTTTCAATTTGACTGCGAAGATTACGACGGGTTTGAAGGGTGTTGTCGGTGAAGAAGGTTGACAAGTCGGCGAGGGCTTCCAAAGTGTCCTGGGGATATGTGACGTGGTTTTCTTATTTTACTTACAAAAGTTTTAATAATCGGCGAGTATTTCATACCTTGTCGGTGTCTAAACGGGTTTCCAGAATTTTGTTCACTCGTTTTTGGATACGATCCTCTTCAGCGGCGGATAGTTCACTCATTTTTTCTTCCAAATTTTATATAAAATTTATTAATTTTTTAAAAACAAATCGAACGACGACGTCAACAACATGAAATTTGTCAGCTGAGTGTCAACTGTCAAAAACTCAAAAATTTTGAAAGAACAACATTCCCATCGTATTTCACACTTCAGCTCTAAGAAAACTTTACACTTTGCGTTCCGATGCCTGGATCTACAACAGTCGTTTTTCTTTTTTAGTTCAGAGCAGAGCCTGAACTGTCAAACAAAAAATTGTGTTTCTTTTTTACCTCTGAACGTTCAGAGCTTCAAATTTGTGTTTCTTTTTTCGTTTTGAACGTGCTCTGAGCTTGTTCAGAGCGCGCTCTATGAGCTCAAAATAAAATAACTGAGCAGACCGAGTTGAATGCTGAACACAAGCATTTGATAGGTGAAATTGAAAAAAAGTGATAGCTTAGTGTTCAGGTGTGTTTCAAAAATAATTCTGAGCGCTCAGAACCAGAACACGCTTTGTTCAGAGGATGTTCAGAGCATGCTCGATATGCTCGGACTCTATTCAGAACTCTTTTCTGAGCTAAAAAAGAAAAACGCCTAAGGGCTCTCCCAAACCAATGCGAAACATTCGTTGCGGCGAAAAACCATTCGTCAGTCAAAATTAATTCATATGTTTCTCCGCCGCGTTGGTGTGGGCACTCTCATATATCACCATGTAAATATATTTTGACATGCGAATGTTTCTTCGCCGCAACGAATGTTTCGCATTGGTTTGGGAGAGCCTTAATCATAGAGTAAGTATACTACCTAGAGGCCCGACTCGTACCCCCCTTGCCTTAAACACCCGCAAAATTTATTTGAGGTGAGTAAGAGAAAACTCTCTTAATCTACTCTTTTTTTCCTATCCGTGAATCCATGTGAGTGGTGGATTAAAAAACAAAATGGCGAAATTTGCTCAAACTGACAGGTAAGTTTTTTTTGTTGTTTTCGTTTTGTCAAAAATCTGACAGTTCTAAGTAAAATAAATTATGTGAAATCTAAAATCATGTAGTTTTTATTTTAATATCAATAAAAGTTTATTTACTTGTATAAAAGAATATTTTTAATGTCATTAAAAAGTTTGTTGTGTTTATTTCTAGCTGCGGTACAATGTGAAAAAAGATTTTCATTTGGTTCCCTAAGAACCTCTTCGATTCTGAAGAAGCATTCCAAGCGAAGAAATGCGATGTCACAGCTATTATTCAGTCACACTCGAAGGGACGAAAACAACGCAAGCTGTATCTTAAACTTCGTGAGAACACAATTATACTGCAATCATATTGCCGACGGTTTTTGGCGATTCAAGCTGCCAAAAGAAGACCAGAGGCTGCTGTTAAGATTCGAGCATTCATTAAAGGCTTCATCACCAGAGAAGATCCACCAAATGGTGTGAAAAGTTCATTGCCAATGCAAAGAGATAGTGGCTTATAAGATTATCAAAGGAGTTACCAACAAAAGTGCTGGACATGAGTTGGCCTTCCGCAGCCAAAACATTGTCAGGAAGTCTCTACATACCTACATATGGTGCATCGGCTTCACTTAACAAGAAATTATAGTCAGCAGCTGAGTAATGAGAAGAAGCAATTTGAACTCAAAAGTCACAGCTGAAAAGGTCTTTAAAGGTCAGTTTTTTGTTAAATTAATTTATTTCCCTTCTAAATAAAGTGTGTTTTCCATATACCTACCTAGATAAAAAGAAAAATTACCCGCAAAGTATTGCCAAATGGTTCGAAAAAGACCACATTTCCAAGGAACACTCGGCGCAAGTTAGTAATTTTGTGACAACAGCATTAGGTTCTGAAGAACTTAAATATTCCTCACCTTGCGTCAAATACGATCGACATGGCTATAAGCCAAGAGGTCGATTCATCCTCCTCAGCAACAAAGCTATCTACCTTCTTGACGCAACAAACAAAAGCATCGACTGCCATTGGCCAAAATTGATTTTGTGCTAAAGAATCACAGTGATCATATGATGTTGGTACGAATTCCATTAGACTAAAAGAAAGACAAGGGTGATCTTATTCTAGAGATTCCTGCAATTATTGAGTGCTGCACGTACATCATTCATACAGTTGGCACAGCAAACATAATCAGTAGTGTGAATAGAGATTCGTAAGTTAAAAAGTTCTTTTTCTTGAAATAACAAATAGAATATATCTTAAAATTGGTAGAAATTTAATGGAATTGCCAGATAAACCACTTCGTAATTCCAAAACTATCTACTTCATTGGGAAATAATTTTTCCAATTAAAAATGCTTTTGGTGACACTTAGTAGACTTAATTTGAAACAGTTTTGATAGTACAGTTACGGTTTTGATTTTTTTAGTTTATAGGTTCTACCTTTTTCTTAACTTTTCTTGGTATGGAGGTATTCAGCCTTATCGGCAATTTCGGGAAAGAGATTGTTCTACTCCCGATTTTCATTTTTCCCTGGATTCGAATACTCCTTTCGTCAATCTCCCCCGGATTCAATCTCCCCCGGAAATTACTTCGAATCAGTTTCGAAATACTTTGAGTGAATTTATATTCTGAAATTATTTGTCTGTCAAAGTTTGAAAATTATTTTATGAAATCAAATTAAATATTTGGAGTATTTGTGGTGATTAAGACCTATTTTGCATCGTAGATTTAATTCTCATGTAATGGAAACGCGTAAAAATATTCAAAAGTTAAAGAAAACTATTTTGTTTGTCTATTTTGTTGTTGTAATATTTTTGTTCTCTCCCTCTGTGCAAAACTGTGTTACTTTATGAGGGGAAAAAACCCGAAAGTGTTAAAAATATTTCCAAAATGTGTACAAAATATAAAGAAACAATAACTTAATATAGATCGCTTAAAACAAAACCAATTTCTCCTCCAAGCCGTTTCCCCTTTAAGTCTTTAGCTTGTTGTAGAGTGGACATACAGCCCACATACCAATACCGATGGACTTCTCGGTAAACGTAATGTTGGATTTTATTAAAATGCCTATATTTTTAAACCGAAACCAAAACTTATCCTTTACACCCCGACTCCACAGGCCATGAACGATGTCCATAATCCAATCTACAATCTGATTTGTATGGATATGTCACTGCTTGAATATGGATTTTTGCGACTGCATGGGATTTTTTTTAGACATGTTCCATAGTCCGGCCATCATTCATGGCCTGTGGAGTCGGGGTATTAGAGCAAGTAAAAAATTATAAAACCTTCAAAAATAGGTAGTAATATCCTTCTATTTTTAAAATTCTTCAACTAAATTGAGGCGAGTTTTTTCCAGGGAAACGTCATTAATTTTCCCCCGGGAAATAGATTTACGATATCTAGTTTTTTCATTGTAGTTTTTTCCCATTTTTCGAACATTATTTATGATTGGACAGTCTCATACGGGGAAAAAATCCTTATTCACAATAAGGCTGATTATTTACTTAAGCCAATTATTTCAAAACAGACTATTGGCTACAAAAAATTGCATAAATCAGACAGGGACTGTACCTTGCAAAGAATATAAAAAGTCAAACTAAGTACATATAATATGCCAAATTTTGATTTTGGAACGATTTTGAGTATTAGAACTTTTTGAGTTAATACATTTTTGGAAAGTCTTTTTTGGCAACATATTGATTTTAATCTTTTTAAAGAATTGGTTTAAAAATATCAAAATTACACAGCACATACATAATTATGTACATAGAAGGTAATGGTTTATATTTTTGGTAAGAATCTAAAATCGATATCGTTGTTTTTTCTTAAAATATTTGAGTTGAAAAATATTTGTTAAGAGTTTTTATTAGTAGCAAGTAGTAGAAAGCAACAAAATTAAATGCAGGCTTTGAAAACTATAAACAAAAATCTTTCTGTCGTTCCTCAATGAGTAGTTGCTTTCGGAGGACCTTATACCTTATACTTTCCTTTTAAAATTGTGGCTTTGATTACATTATTCATTAAGCGCTTAACAGCAAGTCTAGTTCCGTTTCAAAGTTCTTTTTGATTTTTATTCCGAAGCATGATGATTGGTACACTGACTTTTATTCGTAAATTTTGGGGTGGCTAAATCTATGGCAGGAGGTAAATCTAGTTATTTAAGAAATTCTGTTGGATAGTTCACTACGTCATCTTCGTCTATAATATAATCGATTGACTTATATGATACTAGTTCACCAATTATTCCATTTTGAATATCCCAATTAACATCGTTAACATCTTTATTTTTTCCTGCTAATATTGCTCGTTCGCTCAACCAAGAATGATCTTTCTGTCGCTGTCCAATATTTGGAAAAACTTTTTTAATCTTTAATTTAACTCTTCTTGAGTTTGGGTAATCTCACAAAAATGTTCCGGCAATGTTATTAATCCATCATCAATGGGCATTTTGCCATTACCAATATTCAACAACTGCTTTGAAAACAACGGCCGATGAATCGTTTCGCAATTGGACACTCATATTTATTTTCAATCTGATTGTTTTGACATATCTCAAATATGATTTCAAACATGCATTCATTTCATCCGCTGGAGTTGATTGTGGAACTACGCGCAATAATATAAAGAAACCGCCAAATAAATTTTGATTGTTTTGAAGATATTCAAAGCTTCCAATGACTTCTTAAGAGCCATCGTGCATTCATCCCACACAATAATCTTACATTGTTGTAATACCTGTGCTGTTTCCAAATTCTTTGGAATGTTACATGTAATGGGTGTTTCATTAATATGTATGTTCAATATGTTAACTTCAGTAGGCCGAAATGTTGTTTTGTTTGACTTTTTTTACCATAAATTACAATAATAAAATCTGAATTTCCGGTTTGATTCTATAAACAAATGTTGTTTGATTTTTCTTCGTTTTGTTGACATATTTTTTTTTAACTTTTAATTTTTTTTTGTCATAAAAATGGTAAGCGGTCACAGGTCATTTTTTTTATACACAAACCTGCTACAGAACAATACCTTTCCACCAAAAAAAATTCATCGAATTCGTAGCTACCAAACTTGAGAGAACACAAACGAACAACAATTCATTTATATATATATATATATAGATAAAAACTTTCATTTTAATTTATTGACAAATGTTACACTTTTCCACAACTATTTTATTTGTTCCTAGTGGTCGTACGATAGGAAATGAAAATTATGAAACGAAATTAATGTTGAACCGGTTCATATTTCACTCTTTAGCCTAGTACTCACCTCTTTGTGAAATGAAAAATAAATACGGTACAAATTCACGTGAATATTCATTATGAACCCATTATTGATTCTCCACGTGAATATTCAGTCCTCAGTTTTCTAATATTTGATACTCACTTTGAATGAAACAAATACTGATTTGTATGAAAGTTTTTCTGACAGAATCTTGACAAAATGGTAACGAAGACTATTTTCAATACCATGGTTTCTTGTCTTTGCTTGATGGTAGCACTTTAAATTCAAAAATAAACGACATTTAAGTCCAAAATAATTCCTTATGTTATTTAATTAAATTATTTTTCAACTTTTATTCTGAGCTTGATAAATTAATTGACAAATGTCACACTTTTCCACAAATTTTGTATTCTTTTCCTAGTGGCTGGCTGCACGTTGCGAAATGAAAACTATAAAATGAAATTCATTTTGAACCGGTTCATATTTCACTTTCACATTTGGGTACTCACCTCTCGTTTTTAATTTCATCGGTGTGAAATAAATGTCACTTTTATATAGGAATTCCATTTTCACTCGAACTGAGTACTAGGCTTTACATTTGGTTACTCAGCTCTCGTGTTGAATTTCATCGCTGTGAAATATGTGTCACTTTTATATGGACATTTTGTTTTCACTCGAAGTGAGTACTAGGCTTTACTTTGATTGATTTGATGGATTTATAAAATGTATAAGAAAACGTTTGTAACGATGATTTTTATTTGTATGATCATAAAAATACATTTATTTTGATTCGCAATCCTATCTTATGTTTTTGTGGAACAGAATATATTTATAATTATTGAAATTAGCTTTTTAAGCCACAGTTGTTGTTTTGTGACACAATCCCCTTTCGATTATATTGAAACATATTTTTGTATTTATATTCCAGCTTACATCGAAGTAAGGTGGTCAATGCCAAGAATTATAGACAAACAAGCTACAATCAAAAAATTTTCGTCGGATTTTCTATCCTAAAAGATTGAGGGCTTAAAAAGAAAAAAACATCAAATAATTAACTCCACTAACCTGCATGTAGGTTCTTATTTGTCCAGCAATTCGTTCGCATTCATCACGTCTAGTGCAGTAGATAATAATCGACTGGCAGGCATCGAATCTGGAAGGAAAAGCAAAAGGACAAAAGATGTAGGACGGTCCGAAATTATTTTCTTTGTGTGCGTGAAGTTTCAGATTTAGACAAAGCCATACAAAAGACGATTCTTATCTTACCTTTTACTCAACAGTAATCCGATCAGAGCTGTGTCTCTATTTTCATCCTTCGAAACTGACAATATCAAATTGTCCGGTAAGGGAACATCACTAATGATTCCTTTCTCTCCATCCGGAATGCTCAAATGTCTGATTATACTCGTTCTAGTGGGTAATGTTGCCGTTGCTGTCAAACCCAAGACAGTTTTTACACCCAAATTCTTTTGTAAAACCTTACAAATCATCAAATAGCTAGGTCGGAAATTATGACTCCATTGTGAAACACAATGCGCCTCATCGATACATGCAAATGCAATGGGCGGTAGTTTTCTCAAAATCGAACCAAATCCGGTTGAACGTTCGCCGGCCACCGCTGCCTCGGGCGATACCAACAAAATATCAATTTCTCCATTATTCATCATTTCTAGAATTTTTATTCGTTGTTGCGGAGTTTGATTGGTATGCAGGCAGTGAGCTCGTAGAAAATGTGGAACACCATGAACTTGATCCTCCATCAAAGATACCAACGGCGAAATTACCAAAGTTATGGAACCCATTTTTTTGCTATATAAATAAGTAGGCAGTTGATAGCAAAGAGATTTTCCACTGCCAGTACTGAGAGTTACCAATGTCGATTGGCCGGTGAGAATTCTCATTATGGCCCGATCCTGGCCCTTGCGGAAGTCAGTGTGGCCAAACATCCTAAGCACTTCATAGACTTCTTCTATTGCTGCTGGGATAGATCCGTCAGGATTAAGTTCATAGATAGCGCCGCCTTTGGAAACTACATTGGGAGCATTGAGTAGACCAGCTTTTTCAAGATTTTATGCCCTATATATACTTTCGGTGGAGATGGTGGGATTTCAGCTGGTTTTTCTGTTGCTGCTTGGATTTCTTTATAAATTTCAGCGACTTTGTCTTCTTCTGCTTAATTTTCTTTGCCATCAAAAGTTTCTTCCTCGTCATCTTTTTCGCCATCTTTCTTATACAGAAGCGTGTTCGTTGCTTCTGGAAGTTTATCCAAATTCCAGCTATGCAAAACCAATGCACTCTGACTGGCCATCTTCTCTGCCTCTTCTAGAGTTAAGTAAGGACTATCATCATCCATATCCACAGTAGCTGGCAGAAGAGAATCACCTTTAAGTTTGCACTGCTGGGCAAAATGACCCGGCTGACCGCACTGAAAACAAGTCAAGATCCCGCCATCACATCCACCCATGTTCATTTCGGGTCCAATCAAAGCGGCTGCTTTCTTCTGTTTCCATTGGCTCTTTTTGTATTTAGAGAAGTTTACTGTTTTCTTGCCACGAACGAAAACCTTCTTTTGGATATTGATCCGGACAAAATTCTCATTCAATTTTCCAGAAGCCACTTTGTCAGCTAACTTGTTTTTTAGTGCTTCGCCTTTTTCATTCACTATAAAACATGTCTTGCTTACATCAGTTTTTTTATTCCTCCTATTTTTTCGCTTACATTGTTAATATACTCATCTGCAAATCTTACTTTTTCTTAAAATTCTTTTCACACGATCAGGGAATGAATAATTTTTGCAAAAGTTTACGAATTACATGTCTATCAATAGAATTGGAGCGCAATGTTTTTTTTTATGCTATCTGTCATAATTCTCGACATGATTGAGCAAAACTGGTCTATTTCTTGTGGCGGAAGTTAGGGCACATACGCATGGAATTTCAAGGGTGTGATTCTACTTTTTGATTACATTTTCTTTGTTTTCAATAGAAATAGTAATAAATATTACTGGATTTATATGCCAGAAGCAATAAAAGGCTATATCAAATAAAGTTTTTGTTCATAAACATTTAGAAGCATCAATTTTATTGACAAAATATTTTATTTTTCAGTTTTTGAATTTAACGGACTCCCTTTTTTGAATATCCGATTCACCAATTGAGCACATGACCACGTTTGAGCAAATGCCCTAATGCATACATACAAAGCTCGTTTTGCCCCATTTAAAATGCATTGCAACTGCACACATCCTTACTGAATAGGGCATAAATCCTCTCAATTCAGCTTGTAGGGTGAAAGAGCATGGACACCTTAAGTCGGTTCTCTAGGTAGTATTTTCTCTATGGCCTTAATGCAGCTTTACCAAAAAACGAGTGTCAAATTCAACAAAAAAAATCCAAAAAAATCGAGTTTTATTATTTGATTTTATGTCGATTTCGTTTCAAAAATTTCGGTTTTGGTGGTCAGATTTCAGATCAATCGTGGTAAAAAGAATTCGATTTTTGAAATCTGAAAAAGAAAAAATTTTGTGAGATCTACTGCGTTTTCATTAGAGCCGAAATTAGGTTATTTCGAAATTTGGCAAAAAAGTGTTTTCATTATCAAATTGCTAATTTCATTTGATATCTCATTTCATTTTGAATTTGGAATGGCAGTAAGCCGTTAATTTTTGTTATTTTCTCTTTCTGTTTCATACAAAAGCTTTTAAGAGCTTTTGAAACTGATTCCCGCTGGATGAATTCACCTAATTTTCAACCTAATTTCGTGCGAGGTTGAAATTACCTCATTTCGAAATTTGATTTTGTATGGAAAATGAGGTAATTTGGATCTCATTTGGAAATTTGCAACGAAAAATTACATCATTTGGCCAAAACGGCTTATAAAAAAGATAAAAAAAAAATAAATTTGTTTTTTTTTGTTGAATCGAAATCGACATTAGATCTTGATTTCGGTCAAAGATCTACACAAAATTAAACTGATATTTTTATCTTATTTCGATTTTGATTCAACACGGTTTGTTTTATCTTTTTTCAGATTTCACTTTCATTTCAACAAAAAAAAATTGAATTTTATGGTGGTCTGATTTGATTTAGTTCAATTTTGCTAATCTTGATTTCAGGCAAAGATCTACACAGATTTTCACACGCACGACTTGCACGCACACACCAAATTGACATTTTTATCCAAGTCAATAGAAAATATGGCACTCCCACAATTGCAAACATAAATCAAATCACGTTTTGAGTTCTTTTTACCACGACTGATCTAAACCCAACTAACATTTCAGCTTCGGTTCGGCTTAATAGAATAGTCTTTCGAAGAATGTTATAGAAGCTACATAATATAGCTTAGATAAGTGCAAAAAAAAAGTCTTATCGAGGTTGAACTAAAATTAAAAGAAAAAATATAATTTTTATTTCTTGATGTGATTTTTACTGCATTTTATCTACTCTTAAACCTAAAACAAAGTATCAAATTCAATTATATATTAGGGGTATTCACGATCCGATGCAACTGGCCTTGTATCATTGTAAAAGTGCAAAAGTGTAAAATCTTACAACACTACAACAACAAAATATACAAGGTGCAATCTTACAACAGTTTCGCACTTTAGCAATACCCGAAACCTATTGCAACAGAAAAATACAACATTAGGGGTATTCACGATCCGATGCAACTGGCCTAGTATCATTGTAAAAGTGCAAAAGTGTAAAATCTTACAACACTACAACAACAAAATATACAAGGTGCAATCTTACAACAGTTTCGCACTTTAGCAATACCCGAAACCTATTGCAACAGAAAAATACAACATTGTAAAATTTGTAAATTGTGTTTTTGACAGCTCACTCATTCTTGATTACGTTAAACAGAAACAAAGGTATGTTCATTGGATACATCCAATTTGCTATCTTGATTGTATTGATGTGACGTCGTCATCATCTTTTACTACTATTTTCCATTTAAAATTCGGACGATAATTAAGATTTGGTAAAATTTTCTTTTTCCGTTTTTTTGGCATCTTTTTATGAACAAAATTTAAATTAAATCAAATTGAAATTTTCAGATATGTTCGAAACAAAAACAAATAACAAATGTCAAACTAATTTTGACATTTGCTTTAGTGTTGCAAGAAGATAAGAAAAGTGCGTTCACGATCCACTTAAAAAAAAATAAAATTTCGCTCTTTTACTAGGCTCGTTGCACCAGATCGTGAATACCCCTATTAATTATCATTTGTATACGGGAAGATGGGGTTGGCAGAGTGCATTATAGTCTGGTTTGGTTACGTACACGGTTTTGGTCTTTCTAAAACATACCAGATATCTGCCTAGCACCCTAACGTAGCCAATCTCTTTTATGATTCTTAAAACCTAACAAGCCGTATCTAAGTATTCAATAAGCTTATTGAAAATGGTTACAGAAAACTTTTAAAGGCAGCAACTCATATAAAAACTTTAAGTGACATATCTTCAATCATCTTCTGTAATATCAATTTAAGAAGCTTATTAGAGTGACAGCTCGCAAACTCGGTAAGTCTTCTTTTTCTTATTTCTATTCGGCTTTAAAGAAATAGGTATTCAGCTCGTTACATGTATAAGAAATTTATTTCCGCCGAAGGCCCTACCGAAGCTTTATATAAAGTGAAACCTGTGGCACATCAATATTTTTAAGCTAAAAGAAGCCAAATTGTTAGTTGGGAAGTCTGACCACCAAATCCAAAATGATTGAATCGAAAATCGACGTTAATCAATAGAAAATGGCACTCACAAAATAGGGCTTTCCACCAAGCTATCTTTTTTTATTTATATGTCTATCTCAACCAATTTGACCGCGGTTTATAACTTTAAGCCTAGTACGCAGATCGCACTAAATTTTAGCACCCATACAAAATTATTTACCCAAGCTAAATTTTTGAGAGAATTTTGTGTGGGAGCTACTATTTAGCGTGATCTGCGTACAAGCTTAAAAGTGAAGTAATTGAAGCACTTGCAAGAAATATATTGCATTCAATCAGATTTGCCACCAACAATGATTATCTATCAAGTGAATCAGCTGTCAACGTTTTTTTTGCTGTCATTTGGCACGGACGTATTCGTGGAGTGCCCCATTGCATACATAAATCAAATCACGTTTTGAGTTCTATTGATCTGAAGTCTGACCAACAAATCACAAATGGTTGAATCGAAATCGACACAAGTTTGGTATTTTTCTTTCTGAAAGTTCGTTGAAAAATGAGAGAAAGGTTTTTCTCTTTACATGTCGCATCCATTGGACATCAACGTTATCCTGAACCTCTCTTTCTAAACCTGAACAAGTAATTTGCATGCCTTCACCAAACCATTATCGTGGCGTATAGTAAAAAGTCATGTTATAAACAGTGAAGAGAGAGTAAACGTGTAAAAAGCACCTTACCATTTAATAAACTGCTAGATTTGCTGAACTGTTCCATTATTTATTTCCCCATAAAAATGCCCAAACAATGCCCCATGGTTGACATCTGTCAGAATTTTAGTATATTTTTATTTTGGCTAGTAAAAGCTGTTGTAAAAGTAAAAGTCTTTAGAAATAAATTATAAACTTTTCTTAATTTTAAAGTAATATCAATTAAAATATTACAGATAAAATGAGTAAATCAGCGCTTGCAAGTTTAACAGCTCAATACACAGACTCGGAAAACGAGGACGACAATCAGGACGATGGAAGTTCAGATTCTCAAAATTCAACCGCATCGCAAGTCGTAAGAAGTTTTAAGTTTTTTTTAATGTATCACTTATTTACAGACTCTGATTAAATATTAATTTAGCAAATTCCACCTCCAAAACAACAAACTCCAGTTCCAACACCAGAGAAACCCAAACGCCCCACAAAATCACTGCGCTTAGTCAGCTACCAAGACGACACGATAGTCTCGGACGATGAAGAAACTGAAAGCGAAGATGAAAATCAGGTCGAAATCACAGAAAATAAAATCGACGACAAAAAAATCATTCCAGCTAAGGAAGAATCAAAGATGGAAGTCGATAACGAAGAATCATCTGAGGAGAAATTACCTGAAAAAGAAGCCAAGGTCGATAAATATGCACATTATGGATTCTCTTTGCCGCCAGAGCCCAAGGGTAAGCCCACTGTCGAATTAACAGAAAAGATAAGACAACTTTATGATAAGATGGAAACCAGCAACATGGACATGAATCGTATAATCCAGGAAAGGAAGGACTTTCGCAATCCCAGCATTTATGAGAAACTTATTTCGTTCTGTGACATCAATGAGTTCGGAACAAACTATCCACCCGAGATGTATGATCCCTTGCAATGGGGCCAGGAGAGCTTCTACGAAGAACTGGCCAAAGCACAGAAAGTTGAGATGACCAAGCGACAAAAGGAGAAGAAGGATAGTGATAAGATTGAACAGGCCACAGCGGCAGCAAGGAAAGTCGAGGAAGATGCTAAAAAACGGTGAGTTTAATTTAAATTGGTTTCACCCTTTTTGAATTGATTCTCATGGACAACTCATTTTGTTTTTTTAGGAAATCCAAGTGGGATCAACCAGCTCCGGTTAAGACAGCACCACCAGCCCTAACAACAACAGTAACTGGAACGAAAGGTACTGTTATTTCTGCTTTCGGATCACTTCCGAAGAAAGCTAACGTGTAGATTTAAGGAAAATAAAGATAACTCTTAATTAAATTTTGTGTTAAATGAAATCGGATTAGCATTAATGGATACAAAAACTTCACGCAGTTAAAATTGCTATAACACATGTAGACAATACAGGAGCCCATCGCTTTTGCACCAAACAGCCTGGGCCCATAGGTGCTTTTCAAACCATATTTGGACTTAGCTTTTTGTAAGCTAACATAAAGGTACAAATCAATTTTGTACTTAATTCTCGGCGTGAACACAATGAACGGTTTTTTGTTGTGTTCGAGATAGATTGATTTTGAGGTAGTAACTCGCAAAATCGCAATTAATAGGATTGTTCAGTGAGGTTTTTTTCAGATCAGAACAGAATAGAACAAACAGGATAGAACAGAAATGTAAGACAAGATAGAACAGGCAGCTGCCTGGCAGTTGTCAAAAACCTGTTCTAAGTTGTTCTACCTAAAAAGTAAGAACAGAAAATCCTGTTCTATTCTGTTCCAAACTGTTGGGAACAGACTCACTGAACAGCAAATCAGAACAGTTTGGAACAGAAAAATCTCATTGAACAGCAAAAACATTTACTTTTCTGTTCTAAATTGTTCCAAACTGTTCGGAACAACGTCACTGAACAAAGTTAATTACAGCTCTGATTATAAAAGAACGTTTATGCGGCCCCGCCGGGTGAGCGTGCTATGCCGGTGAACATATTTCCACTCAAAGTTTTTACTGGCGATATGCTATGTACATATGTCCCATATGGCAAGTTATGGGTTCGTAAAAAAAATCGAACTCGAGATATTAATTTTCCTTAACAACGATTATAGAGAACGCGAAAAAAAGTGGATCTCGCAATTCTGTCTGTCTATTTGCCTGTCCTTGCCCCTACAGCCTAATATACTGGAAGGATTTTCTTCAAACTTGGTATATAATGTTTTTTGATTAATATGCCCACACATTTTTCAAAAATTTCTTAGGACCAAAAACAACGGTACCTGCCATACAATTTTTTTCGCCAAAAAGGAAAAAAATGAGCCCTATTGTGAGTTCCGCGTGAAAGAAAATTCACCCGGAAAAATTACATTTCACTCTTCTTTTATTGTGAGTTTTTGGCGAAAACTGTTCCCTGTTCGTAAAAATTCCTTAATTGCCACTATTGACAGCATTTTTTTCGTGTGAAATATGCATTTCCATTTAAACTTTGGTGGCAAACGAGGCCACACTTGTTGTAAAATGGAGGATGAAACTCGCAATAGCTTTTAAATATCCAGGCGAACAAAACATTTTCGGGTGAAATGTTTTCCGAGTGAAACTCACAATAGGGCTGAATATTTTTCTCAAAAATGGGTCCGATGATTTTGTTAAAAAAAAATTCAAATAAATTAAGTAAGGAAATGCTACTTTCTAATAATTTTTTTATTTTCATAAATTAAATATTTTGGGTACCTCCAGTACAACCATTTTTTTTCGGGATTTTCTCGAAAACAGTTAAGTTGAAAACTTTCATTTTTTATGGTAAGATTTCTAAAAAGTATAAACATTATTGTGAACCAAAATTTAAAAAATTTGAAAATTAAAAAAAAAAATTGAAAAATAAATATTTTGAAAACGACTTGGTCAGTATTTTCAAAACTAGGTGTAGTATAATTGAAAAAATCATCTTTGTAAATTCGAAAATAACGGTACCTGAATTGTACATAGAAAGAACATAGAAATGTTGAAAAACCGTTTAGAAAAAAATTATTTTTCTGCAAAAAAAAAAAAAGATGTGCGTTTACTATTTAAGGTATGGCCAATATTTTGATGAAAACAAATTTTACCAACAACGGTTAATAACAGTACCAGCCATAGAACTGATTTTTTTATTTTCAAATTTCTCGTTGACAGCTGCTCCAATTTTAACCAAAATTTATATACAAAATACAAAAGCTCCTTCACAATTCAAATAATTTTGCGTATACCTACAAATTTTCAAAAAAATAATTTTTGAATTTAAAAATAAATTTATATATACAAAATTAATTTTTAAGAAAACCGCTCCAACGATTTTTTATTATTTTTTTTTTTTTTTTTTCATAAATTCATTTTTATCAAACAAATCAGATGGAATACTTAGCTTTTAGCTACGAGAGCAAGTTTGTGCGATCTAGACGTGCCCATTTTTTTTTATTTTTTGACATGCAAGATTCAACTGATAGAGCTCTCCATAAATATTTTTCTTAGCCTTTTCGGTAATGTTTTCGCTATTGATGTGGAGAGCACAGATATTTTTCGTTTGGCTTGAGCTACTACTGGACTTGATTACTCTTATCATAAAAAAAGCACGTGACAAAATAGCGATCAATAGGATAATTCCAGTTTCAGCTTAATCATACGTACACTCTAGTTTACACTTTCGCACCTGAAGCAGACGTTATTCTTGCTACAATGTTCAAAGAAAAGTCTTTAATAATATTCATAATATGTACGTATTAGCCCATTTAAACTTCCATACATACATATAGGTACATCAATATAAATTCTTTGCGAGCTTGAAAAAATGCTTTCGCAAATTGGTTTTTATTATTTTAAATTAATTTATTTTACTCTTAATTGTGTGTTTAGATGTTTTTACGTTTAAAATCTCAATGATAACGTGTGACATTGAAGTTGGTTCAGCTAAAATTATGTTTTTTTATGGGTAGGTAAGTCAAAAAGTGAATTTACCAATTGCCAATTACATCATTTTTATAAATGAGCAACATAATCTCCAGTTCAAAGATATTTATGTCATTTAACAGAAGTGGCAAAGTGTTGTATATTAATGTTCTTCTATTGCTTATTATGTATTGATTTGTTTTTGATGCAGACCAACTTACAATGACTACCAGGAATATGATTTGAATGATTCAATTTCCCTCCTGCAACACCCGAATTTCATCCATAATCAAACTACATTCTTTTTGCATGGCTACAACAACACGAAGCACAATCCTTCTACAAGATTGATGGTTAGCTCATATTTAAAAAGAAATTCTACGAATTTCTTGAATATCGATTGGGAAGAAATGTCCAAAGGAAGTTATATTACAGCTGAACGAAATCTCCTTAAGGTAGTTACCATATTTTTCGGATATATGTTTCAATTATTATAAAATAATGAATTTCGAAAGCTTACTCCAAGAGTTGCTGATTTTATCATAAACCTATTTTTGTCTGGACTAGAAGAAGATTCTGTAAGCATATGTGGAAATTCCTTAGGTGTTCTTGGTGTCGGTGTAATTGCACGAGATGTAATTGAAAGAAGTAATGGAACCATGATAATATCCCGGTAAGTTGGAAATCAGTTTTTTTCTTAAAGAAGAACAAAAACCAATCCATTCTAGACTAACAGCCCTCGATCCCTCTAACGAAGAAAATAAGGGAGAATTTATTTTACCACCAATTGAAAAGACTTTTGCTAAATTTGTAGATGTAATTCATGCTGATGCTGGAAATTTGGGGACAACACAAAGCATGGGACATGCTGATTTCTGGCCTAATAATGGCATTTCACTGCAACCAGGATGTCCAGATAAAAATTTTAAGAGTTATTTGATTATAATTCCGAATTTGTTTGAGATTTTTTTTTACCTACTTAAAAAAATTTAACAGAGAAATGCAGTCATAGAAAAGCAACTGCTTACTGGACCGATAGTGTAGCAAATGGAAGTTCAAAATCAATGCTGGCTTATTCATCAGGAAGCTATGATGAATTATTGAAGAATGGAGCAGATCATTATAGCGCTTCAGCTGTTATGATGGGAATTGATTGTCCTTCAAGGTACATAATATTTTTGATTATACAAATAAAAATCAGGTGGGTTAACATTTTTTTTTTTTATATAGTGCAAGAGGCGATTATTATTTAAAATTTAACACCTCATATGGTGATTTTTATCCTGTTTTCACCGATTAAAAATAGAGGTGTACGTTTTATTATTTGATAATCAAAATAACTTTATGATAAATATTTGAAATATGATTATAAATAAAATAAAGGTACAAGAAATTCATTACTTTGTTATACTGCCATTTTTCATAAAAAAAATAGTTTAAGAAAAACTGTATTTATTTATAAGGAAAGTAGGTAGGTATCGCCGAATAAAAGTTACAAGTTTAAAAATAGGAGAACAAATAGTTATTCAAAAATTAAAGCTAAGATAAGACGATTTGTGTAAAACCATTTGTGGCTCAGACGATTTTGTCTACATGATACACAATACACAAAAAGGACAAGCACTTTAAATCAATTTGTGTATAGAAACGCCCGGTTTAGACGATTATTGTGTATTTCTATACAAATTGAATTTGTGTACTTATAATAACATAATAATTATGCCGTTGTGCGGCTCAAACGACACAAGTTTTTGTGATTTTGTTTTTGTGAGAACATAAGAAACCTCACAAAAACAACATGAGTTGTGATCATAATTTTTAAGTTTTTATGAGGCGAATTCACCACGAGTTATTATGAAGTTATTATGACTTGTGATTGTGAGGCATCAATGAGGTTACCAGAATAACAGCTCTATTCTATTGATTTTTTTGTGACTTTGTTTTTTGTGAAATCTCGTAAAGGGCGGTCATAATTTTTTATTCGGTGAATGCCCTCACAATAAAGGCTCTTCTAAACCAACGCGAAACATTCGTCGTCGTGGAGAAACATTCGCTAGTTAAAATTCACTTGCATGGTGATAAGTCATAAATAAATAAATCGGGTGGCACAACGGCTCATGAAGAACCAGGGCCTAGTGACTAACAACTCGCAACCATTCCTGTGTGCGCCTTTCGACAGGAATGGAAGGGACCTACAATTTTATGCCGAATCCGAACGGCTAGACGAGAAGCACTTATTCGTGACAATTGATACTCTTGGAGGATTTGTCAATTCCTCGCAAGAGGCAGTAGCCCTGAAAAAAAACTTTTTAGTTTTTAGGTGGACGAGGCTGGGAAGCGATCCCAGACCTCCAGCGTGACAGTCGAACGCACTAACCATTACGCTACGGGCTACTACGGTGATAAGTCATAGTGATGTCAAAAACCATCGCGGCGGAGAAACATTTGCCTGTCAAAATTTATTTACATGGAATAAGTTAAGTCAGTTATAAGAAGATGAAGAAGTTTAAATATTAAAATATTGAAATTACTTCTGTCAGTTATTGTGACGCCGATTTTGTTCAGTTTATTCTTTAGTATCCATTGTACAAAATTGCAGGATTTGTAGGTAACGTAATTTGAGAAGTCCATTCAACTTCCGTACTTTTCAAATCCGTGACTTTTCAAATCCGCACCAAAGTCGTTGCGGATCGAGTGAACTCCTGAACCATGTCGATTACATAGTATAATTTTATAATTTTTTGACCCAGAAAATAATTTTCTTTGTCGTCCTTTAATTTGTGCTTATAGTTACGGGGTTTTTAAGGGTTCCAGATAATGGTGTGTCTCATTTTCTACTTATAAAAAACGAATAAAATTGAATTAGAAATTTTCATCTATGTATAGTATAGGCAAATTAGATTTTGGCATATACTTATCTTAGATTTTTTGTGCTATTCGATCAGAAATAATATAAACAAAGAGAATATGAATTTGCTCCCGCTCAAAAAGGTGTGTTATTTGAAGGAAAAATCAAAACGTGCAAGAAAGTGCATTATTTACTCCCTGTTTTTTCTTATTTTCCTATTTTGGAAATATGCATCTTAGAAAAAAAATATCAAGCCAAAATTAGTTTGTTATAAAATTCTCCACAAGATGAATTTTATATAAAACTTTCTGGTGTTTTATTTTTGTTGCTATACAGCGTTGAAGTCAGAAAAAATCTGTAAAAAATAGAGAACAGTGTTCGTTCTTCTCTCAACAACGAACAACGAAGAAAGCATTTACATTAGAAAGGTAAACTCTGTTTACAAAATTGTTTATTTATATAACTAGGCTTCTTTTGCCATTCAGTAATTAAAACAACTTCGAAAATGTCCCTACAAGTTGCACGACACTCCAAAACAATGTTCATTTAAACAGTTTTCGCATTTAAACACAAGTTGTTAGGGTAACAACGAACACCGAAATTTCTGACCTGATTTGAATTTGCACGTTCTTCATTCGTTCTTAGTTCATTGTTCGGTTTTATCATTTAAATAGTTGTTGTTCCGCGTACGAACAGCAACGAACAACGTACACCGATGATAACACCGAAAGTCTAAAGCCAGCTTAAGAAGAGAAAGTGCCCGATTACACTATTCGTATTTTCGTCTTTCGTCTTTTTGACAGCTTTGGTGAGGGGAGTAGAAATGTAGAGGGAAGGAAGTAACGAAAGCAGGAATGAAAATTTCAAGACTTTTTCTAGTTGAACTTTGACGTTTCTGATTTGGCAACCACAATTCTCCTCGATGTTAGCAAAAAACGATTTGAACAAAAATTATTGAATTGAAAAATAGTTTTTCGTAATTGGATACACCTAAAGTGCGTTTGTATTTGCGAAATAAGTGATTAAAAAATATTTTTATTTATTACTATTGATTATTTTCTTACAAAACATTCCCAAATTCCATGAACGTCAAAATAACGAATGGAAGTACGTACGTATTTTCGCGAACCATGTAATCATGAACGTTCTTGCCTGTCAAAAACACGAAAGACGAAACGAACGGTATAATTAGGCTCAAATTCGATTCTTGATTTAAAATCAGAATCAACTCAAGAAGAAAAAACTCACTCAAGCGTTTTGACAGCAAATTGCGAGAGATGAACAAAAATTGGTCAGATGTTCATCGATGTTGGCGAAACATCGATGTTGGACGAAAAATTTAATGCTTTGAAGTAGGTAATAAAATCATTGATTTTCAGAAAGCTAAGGCACCAATTACACATGATTTTTTGTATAAACGACTTGTTAGATGCTAAATAATTTAATATCGAGGTTCAAACATTAAATTCATCGATGTTCAGAAACGATAGACACAGTTTACAAATGGTTTTTCTTAGACGGCTTTCACACAAGGAAACTGAGTTGCCAGGGGAAATTTTTTGTCTTCCTTTTACGCCCTTCTCGCCTAGAATCTAAAAATCGCCGGCAACTCAGTTTCCTTGTGAAAGGTGTCATACCTACGACTTGTTAGATGTTCATTAATGCATAATAACTTAATATCGATATTCAGGCATTAAAATCATCGATGTTCAGAAAGCTAAGGCACCGTTTACATATGATTTTTTTTACATACGACTTGTTAGATGTTCATTCGTGCTAAATAATTTAAGATCGATTTTCAAACAACGAAATAGAAGAAATCATGACAACTTGTTCAATATATTTTTGTATAGAAAATTTGGCCTGGATCTTAATATTTTGAACTCATCGATGTTCAAGAACATGGTTATAATTTTCAAAACAATGCAGGTATTTTGAATTTATAATAGGGGTATTCACGATCCGATGCAACTGGCGTAGTATCATTGTAAAAGTGCAAAAGTGTAAAATCTTACAACACTACAACAACAAAATATACAAGGTGCAATCTTACAACAGTTTCGCACTTTAGCAATACCCGAAACCTATTGCAACAAAAAAATACAACATTGTAAAATTTGTAAATTGTGTTTTTGACAGCTCACTCATTCTTGCTTACGTTAAACAGAAACAAAGGTATGTTCATTGGATACATCCAATTTGCTATCTTGATTGTATTGATGTGACGTCGTCATCATCTTTTACTATTATTTACCATTTAAAATTCGGACGATAATTAAGATTTGGTAATATTTTCTTTTCCGTTTTTTGGCATCTTTTTATGAACAAAATTTAAATTAAATCAAAGATATGTTCGAAACAAAAACAAATAACAAATGTCAAACTAATTTTGACATTTGCTTTAGTGTTGCAAGAAGATCAGAAAAGTGCGTTCACGATCCACTTAAAAAAAAATAAAATTTCGCACTTTTACTAGGCTCGTTGCACCAGATCGTGAATACCCCTAATGTATTGAATTTTTATGCTAAAAAATGTATTAAAAACATCGATGTGAAAAAAATCGGTGTTTCTGATTCGATAATTTTTGACATCGAGATTGGTTTTTCGATGTTGACTTATCGATGTTAACATCGATGATTTTTCAATATCGCTCATCCCTAACACCACATCTTTTGACGATTCACCAATACAAATATAAAACGCCAGAATTGAGCAGAAGCATTACAAACTGTTCCATTGGATTTCAGAATGAGTGGAACCTTGAGTAAAACCAATGGAAAACGGCATTAGGGAACTTGCAAGTAAGGCAAATTTCTAAACTGTGATTTATCAGATGTTGAAAAATTGTTTCAAATGATGGAAACTTTCGACAGCTGCCAATAACAGTCTATAATTTTGCCTTACTTGCAAGTCCCCTAAGCCATCTGAATGTACCCATTATTTCTGATCGAATATCCTACAAAAATCTAAGATGCTATATGTTACATCCACATATATGCTTCAATTTTATCCTAATTTGACTGGACTACTGTTATTTGGCTTTAACGGCAAAAAAAATTCAAAAGTCAAATTTTCAACGGAATTTATCGTTCCAAATAAGCTAATTTCGAAATTACCTCATTTCGGTTCCAATGAAAACGTAGTATAAAAAAACACGGCGGCGTGCGTACAAAAATATAACGACATTTTTCTTTTATGATTTTGTTGTCAATTTTTTGTATACACATTTTCTGTTTGCTTCAGTTGCAAACTATGCCCCCTTTCACACCAGGAAACTGAGTTGCCAGCAACTGGAGTTTGTTGGCGAGATTTTTTCTCTCCCCCTTCACCCTTGTTTTTTGGTTGTTGTTTATACAAGAAACAAATTATTATTAATTATTGTAATTAAGTTTAAATAAAATATACAAATGTTTTTATTAGTGTTTTATACTTTATTGTTATTCCTGCATTTCAGATTTATCAGGGTCAATGAAACCATTGTCGACGATCGTCGTGTGTTTTGATATTGTTATACAGCAAATTGTTCAATTAAGGTAAGACCGCACACAACTGCAGTGGAACTACACTTCACGACGCGGCAAAATATTATTTGTACGAAACTGTATGAACTATATCGCACTAAGCAGCAACTGAACTTCATTAAATTTCATACAAATTATTGTGACGCGCAGTTCCGCTGCAGTGCAGTTCCGCCTAGTGCGGTCTAACCTTTATTGGAACGGCTCTAAAGTCTGAACAATTTTTTTTATTTATTTTGATAAAACTAGCATTAAACTGGTGACGAAAAATCCGTAAAATTCAATTTATCATATACATTTATTTCATATATAATTTCAAAAGGCTCATGTTTCAGAAGAAACAAACTAATGTCGTTTTCGATTGGATTTCGGAACAGTACTCCTCCTTTTTGATTCCAATCGAATTATTTTCTTTTGTTCCTAGACTAATTTGTGAAATATTTATGCGAGTGTGCGTAAACTGTTTGATATGTATGTATATTTTGCACGTTCAGTTGAGTAAAATTAACTTGACAAATAATCTGATGAAAGGGTTTATATGTATATGTGTGTTCCGGGTCTACTCCTTTCTTAATTCCAGAACAGAAAAATACTGCGAAAACATTACTCGGAACAGCAAATCGAATTATTTTGGAGTAAGCGGAGTCAAAAAGGAGTAACTCCGAACCTCCAACCAAAAACGACATAAGTACTTCTTTTACGTACAAGATTCACCAGTTATATCCGTACTTCTAGATTCGAGAATTCAGTAATTGTAGTAGTACGGATATAACCGGTGAAATGTATACGCATAATAAGTACTTTTATAGCCCCCATATTAATAAACGAAGCTGTCTTTAACTCGTGGATTAGGAGTAAGATTTCTGCCACTTACGAGCTAGCTAAACCACCAAGGAAGGTATATTTATTTGTCATAGTTAATCCTTCGCTAAACTACCTTCCTTGTTGGTTTAGCTAGCTCGTAAGTGGCAGAAATCTTACTCCTAATCGGCGAGTTAAAGATAACTCGTCGCTGGCTTCGTTTATTAATATGGGGGTAGAAGTACTTCCAGTAGTGCTTCGCTGATATACATTTGAAGTACCTTTGTCAGTACTTTAATGGAGGGGAAATTCACTACATTGCGCATGCTAGAAAGAGATAGCTGCTTCATGCATTCTCATGGATAGGAGGTATATAACTGAGTTTTTTTTCCCGAGCACCTATCTTTTTTCAGTGGACAATAAGTACTTCTATTACGTACATATTTCACCGGTTATTTATGTAGTTCTACGTTTGCTGGGTATGCCTTAACATCTATTCTTCGAACACTCCCTGTCACGAGCGTCCCCATCACACCGAACACATCCCAACAACCAAAACAAAACCGCAACTATCTTTGCTTTAAACTGTCAAAATTGTTTCAAAAATTTGTTCCCCTCTCTCAATTTTAACGTCAACGGTTGGCTGCACTGCATACCTCAAAGCAACATGTCGTACTCGTAAAGTTTGAGTTTTTGCTGTGGAATTTTTTTAATTTCTCTCAATTTGATGTGTTGTACCTTTTCTATAAACTAATTTCGAAGTTTATTATCGTTTCCCCTTGATTTACGAACAAAAAATCAATCTATTAAATAGTTTTTCTTGCATTGTATTTAGTTTACAATTCCTCTGCTCAATTTGAATTAAAAAAAAAAACGCGAAAACGAAAGACGAACAAAAAACGAAAAATCTGCTTGACTGCTGCTGCTTCTTCTGCTACTGCAGTCCGGTTGTGCGTCCATCTCTTGGACCTGTGGATTGGAATATAATTGAATTTCACAAGAAATAAAGAAAAATTAACAAACTAAAGAATAGCTAACATAATTTGATCATAAATTCCATCGCCAAAAAAATAAAAATCGACTTACAATCCAACCAGAGAACTGAGTGAGATAAAATTAAGAACTCACAAAGCATCGCTGTACCTGGGAACTTGGAATCGCTGTATCTCAGAATCTGTGTGCCAAACAGAAATATCCACCAAGTCGAGTTACTGAATCACAGTATGTTAATTATTGATGAGACATTCACCGCTACCGCCATCGTCGCCTCTGCCACAGCCTTCGCCATTATTGTCTCCTTTTCGTCGCCGTCGTCATCTTTGTTTTATCTCGGGTGATTCTAAAAATATAATAATTTTTTTTTGTATAAATTAAGTGTTACATTAAGCCATCCCGAAATTCCCCCTTCCAGTTAGTAGTGTTATTAAAAGTTAACCCTCTCGTGCTACCCTTTGAGTTGGAAAAATTAAATTCCCCCCGGGAGGTTCTCGGCAATCGTGTTTCCCACTTTCCATCTCCCCCACCATCCGCTTCGCGTTTTTTGTTGTTGCAATTTTTTCTCGTTTCAATTACTTTGACTTTGAGATACAGCACTGCTGAGAGAAGCACCGAGAGATACGTCGACTGAGTTCTGTGAACCGACGACACCGGGGCGAGGAGAAGGCAGAGGAGCTACCTCCTCCTCTACTCGTAGTCAAAACCGAAACAACCGCACTAAAGTAATTCCTCTATTCTCTGGCTGTTTATTTTGTTCTTTGATTAATAAAATATTCGCGCGTGTCTTTGTTGTCTCTGGGCTGTTGTGTGCCTCGTTTGAAACCCATCGCAGGAACCACCTCAACAGAGAAATCAACAAACTTTTTCTCATCTCGCTCGAGCGGTCGTTGTCATCGTAGTAGTCTTCTGTCTTCATCGTCATCAAAATGGCGGACTCCTACTATCAGGTAAGTGAAAAAATGTAAATTCCTTTTCTTCGTTCTCAGGCACAACACTAAGACTACCACCTGTTCCCATGAAGGAGGAGAATGCCACACGGTAGTCCACTGTTTGTCGTTAATGGTTCCATCTCTTGACAGTTTGGTTGGATAGTGCAACAGTGGGAATTTATCTTCTTTCTTTAACCGAAATTTCTATTGTTTTGGTTTTTTTTTCGTTTCTTTCTTTTGGTTATGTTTCCCCTCGTGCGCCAGTTTGTTATCGTGTCGAACTAAACTACTGGCTTCCTGTTTTGTTGTTGCTTTTGTTGTTATTTGGCGCTTGCTGCACTGAAGTGCATTATTTAACATCAAAAGCCAAATTTTATTTTTGACGCAAGCGCTTCTGGCGAAATCCGCGTTGTGTACTTTTGTCTCCGGTCTTCGGTGTACCTACGCTACACACTCTATTATTATTATTATTATTATTTTTCACGTTGTTTTGTGTTTTCTTTTATTTTTGTTTGTTTTCGCCCCGAGTTTCCCACCCAATCGCAACCCAGCAGAGTTTGAGTATTGGTTTCATCAATGAAAATTAAATTTGCTGCTGGCTATCAGTCGCGGCGGCGATTTTGTTGTTGCTGCCGGTTGCGAGTTTTCATAACTTTTTTTTGTTGGCTAACGCATCGTTTTTTCTTCTTTTTTTATTACATTGTTGTTGATTTGGGGGGCCTGCCAGGGAGGTATGGATAGAGATGGCCCTGCGCGGCGCGGCACAGTCCTTTGTTATGGTACACCGCTTTGGTATAGGTAAAGGTTGCTGAACATTTATAGGTAGTTTGTTTTTTTGTGGAGCAATAGGTGGGGTGTGACTCATTTCAATGGAATGTTTGGTAAGTTTCTTTTTTGTAGTGGGATAGGATTTCCTTTGTTATGCATCTCCATTCTTAAACGATAAAACAGTTTAAGGTTTCATCGAGTGTGTGAAGGAATTTTTGGAATGTTAACTATGAAATGTTGGTTAATAAATTCAAAAATATCTTTTTTGCACAACGCGGATTCAAATTTAATTACATTTAACACGATTCGTGCAATAAAGAGTAATTTAATCAAAACACAGTTAGTTTCTTAACTTTAGTGGCCCAAAATTTACGTCAATTTGGTACCATGTAAAATCATTTTTAATATAATACTAGATTAAAACCTGTATTTAGCTAATTTAAAATGAGTTAAGCATTGTGCTGCCTTCTAACTTTTTACAGACGTTAAAGTTACTAAATGTCTTTTTTTATATTTGTTTGTATGTATGTTGTTTTCTATTTAATTACAACAGTTGACAGCAAATTTTGGGAGTCGATGTTAAACTAAAATCTAAGTATGAGGGTTCAAATGGACATATCTTGTGATATCAAAATCTTTCTTTTTTCTCAGCCTTTATTGGGGGCGGAGTGTTGCAAAAACGAGATTTTCTAAATTTCTTATCAGGGATATTTTTTAAATAAATCATGATGCTTTGTGATTTCCCCTAAGTCCAAACAGCAAGTTTGTTCCCAAGATTTTAGGGCAAAAATTGTTCGTCTATCAAAACTGAGAAAAACTGCCGAAAAAGTTTGGAACGATTTCTTGGCAAAAATTCTGCCACATAATTTAACACAAATATTCTTTTAATTTTTTTTTATGTTTTTTTTATTCCAACGCAAAGCCAACTGAACCGATGAATCTACCACAGTAAATTTTGTATACAACGTGTTCAACCTCACATTTGACAGACCAACAATTTCTGCCCAACAAAAATTCTTGGGCAGAACTTGTCAGGAGGGGAACTTGTACTCTCGCTTGAGCGCTCTCATTTGACCATAACTACCAAATTTGTGAAGTGTGGAAGAGAATTTGGGCAACAATAATTGCTTACAACTGTTGACAATTGGCAGTTTTGGTCAAGATTGGGAACAGACCTACCGCAATCTTGTTGATCCGATTAACAGAACTCATGATATAGGTTTTTTTCGGAGAACCTTAATCGTATTTGTGGAGACTTTGTTTTGTTGATTTTTGCGTTTTATAAATCTCCAAGAAAAAACACATAACCTTCCCTTAAAAAGCTTATATCTTTAGTTCTATTTGTCGGATCGCCAAGATTAAGGTGTTTCGCCTTAGGGAAAATGACAGAGCATCATGTTATATTGAAAAAAATAATAATAAAATAAAATAATAACAACTGCAGTGAAAATATCCCTAATATGAAATTTAGAAAATCTTTCAACAACCGACGCCCGCCAAATGCTTAGAAAAAAAGCCTGCCAAAGTTTTGATTTCGATATCACAAAATATGACCCTTTAAACCCTCACACTCGAATTTTGGTTTTGCATCCACTCCGAAAATGTTGTGACGGCTCTTAGACTGAGAAATCCTGCTTAGTTTTCTCCTACGCCTCCATCAAAGTAGAAGAGTAGAATTTGTGAATTCTCATAAAAAGTTTTCTGCAATGCTTTTTGTTTATTCGTCTTTGTTGATAGTTGATAGTTGATAGTTCTGAATGAGATTTAATAATTAAACTATTAATAATCAATATAAAAATCTCTTCAACGATGACCCGGGAGATTTTTTTCAAACCCCTTACTTCTTGCCCTTCTCGGCAATAAACTCCCAGTTGCTGGCAACTCAGTATCCTTGTGTGATAGGGGACTATGTCATCTTCAAATGGAGTAAAATAAAAAAACTGTTATAGGTATAGGGAAGCCACTATCCAGTGCATTATGGAAATCAGTGGTTTCGATAAGTTTAGAACAGATTAGAACACTATTTTCTGTACCTGCTTTTTAGGTAGAACAATTTTAGAACTGGTTTTCTGTTCTAACTTGTCTGACGTTTCTCACAAATCTGTTCTGATCTGACTTTTTCCTCACTGAACAATACTAATTTTCTAAACTTTTATAATATGTACTATATTTGCAACGGGCACTAAACCAAGATTTAGCTAGATTAACAAAAATCTCCTTGAAATCTCGAAGATTTACCATACAAATTGTAATCTCCTCAAATGAAGAATTCAAATAAATCTTCTTGGAAACATTAGTTTGTCAAATCCAACAAACTTTTTTTTCGGAGAATAATTAGGCGTGTTCAGGAAAGGGAGATATCGGAGGGCCTCAGCAATCTCAGTTGCCTGAACAGGATTCCTCAGCAAAGATCTCAGTTTGGTTGTCAAAATACTGAGGAAAATTTTTTTTGGATTCGCTTGATTAGCTTTTTACGTAGCAAAATCTCCGATCACTGTTTCGTGAACGCACCTATTGTGGAACCAACACATTTAATTGCCATTTAATTATATTGAAAGATGGAAATGTAAACAAAAACTATCTATTTCACTTCCACTTCATATCAAAAAATGAAACACAATTTGAATGTTTTGTCATAATCCTCTTTTTGATCTTATTGTGCAAACCTAAATTTCGGTCTAGTGGCCGGTGGAAACGAATTATTAGGCCCTATTGCGGTTGTCGATCGATAATCGCTAACGAGCGATCAACGATTGACAAATTGAGAAATCGGTATTGTGGTTGTCGATTGCGTTCGACAATTATCGAAAATTCGATCGCTCGTTTTCGACCGCATTTTTGTGATCGACGGGGTCTATTCAACAAGTTAAAAATTGTGTAGAGATCAAAATGTGAGTGTTTTTATTTAAAAAAATGTTTTTTTTTATAAGTAAAATATATTTAATTATTATTCTTAATGCAGTGCGAAACAAGTTTCAATGAAAAAATAAATAAAAGACATTTGTGAGGTGTGGAACAGCATAACTCCTGGGAATACATTTTTGTTTGGCGTATTTTACTTTTGTTTATTTTGGACATACATACTGTGTTTCTTTTACACTTAGCACTTCTTTTAAGATACAGTAGATTGAGCCAATGGAATAAAAAAATCATTTTCCACACTTAAGGTTAGACCGCACTAGGCGGAACTGCACTGCAGCGGAACTGCGATTCAAAATAATTTGTATGAAATTTAATGAAGTTCAGTTTCCGCTAAGTGCGATATAGCTCATACAATTTCATACAACTAATGTTTTGCCGCGTCGTGAAGTGTAGTTCCGCTGCAGTTATGTGCGGTCGAACCTTTAATTGACATGATGCTTGGGCACAGAGTCGTAACGCGGTACACAATTTAAGGATGTTGGGAATCGATGATTTTCTCATTCCCAGCTTAAGTTTTCCATCCATTTCAGAAAGTAAATCCATAAAGGCTAGCTTGGATAATCAAAAATAGGTAACAAAAGAAAAGACAAATAAAAAAAAATAATAAAGAATCAAGTAAATCCGTACAATTTATCATCTAACTTCAAGGGGCGCCTTTTACTTGTATCTTCTTCTGAATCTGTTTCACTTAACATTCTTTGATTGTATTCATTTTTTATTTTAATATATATTTTTATAAAAATAAACTATTTTATTGCAAACTTCACGAAACGCAATAAATAAATAAATAATACAGTCTGACAAAATCAATCTGTCAAACGTCAAGGTATGAATTCACAATTTAAGGCTCTCCCAAACCAATGCGGAACATTCGTTGCGGCGAAAAAACATTCGCATGTCAAAATTTATTTACATGGTGATATATGAGAGTGCCCACACCAACGCGGCGGAGAAACATATGAATTAATTTTGACTGACGAATGTTTCTTCGCCGCAACGAATGTTCCGCATTGGTTTGGGAGAGCCTATACTTATACTTTTTCATTCACAATAGGTTTGTTCCCAAGATTTTTGGGCAGAAATTGTTGGTCTGTCAAATTTTGAAGAGTGGGGATGAAAATCTCTCACAGAGAGGAAAAACTGCCCAAAAAGTCTGGAACGGTTTCTTTGCGAAAATTCTGCCACACATATTTCACACAATTATTCTTTTAATTTTTTGTATCTTTTTTTATTCCAACCCGAAGCAAACTGAACCGATGACACTACAGTAGTAAATTTTGTATACAACGTACCTCAACCTGGCATTTGACAGACCAACAATTTCTGCCCAAAGAAATTCCTTGGGCAGAATTTGTCAGGAGGGGAAATTGTTTTACTCTCTCGTGAGCGCTCTCTTCTGCCCAAAACTACGTAATTTGTGAGGTGTGGAACAGCATTTGGGCAACAATATTGTTGACAATTGGCAGTTTTGGTCAAGGTGTGGAACAGACCTAATAACTCATATACTAGTCGATCAAGTTACGCAATACCAATTGAGAAATCATTCGATGGTACTAGGATACACGAGCGCAAAAATTGAGAGCTTAGCCATCTCAATTGTCGGACTAGGATTCCTCAGCAAAAGAATGGCACACATAATTACAAAAATAAAAGTTCTCCTAAACCAACGCGAAGCATTCGGCGCGACGGAGAAACATTCGCCGTTGTTATGGACACTCTCATTTATCACCATGTAAATAAACTTTGACTGGACAAATTTTGATCGGAATGTATAAATCCCGCCAGAGGAATTGAATTTTTGGCGGTGCAACTTTCTGGCAAAGTTTCCCCTTTCGCATTTTCTGGCTGTAAAAAAAGGTTAAACATATTTAACTGAAAAACTGGCAGTGGCACAAATCAGTAAATTACTCAAAAAGGGAAACAGAAACCCTTGATAAAACAAAAATTAAATCGTACATCAAATCTTTTCTCGATTTGGAATCTTAGCAATCTTTAAATACTTATAACTTATAACATTCCATACTCAGAATTATTCTAAAATCAAATCTGAAATATAAATTAATTATTGTCCCAACTTAATTCGAATCGGAAATGCCTGCATCTCGGGTATTGAATTATAAATTCCACATTATCGCTCGGTGTACGAGTAAACTTAAAGTCGTCTTGTTGGCAATTCCCGAACTATTTTAATAGCAACGAAATGTCATAGGGAAGGATAATTTTGAATAAGTTTCTTAAAATAAACCGAACTTGTGTTGTGTTGTGTACTGCCGGCCGGTTCTAGTTCAGATGAGTCGTTTTCTTACTCAGTTCTTACATTGGCACACACACCACTTGCACAGAGCTGTAAGAATTCAAATCTCGGTGTCCAGTTAAACAGAAAATAACCTAAAACGAATGAAAACAGAAAAAATGTTCTCTTTTTGTTGAGGACCTGTTTTATTTGCGCACCCAGAAGCGCATGAATATGTACACATCTACGCGACGAAACTCTGCAATCGAAGCAAGATGTGTGTAGGTAGACCGCCAGGTATTTCTAGATTATGCCCGAGAACAAGGTCAATTCTGATTGCGGGGCACACAGATACAGAACAGCAAACAAGAAACAGCTATTACCACAAACACCACACACATCAATACGAAAATCGCATCGCATTGCGCCGAGCCAATTCGCATCAGGTGTAGGTATAAGTTTTAGTTCTAAAATTTCGACTGCAATAACGATGCAGTTTTGTGTTTATTTTTTGTTGTTGTTTATGTTTTGTGGAGAAGTACATACCTATAAATCTTTCGTTGCGATTTCTTCTCGCAGAACCAAAAACATAAAACGCCAATGCAAATTAGGTAGTTTTTTTTAATTTTATTTAGTTTAGTTTGCCTGCTTTGCAGTTTATTTATAGAATAATCTGTTTAAGATGAAGTGCCGTTGTCGTGTGCATTTAAGTAGATGCGAGTAAGTGTATGAGTGCGTCCAATTTTAGATTTTATTCGATTGGATTGGAGAGATGAGATGTTGAACTTAATTTTGTTTAGTCTTCTTGTTTTTGTTAGTCCAAAATTTATTGGATTTAATATAAACAGGAAGATGCTTTCTGCTAAATCTTTAAACTAGTACTTGTGCAGAATTTAAGTATTTTTATTATTCGAATTTTCAAACCTTCAGAACCGGAACTGGTAAGTCGTAATTTGCTAGGTACGCATCTGTATCGTACCAAAGTTGTTTTGAAAAATGAAATGGTATATACCTACATATGTAAGTATCAGAAAAAAGTCTTGACCTTCGCAAAAAGTATCAAATAAAGGGTGGGCCATTTAGTGGTTTATTTTAAATCATAGATTGTTTTGACACTGACAGATGTTTCCCGATCGAAATTGTCGCTTTACTCGTGAACAACATTGAGAAATATTGAAATCTTATTTCCAAAGTGAGTGCTGTGTAGCAAAAACAGTGCGTTTTTTGAAAAGAAGTTTTGGTCGAAATGACGCACCCACCGCGCTCATCTGTGGATCAGAAAAGCCGCACTTGATTGATGAGAAGCCAATGCATCCACTGAGTGACCGTTTCGTGCGGATTATTGAGTGGTGGCATTATTAAGGAGCCAGTTATAGCTATCATTGAAAATATTAATTGTCAATTTTGAGAGTTTAAGAAAAAATAAACGATTATTTTGATGTCAAAGTAAAGCTTATTGACTTAATAATTATTTCCAGATAAAACAAAATACAATTTGGAACAACTTTGCTCATAAAATGACTTAATTTTTTAATGATGAACCATCTTACCAATGATCATTGCAAAAATTAAAAGTTACGTTATGGGGAAGATATTGGTCGAAATTAATTTTTTCGAAGGGACTCAAAATCAACAGCTAACTTTTTCAATGATGGTTTTCAATGAAAGCTATAACTGGCCCCTAAACCAATTTTCTTCAAAAATGAGGCTGGGAACAACGTATCGGTGAACGGTGGGCGTTACAGAGCCATGTTAACCTGATTCTTTTTTTTACTGAAATTGAAGACATGGTTCTGGACGACCTCTGGTTCATACAGGATGGCGCGCCATGTCACACAGCCAATGCCACAAACACATGGTCTGTTCAAGAAAATTTGACTTCAGAGATATTTAAAATTGTATTACCTCTGTTTGTTGACAGCGAAACTGGGAATTTTTCTGGGGAATCTTTTTAGCTTTCTGATATCTCCTTAACCTGAACACGCCTAAAAAATGTCAGAAATTTGTCGAATTAAAATTTTGTCCTATTCGCACGTCAACATTAATTTGACATCTGCATTGTATGTTTTACCGCGAAACAGAATTATTAGTATCAATACAAGTCTTGCAACTTGTTCGTTCGGAATTCGGGATGGGAGAATTATTCCGGAGACTTCTTCCGGTTTACCAAACGAAAACGCTATACAAAATATAAAAACGTCCATCGCTGGTCTTTCAAACCAAGAAGTACAAATGGCTCTTCTTCGTAGTACCCTGTTCCGTTCTCTATCTTTTGATTTCGTACTACTTCTGTGACATCTACTTTATGTTCAAATAAGGTAATTATTTGTACATGCTATATTCTGAGTTCCTCCTTCTTTATACTTTCTTATTTTAAACAAGCTCAAACGTCAAACACTCATGTTGGATGATGTATGGGACTTGACATTATCTGCCCTATATTCTAGCCTGTCTCATCTTCTTCAATGCACTTAAGCACTATTAAGATTAAGTATCACTTAAAGCGAATTTTTCGATGTAACAGTCCTCTTAAATTTCCCTACTTGCATTTTAGTATCACATCATCAGCAATCTAACTAAACTATAATAAGATGACATCATAAAGATACATCACATCATCAGATTAAATTAAAAGCCATTTTTCGCTTTCATTTTATTTACACGACGACGAAGACGAAAAAAAAGTTTTTATAATGTTGACAATAAATAATAAAGATTGCTGTCAAAGATTCCTGTTTTCAATTAGAAAATAAACTTAAAAAATAATAAAAAAAATCAAAAATGATTCGTTTCAATTAGAAAACCAGATTCCAGATAAAAACGAAAAAAAAACAAAAAATCACTCATAGGCTAGTCCACAGTCCATGCCATGTCTGGCGCCTAACCGTTTGAGTCGCAGCAAAGTAACTTTTGCGCGTGAAAACAGGAATTTCTTTGTGGGTCACAACCATAAGAAATTCCAATGCGGAAAAACGATGTCAATTGCAGTGAAATTCATTTGCTGTCTTAATTAACCAATGAAGTGAATATTGGTCAATTAATCTAACTAGGATTCGAGCATGAATATAAAACTATTTCATCTAATTTATTGATAGAGATAATCTAGCAATAGCATACGAAAGAGTGTTGTAATATCTTTTTGATTGATAATCAAGATTAAAGAGATCAATGGCTTTTGTAGTCCATCAAGCAAGTAAGAATTATTAATTTTCGTTCATGGAAAAAAAATAAATATGAATGCCCTAGTTTGACTGCTTCAAATGAGATGTCATAGATTTCTTCCAGGTTAAAACTTAAACCCCCTAAGGACTTTCAAGTGATAATGTTGAAAAAAAGAAAATTCGTTGTTTTTCACGGAAGAAAGTTGTTCAAATTTCATCAATTTTCATGGAAAATAAAATCTACGACTTTATCGCAGGTTCAAAAATAAAAGGTGCCTAATTTGTTAAACAAAAATCGTATTTCTTTATTAATACAATTGCATAGTACTGGAAAAATGCGTGAAAAAAGTCGAAAGTCAAAAAAAAAACTTTTCTTTGAGTTTTTTTTTTTGTCACAAAAATTTAACTCAGCATTCCACGCCAAATCTTCTGAAAACTGCCTTGGTCTTAAATTTATGGACTCGTTTAACATGCAAAGTATACATGGGAAGGAAGTCTCATGATTCCGATGGGGTTTAAACAAATTAGTATAAGTTAGCAGTCGCGTTCACCAGACCAAACTTAAATCGCCTCGTAACTAACAAATTCTTCCTATTAAGTTCTCCGTTTGGTTAAACATTCTGGTAAAAAGGGAAAGAAGAAACTTTCACTTGAGTAAGTATTCTCTATGGCAAATATTTGCCAACATAATAGCTTTTGAAATTAATTATCCATTAGTATACTAAAACAAATGAAACAAAAAGTTTCTTCAAACCCAACTTTAGTCATATATACATATGTACCTACATAGTTGACTACAATTAAACTACATCCATTTAACTACCATCAGCCACCACCCCATGTGTTATATTGCGACTAGTATTATAAGAATGGAAGTTCATTAATGGACTACGTATACCTACATCAAGTTGATACTTTCAATGCAAATCGGCTAAAAAAGTTCCCGCGCTCCATTAATCCACCGCAACGCAAAACAATTGACCACATCAGCAGCAGCAAAGAGCGCGAAACCGCGCACCCAAACAGAAAGGGCATAGAGTACAGAGGGTGCATCATCATATAATATAATATCTTTTGTCTTTAATACGAAATATTCCCGCTCTCAAAACTATTATTTTCTCATTATTGCCAAATAAACGCTCCAATGGTCGGGTATTTTTTTTGTATGTGTTGTTAGCTGCGGGATGGATGATGTGGATACACTCGGGGATTATACTGCATAAAGTATAAAATAGTGAGCTGCATTTTCGTGGAACGAAACACTTTTTGCAGTTTTTTGTGTCAATTTATTGCCAGAGTTACCAAAGAGGGACCGGCTCGGCTGATGGCTTTGGCATGGGGCTTCCCATCATCATGAACAATATTATGTATATATGCTGTATGCTGTATGCCCTGCTCTGCTCATGGTTTTGAAATTGGATGAGATATCTTTTACCGACAACGTCGACGACGACTACGAGGACGGTGTGTTGTGGTGATGATGTCGACGACTACGACAACAACAAGAACTGGAGAAAGAGTATAGGGCTTGGTATCTGGTTTGGATGTCATATATCTTGTTGTTTCGACAACGACGAAGCGGCCAGGACGGTGGAACGGCTAGAGAAATTGCGGTACACCACCATATAAACCATTAAAAGCTGTCGAAGTGGCAGCCTAAGTAGGTAGGCGTTGTTTTATATCGCAATGCGTGCTGGGAGGCTTTATGGGTAGGCTACCATGATATTCTGGTTCAAATGCTCTGTCCCTCTTCTCTCTGTTTTTTTTTTAATTTTTTTTTTTGAGGGGAGGGGGGTGTTGGTGAATTGAATGGGATTTAAAAAGCCATCACATGTGGTTGAATATGAGATATGTAGCAAGCCAAGTAAGGGAATTGCGTTCAATGGGAAAGCGTTTTTAAGTTCGCAGATTGTAATAAATGGGAATATATAGTTTGACGGTTGATCTGATCGCTTTTAATCTCAGTAGGATAACATTTCAAAAGATATCACTCTGAAAATGGTATTATCCTAAAATGGCTGCCAAAGCTGACATTAAAATGTTCAAGAAGTTTTTATTTGTGAAATTCGTAGAGATTTATTTTATTGCACTATTTCAGTTTTAATTAAATTTTAAAGATTCACCAAAACTCGCTGCATACAAATTATCATGGCGATTACAGAATCCGCAAAAATCGATCCGCAGTGCAGTGCTTACTTTCCCATTGTGAATCACTGCGGATCGAGTTTTGCGGATTCTGTAATCGTCATTTACATATACACTCCGCTCCACTTGAATAGAAACAAACTGTATTTTTACTATCAGAGCATGTAGCGCTTTGGTTAATTCATAAATTCACATTTTGGTTTTAGTTCCTAAAAGAGGAATCTATTGCGAAAAAACTGCAGGGACAGAATAATTCAGGAAAATACCATAAGGTTATTTTTTTACCACTTTTCTAATTACTTCATAACATACACAGTGTGCGTTTTGTCTCTATAGATTACGGTAAGAAGAAAAAATATTGTTATAATAATAGTAGTGTTGATTAAAAACAATAATTGTTTGATCAAAAAGAAGATGGGCCGCGGAAAACCATTAAACCCAGCAGAAAAAGCCAAAATAAAAGTACACGCGGAAAACAAGCTTCACCTTCGCACAATAAGTAGAAGTTTGAAAATTGTTTGGTCGAACCATAGAAATAAAGAAAACTATAGAAAAATTTGTAAGGTAGGCAATCAAGAGCCACAACAGAAGCAGACCAAAGAAAGTTAATTAGACTGGCATCAAATTCAAGAAGCTCTGCTGCTTAAATCAAGGCTTAGAGTGGTATTAAATCGAGTCTTAACACTATAAGACGTGTTATTGGTGGGTCAAACAATTAAAGCGCCTAAAATTGAAGAAAAACCACCGTTAAATCCAATACGAAGACAAAATATATAAAAGATTTTTGCAGGAAGAATATGACGTGGAAGGAAGAGGGGACAAAAGTTGTATTTTCTGACGAAAAAATTCAATTATGAGGGCCCGGACGGATATAATTACTATTTTCATGTTATAAGGGAGGAACCCAGGTTTCTGGAGCGCCAACGTAGCCGAGAAGGCGGTGTAATGGCGTGGGGTGTGATTTTCTGGTTTTGAACAATTGTTCAGGACTTTCCCACATTTAAAATGACAGCAAATTTCTATAAGGAAATACTGCAAGAAGCTATCACTAAGTTAACCGATGTCTTTGGACCAATACCATGGACATTTCAACAAGAAAACGTGCCAATCCTCAACGCAAGAATCATTAACAATTGGATATCCGAGAAAAATGTTACCTTACTTCAATGGCCACCGTATTCTCCGGACCTAAATATTATTGAAAACGTATGAGGATGGATGGGTCGTAAAGTTTACGATTCTGACCGACAACATGAGGACAAAGAATCACTAGAAGCATGCAGAAGCAAAGAAGCATGAAGTACAATTTCTTTAAATTATATAAAATAACTGCATGATTAAGTCTCCAACTGGATTTTTCAAGTTATTTCAAATAAAGATGGTAGCAAACATGTTAAAATATTTGTTTCCTTATTTAAAAGAATCTTTCTATTCAAGTAGCGCAAAAAAAAACAGTGTTTTAAACGAAGTAATTAGAAAAGTGGTAAAAAATAACCTAATCGTATTTTCCTGAATTATTCTGTCTCTGCAGTTTTATTCGCAATAGATCCCTCTTATAGGAACTAAAACCAAAAGGTGAGTTTATACATTTACCAAAGCGCTACACGCTCAGACAGTAAACAAAAAGTTTGTTTCTATTCAAGTGGAGCGGAGTGTATCTTTAAATCCAATTTACACGAGTACCTAGGTACGAAACCACATTCATACCAGGCACCAGGGGTCTTATTACGTAAAACGATAACGATCAAACAATATCGTTTTGGCAATAGCTATCCCTATCATATAAGTAGAAAATGAAAGGGACAGGTAACGCCAAAACGATATCATTTGATCGTTATCGTTTTACGTAATAAGGCCCCAGCTTTATTGAAACCTGGTTAGTAGCTTTCCACACAACCTGCATCTGAAGCGCGTGAAGCTCCAAAAGACGATAGATTTCTTTTCGATTTGACGTTTAATGTATTTCCCATAAGAGACAACGAAAAAAGCATCAGAAGAACATCATTTTTACCAAATTATTTTATGTGAACGGGTATCCATATTATGATTGAAATAGAATAAAATATTTTTGTAAGTTTATAAATCAAGTCGAAAATATATTGAAATAGATAGCTAAAATGCTTTGATTTGTAATGTAAACAAACCACCGATACAACCAAAAACAACAACAAAATTACTCTATTAGAAAAAGAGAATGGCAGAGGCGTAGCCAGGATTATTAAAAAAATATGGTTGTTTGTAAAATGAAGTTATTTGAAATAAAATCTTCCTGTGAAGCAATTGTTAAAAAAAAAATATTTTTCAATGTCTATTTACACAGTATTTTTTCGGTTTGGAATTTAATTAATAATTTATTATATTGTTTCTTGGTTTGCGGAAGAGGCGAGTTATGAATTAAGGTCATGAAGATTTATACCACTTAAGTGCATTACGGGTGACTGACTCATTTTGGTAATTTGGAAAACTTATTTTCGTTGTCTTTTGACATTTTTAGTTAAGTGAGAGTTTTTGACTGTTATTACCTGTTTATGAAAGCCAAAGTGAACGAAACTAATCGAAAAGTAGCAAACGGCAATTATAGATGCAACACATATTTTCCACGACATTTGTTTTTCTTGCGCGGAAATTGGTATTAAAAAAGTTGTAAACTTTAAATGTCTAACTAATTATATCGAAAAAAAATAAATGTAATTGACTGATAAAAAATATTAATCTAAAAGCATGCACTGAAGCAACTGTGGTGTGAACCTAAAAGTATGCAATGCAACACTTTTGATACTAATATGCCTTTGTTGTCAGTCGGCCTGCTATCAAAGTTTTTGTACTAAAGAGTACTTTGGGTGGCCTGCTTCTCGGGTTCAAGTATTTTAAGTCAACTCCCTTTTTGGGTCCTCTGTCCCTCTGTCCCTCTGTCCCTCTGTCCCTCTCACGCGACTCCGTCGCTCCGCTAAGGGTATGCTCAGTCCCAAAGCAGACGCCTATGTTGTCAGTGTGTGTTCTTTCAGTTTAAGTAAAATAAATAGTACTTTGAGTGCAAACTTAAATTGTTTACAACTTTTTTAATAATTATTTCTGCGCAAAACAATGTTGTACCTATTCGTGTTTTGTGGTTAGCGGACATCTAAAACACATTTTGTATGAGTTTTGGCGTATATACCTCATGGAAACCTGAACCCTTTGCAGAGGACTTAATTATTATGTAAATCATAACATTATCATGTATCAGAAAAATTGAATGTAACTACGCTTAATCTTTTTGTGTATATGTTTCAAAAATCCAATCAACAAGATGGTAATTGTTTTTTTTTTTTTTAGTTTTAACGATCAGATTTTTAATTGCATGGAACATGAAAAATGTCAATCAAAATGAACCGATGCTGGTTTATTTTTTGACTTTACTGTCATTTCAATGAAAGACCAAGCTGCAAAAAAAAGTAAATAAATTGGATTTGTATTTAATAAACTGACATACTGAATAAAGTGACATACTGCATGAATACATACCTGCATGCATACATTCATAGTTATGCAAATATTTAATGAAAACAAAAAATTAAGACAAAATAATATTTAATTTTTAAATAGAGCCATTAAAGTTTTTCAAGTGAAATAAATTAATTTTTGAATTTAAAGGCTCAAAAATTTATGGTTCATGCAGAGTATTGTTTCATGATATTGACATTTTTTTTTATCGTTTGTTCGATTATTTTTTTTAAACTTTAGTCTAATTACATAAGGCTATCAAATAAATACCTAGCTATTGGGACTAATAATTCTGTAAGTCATGTTTTCTGCTGCCATCGAATTATTCTCGCGCTAATTTATTAATTCAAATAAACGCTTCATTTAATTTACTACGGTGAATTTAAATCTACGTGAGTCCACCGAGCAATATTTACTCTCAGCGAATCAATAGCATAAGAAAGAGACTTAGGAATTACTTGCAGCATTTACCTTATGCCATTTTTCATTGGACGTCCGGAAGTGTCCAGAAGAGTCCGGAAGTCTTCTGAAACCATTCCATTGGCATACAAAATACGGTTCTGACGATTCTGAGAAGAAAAATTCGATTCTGGTATTCAAATCAGATTCCACCCAAGAAGCACTAATACATTCAAACTCAAACGTCAAAACAAACTGCAATGCACTTCATCTTTTTTTTTAACTTTCCATTTTAATTTAATTTACATCCAAAATGAAAGTTTTAGGTAAATTTTAATCAACAAATTAAAAAAAAAATCAAACAAAAAATATTATTTGGAAGTTCTGAGTTGATACACTCGTGTCTTACATTTCACTTTTTGTGCGGTAGCAAATAATTTTTATTTGACGATTCACCTATACAGATGCCAAACCCCAGAATTGAGTAGAATCATCTTGAACTGTTCCATTGGATTTCAGAATGAGTGAAACCTTGAGTGAAATCAATGGAAAACGGCATTAGTAACAATATATAGCGAAGTAACATAATAACAAATTGACTTACCATAGTTTTTGTTTGTAAATAGTGCGTTGTTCTTTAAAAATCCCCTGCATACCGTATTGCAGTTCCGTTTATCGAATTTGAATGTAGATAGATTGCCCATAGCTGCTGTGCGGGCGTGCGGGGCCAAATCCCCAGTCCTTATAACTCCACTAGGAAAACCAAAATAGGGTGCACTATAGGTGTTATAATCGAAATATTTTATCGTTCTCTACACCTATACACATTTATTTCCGCATAAAATTAATATATATATGTATATGTATTTTAAATTAGATTTTCTATAAGTATTGAATTTGCAATTAGTATTATACCTATGAATATTTTTTTCTGGGTTGGAAAATAAACCTCATGTGGACAATTTTGGTTGTTTCAAATAATAGAACGTACATTATGTAGGTACATAGATTATGGTATGAGTGTTCGTGGGTGTTACAGCTTTAGAATACCACTAGATCTATTTAAATGAAATCCGATTAGTTGAAGAGCTGTGTGTGCTATATAAATTGAGTGGTTAGGTGTATTATATTGTTTTATTTTATATTATTTTGTTTGCATGTCATAGTTTGTGTTAAAGTTTTGGTGAAAATAATGATAGAAGCATTATTGTGGCTATCAGCCACATTTGAAATTGGATTAAAATTCATTGCAGGGCAATCTGTTTACGATTGATGGTCTACGTTTACCTCATAAATATTGTTTTATGTACCAACACTAACATTTAGGCATATCTATACATTGACATACAACAGAAATACCCACAATTAAATGAGATACAAAACTAAATAAATTTTAGGAAATTAATGGTTGATTTTAAATTAGAACCATCGATTTGAAGCCGAATCCTATTACATCATTTAATTAGAGTGTTGTGTATGTGATGTGTGTGGATCGTTGTCAGTTTAATTCATGTGCGAAATTGTTTGCCCAGTTATGGTGGACCATAGACCACAGTTATACTATTGAATGTGTTATATTATTGTTTTTCAAATTAATTAGCTTTGTTTAAATGTTCCGATTAGTTGATGCACAGAATGCAGATTGAATTTTATGCATCCCCAACCTAATAAGATTTACATATTAAGAAAAATCGAAACAGTTCGAACTGAGGCAGCAAATCATTATTTTTTGTTGTGCTTGAAAGAAAAAACAAAAAATCCTCTTGAACCAAACATTTTTCGTGATGCTAAATTTTGAATACCATGTTTGAAAAATATCTCATTTAGTTGGTGTAAATTGCTCAATGCATTTTTGAAAATCTTCCAAAAAACTATTAAAAGAGGTTGATTAAAAGATTTAAGTTAAATGTCCACTGCCAACCCCACTTCATCTACTACTTCTACGCCCTTCTTCCATGTAAATTTTAACTTCATGCGAGAAAAAAGTATTATGTGAGAAATAATCACAATTATAATTTATAAATAAAGCTCCAGTCTTATTCCTTCTGTTTTTCGCTATGTTATCACTTTCATTAAAACAAATCAACAAAACTGTTGAGCTATTTGTATCATCACCATTACAATCCATTCGTATAGTTAAAAATATCTTTTCATTAAATTCAATTGCATTTCTTCACTCGAGACGACAGAATTCACAGTGGGGCACTTTAAGTGGGAGAGTAGAAATAAATCTTAAAAACAAAACCACTTAATTGATTTTAACGAAATTTTCAGACATAAAATGAAATGATAAATAATGAATAATTTCCACTCAACTGCCACGTTCATTAAAAAAATGTTATAGTAGAAGAATTGATAATAATCCGGCTTGTGTCCTGGCGCAAAACTTTAGTCGATTTAGTACTATTCTAAATCATTTTTACCAACTGCATATTATAGTTTCCCAAATTTAAAACAGCTTATCAATGATATATTTCCTTACATGTTACCTAAGTTAAAATAACCAAAAGGTGTTTTTTTTTATCTTTTTAGTTTATCTTACTAAATCCATATGACAGTTTGACGTTTATAAATGTCAGAACATATTTTTGTGAATTTTTTGTACGAGCTGTCACTTTCTTGGCCGTGTTCAGCTAAAGTTTATGAATAAAATTGGTTTGGTATGATACTAGCTAAAGAGTATTTAAACATTTAGAAAAGTTGATTTTAAATTTAAAAAAGGGATGTTTAGAATTTTGTGACAATTTTTTAAAGAAAATTGAATGTAAAAGGTTTTTCCCACGCCATTTATTTGGGCGTTTTTTTTGTTTTACTTTTTTTGCATGTAGCTGGCTTTAGTTAAATAAAATCTTAACCACTTAGCCAATTATGATGACATTTTCAGAAGGATAACTCTATAACCTTAAAAGAGCTTAAACAAAACCAACTGCATATTACAATTGTTACGACTTTTGTACGCATTTGTACCTCTGTACTACGGCAATCACTTAGGATCTGAAAAAATAAAAGAAGCAACGAAGCGTTTCAAGAAGGCTTAAGCATCACACTACCTTTGTACATATATGAAGCTTTATAAACAGTGTACACCTTATTCCTCAAACACTAACTACTATAAATAAACTACGAATGGTATGTCATTTGGTGAACCTTTGCCACATCCTTTTGGAAGCCGAGTAATTAAATGTGAGTGTTGGCTACCACTTGCTCGTCTAACGAAAAGTTGGTCTTTCGAAAAGGGAATACCTTACCTATAATACCTCGTCGAGCAATTGACACCTGATGGTAAATCGGGTTGGAAATAAAATTGAAACACATTGAGTTTTGTATGTTGAGTTTTGTATGTTGTTTATATCAAGAATGCCAAATTGTAAAGACCTTTGTACTATCTTATATATTTGTATGTAATGTACCTATATGTACCGACTCCTTACACTAAGAGACTTCTCGAGGAGATACCGAAAGACCGATCAATTGCTATATTGACATTGTCGCGGGCAAAAACATTCTCCAGTGTGCACAATATCGTTGCAGGACCGACAGACACTTTAAACATTCACCAGCATCACACAGAGACCACAATGTAAGTTTTGTCAATAAACCATTTTCAAAACGATGTCTTTGTGCTATGTGAATATCTGTATTATAACAAGGATTCAGTTGACAGACATACTTTACTAAATTGTACATGTACATTAGGGTGTTCGTTATTTACCAAACTCATTTTGTTTGGATAGCACACCCCGTCAAACCAAAGTTTATGCTGAATTGAAAAAAAAATTTTTTCCGATGTCATTAACCCATGCCTCTAAGGTCATACTTTTCCCATACATATTTGAATGGGAATTTTGCACTTTTCACATTTTATTTTTTTTTCTCTGGAACTATAACAGTTATTCTAAATTTTTTGGGAATTCTGATTGATTCATCGGTCCTTTAAAAAACTGCATTTAAAAAATTTAAATTATAATTTATTTCGATTTCTTAATTTAATAAATACATTAATTTTATATATTTTTCTCTTATTTTTCTCTCTCGATATTCAGTAGTTTTTTTTTTATTAAATTTTGAATGTGGTTTTTAAACAAGATATTGGTCAAAACAAAAATGAATAACTGTTATAGTTCCAGAGAAAAAACAATCAAATGTGAAAAGTGCAAAATTCCGATACAAATTTATATGGGAAAAGTATGACCTAAGAGGCACGGGTTAATGACCTCGGACAAAATTTTTTTTGGTCAATAATTTTTTCTTTCGGCATAATCTTTCGTTTGACCATGGTATATGAAAACTATAGTATTATCATGGAGTCGTTTTTATTTTCGCTGGATTTGTACGGCTGGTGGCGCATGTGTTTGTAACATGTTCTATGATTTTGACAGCGTAGACATTCATTTTTAGAAAGAGTAAGTCTTGTTATATTGTAAGGGAGTAAGGGAGTTAGATCTCGACCTTTCAAATTTGTTTCCGCAACAAAAAGTGTTGAGAGAAGTTGGTGGATTTCGACACTACGTGACTCAGTAGTCGGCGCTTCTGATGATATTACTATAGTTTTCATATACAACGGTTTGACCAAAAAAATGAGTTTGGGAATTAACGGACACTCTAATGTACATGTTTGTATATTGTATGTAGGAACTTCTGGGACACAAAACTTTTGGTTTTCATTTTCTAATGGTTTTACTCGTTTAACTATCTTCAATTAATGTTGGTCCATGTTCTTTGTTTAATATTAATGTTTTGGTTGGTTAATTGAAGTAAATTGTTTGACATTGCGAGCGTTTGAAATAGTTTTATTCTTTCTATTGCCAATGCATCAGGTATAAAATACAGACAAAAAAAAATCAATGCACATAGTGTTTCAGTTCATTGTTTTGCAAAAAAAAAAGCATTGAGATATTATTCTCTTGTAGCTTAGGACCCAGTTATAGCTATCATTCGAAACCATCATTGAAAAGTTAACCGTTGATTTTGAGGCCCTTCGATTGTTTAATCATTGAATATTTAAATGCAGAAATATATCTTACGACTTAAAAATTATTCTCCTCCAAAAAAAATTCATTTTGACCTACAAATATCTTCCCCATAAAGTAACTTTTAATTTTTTCAATGATCATTGGTAAGGTTTTTTGGATTACCTACAAATAATTATTAAGTCAATTAGCTTTACTTTGGCATCAAAATAATCATTTATTTTTTCTTCAAAATCTCTCAAAATTGACAATTAATATTTTCAATGATGGTTTTCAATGTTAGCTATAACTGGCCCCTTAAGTAACCTAGAATTATATTATAACATGTACCTAATGTTCTGCATGCATATTTTAAGTTCACCTCAACACAATTATTTGTACTAGTTCTTGAGGTTGGAGGTTTTTTATTATTTTTTTTTGATTTGAAGCTCAGTTTATGGTTGCAATAAGTTACGTTTGTTTTTTATTGATATTTTTATTAAAATCGTGAATTTATAGAAAATTACTCGAGACATGTCTATTTATAACAATTCTGATTATTGGCAGATCCTGATTGTGGGCATTAGGCAGGACTAGTGGACCCCAGGGTGGCACAGCACCTAGACTACTTTTCAAGCCAAGCGAACACCGTTTGGCGAACTCCGTACTGGCAAGCAAGTTAGCTACATGCAAAAAATTTAATTTAAAAAAATTCAGACTTCTTTAATTTTGTCAATACATACATACATCTTCGTAGCAATCTTTTAATTTAATTTGGCAGTCTATCGGTTCGGGTACACATAACCCGTTATCAGCCGAATTATGCTCGGCCGTCGTCGGCCGAACTCGCCCGATTGAATCAGACGTATGTAAAAGGAACAGAGCGCGTACACCACTACAACCGACATCGTCCGATGTCGGCCGTTAATAACCGATCAACCGACAAATCCGAACTTGTTTGGATTTAACGTCAGTTTTCCGGACATTTCTTGCAAGAATTAAAAAAAAAAAATATTGAAAAATTAATTAAATGTGTTTATTACAAAAAAAAAATTAGAAGAAGTTTCTTCAGAGATGGAACATGGAATTGTGTGTTGCAGACAAAACAAAAAATTAAGTAGTTTAAGGGACCAATTTCGCATAGACAATAAATAAAAAATGGGCTGCGTTAAAAACGGGCATCGGCCGAGAACGGTAGGAGTGTACATAGACAAACGTCCGACACATTCGTCCGAATAGCTCCGACCCGAAATCGGACGATAAATCGGTTTCAGTGTACGCGAACCGTATGGCTTGACAAATCTGTAACAGAATGTTACAAAATGTCACCAGAAATCTCATTTTTCCCAAGCAAGAGATTTTTTTTAAGAGATTTTGTAATCCATCATAATCATCATAACGATCATATCAATCATATTTGACAGTTGCCTATTTCGGAAATGTTTAAATTTCTTGGGCCCCGCTCTCCAAAAAAAAGCTTATCTAAACCGCTTTATATACAAGTCTGAACGAGTCCACTTGCTTCTTTACTGGCTTCACAACTGGCTTGGAAAAAGAAAAAAACGATTTGAACAAATATATTGAATTGGAAAATTGTTTTTCGTACAAACGTAATATACGAGTATATTTAAGAAAGAAGTGATTAAAAAAATATTTTTATTTAATACTACTGATTTTTTTCCATACGCCCCAACCCCAAATTCCATCAACGTCAGAATGACGATAGAAAGCACGTACGTATTTTCGCGAACCGTGTAATCATGAACGTACGTGCCTGTCAAAAAGATGAAAGACGAATCGAATGAAAAAACGAACCGTTTAGTCAGTTTCATAAACAACCACAAATCAAATTCGAAGAAAATAATAATTGACACATACAAAGAGCTTAAGAGTCTCAGTTTGACATTTCACAGTGAAAAATTCTTCTCCTTTCTATTTGCTTGCTTTATTTGGGGGAATTATGGAGCGTTGAAAATGCGTGAATCTACTTATTAATAAATCTAAAACTAAAAAGTTTTCTTCCAATCGTAAATGCAATCGTGATTGCTCTTATATAATACATAAAAATTCGTGATTCAGCGATATACTACATTACAGTCAATAACAAGCTGTCAAACAAATATTACCTAATTCGCCTGACACATTTGGCTAGTTCAGGAAAATATAAAATCTAAGAAGTCTCACTGTAAAACACATGATCTAACAAAATTTTGGACTCGATTATTCATGTATTTTGACAGATCTCATTTTCCTGAACTAAAAGTTGAATCCATAAATAAGGTGAAACTGACGTAAATGTCAGTTTGTTTATAATTAGAAAATGTATGGCTATAAATATAAAAATATAATTGAATAAAAATGTTGAAGCAAATCAGGCAAATGGAATGTTAAATTAATAACTAATTTCATTGCAAACAATAATAAATTATTTCAATCAAAAGTTCATTCACTTGAAATTAAATTTTACTTTCTTCTGTTAATTCGCGTGCATTCACTATAAATTCTCTTCACACTTTCAAATCCATCAAGAGATGTCAGTAAGCATTTTGCTATTATGAAGACAAGACAGTGTTGATGACTTTTAATGGCTTTCATCTACCGTTATTATCTTGCTTTATTGATTTATCCCGCGAATAGGTCTTGAAGGCTGTTTTGTCTGACATAAGCGTCTTATGTTCAACAACTTTCTCAATTATTAATATCGCTTTATAATCCCCCATTTCTAACAGCTAAACGTTTTTGCACATATGTATGTAACATCCCTGTTTTTTTTTTGTAATTACTTAATAAATAAATACTTAATTTAAAGTACATACGTTTTCTTTTTTTTTATAATCTTCTGTAATTTTTACACTCGGACATTTAATTTCCCATGACCGAAAAGAAGTGACAGGGGTCATTCAAGATAAAATGAATTATGTCATATTTTTGTGTGTGTAGTATTACAGCTTAAGCAGTGCAATAAGGTTTTTCCCGTGAAATGTCTTACATCCGTCATTTTGTTTAAATCCCCGTTAAGCTTGAAATACAATTTGGTGTCAATTCGAAAAAAGAACAAGACAAACAACATTTTAATGACACATTGGTGCTTGTGTAAGGCACTTAAACATAGTATATGGTTCTTTTGAGCGTAAGCTTCCCGCATCTATCTAACCAACAACAACAAGCTCCCAGCTAAGTCCCTGCGGCGATGTTTTCACCTCTAACAATATGGCCGACGAACAGGGGGTAACAGAAACAGGTAATTAAACTGGATGTGGTTTGGATAAATGATATGGCGGTACAGAAGAACCATACATAACATCATATTATATGTCTTGCGCCAGTCCACCAACTGTGGTGCGGTACATTTAATTTACTAAAAAATCGTGACGGCCAGTGACATGCTCCGTGTAAATCGAATAAAACACCGACTCAGGAACTAGAAATCAAAACGAATAGTGCTCTATGTGAGATGTGTGCTCTTATGTATTTACAATGTAAATCGTGTATGGGAAATCAATGGCATTTTTCTTGACTGTAAAAGTGCGTTTGGTTTCTTGAAACGTCATCTTATGAAGATGAAACAGGAAAAGACTATAACTCTCTGATCGATTTGCCAAGGTGCAACTTATTAGCTTTTCTCTCCCCAGATCGACATCTGGCCAATTGAAGAGTCCCGCATCGGATCGAATTTCTGGTTTAGATTGATTGTACGTATGGACCATGCAGCTTTAGCTCGATGGTCGATGAGAGATGCCTGATTGACGGGAAAACCGTTTTAATAGCCGACAGGCAATCTGTCCGTATTGTGTCGATAGATTTGGATCGGACATTGATGCGAACGATGTTTGACGACTACGACGATGTTGCTGATGATGATAATGACGGTTGTGGCTTTGCATTGATAATTGACTACTACCAACTTGTATATATCTAAAGTGAACGTTCGACCGACCATCCCCAATGTAGAGTTATAGATAGTTGGCAGTGTTTCAAGTTGAAACATCAGGGAGCTGGAACAAGTGAATAAACTGAATTTTCTGGTTTAGCTCTTGTTTTTTAATTTCTTTTGCTTCCTGGATTTGGAAGTACAAGTTAAATAGTTGAACGTTTATATAGGCTTGTTTGCGTGTCTAATGGAGGCAATTTGATGGACAATAATTGCATAAGATGAATATGTATATGTTGTATATATAGCCATTGATAGGTTAACCAACCCAGTATGGTTGCTTTGTTGATAGAAGTTTTGTGTGCACTCGAGACAGGATTTGACAGATTGGTAACTGATGCTCTGATAGCTGCGATCGTATCTATAAAATCATTATAAATTAAAAGGTTTACCCATGACAAAATATAGACCTGTGATGGGTCAATTGCGGTTTGACAGATCGGTTTATGTTTTCTTCACGGATAAGTTTAAAATACTTCGGGCGTTAGTTGCAACAGAGTGAAAGACGGGCGACACAAGTGCTCATAAACAAAAATTCATCTTAAGCACTCTCCCGCTGTTTTGCAGAGAGTTGTCGGTCAGATGTCAGTCTTACATTTTTATAATACTGCCACACAGTTTTCTTCACGCTTCAATGACGTTCCAATGACGCCTGAATGACGCTTGAATGATACTTCAATGCCTCGTGAATGACGATTCCATGAAAAGTGAGGAAATAAAGGAGGGACAAAAAGAAAGGAATAAAAGTAAAGGAAAAAGGAGGTGGATGAGCTTCATAAAGGTATGCAGATGAAGATAGGATTATAATAAACGTTAAAGGGAGGGAGAGAGAGGGTGGGAGGGAGAAAGATGGTGGGATGGTGAAAGAGGGTGGGAGGGAGAAAGAGGGTGGGAGGGAGTTAGATAGGGAGAGAGAGATAGGGAGAGAGAGATAAGGAGACAAATAGAGGGAGAGAGAAGGAGATAGAGGAAGATAGAGGGAGAGCGGGAGAGAGGGAGAGATAGCGGGAGAAAGGGAGAGAGAAGAAGTGGAGATAGAAGCAGAGAGACGGAGAGGCTGAGAGATTGCGCGAGAGAGATGAAATGAAATAGAGAGAGAAGTACATATAGAGCGATGTACAGAGAAGCAGAGAGATATAAGAATGAAGGGAAAGAATTTTTATTCTGTGTTTTTATATTCCGTGTTAAATTTTTATTTTAAAATTACGAATTAAAAACGACTTGTTCCTTTTTTTGCTAACAAAAAAACAAGTGAGAAATAAAGCTGTCAACGATGTTTTATTACCCTGTAAAATGTATAAGGTATAATTGAATATTTCAAAATATTGACACCATTTATCAGGTAAAATTCCTTTTGCCCCCAGAATAATTATTATTTCCAAACGAATACTGGTGTAAAATGATATCAATGAATGGTGATACCTCCTGCACTTATTGCAACATATATCAAACAAGTGAAATCCATTCTCGACAAATTGCACATCATGCATCTCATGTTTGAAAATATTAAATTGTAACTTAAAAAAATACTCGTACCACTTAAAGTTTATCCTTATTCGGGCTTAAACATAGTTAAATCATCGATTCTTAGCGAAACAAATAACAAAATTCCAAAAAACATTGTAGCAATTCGTTTTAAAATAAACCAAACACTCAAAACCTCTCCAAGAACATCCTCATGCTATTTGTTTTGAAATTCTAAATAGCCCCTGTACTGTATGTAGATCTTAAATGTTGGTATGTATACAACATCCCACAGGGACACTAAAGCCATTGATGCATGCCACCCTGGTTGAGTGATTATATTCGTTCAACACAACTCATGTTCAGATACATCACTTCTAAAAGAGCGGATGCAACATTTTTGCAGTAGGTATATCCTTTTTTTTTTGTTTTATTTTGCAAAATTAAAAAAAAAGAAAGTTTTTTATTACTCCAGCAAATTATGTAAGATTCTGCATTTAAGATAGAGCTCATAAAGTTAAACATACATATATGTTTGTTTGTATATCTCATCCGTTGTCGAAGTTGTACCAACCGTCGATGTCGTCGTCATCTATTTCGGTAGATATGCTTTAACGAGAAGGGCATAAGGTGGAAGGATTCACATCATGGAATTGGTTGATGGTGACTATACTAGACCTCAGACAGACAGATGGACACACTTAGACTTGGAATGAGTAGAGTAAACAAATGCAATGACTGAGTCAATAAACCCGGTGCCAGAAAGACAAAGAATCTCATTTAATTCGTAGTCTTCTTTATTTTTTGTGTTGGCATATGTTTGTCCAAAGCTACTGCTTGCTGTCTCTGATGCTTATACAATATTTAAAAAGTGTTGCCATAGAAACAAAAATTACATTAAATATTAAACTTAGAAATAAAATGGTCTTTTATTATACGAGTGTTGTTTGCTTTTTAAAAAAACGACTTCTGACAACAGTCGATCATCATATCAAAAACTGAAGGAAACTCAATAAAGGCTAATTGCTATGTTTGTGGCGGTACGCAACTTTTACATACAATTAATGAATATGATGTTTGAATAGGTACGATTTGGTGTCTTTCGTTCAGTTTTCGTTCACTTTTGGGTTGCGTAAAACAAGAGCGCCATCGCATGCCAACGAAAAGTTGACAGCTGATTGCTGACACCTTTCATTTAAGTATGTATATGCATTTTGAATGAATTGTCCACTTCAAATACAGGAAAGCTACACTTTAAGTTTTTGTATGACATTTTTTCCAGTTTTGCTTTCTCCTTTTATAGTTCTACCTTAACTAAGAAATAGTTTTCTAAATTCTCTTCAAGAAATAAAATACTTTATCTACCATAATGATCAAAAACATCAGCGTCAATGTAATAAGTGAGGTTGTATGACATTCAAATGTTCGTTAAGTTTGACGTTAGTTTGACGATAGTTTGACGTTTCTACAAAGTTCAAACACTTGTCAACTTTTTTGTCAGTTTAATTAAATTGGAATTAGTTTTTAGACGCTCTTTCCCCAAAAATTTTCCGGATAATGTAACTACACACTCCACGAAACTGAACGGTATTAATGAACAATACAACTGAAGATTACAACTTACCGATAAAACTTAACGAAAAAAGTGAAAAAATTGTATCAGCTTCACCGCTCTTTGCGGCACTGGAACTGAAAGGTTGAAAGGCATAACACATCTGCACGAAAATAAAAAAAAAATGATGATCTTAGCTGAAAATTTTGCCATTACATTCCTTTTCGAAAGTAGATTTTCGATATTTTCCGCTTTGATTTTGAAAATCTTAGAGAATGCACCCAATTTTCTACTTATGGCAACACTGCCTGCACTGACCCTACATCCAGAAGCTGATTTTGAATTCCCTAATGTTGAAATCGTACCTTCCTATAAATGATGCCATATGCAAATCTCGAAAAAAAAATACGACATCGATCGATTGAAAGTGAAATGCTCGAATGCATCTGAACTCTTGTGTATCTTTTGTTTACAAAATTCTACATACATATGTACATTGTACATACATGTATATGAATGTTTTATATGTCTAATTTAAAAATAGATTTGCGATTGCAGAACGAGAATATCTTTTATATTCCGAATGAATAATACACATGAACAGAGCATCACAAGATAACAAAGTTACAATCATTATAATATAATACGAGTACGTATAGATATATAGATATGAATATTTTGTCTAGAGTTAGATGTCGGGGTCGTTTTGGTTTCTTGAAATAATTTGGATACTGAACAGAACAGAAAAGTCTGAATTACGCACACACAAAAAAGAGGTTGTCTTAAAGGGAAGTGAAAACAAATAATGAATTTTGTTGCACTACCAGCCAGCCACTTTGTGCTGCTAAATTTATTTACTACGCTTGCTGTATTAGATTTGCATCTGCGATGATGCCAAAGTACAGAAAACGATTATAACTGAAAAGAAAATTAGTTTCTTCTCGTTTGATTTCTTTTTTTTTTGTTTTATTTTTGATAAGTGTGAGTAACTGAGTTGTAATGGATATTTCTTGAATAATCATGCTTTTTTAATATAATGAAGGTCAGTGTACGATATTCAAATATACAATCACTTAAGAGTGTACAGGGTGGACAAGTTTCTTTTTAAAAATGCAATCAGTAAGAGTATTATAGTAAGAGCAAAAATTCCCATTATATTATGGAACACAACGTCGTTCAAGTTGCTGCCTCGGCTGGCTTCGCAGTAAAGCATTTTGTCACTCCAGTTTTCCAAGACCTTGTTGATGGTTTCGGTCTGTAGCTCACAGATTGCTTGGGTGATATATTGGCCTTAAGTGCTTGAATCGTTTACGGATTGTTGGCATACCATCGGTCCTTCACGATTCCCGACAAAAAAAAAGTCCAAAGGGGTCAAATCGCAGCTCCGAGGCTGCCAATTGACATCGCCAAGACGGCTGATAAAACGATTTGGGATTTTGGTTCGCAGAAGATCGATTGTGGCATAGGCAGAGGTCGTCCAAATCCATGTCTTCAATTTCAGTAAAAAAAAGTCGCTTAACATGGCATTGTAACGCCCACCGTTGACCGAAACGTTGTTCCCAGCCATATTTTCGAAAAAAGAAAAATGGTCCAATGATGCCACCACTCCACAATCCGCACCAAACTGTCAATCTCTGTGAATGCATTGGCTTTTCGACAATAACGTGCAGGTTTTTTGATCCCCAGATGCGGCAATTTTGTTTGTTAACGTTGCAGCCGAGATGAAAATGCGTCGTCAGAGAAAAGATGATTTTGCGCTTCACTCACTTTGGAAATAAGTTTTCAACATTTCCCAACATTTTTCAAGAGCAAAGCGACTCATTTAGTTCCGCCGAAGTATGATATTGACTTTCTGTCAATATTTCGAGCGGATAACAGCTGTCAGTGTTAAAATACCTTTATGATTTAAAAGAAACTACTAGATGGCCCATCCTTTATAATCACTTAAGAGTACATTTTGTGTTTTTAGGAATTATTACATGACGGCTCTGTTCTTATGCCAGTTTTACATCAGTTACTGTGATTTTACTTTATAATTCATTCTAAATTGCAAAAAATTTCCGTCTTCTTGAAGACTTTTAAATATACCGGAATATAAAAGCAGGAAAGGAACAATCGCCTTCAAGGGTTATTATTATTGAGTACGTTCGTGTGGAATATAAGTTTCCTTAAACACAAAAAAATCGCCCAAATTCACTCATCTATTTCTGAGAGAATGGTCACACTGGTCAGTTTTCAATATTTTTGGGATAGCCTAGTACGCAGCTGAACTGAAACGAAAATTGCCTATAGTCACCAAATAGATAGCGAAAACGTACACGAAAAGGTTGGAAAAATATTTATGGAGAGCTCTATCAGATGTACATATATCAACAATTGAAAAAAATCGAAAGACGTTGTAAATTTACGATTCAAAAAAATATTTTTATTTTTCGTCGAAATGTCATTTTTCCGCACACGAATTATGTTTGGACAATTATTTCTGTGCGAAAAGAGAAAAGAGCCTACTCAAAACAATCTGGGGCCTATAACACAGAACAACAAGTCAACAATTACTTGTTCAACTATGTTTGTCAAACAAGTGAAAAACATTTCTGTAGCACAATAAAAACCTTAACAATTGGCATAAGAAAAAATTTCCCTTCACTTGTTGAATCAGTTGCACAAGTAACCAAGATGAGTCGTGTATGATAAGTTAAATTCTTTTAATTTCAGGTCAACACACTTGTTTTTGAAATTCAATGTCATTTATTATTTATTATTATGACTTCTTTTACCCATCGATAAACTGTCATTTAATGAACACCATGAACGTCACATATATGTAGCATGGTATTGAAATCGAGTTCCAAACCAATTCAGAGGCTATAAATATTTTCTCCCTTGCTAAGTGCATTTAAAATAAGCGCTTTATTTTTATTAGTTGTGGAACGTAATTAGTGGTAGAGACCTTCGGTTACACAATCAACAACTTTCTTCGGGTACACAAAATTTTTCAATAAATATGGGGTTCTATTTTAAAGTTAATTATTTCTTTGAACGCTTTTGTGTCTCTGGCTCTCATTCAAAATAAAAAAAAAATTTTTTTGAACAAAACTCTTGACACTTAATAAATTCTAAGCGATTTTTCCAAAGTTGTCAGTTGATTAACACTACTGCAAGTACTTATTTCTAACTTGTTGACTTTCAACTAGTCCAAAACCGTCGGTTGAAATTTATCAACTTTTCAACAAGTTTATTCTACTTTTTCTAAACTCTTGTTGTTTCTAGTTACAGAAACGGTGGAAAAAAGCTAAAACAATTGTTATAGTTCCCTTAGACTTGTTGTTCCGTGTTACGCAACTTTAAAGAAGTTGTTGAATTTCACTTGTTCAACAAGCACTTTATGTTTTATGTTATAGGCCCCTGGAATAACAATCAATTGCGCTTGGCGAACTGCGTACTGCAAAACGAAAAGCAGAACGAAAATTTTCGTTTATGATTTCGTATGTCAGCTTTGTATGGGATTTTTCGGTTTGCTTCAGCACTTGAAAACTAAGCCGCAATTGAGAATTAAACGTAAGAAACTTTTTTCTTTTAATAGATTTTCTTTTAAAATAGAGGGTTTGAAAAATTTTATAAAAAAATTTAATCCGGAAAATTTGACAAAAACCGAACTAAACATTTTTTTTTTTTACATAACAACTCATATGTTTTTTTTTTCAAAGATGGCGGCAAGACAAATTATAATAAACAAAACGGCACTCAAGCCTTTCATATGACGCATTGCAAAACAATTTTTGATAACAAGTATTAAAAATATACCCATCCCATTGATGATTTTGTATAATTACTGTTTTTTATTTTATAGAAGTGAGTAGTTGGGACTTAGGACCATTCATAATGATAAATGTCATTAAGTGTTGAAACAAAAGGACTTAGCCCATACAAAAATGCCCACCCTTCTTTTTCGTTCAGCCAATGCATTTGTTTCATTGATTAACGATATTTTTCGTTGAGTAAATTAATTTATTTCATTACCTAACTTATTATGCATTTTTGCTCTATAGGGCAGGTATTGGTGGTTCGACGCATTTGATTCAAATTTATTGTGAAACATTTTTATGTGATTCCTAGAGTATAAATTCAAATTTTTTGTTTAAGCTCATCTAGAACGGTTAGCTTGTTTCATAACAACAACGTTTTTGGTTAAATAAAGTTTTCTCAAAAACAGCTTTACTGATTTTGATAAAACTTCGTAATGTTATGCTTAGAATAGTTTCAATATTACTGCATTATAGGTTTTTGACAAAAAAATGCGTTAAAGTTTTGTTGAAGAAATTGACTTTTTGGCATACTCCCGAGTATATCATCAGTGCCTGCGCAGAAAAACAAACTAGTTTTCAACAAGGCACTAGAGAGGTTAACATAGATTCTGGCAAGGAGCTAGCAAGGGTTAGCAAAGGCTAGAGAAAGGGCCTTGGCGATTATGAAACCTTTTGCCTCATCAGGCAAACAAAAAAAGTTGTCTGATGTTTCATACTATATTGCATAACAAATCGCTCATTATAAAGAACAACGCCATAACTCAAAAAAGCTCAAACTTCAGAAATCGCAATTTAAAGTTGGCATGGCTGTATTTCATAATCATCTTCATTTGTATCTCCTGATACTCTATAGCCTTTAGTTTTTCAGTATCTGACAAGATTCCCTCGTCTAGATTTTCCCTACTGCAAAATTACTAGGGCCTTGTCCAAACTAGACAGAAACTTGAATTTTTCCAGCCGGGTGGCTTAGTTGATTGTATCATAATTTTTTGTTCGTTACTTCTAAGTTATTTAACAATTATTACATTTAGAATTTTTATAAAAATTAAATCAATGAAAAGAACTATTTTTGTTTTGTTTTTAAGGTTTTTAAAAAAATTTTGTGTCGCATCAAAAAAATTCTAAATTGTTATTTTTATTTGTTTTTGCGATTTTAAAATATTGTTAACATATTCAAGGTCTAACCACAAAGAGCAAGTGCGTGCGACCCAATCCTGCATTTTGTTTACTTATTTTTGTTTAATCGAAATCTAAGTGAAATTGAAAATTTAAAGCGAAATCTTTAGTTAAAATAGAATAATTACTCTATTAAATGTAAGTAGAACTGCAAACTGCAGTATACCTACTTGAAGCTAGACATTTTTTTTGTTTAATGCAGATACATATTTAAAAAAGGAACATCGATGTCTCTTTTTAAACTTTCTGTCCAACATTTTCTACTACTGAATTTAACCTAGAAAACCTCCCATTAACATTTTTAAAGTACTTACCTAACTATAAAGACAAGAACAAAATTGACATCCGTATCACATTGGCCTTAAAATCATCATCATCCATCCATCCATGCATCAAAATGAAACCATCTAAAGAGCTTTCTACTCGTCAATTGTTTATTGTGTATCTAACTTAAGAACAAAGCTAAATAGCTCATAGCATACTTAATTACATCTCTGATCTTCTTCAAACGGTGATGGCAACAAGTAGATCACTTATACTAATATGACTTATGACATTCAAAACACAAGACAAACAAAAACAACAGAAACAAACGACAAAGACTTAAATAAAACAGGGCGCTTTCATTATAAGAGCGCAACACAACTATGTATGAAGTATGAATTATAGGTATGTCTAGCTACTCTCTCTCTGCTTTTTAACTAGAAATAGAAATATCCTTGCCACATGGCATCCGCATTTGACATTGTGTCCCATAACTATAGTGTGACCATCTAGTGTTCATTGTATTAAAAAAAAAAATTTAGACGAGGGAAACTTTCCAAACACTCGTGAGGCCTTCTCTAGTAAAAACTTGTCTTTTGTACACCAAAAATTAAAATGTACATACAATTTCAGTTTCATATGACCTTCTTCTTCATATGACACCTTTTTATATGGGTTGGAGAATATGATTTGGATTTGTTATTCAATAAAAATAAAATAAATTAGGTGGCACAACGGCTCGTGAAGAACCAGGGCCTAGAGACTAACAACTCGCAACCATTCCTGTGTGCGCCTATCGACAGGAATGGAAGGGACCTACAACTTTATGTCGAATCCGAACGGCTAGACGAGAAGCACTTATTCGTGACAAGTGATACTCTTGGAGAATTTGTCAATTCCTCGTAAGAGGCAGTAGCCCTGAAAAAAACTTTTTAGTTTTAAGGTGGACGAGGCTGGGAAGCGAACCCAGACCTCCAGCGTGACAGTCGAACGCACTAACCATTACGATTAGGGCTACTACAAAGTTATTCAATGGTATAATGTATAAGACATTAGAATATGAAACTTATTCAATTTCGACATTGAATTTTTGAATAGCGACTCGGCTTAGTGAGTGGATAGCGCATTGGACTGACAAGCAGGAGATCGCTGTTTTGCCTGACGAGGCAAAAGGGTTCATACTCGCCAAGGCCCTTCTTCTAGTCTTTGCTAACGCTTGCTAGCCTCTGCCAGAATCTATACAAAACTCTCTAGTGACTTTGTCGAAAACTAGATTGTTCTTCTGCGGGGGCACCTTTTTCGGACAATAGGTGATACTAACGCAAAAATACAAAATTAGAATATGGTCGTACGGTCACCTCAACCATAAATAAGATATGAAGTGCCAAGTGGAGCAGTTTTTTTTTTTGTCCATAGAAATAATAATATGTATGTTCGGGGACTTTTTTCTGTGTGCATCCTTGTTTCTATAAAATATTCCCCTTTCATGTCATGTCAACTTGAAGACACTTCCTCTTATAAAAGTATATATACATACCCTCCCTTACCCTCCTCTCAGCTCATCCACAGTGTTATTAATCGCATACACTACTCTGCTCTACTTAGACATAACAAAGTACGTTCTGTTTAAAGGCAGGAAGGAACAAAAACAGAAAAAAAACGACGACTTCAAGCAAGATGAAAACGTGTACATCTGAGATAAAATATTGCAAAAAAAAAATCAACTGAGAAAAGGATAACAAAAAAATCTAAAGGTATTATCCGACTGCAGCAAGTGCTTTATAGATCATCATAGATGTAATTACATCGACCGCACATACTTTTTCCCACTAGCCATAGCCAGTACTAACAGTCACCGGTGCTGAGAACAGTGGAAATGGACTGACATTATTTTGACTAGTTTATGATTGTGAAATATGAAATTTAAGATAGTAACCTATGAAAATATAAAAGGAGTAATTATACATTTTCATATAAAATCATTAAAAATATCCCATAAGATTTGAAATAGGATTTTGAGAAAGGAGAAGGGAGGAAAGGGTAATAATGAGTCGTTGGTCGTTAGTCGCCATTTTCAATTTAATGCAAATTGGTTTTTATTAAATAACTCGATTATTTTTAACTTTTGACTAAAAATGGTTTTGACAAAATTTGTTGAAAATTTTATGTTCTACAACTTTGATTATAACAAATTTTTGTATACCATTAATATTTTTTAATTTATCGTACCTATGTTCTTACTTGTTAAGAAGTTTGGCTCATTCAAAAATTACTCAACCGATTTCGCTGAATTTTTATAGTTTTCTTAACATAGCTTTAAGAAGGGATTTGTACTGACTCGCCCATTTTCTTAAAGGCATTAATGCTGTCATTTTGTAACTAAGTTAGGCTTGAATACCCAAAACATGGCTTTAATTAAGAAATTATAACTTTCAAGAAAATAAAATAAAAGTTAGTGTAAAACAATCCAACCGTTGATTTTTGAACGAAACCTGACCGCAAGGAATTGGTAGGGGTGTTTATGGGCGTGCTTAAGTTTCGCATCATGTTATAAATGTCTTTGGTATTAAACTTGAAAAGTTGATTTATATAGGTTCTTGATACCATACTGGTTGGTTTTGTCTCCATTTTAAATTTACTTTACCACACTGTGCAATGGCGACTACCTTCATGTACGTATGAAGATGAGGATTTGAAAATGATAAAATATTTAATGTATGCAGCAGCCCTTTACATGAATCGATGCATATTCGAATTCCCTGGATGATGGAAAGAAGAAAAATAACATTCATTCATTGTAAAAAAGATATTCTTGCATTAATTATGCTGAAGAAGGAATGTCAGTGTTGCCATCATAATCAAAAAATAATGTGCAGATTTTTAAAAACTGTTGTACTATAACATCCGTATTCATAAAGAAAAAATAGTTATTTAAGCTCCCGTGTTTAGGAAAACTACACCATGGAATTCGAATTTTCTGGGCTCAAACTAAAGGCAATTGTTTACTGCTCTATTTGAGTCCGAAACATTTTTATTCCATGGTGTAGTTTTCCTAAACACGGGAGCCAAAATAACTAGTTTTTCTTTATGAATAAGGGTGTAAATGTTTGGTGCTATGCACTATAAACTGAATATATACGCATTTCCGCAATTTATTAGTCCTATTTTTTTTTTATTGTTTCTATCAAGCAGCTGATCGCGTACTTTAAATTATGAAATGTGAAAGTAACACCAAAACCAATCATTTGTACAAAAACCAAAATAAAAAGAAGCAACGTATACGTATACGTACGACGCGCATGCACACGCTTCAATTCTAAAACTTAAAAATATGATGAGCCAAATCATCTGTCAGATTTCAAGTTAAATGTCACTTAAAACAGTGCTGCCTATATAAAAAACAAAAACTCGCACAAACTTAAAATTTTTAGTTCGCTTATTTTAATTCCGAGAAACCACTTTATTGAAAGTCAAAGAGCAAAACTTTAATTATCTGCCGGGCACTAAAGTAAATGTCAAAAACCTCATCCCCTCCGAAAGAAAAAGTGAACAAAACTATACGAAAAGCAACAATCCGCAAATTATAGACGCATCATATATGATTCCTTGTATTCTTTTGTTCTAGTCCGACTATTATAGTTCCGGTTTAACCTTGTCTTTAATGTTTGACATTTGTAAACGCTTTGACGTTTAGAAATGTCAAAAATTAAAAACACGTTTGAATTGATTAAGTAATTTTTTATTGGTTTTCTGTAGAATTTACTCATTCTCGTTCAACAAAAGAAGTTTTCTGCTTAATTAAGTGTGTTTTGGGTGAAATTTCATATCGTACGCTTTTATAAAATACGACATTGTCAAAAAATGACAAGTATATCGAAGAGAATTACCTGCCCTACAATAATGATAGTGATGGGGAGTGCCCAATACTAAGTCCAATACGTTGATCATGTTGGGGACAAAAATCGCTTTCATTGGAAGAAATCTTGCGAATTTGCAACGGAGAAAACTGGAACCTGCTATACAACTTCATGAAAACTGCACTTAGATACCGGCAACAAATTAAAAGCGAAGCATTAATGTTTAAAACAAGATTAGTTAGAAGCATTTTAATTTCAGTTAATATTTATGTAGGACATATATCAAAAAAAAAAAAAAACACTCATTTTCGGCTGACAGCAAAAGTTAATGCTCTATTGTGAATTTTGTAAACAAATATCGAAATTTTAGAAAGAAATCAAAATCACTATACTCCTACTACTCGAAGAAAATTGAATCAAACTTGAATTCGGATTCAATTCCATGTAGAACTGGATCGGATTCAAACAGGATTTCTCGATCCGATTCGACTTTGCGTGCTGAATCGAGTCAAAAAATACAAGTAGACCTGGATTGAAAAATTAAAGAATCGAATTTTGAGTGTGTGTGTATTTCAATTAGCTTTGTTTTGTTTTGTTGTTTTTTTTTTTTTGTAGTCACTGTATTCAAAAACTTAATTCTGCATGCACGCAGTAAAAATCAAAGTGTCAATTCAAGTGAACTTCGATTCTATTTGAATAACTCGTATTCCTTGATCGAAATCTCAATCCGATTCGATCGTCGAATCCGCTCATGTAAACGGAGTATGAAATTAAATCCAGAAGCATTTTATCTACTTTGCAGAACAAGAACTGTCATTCTGACATAAAATTAAAAAAGCTGTTAGTGAATTCCAACAGGAATATTCAAATGCGAAAGAAAACTCCCAAATTATCACTCCGAACAGCTAAAAGAAATTCGTTATAGAGGATTCCGAGTGCAAATAAAGTACCCAAGGGAGCACTTGTGGAAACCAACGTTAAAACGTCTTAAATGTGACTTTTTAGGTATTTAACTTGAAACAAGCTGTCAAAATGACATTTATTAATTTTCTTTTTAAAATTTAATAAAATCATATGACAAAATGATCAAATGTCAAATGAAGCATCAAAACTGGCATGTTACATATACATATTTGTATGTTGATAATAAAAAATTAGTAAAAAAATATAAATTCTGAATGGCAACTGTGTATCGTCCAGGAAAGAGTTACATGCATCAGGAAAAATGTAAAAGAAGATAGAAAAATATTGCTGTTTTTTTTTTAGATGTACCTATAAATGAAATGAAAGGAAGTTTGTGCGATGATATACTTATGTATGTAGGGTAGGTACCTAGAAGAATATCTTTGGTTTTGCTTTTATTCCTTCTGTTTTATTGCCCTAAGTTTGTGGGTTGAATATGTATGTATGTTTTTTTTTTCTTTTGATCTGAATTGAAGAGAAAGTTTCTGCAAGAGTTTCAAAACTATGTATAATAGTTGGTATGTCGCTGTTGCAGTCGCCTTTTTCATCGTCACCGAGACATCTCCTTTTGTCATTTTGCTTTGTTTTATGCGTGATTTATGAAGCGGAAATTAATTTGAATTTAAGATTATTTCAGTATGACATGACGGTAAGATAATAAGTACATTAGTCACATATAACTTCAAAAGAATACTTAATATATGTACATCAAGGAAGGTAATATACTGAAAAATAATAAGACAAATGTTAAGCGAGTTTTGCACGGGCAAAGGGTTAACGACGATAAATCATCATTGTTTACGAGTGTTTTGAAATTTCTATGCTTTTCAATAATAGCTTGACATCATATTTCCATGAATACCTAAAGCACTCCATACACGATTCAATTTTATTTTCAACTCAGTTGTCAACTAAATTGATGCTTCGCCACACACAACATAAACTTAGTTGAAAGACTTCTGCTTCAACTGTCAAAACATAATTTTTTCTCATAAGAATTATATTTAATCGAATCAAGATGTGTGAAAAAATAAAAGTATTGGCATTATGCAGATGAACAAGCACAAATAAAAAGAAAAAGAATTTGGAGGAAGGAATGGCTAATGGATACAAAAAAAATTAAAATGAAAAAAAAAAAAAAAAAAAAATTGACAATTAATTGAGATTATTCACGTCTCTGTTTTTTTATCTCACTTTTATTTCTTGGTAAGAAAGAGATGGCTTGACAGTAAATCAAATGACTTGCATACACACACCTTAACTAAGTTGAAAACATTCACATCAATTTGAAAAAAATCAAAATCATTTGATTTCTTCCAACTCAATCGTCAACCTTCAAAAACATCAAATTCAAGCCCACACACGAGTTGATTTGATGAACTTGACATTTAATTGAAAGACAAGTTGAACTGTGTATGGAGTGCTTAAAGTATAATCCAATTTGAGTTATTAATTATTTAATTAATTTGCTGTCAATAAACACGTATTATTGATGTTAGGTGTTAGGTATGCAAAAAGGTTAATCTCAGTCTCAAATCTCATTTTTGTGTAATTTTTGCATACAAATTGTAAATAATAAGATTTGATACTCAGATAAAGCTTTTTGCAAACCAGCCATTTTCTCCAGGAGACCCGTTATTATGGAATTGGCGACCTATCAAGCCTTCGTGGACCGTACAATTGGCTCATCGAACAATTCCATATCGAACTATCTTACTTTGGAATCTCTTTTTTGATATTTTTTCCCCAAAAAAATGTGGCGTTGCTAAGAAAATAACCTTAAAATAAAACCGTGAAAGGCATTGAATTTGCAACAATTTTTCCTAAACTTGATTTACCTAATTATAATATAAATATTTATTTTCTGTGCAGCTACATTCAGCAGTTATAATTAAAGCTTTCAACATACTTTAAATCTCACAACAACAAAAAATGAGATACAAATAATTTTACGCTTAACAACAACAGCTGGAAGAACATCAAATAAGCATTCATAATAATAATTATACCCACAGTTAATTAATTTTTCTGAAATCCTACTAAAAGATGAAATTTGAAATAAAAAAAAAAGATTCAATCCTACCTACCAACTGCAACAGAAGTGTACTCAGAAAGATTTCATCTTACAAAAAAAAAAGAAAAAATGAAATCCAACTCGTATATCTCACTGCACAAAGTCTTTTAGAATTTTAATTGTACATCTCAGAGACTGCATTTGATGGGTGTTGCATTTTACATTTAAAAAAAGCGCAATAAAGTGAAATAAAATTAAGTTTACCATTTGGTCGCAAATAATTGCTCATTTAATTTTTTGAAGATACTTCTTAACTTAACGTTTTATTTGAATTCCTAAAATTCTATTCTATTATTCTAATTCCCAAAAATTGCGGGTTGACGAGGTTGGCGTCAAATATAAATTTTTTTCTGTTTTTCAACTTAACTGGAGCTGAAGATAAGCTCTCAGGTAAATTAAAAAAAAAAATAGTCAAAGTATTCAGGCATTGTTTAACATCAGATGAACATTAATTGATTCATCATTCTGCTAAGGTCACACCGACAAAAATTTATAGTAGTTGCCATTGCCATCATAGGTAAATCGCAGTTAGTTATTTGAAAAGTGTGACTTTTGGAAAAACTTTTTTTGAAAAGTTTTTGTACGTGTGTTCGAATTTTGATTTTCACTTCAGAATATACTCGTAAAACTTCGCTCTTAAAGATATTCGAATACTCGCTTATTTGAAGACAACTTATTCGAACACTCCCCTTATTCAAACACTTAACTTATTCCAAAACTCCACAGATTCTAACATTCCACTAACTCGTACATTCCACAAATTCGAACAATCCACTAATTTTTAAACACCAATAGTTCGAACACTCCACTATTTCGAATACTCCATTAATTCGAGCACTCCCCTAATTTGAACACTCCACTTATTCGAACATTCCACGAATTCTAACACTACTAATTCAAACACTCGCTCAATTCGAAAACTTGATTAATTAGAACACTGGACTTATTCGAACTCTCCATTAATTCGAACACACCACTAATTCGAAAACATCACTAATTAAAACACTACTAATTCAAATACTTCACGGCTTCGAGCACTCCACTGATACGAATACTTTATATTAATTCGAGCACCCTCCTAAATTGAACACTCCACTTATTCGAACATTCCACGAATTCTAACACTACTCATTCAATCACTCGATCAATTCGAACACTTGTTTAAAAAGAACACTGCCCTTATCCGAACTCTCCATTAATTCGAATACTCCAATAACTCGAAAACTCCACTAATTCGAATATTCCATTGATTCGCAAACTCCTCCACTTCGAAAACTCCTCTAAGTCGAATATTACACAAATTCTAACATTCCAATAACTCGAACAATGCACTAAACCTAACACTCCACTAATTCTAACATCTCAGATGCCACTAATTAAAACACTTCACTAATTCGAACACTCCATTAATTCGAACGTACCGTATTTGATTACAAACTTAAACTTATTTTCTTGCTCAGAACCAATACCTATCATTTAAAGTAAGTAAAGACAGAGGAAAATAAAATAAAAGGAACTACTACTGATCTCTAGATGATTATGGTGATGTAAAATTTAATTAGCCAAAGAAAAGAAAGTAATTATACCTATTTCATGTCTTCAATGTCTTGAAAATTCTCAACGTTCAAGTATTCAACATCCTACTTGCAAGTTGGTTAGCCATTTATGGCCAGACTTTCGCAGTTTCCTCCAGCGAGTGTCATGTCATGAATAAGCAGGGATTTTCGCAATTCAATTAGCCCACTTGGCAGTTTTTTTTTTTATTTGCTTCTGAATATAAATATAAAAAAAGGATGCTTTTCTGTGAATTTGCATCGCTTAAGAAATACGAGACACGCATTTAAACCAGATAAAAGCAAACAAAAAATATTATAATAAAGTTGCTCGTGGCAATTGGTATGTGATATGAGTTCACAAAATTCTAGGTCGAGTCATACCACTTGTGATGGAATTAATTGCAAAAGAGGGAGTTCTTGCTTTGCTCTCCTACAGAAAGACAAAATTTGGCAATTCTATATGTGAAGAAGAAGGCAAACAAAACACTACTGGATGGTGGAAGTGGCGTAAAGATGAAGAAGAGAACGGGATTGTGTCTTAATTATTATGAGGAAAGATGATGATGATGGCACGAATGCATATCCTTAATATGTTGTGGGTATATTGCAGTGCTAACCAAAGGAGTATGTGTATGTACTCAGTCGACCTAGTTTTATTGGTTTTGTTTTATAATTCAATCATTTTCAAAATCCTGACTTCTATTCCTTAGTCCCCTGAGAGGGAAGCGCCACCGCTGCTGCCGCTCGCCGCGCCGTTGTTGTCGCCGCCTAAAAGAGAAGAAGTGAATTTAGCATGTTGTGGGAAATATAACTTTTCGGCTTGTTGAAAATAGTGTTTTTCAGTTCAGTTGAGCGTATGTGATTTTAATTAAATCACAAACACAAAAAGCTATTGTTACCGCATCTTCACATAGTCATTTATATCTTTGTCGACATATTAAAAGTATAAGGACTATGCTCTTAGTGCATTTTGAAATATTTTGTGAAAAATGGAATGTTCGAATAATTGAATGTAATCTCAAGGTGTCGGTGGAGAGAACTATATCGGATATAAAAGGTTATGTACAATACCATATAATGAACGGTTTGACTTTAGGAAAAGATGTTCGTTTTAATCAAATTAATCAGTATAGAATTAGTTTTTTTCATTTATGTTTCGAAGATAACATTTTAAAGATGAGGTAGTTATCGTTAGCTGCACAAGCCGATGTCCGAAGGAATTGAAGCAGTTCTTAAGAACACCACAATCACGATCATGTGTTCGATTTAGCTCCCTGAACCGTTTTGCCCTATGAAAACTAAATAAATCAACAAAAAAATGAGACTAGGTTCATCTGTGTTCATCTACCACAGCTCAAGCATGACGATGTATCAGACAGGTCCTTGATTTACCATTTTGCAAGTTAAACTTGCGATTTACCGAATTAGTACGTGATTTACTAGAGAAATCTGTGGTTTCCACTAATTCCAACACTTAACTAAATCGAACACTCCACTTATTCGAACATCCTCCTTCTTCTTCATTTTACCGGCGACTGTCATGATCTCGAGGGGGACCACAAGTCTCCCACTCAACTGCTGCGCCTAAGGTTCCACTTGTGGGGTTCGCCGTAATTAACTAATTCGAACATCTTAATTCGATTATTCGATTTTTTCACTAACTCGAACATTCCACAAATTCGAAATCATTCATTCGAAAAATCCACTAATTCTGACACTCCACCAATTCGAAAACTCAACTAATTCTAACACTCCCCTTACTGCAAAACTCCACTAATTCGAACCTTCCACTAATCCGAACACTATCTAATTCGAACGTTTCATTAATTCGGAGGGTTTGGTTTACTAATTCGAACACTCTATTTATACTAATCCTATAATTTTATTAACTTTCCCCTAATTCGAACACTACACTTATTCTAGCACTCCACTAATTCGAATATTCCCTAATTAAAAAACTCCACTTATTCCAACACTTCACTTACCAAGGTCCACTTTTGGTTTACCCGACTAATCCGTGATTTACTAGATCAAGGTCAACTTTTAATTTACAAATGTTAACTTGTCATTTATTTAGTTCAGTTTGTAATTTACCAGATAAATCCGTGATTTACCATGGTCAACTGGTGAGATCCCATAGTAATAGTTTTAACTATATATGCCTGTAAAACCTCAGGTCTTTTAAATGCAATGCACGGCACTAGTTAGAAGGAATAGAAGGAAGGGAAAGATTTTGTTGGCAAACTGGGGAATATATAAAAGAAAAAGAATGCTACCTAGACTTAGCAGTCAAACAACCACTGTGCCATTGCTACCTACTAATCCGTGATTTACCATAGTAATCTGCCATTTACAAAGGTCAATTTGTAATTTACCAAGCTCAACTTGTGATTAATCAAGGTCAACTTGCAATTTACCGGATTAAATTGGTGATTTACCAAGGTCAACATGGTGACCGCGATTAACCGGAATAAATTGTGAATTATCAAGGTTAAATTGTGGTGTACCGAATTTGTACGTGATTTTTAATAATAATTTGTGATTTACCAATGTAAATTTGTGATATTCCCAAGAAGTCCATGAACAACTGGAATAATCTTTTACTGACCAGCGTCAAATTCAGTTATATATACCGGAGAAGTCGATTTACCGAAGTAACCTGTGATTTACTAAGGTCAACTTGTGATTTACAGAACAGATTCGGGATTAACCAGATTAATTTGTGACTAACCAAGGTTAACTTGTGATTTACCGGAGTAAATCTGTGTTTAATAAAGTCAACTGGGAATCATGCAAACGAAACCTAAAATAGTTTTTTTTTTAAATGAGTAACAAGAATCCCTAGCATATAAATCCTTCTAGTTTACAGTCAAATCACGTTCGTTTCACTATTTCTTGAATTAATTTCTCTGCACTTTTCATATTGAACCAAAGCAATAAAAGTTCTTTATCATCTACAAAGATCCTGGAACATATTGTTTCTATAGCTTAAGCCTTCGACTGCCTATGCATTGTATACACACCTGTTGACCGTTTATCCTCTCGTAAGCCAATCATTTTGGAACAGTAGGTGTTCAACATCAAAAATGTTGATTCACGATGTATCCAGCAATTAATCCACTCTCAACTAGCGGCTATCACTCGTGTAAACACCAGAAGAAGAAAAAAAAATTATACTTCGAGAATCCGATATCCGAATTAACTGCGAACCGGTGAAAATAAATTAGCATCAAGTTTTCCTGGTTTTCGTATAAGAAAACAAAACAACAACAAAACAAACGAGTTTCCCATCCGATTCGTTTGACTGCTGCAGCATCGTCGACCCAGAGTGGAACAGCAGTTAACAGTTGTGCCGAGAGTTGCACCTTAAAATCACGAAAATCACGAACAATGTTGAACTGTCCGTTAACAGGGGGATGGATATCCACGATCACGTCTTTCCGTCTGTCCTCCTGTCGTTCTTGTCCATGGCAGCAGGGGCCAGCTTTCAAGGCAACGCAACTGATCGAAGTCATCGGCTTATCCAGTGGATGGCGGCGGCGGCTCGGCGGTGGTGGCATGTCCAATCGATTTGGGCGCAACAGCTGCTGCCTGATGTTCCACTACCGCACGTTCTACTCCTAGAGGAGGAGTCATTATTTTATCTTCTTGGTGTTGCAGCAAGATCACCGATCACCCGTGTCCAACGGTCGAAGCCTCTCTAATAACAGTGAAAGTGAAAATTGTCTTTCAACTGTGAAAATGTGCTCCCCGGTGCGATGGTGTGGTTATTTTGCTCTTTGCGTGCTGGGCCAATGTGAGGTTTTCTTTTTTTTATTATTATTTTATTTTATTTTATTGCATCGTCAAGACGGTCATAAATAATTAAAGTTTTACACGGCCTTTGACACTGTGATCGCACACGTTGGCAGCCAAAACGGGCAATGCCGCATCTACACGATCGTTACGTTAATCATTTAAACACCACTACTAACGGGCGGACAATGATTGTTGCCCGGCCAAGTTGGATTCAGAGTGGGGCGTGCCACAGAAAGTCAGTGTTGTTACAGTTCGCCTGCTGTTTTATAGCTGCTTAGCTGTTTGAGTTATTAGCGTACATTAAGTTGTTATAGATCTGTCAAGATCGGCAAAATATAAGAGAGATAGATAGAGAGGGAGATACATTTTAAGAGAATGATTTTTGAAGGGTGTTCCAAGCCAATAACGAATATCAAAAAAACAAAAAACCTTTGATGTAAACAAAAAAAAACATTTACTGATGATGCTGAGCTTAATAGCTAAATGAACTATCCCGAAATTTTTGTTTCTATAACCGTTTGATTTTCGAAACAATATCTTTAACTAGCTAAGCATACTTAAAAGCTTGTCCTTTGGCTTGAGATTTTGTAAGATGTTTGTTTCCTAAAACATTTGCCCTTTGAGAAATATTGCGAAATTCGAAAACTAAATAATTGGGATTGGTAGGAAAGCAAAATAACTGCGAAATTTTATTTCGAGCTTGCGAAATAACTATTGCGAGACATATTTTTATTAAACATGAAGAAAGTAGAATACCTATCTGAGTTGAATGAAAATGGGCATCAAAAGTTGCAGATCTTAATTATTAAATATTAAAAAAGAAAAGAATGTTTTGACAGCTGTCATTCTTTTGACAAAATGCAGTGAAATATTCAAAATATTCTTTATGGCACACCCTGTACAATAGTCAACTTTGCTGAGTGATAGCCCCTTCTCTTTTACTTTTTTACGATATCTAAGTAGAAATCTGTCAGTAATTACTGCCAATTGAAAATTGATTTTTTCGAATTAAATTTTATGCAAAGCCATAAAATTGGTTCACGATTTTCAGCTTATGCGCTGATAAAATTTTCTCTGCTGGCGCTGTAGTAGTTTGATATTTTTTTTTCGAATTAACTGTCAAAGAAAAGAAAGTAGTCTGGACGTACATCTACATACAAAAAAGTGGACACCGTACTTTGCACGAGGGGAACTAATATTCAAATGTTAATTTATCTGACGTATCACACAGATCGTCGTCGTCAGCTTATATTCGCAGATAGTTTACGTTTTTTTAAATTTTTGTTTTGCTTTATTTCGTAGCCAATAATGTTGCTGATGCATGTCTTGCTGGTTGATAGATTTTATTGAATTTGTTTTCATCCTGGATGGAAGTTGGAAATTATTGCTCTGCGTGATGGGATTCAATTTGTTAAATGTTGGACTTTATATATGTAGCTTCAAGGGAGATAGCTGCGATGCGATATTCAAAAGTTATTGACAGTTGCTTGAGGGAATCTTTGATTTTTTTTTTGTTGGCATTGTTGTTGTGGTTTGACAGAATTTTCAATACAAATACAGTCATTTGATGTTGGAAGGAAATGGTTGATTGGATTTTAAAACGCAAGGTAGTTATTTGGCTTTTTATTGAGGCTGTTAAGGCTCTCCCAAACCAATGCGAAACATTCGTTGCGGCGAAGAAACATTCGTCAGTCAAAATTATTTCATATGTTTCTCCACCGCGTTGGTGTGGGCACTCTCATATATCACCATGTAAATAAATTTTGACATGCGAATGTTTTTTCGCCGCAACGAATGTTCCGCATTGGTTTGGGAGAGCCTTTATTCATTTGAATTTGTTAAGAACTTGTGATACATATGGTGATATTTTTATCTTAAAGGAGTTTTAACATTGATGGTATTATTTTGACATTGATCGTGTTAATTTAAGTTGGGGTCCATCAAGGGAGAGTTCTAGGCCTAATATTTTTTAATATTTTCATTTGGAAACAAAATCAAATTTTGGATCGGGAATGTTTTGAGGCAAATATGTTTTGAAGTTCGGAGTTAAATTGAAGATAATTTAGAAAAATAAAGATAAGAACTTGGACTCAAAGGTATTAATCAAAAAGTTGGTAAGGCACTAGTCTAAATAAGAGTGGTCCAAAATAAGATCTGGTAATAAGCTTGGCTGGAAAGGAAACTTGAAACAAATTGTAACATGAACAAACATTTAAAAGAAATTGATTGAAAAGATCATTATAGAACATAGATCTCATTCTTTGTAGATATGGCAGATCGTTTTTGATACCCCAATCCCTTCTCTAAAAGAATATCTGTGTTTTTTTCAGACAATTCTTACACGAAGGGCGCCAGGGCCATCAGATCAACAATAATACAAAAATGAAGTAAATTCTCCACACAAAGAAGTCTGATGATCGGGTTGGCACTCGTGAAATAGCTATACCTTGAGCCAAATAACTTGGTGGTGGAACACTTTAGTTATTGTTGTTTCATTCAAAATGTTCAATGTTAATTGTTGTCTGTTCAGCGTGACTGCATTGTATGAACTTAAGTTCATACAAAAATCCTAAGAAGTGAATACTCATTTCTGCCACGCAGCTTTTCGATTTTTAATCGGATCGAAAGCACATACTTACTTTCGTAGGTCCTCGGACCTATTACGTCCGTGATGTTTCCCTTACGGGACATAGGGCCTCCACTACACCTACGCGCCATCGTGTACGATTTTTTGAAATATATTTCAGCTCTCTCCAACTTTTCCCCAGTCGTGCCGATTCCTGTTCGACCGTTCTTCGCCATGTACTTCTAGGCCGGCCCACTTGTCTTCCCTCCTGTGTGAGCGGGTTCCACTGCATTTGCTTGAGATGCAATGCACCGATAGCCTTTTCGAAGCGTATGGCCAATCCACTGCCACTTTCTTCTTCGTATAATGGAGTCTATGGGCTCCTGACCCGTTCTCGCATGAAGTTCGGCATTGGAGATACGGTTGGGCCAGAAAATCCTCAAGATGTTTCGTAGATTCTATTCTATTAACGAAGGTTTGCAGCTTTCTAGTGACAGTGTCAGTGACTTTCCAAGTGCTGCAGCCGTAAAGCAGAACGGATTCAACATTGGAGCGGAACAGTCGTAGCTTGGTCTTTTAGCTTAAAGAGTTGTTTCTCCATATTTTGGACAGCATCAGAACGCAGCCTTTGCTTTTCTGATTCGGTTTACGTCCAGTTCAGTTCCGCCACCCGTAGAGACAATACTCCCAAGATATTGGAAATCCTCTGCCATCTCTACCGGTTGACCAGAAATATTTACTTGGATTGATGAGGAAGTTCCAAGGCTGATCCTTTTAGTTTTTGCCGAGTTGATTTTAAGCCCTACGATTTCTGCTTCTCTCTCCACCCTTGTTGTCATTTGATGGAGATCCATGATCCTATGAGAGAGTAAGCATACGTCGTCCGCGTAGTCCAGATGTTTGAGGTGAGATTGCAGAGTCCACTGAATTCCTCCATTTCCATTTGACAAAGCTGCGTGCAGTACGTCACTTATCGCCAACAGGAACAGTATTGGTGACAGTATACAGCCTTGCCTAACTCCAGTTTAGATTTCAAACTCCTCTGACAGCCTACCTTTGTGCAAAACGTGACACTTGGATCCATCATATTTAGCCTTGATAATAGCAATCAATTTATCTGGGATGCCCCTCCTGCGCAAAGCAAGCCAAATAAATTCTCTATTGACACTGTCGAACGCCTTTTCAAAATCGATGAACAGCAGGTGCAGTGGTGATCGATATTCAACGCACTGTTCGATGATGATCCGCAAGGTGTTGATGTGATCCACACAGGAAGATCCAGTGCGGAAACCTGCTTGTTCGGCGTCGAGTGTGTCTTCGAGGTGGTCTTTAATTCGGTCCAATACTTTCCTTGCTATTATCTTGGCTACTGCAGGCAGAACGCATATTCCTCTCCAGTTTTCGCACTGTGTGAGATCTCCTTTCTTTGGGAGCTTGACAACCATTCTTTTTTTCCACTCTTCAGGAAAGCTCTCTGTTTCGCAAGCTCTCTTAATAAGTGGGTGCAGTAGCTCGCTCGATGTTGTTGAGGCTGCTCCTAAGAGCTCTGCAGGAATACCGTCAAGTCCAACCGCTTTGTTGCTCTTCAGTGCTTTGATGGCGGTGATAATTTCTTCTTTACTTTAAAAGCACATAGGGGGGTTAATATTATGCTTTATCTTAAATTTTTGGGATTATAAAAGATAAATACATGTCAAAAAAATTGAATCTTAAAGTCGGTTGACTTTATTGTCCTCCTCCCCGGGTCGTCATGTTGTTATTTTGTTGGGGGGATGGGTTGGTATTTTGCCGCGGTGATATGCTGACCCGGGTGTCAGCACATAACAAAACTGCTTACTCGTTGTCAGTGATGATGTTGTCGACCAGGATTTCCATCGTACTGAGGCATTTCGGCTCGGGTTGTCGCTGTTCGGTAATAACTGTGATATGAAAAAAAAGACAAAGGAAATAGAGAAAAACGTGTAGTATGATACAAAAATTGCATTGCGCTTATAAAATTTGTAGTTTTTGGTGTACAACAGAGATTCCTGATGGGGAACCGAAACATGTTCATCAAGTGTTTCAAAAGTTTACCTTGACTAAAATGTTGCTGTTGAAATCCAGCAAGGGTATGCCAAGTGTCGGATAAGTTTTCCTCGTCCATATTTTCCCTACTGAAAACTTACTAGGGCTTTGCCCAAACTATACACAAACTTGACATTTTTCCAGCCGGGTACTTTTAGAGAAATTTAACGTTGATTCGAATTTTAGAAATTCTTAGATAAAATCCCTCTCCCACTCCTATTAAATTAATTCAATAATATTTGTCGCAATTTCGCAATCTTGCGAAGAAGTAACCCTCCCACCTTCTTTCAAACACGCCATTTCCACTGATCCTTATGACCTCTGACTGTAAAGTATTTGTGTCCAAAAGCTTCTGCATTACTCTAAATATTAATTATTATATTCTTATAAATAAGCTCTCGTGTCTGGTCCCATCATTTACAAATAGAAAATAAATGTGTTCTAGTATTTGTCATAACACGAGCCCATCGTGCACCATTTCCTCGACTTACATAAAATAATTTCAAAATGTTTCACTTCACTGAAATTCTAAAATAGATTCTCTTTTTTTTTCTGTTTCAAATTACTTTTATCATAATAAAAATATAATGACTAATTTCCTTTTATTTTTTCTTCTATCTTTCCAGGTACGTTCAAAAAAAAACCTCTATAGCTGATCAAAATCAAACAAATAAGCAACAAATGAGTTTAACATAGTATGTTGGGTTGTATAAATGAGCCAAAGTGTAAATATCGATTATTACTTTGAAGCTTCTCCGGGTGTGTCCCTCTGTCTATACACCTAGACACGCAATTATTCAGCAAAAACCCAATGAAGGTAGGTACATGTTTATTCGAATCGAGTATATCTAGAGTCAGCAAATAGAAAAAGTGAAAAACCATTTTCCCTTTCTTTTTATAAATTACTACCATTCAGCATTGCACATTTTCGCTAATTATTGTGCTCAACTTTTGTACCGTTGAAAAGTTTTAGTAAGGCTTCGGTTGTTTACGGATCATTGAAGCAGCTTGGTTTTATTTTGTTGTTTTTGCAATTTGTTTTGTTTTCTTTTAGGGAAACCCCACAAAAGAATCGACATACGTTCATACGTAAATTCCATCATTTAGCATGGGTAGAAATATTAGAAACAGTAACTTATGATGGCTCCCTATATTCACCTTCTCCTACCTCCATAGCATTATTGTGAGAGATATTAAATCAATATGTGATCGAAATTTATCGACTTAGCTTATCGAAATGACACCTTCGGCCACTTTTGCCATGCTATAGAAACGAGGAGGGAAAATATTTTTCCATGAGAAAGAAAAACAAAAGTATAACAAGTATTTCATTTTCCCAACAAATAAGAGTATACCTATGTACATAGTTCATAATATTGTGCATAGCCTTTTCAAATGGGGTTAACCTCATTTCTTTGGGGGTTGTGTTGGGGCAGCTTGTATATGGATTATTATGTTATACACATAGTGAGAGACGATAGAAGGTGATGAACTTTTTTCCCATGGGTTTATTGTTAAGTCTTGTTGGATAGAACGAGGCTCTTTTGATGGACTTTTCATCATTGAGAAAAAAATAACTCATAAACCTGAAACTATTTATAAAACGAAAATTGTTAAAATTATGCCAGTAGGGGAAATGAACTTTTTGCTTTTGTATAAGAAACTTTTAAACACTTGCTGTTAATTCACAAAAAAATATACATATACGAGCTCCATCCAATTCACACAGTCCAATTTAAACATCTAGAAAACCACCAACTGGGGTTTTTGTTTTTGGGTCAGAATATGGCTGTGGAATGTTATTTGATCAGGCGGAAAATATTTTGTTTTTCAATTTGTTTAATAAAATTGATATAATTTTCAGCTTAAACTTAATGTTAATGTTTATAAATGATTCCTTTAATTAAGGTGGATGATATTTTTGTCGTCATTGTTTATTAGTCTATATCTATAGTTTTACATAGATATATTACTTTTAAGATATCGATTATTTATCATGATCATGCGAGTTTCTGAGTTAAACTCGAGTTAATGCTACGTTTTCACTGGGCCAAATGAGGTATTTTTGTTCCAAATTTCCAAATCAGATCCGAAATTACCTCATTTACCATACAAATTCTCGTTCTCAAATGAGCTAATTTCAACCAAATTTGTACGAAATGTGGTAAATCCATCCATTAGCAGTCGATTCCAAAAGCTTTAAAAAATCTCTTGCATGAAAATGTCAAAACACAAAGAGAAAACAACTAAAGCAAACGCCATTCCAAATTCAAAATAAAATGAGATACCAAACGAAATGAGCAAATTTGATAATGAAAACACCTTTTTGCCAAATTCCGAATTTACCTCATTTCGGCTCTAATGAAAACGAAGTATAACCGTCCGAATTTGGTGAATTAATCTAACAAGTTAAATTTATTCTCGTCAATGAAAAACTGGGCTTTAGAATGAGTCAAACCTACTTCCTTTTGTTTCAAGTTGCTTCGAATAGGAAAAAGTAAAAATATCTAATTCGTACTTTAAAAGAGTCGACTTTTTCAATCATCAGAAAACTAACAGAGGATTAAATACTAAAGCAACAGGAACACATTTTTGTTTTAATTGAAGAATAAGTACTATCTTAACTGAAGAGGTTAACTGAAGAGGTTATAATCAAAATACTTAGCTTATGGAAATGACACCTTCGGCCACTTTTGCCATGCTATAGAAACGAGGAGGGAAAATATTTTTCCATGAGAAAGAAAAACAAAAATATAACAAGTATTTCATTTTCCCAACAAATAAGAGTATACCTATGTACATAGTTCATAATATTGTGCATAGCCTTTTCAAATGGGGTTAACCTCATTTCTTTGGGGGTTGTGTTGGGGCAGCTTGTATATGGATTATTATGTTATACACATAGTGAGAGACGATAGAAGGTGATGAACTTTTTTCCCATGGGTTTATTGTTAAGTCTTGTTGGATAGAACGAGGCTCTTTTGATGGACTTTTCATCATTGAGAAAAAAATAACTCATAAACCTGAAACTATTTATAAAACGAAAATTGTTAAAATTATGCCAGTAGGGGAAATGAACTTTTTGCTTTTGTATAAGAAACTTTTAAACACTTGCTGTTAATTCACAAAAAAATATACATATACGAGCTCCATCCAATTCACACAGTCCAATTTAAACATCTAGAAAACCACCAACTGGGGTTTTTGTTTTTGGGTCAGAATATGGCTGTGGAATGTTATTTGATCAGGCGGAAAATATTTTGTTTTTCAATTTGTTTAATAAAATTGATATAATTTTCAGCTTAAACTTAATGTTAATGTTTATAAATGATTCCTTTAATTAAGGTGGATGATATTTTTGTCGTCATTGTTTATTAGTCTATATCTATAGTTTTACATAGATATATTACTTTTAAGATATCGATTATTTATCATGATCATGCGAGTTTCTGAGTTAAACTCGAGTTAATGCTACGTTTTCACTGGGCCAAATGAGGTATTTTTGTTCCAAATTTCCAAATCAGATCCGAAATTACCTCATTTACCATACAAATTCTCGTTCTCAAATGAGCTAATTTCAACCAAATTTGTACGAAATGTGGTAAATCCATCCATTAGCAGTCGATTCCAAAAGCTTTAAAAAATCTCTTGCATGAAAATGTCAAAACACAAAGAGAAAACAACTAAAGCAAACGCCATTCCAAATTCAAAATAAAATGAGATACCAAACGAAATGAGCAAATTTGATAATGAAAACACCTTTTTGCCAAATTCCGAATTTACCTCATTTCGGCTCTAATGAAAACGAAGTATAACCGTCCGAATTTGGTGAATTAATCTAACAAGTTAAATTTATTCTCGTCAATGAAAAACTGGGCTTTAGAATGAGTCAAACCTACTTCCTTTTGTTTCAAGTTGCTTCGAATAGGAAAAAGTAAAAATATCTAATTCGTACTTTAAAAGAGTCGACTTTTTCAATCATCAGAAAACTAACAGAGGATTAAATACTAAAGCAACAGGAACACATTTTTGTTTTAATTGAAGAATAAGTACTATCTTAACTGAAGAGGTTAACTGAAGAGGTTATAATCAAAGAATTAAGTACTGGGGTTGTAACTGATGATTATTGAAAAATTGGCCCTAAATGTATTTAACAACTTCTTTAATAAATTTGAGTCCAAACATAGTAGAACATCTGAATTCACTGTAGGTACTAAATCTTTCTTTACAGACTTTTTTCATTATCAATACTTTTTTATCATTTACAGAATTTTTAAATACAGGATTTGGAAAAACAGAATATTGGATTTCCAGAAATTTGAAATACAGAATTTTCGATTTACAGAATTTTAAAATATAAAATTTTAGATTACAGAATTTTGGAAACCGAATTTTGGCACATACAGAATAATGACCCCTACCCGATTTTGATTCATTGACTCAATTTAACTTTGTTTATCAACAAAATTATTTGTTGAGCCAAAGAATTAAGTTCATATACTGAGTCAATGAAACCTTCGTAACACGAAAAATATTTTAAAGGGATCAATTAATTTAAAGAATTTCAATCCTTTACGAATAATAATATTTTTATTGCTAGGAGTTGTTTAATTTATTTTGTAGGATGTAGTTATGTCAATTTTTGGGAAAAACTATTATCATTCAATGGCTTTTCATCCACGTACTTTATTTTTGCGTTATCCCAACAAATTTCGTTATCGGTCTTAGTAGCTAATTAAATGTGAAGAGCACAATGTTTGTTGTGCAAAAATTTATTTTATAACTTTTTTTCCTACATTTTTGTTTGAATTTTTAGTTTAAAAATTGCACTTCCTGTCCGTTAAAGCTGACGGACAAAATACAAAAAAAAATAAGATTTTCAGTTTTGTTCTTTTGCGAGAAATTGGATCTTTTTAAATGGTACTTTTCTGCGAAAACACCACAATGTGCCGCAAAAAATAATTTTGAGGTTTTTAAGGTAAATTTTTTATTTGGATTTCAACTTTAAAAATTGCAATTCTTGTCCGGTGAAGATGGCGGCCAAAACCTGAAAAAATGAAGTGAGACGGGAAGTGAAATTTTTAAAGTTTAATTCAAATTGAAAATGAACCGTAAAAACTACTAAATCAAAGAGCATGGTAGTGCCCAGCCAAGTTCTGGCACTGCACTTTTTTTACAGGATCAAACTCAGGCGATTTTCGACCCTGGTACCATTTGCTAAGCTCAACAGGCTTAGTCAACTCACCAAATTTCAATTCTTTAGCATTAGTGGTTCTCAAGATATTAGACTGCAAAAATTGCAAAAACCGTAACTGACTGACTCACTGACAGATCATCAAAATTATGGAGCACTTCCCGAAATCGTAGAATATTGTAATTTCGCACAACCTTGTGGTGTATTCAGAGGAAAAAATAGAAAATTTAAGCAAAGGTTTTGTATAAAGAAGACCTTGGCTAATTTTTTAACATTTATGTATTTGGTGTGATTAATTTTTGCGCAACAAATTCATATTTCAAAAGCTACAATTTCTGGTAAAAAAAGTTTATAAAGTAAACATTTTTGACAATTTTGACTGTAACATTCTTATTTTAGCTGAATTTTTTAATAATAAAAAATCCATGTGAGCTACAAAATTGGAGCTTACGCGGTTTATCTACTTCAGAGAAGCTTCAAATTTTAACAAACAAACAATTTTATTTGTTAGATTTTGGAAGGGCCATTTTGAGCTTACTTTTGTCAGCACTAACTTAAATATTAGAAAGGCACTAAAATACTAGGGAAGTTTCCCATCCTTTGTTTCACAAGGGCCACTCAAAATAAATGATGATGACAAGCTCAGGAAATCATTACGCATAAGTACATGCACAGCACATTTGGTTATGAATAAGTTTTTGTGATTACCTAGAGGATACATTAAATTTTTTTTTTTTTTTTTTTTTTTTTTTATAATATTTAGCGCGCGCTAAAGGGGTTGTGAATACCCTTAAAGTGAAAAACACAGCACGAGCGATTAAGTAGGTTGGAGGGGATTTGAAAGGAGCAACCGATGTACATTGGTTTTGTATGTCTGTAGATCACAATGGGAGGGGAAGATAGAGCTGGGTAGAGCATTCCACATTCGTGTAGTGCGACTAAAGAAAGAATCTCTGTACTTAACAGTACGTCCGAAGTTGGGCTCAAGGGTAAATTGATGGCCATTCCTAAAAGCGCGAGTATTACGGTTGAATTGTTTAAGGGGAGGAATGCAACTGGCTATTTCTCTAGAGCAATGTTTGTTAAAATAACGGTAAAACAACGAAAGGCATGAAACATTTCGACGGTGCTCCAGAGATGTAAACGTTTCCGTTATAGTTCTTTCACCTATCATTTTAAGAGCTCTCTTTTGAATTCTATCCAATATACTCAATTGGGTCATTGGAGCACCTGCCCAAAGTTTTTATCAAGATTTCTACAAAAAAACGGCTTTAACGATTTTGATTAAACTTTGTACATATAATCTCTAGAAAAGTTTTAATATTGCTGCGTACTAGATTTTTGTCAAAAAATTCGAATAACAGAAATAAAGTTATGTTTTTTTTTTTTTTGATCATATTGCTCATATCTCAAAGAAAAGATATGTTTGACTTTTTATCCGAAATTGTTTGTATTTAATCAAAAATGTACAAAATTTCTATTTTAACTTGTTTTAATTATGTTTTCGTCAGCGAAATATTATCGAACCATTACTAAACACCGTCAATGTCAAGCTAGATTCAAGTAACTATATAGCTCTAAGACCAAGTTAGTTGGATCTAGACATTAATTTGATTATCTCTCAGAGCCCTTCATAAAAACAATCAAAATACTATTTTCATGTTGACACGTGCTCGTGAAATTGAATCTGCTTGTACATTTGTTCGGGCTATTGAAACACTACACAGATTTATTTAATCTTAATCTCATAGACACCCATGACTTAGCTTTGATGGAAGCGTAATAACGAATAGATGCCCTATATGCGTTTGCTTTTGACAAAAACCAAAAGTCAATAACCTATAACAACATTGCTTCTATAATGTAATTTTTTAATGTAACTAAAACCAATGAAACTATTTATTCACCCTTAGATAATGCATCAGGTAGAAATTTCACAAATGTGTTCCAATTACTCAGTCAGCGGTGTTTTAAGTTTTAATCCGAATACAGTCGAGGGACAATTAAAAAACACTTTTATGGTTTTAAGGCAAAGATTTGTGTTCCTCCATAGGGGGGAAGTTTTTTTTTTTTAATTTGTTCACTTCATTTGTTTTTTGTATGCGACGACACTTAAAAGAAGAGGTTTTTCCCTTGAGCTATTTGTATCTATCTATGCACATAGAAATATATTATGCGAATATTTTCTACCACGCAATGTGAATATATTTTACTAACTTTTTTCTTCTTGTCTAAAGGGCATTTATTGGTTGCATACTGATGGAAGGTATTCAAGATTTTCATTAATTTAAAATGAACATGAAGAAAACGTATTTTTGACACTCGTTCCGGAGATGCCGATGCACATTGATATTGACTGCCTGTAAATCACATTGGGTGGAGAAAATCTAGCAATGCAAAGCATTCCATATTCGAGTTTACGGCTATTTATTTCTTGCAGTTTTAGCAACACACACTCAAAACAGCAGAAACATACGACCGCATGGTGGATAAAACAATTTAATAATTATATATTTAATATGCGTTCCTTTTTGGTGGCAATGAAATATACTCAAGGGAACCATTCGACTCTATCCAGCCGTGCCATGTTGTTGCCTTGCATTTGAATTTATTTCTTTTTTCTGTTGCAGTGAATAGAAATACAAACGGCAGCACACGCAATATTAACATTAATGAACGTTGTAACTTTTAATTCATTACAACAAATTGTTTTAATGACACTTAAAGTAGCATCTACGAGTGCTTATATGTTCACTGTACACTGTTGCCGATGATGATTGTTGGGTTAAATAAAGTTTTTACACTGAATGGTTTTTATTACACATTTACGTGTAAGAAAGAATTATTGTAGATATCGATAATATCGAGTGTCAAGTTCATGCTACTAATAAATATCAATAATCTAAAACAGCTCAAGTGAAAAAAAAAACATTAATTGTTACGTGTGTTAATCATCAAACATCAGGTATAAAAGTATTCGGCAACTTTAAAACGTCGAAATGAGTCCTGTTCTTCTTTCTCGTCGGTATCTACTAGTTTTTACTTGCAATTGGTTTTGTATCAAAAAAAGAATTTTGAAGTTTTAATCAAAACTAATAAAGGGTTTTCCAATAAGAGGTGTTATTTTGATATTCAAAGAAAAATGGCATTTCTTGAGATAAATTATCGAATGTTTATTTCAATTTAAAGAGGAAAGTATGAAATTAATAATGTAAAACAATATCAGCCAAATGGCCGCCACGGCTACGCTTGCACAACAATATCCTTTTCATGAAATTTTCCATCAACCAATTGGCAAATTGGCTGCTGTATGCCCTCAATAGCTTCACGAATTCTATCTTATCTTTTAGGTCTTGAATCGGCGCTGGGCGGTTGGCGTAGAACTTATCTTTCACGTGGCCCCAAAGGAAGAAGTCGCAAGGTGTTAAATCAAAAGATCTCGGTGGCCAATTGTGATCACCTCTTCGAGAGATAACACGGTCCGGAAACTTTTCTCGTAAAAGATCGATGGTTTCGTTGCTTGTGTGGCAAGTAGCGTCGTGTTGTTGAAAGTAAACGTTTTCCAAATCAGTACCATCCAATTCATCCAATTCCGGCTGTACAAAATTATTAATCATCTCTCGATGGCGCAATCCATTCACCGGAGCTATTGCTCCAGACTCATTTTCGAGAAAGTAAGGTCCAATGACCCCCGCCAGACCATAAACAGCACCAAACAGTTGCTTGTTGAGGATGTAGAGGCTTTTCAACAATAAATCTTGGGTTTTCCGAGCCCCAGATGCGACAGTTTAGCTTGTTGACGTAGCCACCGAGGTGGAAATGGGCCTCATCAGTCAAGATGATTTTTTGATGCAATTCCGGATTATTTTCATGCATTTTTTATAGTGAATTTTAATAATTTCAATGCGTTGTTGAAGCGTGTATCGTTCTAATGGCGCAGTTTCTACTTGTCAAAAAATTACAGCTTCAAAAGTGACAACTACCGAAATAGTGGTCTATTCAAAATAACACCTCTTATTGTAAAACCCTTTATTACGACGCGTGTCGTCACGGCGATGGAAAAGACCAAAAAAGTAATTTTCAACAAGACGTCCGTCGGTCTGTTTGATTGCGCGTTCTGATGTACATACAGGAGCTAGAGCATATTATAGAGCAGTCGGCAGAGTTTTTTTTTTTTTTTTTTTTTTTGCAAAAACACCGCATACCAGAGTTCTTTCCTGCGCGGAAAAACAATCTAGTTTTCACCAAGGCACTAGATAGTCTAACATACATTCTGGCAATGGGCTAGCAAGGGTAAGCAAAGGCTAGAACAAGGGCTTGGCGATTATGAACCCTTTTGCCTCGTCAGGCCATACAAAATTGGCTTTTGTGATTGGCTTGTTCCACAATCTTTGGCTTGTCAGGCCAATGCGCTACTCGCTATACAAAAATTCAATGTCGAAAGTGAATAAGTCTTATACTCTAATGTTTCATATCATATTGCATAACTGATACATTCAGAATAGAACAGGATTTTATGTACCAACTTGCTTTTTAGGTAGAATAACTTAGAACATGTTTTCTGTTCTGATCTGACTCCTCACTGAAAAATCTTATAATATACAAAACGTCAAACTCCCATAGTAAAAAGTGTCATATGAAAGAGAAGACAAAGGAAAGAGAGGAAAAAGTGTCGTATGATACTGAAATTGCATGGTGCTTATAAAATATTTGTTTTCGGTGTACGTATAAGAGACATTCCTGATGAAGTATCTAACCAGTTTTCCTCGTCTTGATTTTTCTTACTGAAAACTTACTAGAGCCGTGCCCAAACTAGACAGAAACTTTGAATTCTTCAAGTTGGTCATGTGCATACACAAAATTGGCGTGGCTGAAAGTATTGTGCTTCAGCTGCCATTTTGAAACCCATGTTTTAACTTATGTCTTAAGAACGACTATTTATTGTTCATACTAACGGGGAGAGTACCATAACTTTGGCGCCAAAAATTGATAACCTTATTTTATAGAAGGGTCAAAAACAAGAATTTTTTACTCTGGGAGGGGGTTTATCTCACCCGTTTAGGAGGTAGGGGTATTTTAGAAAAAAAAAAAAAACTTAAAATGTAAAACAAAATATTAAAAAACAACGAAATATGTTCTTTTATCTTGAATTTAAATTAAATTATTGATGTCAACAGTTTTCGAAAAATTTGCATGCAAACTCAAATTTTTGGTAAAAAAAATGGAAAAAAAAATTACACCAGTTTTTTTTTTAAATAGTGAAATGAAGTGCTAAATAAGCTTTAAGTGGTCAATGCTTATATCAAATATGAATCGAACACAAAAACCGAATGGTTTTATGTCTTCTAGTTTTTGAGAAAATTGAAAATTACTTAAACTCCTTTTTTATAATTTGTTGGAATTAAAGGTGATCTTACTTTGAGGTTTAATGTTGTGGAGTACGATACGGCGCGGGGCGCAGCAAAATAATAAAGGATTTTTCCAGAGGGACTTAATCAAATCATTTTGCACTGCGGGCACTTCGTTTAGGCGGGAGGGGCAATTTTCTACAAAAATGATTTTAAATGAAAAAAAAAAAAATAAAATAAAAACAATGGCAACACCAACAATGCTAAAATTATAGGTTTTCTGAAAGCCAGAAACTTGTTTTTTTATTATTTGTTTCAACCAAGTTATTTGTGTTAAAAGCTTTTTGAAAAAAAAAAAAAAAAAATACTTTCAAACTAAAATTTGCCCAAAAATTTATATTTTAAAAAAGCGGGCAATCCAAGGTACTGTTTATTAAAAACAAACTAAAAGCACACCAACTGACAACATAGGGGCCTGACTGGCGACTGTGCATATTCTAAGCGGTGCGACGGAGCCGCGTGAACGGGACAGAGGACCCAAAAGTGGGTTAAAAGTCTTGAACCCTTGAATCGGGCCACCCATGATACTTTTGTTAAAGCAAGCTATTGACAATAAATCCGTTGAAATTTGGTTTGGAAAAATCGTCCAAAGTTGAGGAAAGGACCTCTCAATTTTACAAAAAAAAAAATTACATTCAAAATACTTGGGCGAAATACCTCACTCTTTATGCGCCGCGCCGCGCTGGAATGCTGGGTGCTAGCATACTTTATTTATGTAAGCAAGCAAAAATAATTTTCAATTTTCTCAAAAACTTGAAGACATAACCATTAGGTTTCTTGTGTTCGATTCAGAATTAATATTAGCATTGACCACTGGAAACCAATTTAGCACTTTATTTCACAATTGGTCTAAACTTTTTTTTTTATATTGTTTTGTATCAAATTTTTTAGTTTGCAAGCTAATTTTTCGAAAACTGCTGGCTAATTACTCAATTTAACTTAAGATCAGTTTTCTGACTATCCAAACCGGTATAGTACTTTATTTATTTATTAGCCATCTATCAAGTACATGACTCTCTTAGACTTAGAATATACTTATAAGATATAATATTTACAGTTATTTACAATAGAATATGTAATTAAAAAAAAGAACATTTAAACATATAATGTCCAATTACTACAATAATTTTAAGACAGTAGTTTTAAAAACATCCCTGCTTAAAAACAAATCAATATCTTGACAAATAGAATTAAACTCAGAACACGACCTTGAAATTGGAACAGATCTACCGTAGTTTGTAAACGAATGGGGAAAAAAAAAAGAGTGTTTGCCTTAACCTCAGTTGCCTTGAAGGAGCATATAAAAAGAAAAGCGAGAGAAGTTCTGGACAATCAATACGATAACAAAGAGTATCTCTAGCTAACATGATTAGATAATACTTCCGCCTAGCTTCAAGAGTCTTTAAATCGATCAACAGACATCTGACACTATACGATGGCAAGACATTGTCAACGCAATTAAATTTCCGCAACGCATACCTAGAAAATTTTTTATGTATCGATTCCAAACGATTTACACCCACTCTATACAACGGACACCATATACAACAAGCATATTCTAGGGTTGATCTTATCAGAGATATATACAAAGATTTAACTGTATATGGGTCCGAAAAAAGTTTTGAGTTCCTCATTATAAATCCCAGTAGTTTATTCGCTTTTGAAATTATGTAATCGAAATGCACTTCAAAACATAACATTGAATCGAAAATAACTCCTAGGTCCTTTTGGCTCTACACTGACTCAAGTGGTGAATTAGAAATGCGGTTAACATGTTTAATTGCAGCAAGCGATCTTGTAAATGTAATGCTTTTACATTTAGCTATATTAAGGAATAAACGATTCTCATAACACCAAGCTGAAACTTCATCCAAGTCAAATTGAAGTCGATGGCAGTCCTAAATTGAACTAAATAGCTTTAGGTCATCCGCAAAGAGCAAACAACTGCAAAAGCTAATTCTAGATGGAAGATCATTTACAAACACTATGAAAAGGAGAGGTCCTAGATGATTTCCCTGGGGAACACCTGAATGGTTAAGAATCTTCTTTGATACCACTGTTCCAATTTTTACATTTTGCTTGCGGTTAGTCAAGTAATTTTCCAACCAACGAAGAAGATTAGAGTGGAAACCTAGGCAATTTAACTTCCTTAACAAGATATCATACTGAACTCTATCAAATGCTTTAGAGAAATCTGTATAAACTGCATCAACCTGATTGCCACGTTCAATACCTTTGATGCAAAAATTTGCGAACAAAGCTAGATTTGATACAGTTGATCTACCACTTACGAATCCATGTTGGTTACTTGATATGCTAGACCTTACCTCATCATAAATGCATTTTTTAACAATAGCTTCAAAAACTTTCGGTATTAATTTCAGTTTTGAAATGGGTCTGTAATTAATAACCTCTTGTTTTGAGCCAGATTTATGTACAGGACTAATCATCGACAACTTCCACTCTTCTAAAAAGTCACCGGTAGAGAGTGATAAGTTGAAATGCTCTGTGAGTGGAACAGCAAGACTACTTGAGCACATTTTAAATAAAGCTGGGCAAAAGTTGTCAGGGGATAACTTAGAAATAGATTTCAGAGATGAAATATGAAGCAAAACTTCAACCGTCAACCGACAAGCTAAGATTACCTAAATTTGTTATATTTTCACCGCATCGAATAGCATGGGTAATTGGAACAGAATTAAGGACATAATTCGATTGAAAATCTGAAGCAAACATATCACAAATTACTTTTTCATCACTCGATGATTGATTGAGATAATTCATGGTAGCTGGGACACCGTATGACTTGCGTTTAGAATTGAGAAACTTCCAAAAGGCCTGAGAGTCGCTCCTAATATTATTTTTAATAAAGCGCATATAGTAACTGAAGACAGTCTTTTTTAGAGTTTCGTATTCTTCCCTACATCGTAAATAACGAGCACGTAAGTAAGGATCTTTTCTATATTTCTTACGCACCTTAGCAAGCTTATTTTTAAGATTACATAATCTGTTATTGAACCAACAAGGCTTATTTCTAGGTTTTAACTCTTTAAATGGGACAAACAAATTATATGCTTCTTCGATTATGGCAATAAAAGAATCATAACACTCCTTTAAGTCACTAGAGCAAAGGGCTTCCTCCCAATTGACCGCGTTTAAAAAATGATTAATTCCAGCGTAATTGGCTTTACTAAAGCCTTGAACTGAGTTTAATTCATGCTTATTGAAATCTAATTTATTAAAATTTAAAACCTTTATATCAAATTCTAAAGCACAATGATGCATACTATTTCAAAAAATGGGAACTTTTGATATAGTTAAATTAGCTTCTAGTTCATTATTAATAAATACTAAATCTAGGATTCGACCCAAAGAATTAACAACATCATTCAGCTGATTAAGATTAAAGGCTAACATACTGTCGATAACACCAGACTCAGAGTTCATTTGATATATTGAAAGGCAATAAGCATTTTTCACTTTCAGAGTAAATCCATCTTATATAAGGGAGATTGAAATCACCCAAAATAACAATATGTGAATTTGACCCTAACAAACTAAAAACACTACGAATGTTATTAACATGTGATTGATAAATACTCATATTAGAATTAGGTGGAATATAGGATATAATAAAATATATACGATACATGCAAAATGGCAAGGCTACTTCAACACACAATTGTTTAACAGTTTTTATCTCAAGAGGAATTTTTCTATATATAAGATCTTAATGCTAATAATACACCACCACCTCTGGATAATCCAGTATCTGCAACCGATCTAAGGTAAGTGTTGCCCTTGTTTTTGAATATTTTGTTTTTCATTTTAAGTCATTTTTTTTTTCTAAAATGACCCAACCTCCTAAACTGGGTGTGATATAAAAAATGCTTGTTTATGACCCTTCTACAAAAAACTGTTATCAATTTTTGGTGCCAAAGTTATCGTACTCGTGCCATACTAACAACTTTTAAGTAGTCGTAAGGCAACAACTGAAAAAAAGCGTTACTTTTCGGCGTTCTACCTCTAAAAGTATAAATTGTACAAAAAAAAGTTTGTGTGAAAAAAGCGTATCGAGATATGAGTTTAAATGAGTTTTTAATATTTAAAGCCGCGACGATTTTTGTTTATACTTAACTTATAAAGAACCCACCTACCAATTTCAGTCATAAAATTTGAGCGGTATGCTTTTGCATTAAGAAATATCAAATTTTGTATAATGCTTAATAACGTACAATTTTTAATTTTTCTTTTAATTTTTTTTTTATTTTTTTTTTTATTTTTTTTTTATTTTTTTTTTATTTTTTTATTTTTTTTTTGAAATTTTGAGTTTGAAAATAAGAAAATATGGGAAGGGATTTCTGGGTTTCCAAAAGACATAATAGGACATTTTGTTGCCATCGTTGTTTTTTCTTATTTTTTTTTTTAATTTTTTTTTTAATTTTTTTTTTAATTTTTTTTTGTTTCAAGTTTTTTTTTTTTAGAAAATTGTCCCTCCCGCTTAAACGAAAGGGAATAGACCCCCCCTCCCATAAAACCTTTCTATCTCGACCAAACCTAGGTGCTCAAGTAAGGGTCTTTAAAGCTTAAATTCTATATTACTAAATTCTTATCTTGTATTACAAACACCTTTTAAAGAGTTTTTTTCAAGAATCACATAACACTCCCCTATCTAACAATTCCTGAACGTGATAAAAAAAACCTTTGAATTGTTCTATCTCTAATATCCATTAAATAAAATATCCACTTTCCTTGTGAACGTAATTTAAAAATTAGTTAGGTAAATTAATTCGAGTTTACCACCTTTCGTTTTATGAAACCTTACTTAATAAGCTTTAAATTAATACTAATTATATGCCATAATCCCTTTTATTTCTCTCTTTTGTTTCTTTTGTATATACACGTAGAAACTCGTGTTAATTCAATTAGATTTATTTTGTGCAGATATAGGTACCGCCTGTTTATGTAAATAAGATTAGGTTCATTATATTTGTTGTTTGTTTTTAATGTTGAATTTTAAACGAATTTCCCTAAAAAATAAAATTCTCTCCTAAACTCACTTATCACAAATAAAACTTTCGTCTCGTTTCATTTAGAAAAATATAAAGAAAAAAAAAAAAAAAAAAACAAAAGCCAACAAAATTTTAAAAACAAATCAAATTTTATGGAAGCACTCGTAATTGGGTTAATTTTTATCTGAATATACATAATTTTTGTCTTTTTAAATTAATCGGAGTGTAGCACCCTCATCTACCCAAGAGATTTATAAATTTGATTGCCTACAGCAAAGCGAAACCAACAAAAACCACAGACATAAATTTGAGATATACGAGTTCTTTTTGGGAGGTTATTTTTTAAATGTTTTTTTGTTTGTATTTTGTTTATAAAACAAAGATACAACGTCGCATCTCTAGATATCCCACGCGATAACCTGGTTAAATTAGAAAAAAAACATGTTGTAATTTATACAGTGTCATTGAAAAACATTTTTGTTCAACGTAAGTTTAAATTTTGTGCATAGTAAAATCGCAATTAAAAACGTGTGTTTTCTTTAAAAGTTATAGCCAGCTCAGGAAATTCTTCACGCTGGCAATAACAAAGTGCATTTATACTTATTTTGGAGCTCGACTTATAACACCGTGAGAGTTTTTGCATCATGGTTAAGCTTGTTTTTAAATATTCAAAAAGTATATTGCACAGCACTGTATACATGTTTACAATCGACCGAGGGATGCCTTTCTGTTTTTTTTTAATAAATGCTTGTTGCTGTCAAAAATTGTATCTCTGTATCATTTTCACAAATTAATTTCTTTGAGGAAACAATAATAATCACCATCATCATAATAAACTTGCCAGCAAGAAACATTTTCATTCATTTAAATTGAGACACTGCTGTTTTAGGTAAAAGGGCGGCAACAAAGTTGATAAGGTGGAGGAGTAGTACGTCTACGTAAAGTAATAGTAGGTATAGTTGCTATGCATACGAAACTGCAATTTAAAACTTTTTTGTATCTACCTACATTTAAGAGCTTGTGATAATTATTATTCGACTTTGTATTTGTACACACCACCTGGGTAACTAGAAAGTTATGACAGACTTGAAATTGCAATTTCAACACCCTTTTATGGAATAAACCTTTTACCATATTACTTGGGTTTCAAATTTTTAGTGAAAGTTTTGTAAAGATGTAAGTTTTTTTGTTTGTATTTTGTTTCATTACGATAGTTAAAAAGGTAGAAAATGGAAAATTGTTTCTTTTTATCTAAAAATTGATGAGATGATTAAAATCAAAAATTGAAAACAGTAGTACATATAGAGAGTGGGCCAAATACAAGTTTTTTTTTTTAAATGCAATAAAATGAACAAAATTATATGTTTTCTAAGTGTTATGGCTTTATTAGTAAGAGGAAATATTTCCATTAATTTTGAAACATAACGTCGTTCAAGTGGCTGCCTCGGCTGGCTTCGCAGTAGCGCATTCTGTCACACCAATATTACAAGACCTTGTTGCTGGTTTCGAGCTGTAGTTCACGGATTGCCTGGATGATATTGGCCTTAAGTGGTCGTTTCCGGATTTTTGGCATATGATCCGTCTTTAAAAAAAAGTGCAAAGGGGTCGAATCGCAGCTCCGACGCGGCCAATTGACATTGCCAAGACGGCTGATAACATGATTTCGGAATTTGGTGCGCAAAAGATTGATTGTGGCATGGCGCCCCATCCTGCATGAACCAGAGGTGTCGTTTCAATCATGTCTTCAATTTCAGTATAAAAAGTCGGTTAACATGGCTCTGTAATGCCCAACGTTTACCCAAACGTTGTTCCCAGCCTCATTTTCGAAGAAAAATGTACCAATGATGCCACCAGTCCACAATCCGCACTAAACTGTCACTCTGTGTGGATGCATTAGTTTCTCGAAAATAACGTGCGGGTTTTCCGAGTCTCAGATGTGTCAATGTCGTTTGTTTACGTAGCCGTCGAGATGAAAATGTGCCTCGTCAGAAAAGATGATTTTTCGCAGCACTCACTTTGGAAATAAGTTTTCAATATTTCCCAATGTTGTTCACGCCTAAAGGGACGCATTTCGTTTCGCGGAGGAATGATACTAACTTTCTGTCAAAATTTCGAGCGGGAAACAGCTGTCAATGTCAAAATAACATATGATTTAAAAAGTAACCACTTGATGGTCCACCTTTTATATTTTGTTTTACAATTAAATTAAATAACACCTCACTTGTAAAATTACTTCAAAATTACTTAGTTTTTCAGATTTTTTTTTTTAATTCATGGTTAGATAGCAACACAAATATAAAATGCATGAATTTAAAACCGATGTGGTCTTGTAGAAAATTTTATAACAAACAAGTTTTTATAGGACGGATTTTTACTAAGTTGCATATTTCCAAAGTTATAAAGGAAAATGTCGGAAAAAATGGTGTTATTTTAGCGTTATTTTCACTGTTGCATTTTTCCTGTAGCGAGCACAGATTTTTTGAAGTCAAATCCTTTACCATAAATGGTGAAAGATATCGGGCTATGATCGAAAATTATTTAAGGCCAGCGATTGCTGATATTCCTGAGATGTGGTTTCAGCAGAATGGAGCTACTGCGCACACTGCTCACGCCACAATGGCGCTACTAAGGGACATTTTCGGCGACCGAATAATTTCTGAAAAATTCAGGATTTTATTGGCCTCCGCGTTGTCTGGATTTGACTGCACCAGACTTTTTTCAGTGGGGTTATTTAAAGGATAACTGTACTTAAATAAACCCAACATTATTCTGCAGCTGAAGGAGAACATTCGTGATGAAATACAGGCGCTGAGCCCAGATGTCCTACGAAGTGTTATGGAAAACGCTCTAGAAAGAGCTCGTCTCTGTGAGCATGAAGTTGGTGCTCATTTGAAGGACATTATATTCCATACTTAGCCCAAAAAAATCTCCATGAACCATACTTTATAAATTATTAATAAAAATTAAATCTATAAAAGTTATTATCACTTTAAATTAGGAAGTGACTTTTGGCCCACCCTATGTATAGGTACATTATATAAAATTTGTTGAGCGTTTTTAAAAATAAAATCTGATAAGCCAATTTTTAGTTATTTAGTTATTAAAATAAAATTTAATACAAAGTTAAAAAAAAAAATCATTGATCCTTTTCAATAATTAAAAAATCAAATAAATTTTGTGTGCAAATTTTCCGACTGGAAAAATGCAAGTTTTCTAGACTAGGAAAGCTTGTCAGATACTTGGCATGCCCTTGTTGGATTTCAGTGCTAAAAATTTAGATGAGGGAAACTTTTCAAACACTCGTGAGGCCCTACCTAGTAAAAACTTGTTGGACCTGTTTCGGTACCTACTCCATCAGGAATATCTCTTGTATCACACAAAAAAACGATCTTATAAACACCATGCAACTTCAGGCACTTTTGTCTTCCTTTCCTTTGTCTTCTTTTTCATATCATACTTTTTTCTGACATCTGTATATTATTTTTTTTTTTATGTAATATGGTATGAAACATTAGACGCCAAGGCTCTTGTTCTAGCATTTGCTAACTCTTGATAACTCGTCACCAGAATCTATTTAGAACTCTCTAGTGCCTTGTCGAAAATTAAATTCTTTTTCTGCGCGGGTTATTCAAACAAAAATTGGCCTCCTGTACACAAAAAATTGGTTAAAATGGGTGAAGTGAAGACATGAACGAGAAATTTGAAAATAAAAAATCGGCTATATGACAAATACCCTTAATAAACTCTTATAAATAAAATATTTAATAAATTGAGGGGTGCAACGGCTCGTGAAGAACCAGGGCCTAGTGACTAACAACTAGCAACCATTCCTGATGTGTGCGCGTGTCGATAGGAATGGAAGGAACTACAATTTTGTGCCGAATCCGAACGGTTAGACGAGAAGCACTTATTTTTGACAAGTGAAACTCTTGGATGATTTGTCAATTCCTCGCAAAAGGCAGTAGTTCTGAAAAAAAAAACTCTTAACTTTTTAGGTGGACGTGGCTGGAAAGTGAAACTGTTAACTAAACCATAAATATTAACCATACCCTTAAAAGTAACTCGTATTTTATGTTTTGTCAAAATCGTTAGAGCCGTTTTTGAAATAAATAAATTTTTGTATTTCGGTTGTAGGTAGGTACCGTTATTTAATGAGCTTACAAAAAAAAAAAAAACAAATCCCCTCTAGGGAATCTTCTAAAAACCTGACGTCCAAATTTTGAAGAAAATCGTACAGTGGCTTAGGCTGAAGGTCCATGTGAAGACAGACAGCCAGATAGACAGACAGACAAACTGACAGCCTGCCAGACAGAATTTTAAGGCCGTTTTTTTCGCGTTGTCTATCACCGTAAAATTTTATGGCAAATTATTATCTTGAGTTCGAGTTTTTGTTACGAATCGAAAGCTTGCCATACAGAACCTACGTATGTAACTACACTGCTCGTCATAAGGTTAGAAGCAGGCATTTGTGAAAAGTTAATCTGAAATATCTCCTGTTGTATGCGAAAGAGATCAAAATTTGGTATGACACAAGAGAGACTGTTAATTGTACCATAGAACAACTTATGTTTGAGCTCATAGAAAAAAAGTTAATGGCAGATAAGAGAATAAATGTTAGCCGAGTCACTTTTTTTAAGTAATTTTATCGTTCATAAGGTTAGAAGTACGTACAAAAAATGACGAAAAACTATGGTTTTTTTTAAATTTTCTTAGTCTAATTTGTATGCTTGTAATGTGGGCTGCTGGCAGCTTTCAAAATAAATTCAAAAATTCGATCTTTAAAAGAGTTATACAGTGATTCCAAATAGTCAAGTGAAATTTCACTCAAGGCCAACTTAATGACATGATACAGTCATCGTATTGCTTCGCTTCTTCGTAAACTTTTCGTGTGACCCATCCCCTAACATTTAATGTTATCTTCAAGTCCGGTGCATAGGGGGTTAAGGGAGCAATAGAGCATTTTGGCTTATATTTGCTGATTTTAACACTCCAGCTGCATGAATAAGGTTGTTGTTTGTATGAAAATTCCTTAAGCTCATCTTTAAAGATATTTGATTTGCTGAAATAGTACTACTAGCGACGCTTTGTAATACCACGATGACTGAAAACTATTCATTTTGGTACTTTCAACAACCAAGTTTATCATTCCATAACAGGATATTGCTCCCGAATCATTACGTCTCCTTTCCTGTTATGATGACGGTTAAGAAATTTTTCCTCTTTCCACAACAAGATGTTTGTAACAATTTTTTCAACGAGTCATTTCTGAACAGTCTTCACACAGGGAAGGAGGAGTCGAGAGCAATATCATTTTATGATACGATAAACTTGTTTGTTGGAAGTACCAAGATGAATGGTTTCCAGTCATCGTGGTACTACAAAGCGTCGCTAGAAGTACTATCTCCGCAAATTAAAGATCTTTTTAGATGAGCTTCACGGATTTTCATACAAACAGCGCACCTATTCATGCAGCTGGAGTGTTAAAATCATCAAATATAAGCCAAAATGCCCTATCGAAGGTAAAAACATTAAGTTTGAGCTTCATTGGTTTAGAATATTATTATTCCACCCTATTCAGTATTCACCCTATAAATGACTTAATTTAAATAAAAAATATTTTACTATTGCAGTCATTATTCAAATTCCTTACTTACTACTTTTGATGGCGCTCACAGCCCAGGATGGGCTTCGGCCTCAACTAACAAGCCCCTCCAGCCAGCTCTGTCCCTAGCTAGCCGCTTCCAGTTGCGCACACCGAGTGCGTTGATGTCGTCATTCACTTGATTGCGCCACCTGTTACGGGTTCTTCCTCTGCTGCGTACCCCATCGGGGTTGGATTCGAAGACTCGTCGGGCAGGTGCGTTGCTGTCCATACGCTCCACGTGCCCCAGCCATCTCAGCCGCTGTTTTTTCAGCTTTTTGACCAGGTCAACGTCGCTGTATAGCCCGTATAGCTCGTCGTTGAATCTTCTCCTCCATACTCCTTCGATACACACCGGACCGAAAATCACACGAAGAATCTCCCTCTCAAAGCACCCTAGCAGATTTTTATCCGAATCTTTCAGTGTCCATGCTTCTGACCCATAAAGCAGGACCGGGATGATTAGGGTTTTGTATAAAGTCTCCTTGGTTCTCTGAGAGAGGGCCTTACTACTTAAATGCCTTCTTAGACCGAAGAAACAGCGGTTGGCAAGAGTAATTCTTCGCTTGATCTCTGCACTGATGTCGTTTTGCGATGTAATAGTGGAGCCCAGATAGACAAAGTCCTTGACAACTTCGAAGTTATATTTTGCCCGAGTCGACGATGTTGAGATTCCTCTCTCGATGACAGCATATACTTCGTCTTGTCCTCATTAACCGCCAATCCCATTCTAGCCGCCTCCGATTCAATGCTCGCAAATGCCCCTGCCACAGCTTGCTTCGTTCTGCCGACAATGTCTATGTCATCCGCATATGCAAGCCATTGAACGGACTTTTGATAGATTGTACCGCTGGTGTTGACATGTGCGTTGTGTACAATGGCTTCAAGAACGATGTTGAATAGGTTGCATGATAACGCGTCGCCTTGCCTCAATCCTTTCTCAACATCAAAGGAATCGGTGGTGTTCTTACCAATTTTGACGGAGCAGCGAAATTTCTCCATCGTCATCCTGCACAGGTGGACGAGTTTGGCAGGGATGCCGAGACTCGACATGGCTCTGTAAAATTCGTCCCTATTCACGCTATCGTACGCTACTTTAAAATCGATAAAAAGGTGGTGTGTATCGATCTGGAATTCCCGGGATTTTTCTAAAATCTGTCGGAGTGTGAACATTTGATCGACGGTTGACTTGCCTGGCCTAAAACCGCACTGATAGGGGCCGATCAGATCGTTGACAAAAGGTTTTAAGCGGTCACACAGGATGGCCGACAAGATTTTATAAGCGACGTTTAGGAGACTAATTCCTTTGTAGTTGGTACATTTCAGAACATCTCCCTTTTTATGGAATGATTCCATATGATGATGAGCAAAGTAGGTATTTAAAATCTTTCTTTAATTAAATTAAAATTAATTTTAAAACCAATGATATCACTTTCAAACTATTTTTTTTTTCTGTCACCTACACTTTAAGCATAACAAAAGATACTTTCCTCCCAACTTACCCATCAGTAGCAATTTACTTAATGGTGACAAAACACACAAAGCTTATACTATCTACTTATATTACCAGGTAATAATCTCTTGCGATACCTACCTACCTACCTTGGTCTATACTAACATTAGCTTCACTTTTAAAGTAGGTAGGAATATCTAAAAGATACAATTTATCGACATGTTCACGCTCTCATCCAAATTCGCGATTTTTTTTTTTCGTATGTGTGTGCGCGAAACAAAACCCAACCATTCAACAATAAAAAAAAAAAAAACAATAATACCCCTCCATCAGCAGCTCACTTTTCCAATCCATAAGAATGCAATTCGATAGCCTTAATTTCCCAAACAGCCCCAACAACGCGTCCATCGAATAAAGCTACAAGATACTCTATCTAGTAGGTACCTATATATATACACAAAGACAATTCTGTCTACTGAAAGTGAGGAAAAGAAAAAAAAAAAAAATATCTACGAGGAGTAAAATTGTTTCTCATATGTGAGAGAGTATAGCTATTTGTACGAATAAAATAAATAAAGTACATATCAGAGACTAAGTATATCTCATATCTATCTCTCTTTCGGTAAAAGAAACAACACAGACAGTGAATTGTGCATTATTACAATTGGCACGCGACTCGTCGACTACTCTAGGAATGTCTTCATATAAACTACACACTACACACTCGTATAAGTAGCTATGTGTTCTCTTTGACTCTCAAGAAAGACTTAACCAAAGTAGAAGACGAAGAAATAGTCAAAGAAAAATTGAACAAAAAGATAAAATATATACAAACATACCACCTCTGTCTTTGATAGTTCTTCAAAGAAGCCCACTATATTTTTACTTTTTTTTTTTTTTGATTGAGGCCGAGCAAGTGTTCCAAGTGACGCATATCCAACCCAACCCAGCCAAACACACACACACCAATCGAACTCAAACTTATTCGCTGCCTTGGCCATTCTTTCCGAAGCCACTTAACGGGCTTCAATCGCAGCTTGTAGCTTTTCGATATTTTAGTTTGCCTCTGAGACGACACGCGAATCGACGAGCAACTTTTTTGTATCCCATATCAGATATTTTTGTATGCGAAGTAAAAGAAAGGATATTTTTTTTTTATTTGTAAATACATTTTATTACCTTTCGGATTTTTCTTCTTCTTTATACGTGCAAATGTCCGTGTCCGTCTCGTTCGATGATGACGCATATCCTTTCGGCAGGTTTCGATAAATTCGTCAAACCCCCCACACACTATCATACGCTGCGCTGTGCCGTCAATGACCTTTTTTGAAGTTTGTTTTGCTTCTCGTCCTGCGTCGTCTTCGTTCCGTCCTCGTAGCCATAGTGATAACTTAAGTCAAAACGAAGTAAAATAACAAAGCAAAACAAAAAAAAAAGGAGTCAATACTCCTACGCGTCATTAAATGTTTTAGTCGTGTCGATTGTCGAAGCCCGGAGTCGAATCTGAATTCGAAATCCTGTGAAATCTGGAGCCGGTGTTGCGGTGGTGGCGGCATCGTCGTCGTCGGTCGTCTTTAAGGCAAAGCGGGCGATTTGTTTACGTGACATGTGGTTTCCTGTAAAAGTCTGAATCTGAATCCTCACGCTGGTTATCTCCTTCCTTCGTCGTCGTCCGTTGTCGAAACAGAGGAGAAAGTTGGATCACGCAAAGTGATTCTTCGTGATAGTGCAACAATGTGTGTTTTTTTTTTAATTTTTCATTGAAGAAAAAAAAGTAAATCAAATTGAAAAGTGTCCCGTTTTATTTATTATTATTATTTTTTTTTTGTTGTTGGTGGCCAAAATCTTGGGAATTGAGCTCATTCTTGAATTGCGGTTTTTTCTTTGGTCGGTGGATCTTTTCTGCCAATTCTGTGTTTAACCCAAATTTTTTCTTTGGTTATAAATTTTACTCGGTTTGGTGCTGCTATTTGGTCGGACAATTAGTATGCTTCGTGGATAAGTTACCTAGATAGCATTTTATAGTCTTCTTGAAGTTTTTTTTTTTTAATTTGTGCCTTCGTGGTTCTGAGTGGCTTTTAGCTGTACCTACTTCTGCAGGTTGAGAAGTTATTTTCCGCACGGATTAAATGTTCATCGTCTTCGATTTGTTGTTTTTGTTGTTGTTCTTTTTTGTATATCTTTTAGTGACAAACGACGCATTCAATGCTGGAATTTGCATTTCGAGAATTTTTTGTTTTGTTTTATTTTTATAAAATGTATCTTTGTATCTGGAAACGTACAACGAGACGACTGTGAGACACAGTATAGTGCATTTTAACGCGAAAACGTTTTTTTTTGCCATTGTACCTTATTGTTGGTGTTTTTATGCCATTTGTTTCCATCACAGTGTCACAGTGAAACAGCACCACCTTTAATATGGCAATCACGTATGTATTTCTTTTGTTTTTTTTTTTTTACTTTAAGAATTTGTATCTACTTATTTATTTGTTTTTTTTTTTTTACTGGAAATTTTAAATGCTTTGTGTATTTTTTTTGTTGTGTTTTAATTTTACATTAGAAAAAGTCGGTTACAGAGAAATTTATATCAAGTGCAAAATTTCCATGAAATAGAAAATTATATGTGTGACAGATTAAAAGTGTGAGAATGTTTGTTTATTCAAGAAGCAAAATCTATCTGGAAAGAGAAGATGTTGTAGTTCAGGTTGAATATAGAATTACATGCAGTTCAGAAGTATGAGTTGACAATTCATTGTAAATTATTGTTCGTTTTGATCTATCGTTATTATAATAGAATTAGAAACGAAAAACCACACAAAATATAACAAATATCCTCTGGTGGTAGAGTGGGAAATTTGTCGGAATATACATATCACACCAAAAACATTAATGTTAAAAAAGGAGCCAAGTTCTTCTATATACAAAAACCTTTGCGTAACAAGTCAGCCGTAAAAAGTAGTGAGATCTAAAAGTGCACCAAGTTCTAAGTTTATTATTGTTAAATATTAAATATTTCAATTAGAGTAATGTGGAAGAACCTCAAAATTATCAGAGAAATTTAATGATTACTGACTTAAATTGAGTTGGTTTACTAGTCAAGTTTTCGTTTCTAAATTGATTAATTAGGTAATGAAAGAGAACTTGCCAAGTAAACCAACTCAATTTAAGTCAGTTATCATTAAATAACAGATTACTCGTAGTAGCCCGTAGCGTAATGGTTAGTGCGTTCGACTGTCACGCTGGAGGTCTGGGATCGCTTCCCAGCCTCGTCCATCTAAAAACTAAAAAAAAGTTTTTTTTTTCAGGGCTACTGCCTCTTTCGAGGAATTGACAAATCCTTCAAGAGTATCGCTTGTCACGAATAAGTGCTTCTCGTCTATCCGTTCGGATTCGGCATAAAATTGTAGGTCCCTTCCATTCCTGTCGAAAGGCGCACACAGGAATGGTTGCGAGTTGTTAGTCACTAGGCCCTGGTTCTTCATGAGCCGTTGTGCCACCCGATTTTATTTATTTCTGATAATTTTGAGGTTCTTCCATATTACTCTAATTAAAATATTTGATATTTAACATTAATAAACTTAGAACCTGGTGTACTTTTAGATCTCACTACTTTTTACGGCTTACTTGATACGCAAAGGTTTTTGTATATAGAAGAACTTGGCTCCTTTTTTACCATTTATGTTTTTGGTGTGATTTCACTACTTTTTGCAAAGATTATTTTTATAAGGAAAAATGAAGCGCCTAATGAGAGCCTCATAAGGAAAAGTTAGTTTTTAATGTATGCCTGTTGTATGTACTACTCATACCACTCTACCAATTTTCGTAAGTTATAAGTGCTCCATTGAAATGATAAGATAATAATTGATAAGAAGTGGGTGGATAAAAGGCCCCTGCATGAAAAAGTTCATGATTTCAACTTCTTCTTTGTTTAAATCTGAAAACTAACCATACCAAATTTCATAATCCTGCACAAATCGGAAGTGCTATGAATATATATAATATTTATTCTGTGAAAATGGGTGGTTGCCACGCCCACAGAATGTAAAACCTCAAAGTTTTAATTTTCCCTTTGCTTGCATGCCAAGTCCTATCGCTCTACTAAATTTCATAACATAAGTTGATATCAATGCTGAGATATTATGGGCGGGTGGCACGCCCCTAAATGTATAATTAAAAATTTTCCAATATCTCCTTTGTATTGACTACATGATCTACCAGTCTACAAAATTTTTATTATTCTGCAACAATCTGAAATGATCTATATAATTAATAAAAATTCTGAGTAAATGGGCGGATGCCACGCCCCCTAAATGTTCAATATCAAATTTTAATGTTTAGTCTTTGTTTGCAGTTCAAGTTCCACCGCTCTACCAAATTTCATCATTCTACGACAACCAGAAGTGCATATAATTGATATCAATTCTTCTAGCTTCTAGCCCTACCGTTCTACCAAATTTGATCATTCTACGACAATCAGAAGTGCTTCTCATAATTGATGTCAATTCTTATTCAAATGGGTGGATGCCACGCCCCCCTGAATGTAAAATCTCAAATTTTAAAATGTTTCCTTTGCCTGCACTTTAAGTCCTACCGCTGTACCAGATTTCATCAATCTACGACAATCAGAAGTGCTCCAAGTAATTTATATCAATTCTAAGAAAATGGGCGGGTACCACACCCCCTGAATGGTAAATCTTAAATTTTCGATTTTTTCCTTTGTATACACCACAAGACCTACCGTTATGCGAAATAACAAGATTCTACGCTGCTCCATAATTTTGATGATCTGTCATGTCTCTCAACTTAGCAGAGCAAAGTCAGCAGAACAAAAAAAAATTGATGGTCTTACAAGGTGCTTATTAAGCGCTAATTAAGTACCCAAAAATTAAATTAAGTGCTCCAGTACTTTTGGAAATAATGCATGTTCTGCTAACTTGATTTCAAGTTAGCAGACCAATTCTTTAATCTTTCCGGTAGAAAAATTTGGTGAATACTATGTTAACGAGCTACTTAAGTGCTCTACGAATCCAAAAAAAAAAATTCGAAAAAAATTGTTTTTTCTACAAAAAAAAAATATTTTAATAATTTTGAAAAAAAAATATTATAATTTTTATTTCAACTTTTTTTCATCCAATTTTTTTTGATTAATTTTGTACTCGTATAGTAAAATTAGGTGCTCGACCTTTCCCAAGGATTTTCCGCGATCTGATGTGAAAAAAAAAATTATTTCATTTCCCATACATAACCTGCTCTGCTAACTTAAAATCGAGTTTTCCCGGAAAATTCAAAATTTTTTCATCAAATTTTTTTTTGATTTATTTTGCACTCGTATAGTAAAATTAGGTGCTCGGCCTTTCCCAAGGATTTTCCGCCATCTGATGTGAAAAAAAAATTATTTAATTTCCCATACATAACCTGCTCTGCTAACTTAAAATCGAGTTTTCCCGGAAAATTCAACATTTTTTCATCAAATTTTTTTTGATTTATTTTGCACTCGTATAGTAAAATTAGGTGCTCGACCTTTCCCAAGGATTTTCCGTGATCTGATGTGAAAAAAAAAATTATTTCATTTCCCATACATAACCTGCTCTGCTAACTTAAAATCGAGTTTTCCCGGAAAATTCAACATTTTTTCATCAAATTTTTTTTGATTTATTTTGCACTCGTATAGTAAAATTAGGTGCTCGACCTTTCCCAAGGATTTTCCGCCATCTGATGTGAAAAAAAAATTATTTCATTTCCCATACATAACCTGCTCTGCTAACTTAAAATCGAGTTTTCCCGGAAAATTCAACATTATTTCATCCAATTTTGTTTGATTAATTTTGTACTCGTATAGTAAAATTAGGTGCTCGACCTTTCCCAAGGATTTTCCTCGATCTGATGTGAAAAAAAAAAATTATTTCATTTCCCATACATAACCTGCTCTGCTAACTTAAAATCGAGTTTTCCCGGAAAATTCAACATTTTTTCATCAAATTTTTTTTGATTTATTTTGCACTCGTATAGTAAAATTAGGTGCTCGACCTTTCCCAAGGATTTTCCGCGAACTGATGTGAAAAAAAAAAATTATTTCATTTCCCATACATAACCTGCTCTGCTAACTTAAAATCGAGTTTTCCCGGAAAATTCAACATTTTTTCATCAAATTTTTTTTGATTTATTTTGCACTCGTATAGTAAAATTAGGTGCTCGACCTTTCCCAAGGATTTTCCGCGATCTGATGTGAAAAAAAAATTATTTAATTTCCCATACATAACCTGCTCTGCTAACTTAAAATCGAGTTTTCCCGGAAAATTCAACATTTTTTCATCAAATTTTTTTTGATTTATTTTGCACTCGTATAGTAAAATTAGGTGCTCGACCTTTCCCAAGGATTTTCCGCCATCTGATGTGAAAAAAAAATTATTTCATTTCCCATACATAACCTGCTCTGCTAACTTAAAATCGAGTTTTCCCGGAAAATTCAACATTTTTTCATCAAATTTTTTTTGATTTATTTTGCACTCGTATAGTAAAATTAGGTGCTCGACCTTTCCCAAGGATTTTCCGCCATCTGATGTGAAAAAAAAATTATTTCATTTCCCATACATAACCTGCTCTGCTAACTTAAAATCGAGTTTTCCCGGAAAATTCAACATTTTTTCATCAAATTTTTTTTGATTTATTTTGCACTCGTATAGTAAAATTAGGTGCTCGACCTTTCCCAAGGATTTTCCGCCATCTGATGTGAAAAAAAAATTATTTCATTTCCCATACATAACCTGCTCTGCTAACTTAAAATCGAGTTTTCCCGGAAAATTCAACATTTTTTCATCAAATTTTTTTTGATTTATTTTGCACTCGTATAGTAAAATTAGGTGCTCGACCTTTCCCAAGGATTTTCCGCGATCTGATGTGAAAAAAAAATTATTTCATTTCCCATACATAACCTGCTCTGCTAACTTAAAATCGAGTTTTCCCGGAAAATTCAACTTTTTTTCATCCAAATTTTTTTGATTAATTTTGTACACGTATAGTTAAATTAGGTGCTCGACCTTTCCCAAGGATTTTCCGCGATCTGATGTGAAAAAAAATGATTTCATTTCCCATACATAACCTGCTCTGCTAACTTAAAATCGAGTTTTCCCGGAAAATTCAACATTTTTTCATCAAATTTTTTTTGATTTATTTTGCACTCGTATAGTAAAATTAGGTGCTCGACCTTTCCCAAGGATTTTCCGCGATCTGATGTGAAAAAAAAATTATTTCATTTCCCATACATAACCTGCTCTGCTAACTTAAAATCGAGTTTTCCCGGAAAATTCAACATTTTTTCATCAAATTTTTTTTGATTTATTTTGCACTCGTATAGTAAAATTAGGTGCTCGACCTTTCCCAAGGATTTTCCGCCATCTGATGTGAAAAAAAAATTATTTCATTTCCCATACATAACCTGCTCTGCTAACTTAAAATCGAGTTTTCCCGGAAAATTCAACATTTTTTCATCAAATTTTTTTTGATTTATTTTGCACTCGTATAGTAAAATTAGGTGCTCGACCTTTCCCAAGGATTTTCCGCCATCTGATGTGAAAAAAAAATTATTTCATTTCCCATACATAACCTGCTCTGCTAACTTAAAATCGAGTTTTCCCGGAAAATTCAACATTTTTTCATCAAATTTTTTTTGATTTATTTTGCACTCGTATAGTAAAATTAGGTGCTCGACCTTTCCCAAGGATTTTCCGCCATCTGATGTGAAAAAAAAATTATTTCATTTCCCATACATAACCTGCTCTGCTAACTTAAAATCGAGTTTTCCCGGAAAATTCAACATTTTTTCATCAAATTTTTTTTGATTTATTTTGCACTCGTATAGTAAAATTAGGTGCTCGACCTTTCCCAAGGATTTTCCGCGATCTGATGTGAAAAAAAAATTATTTCATTTCCCATACATAACCTGCTCTGCTAACTTAAAATCGAGTTTTCCCGGAAAATTCAACATTTTTTCATCAAATTTTTTTTTGATTTCTTTTGCACTCGTATAGTAAAATTAGGTGCTCGAACTTTCCCAAGGATTTTCCGCGATCTGATGTGAAAAAAAAAATTATTTCATTTCCCATACATAACCTGCTCTGCTAACTTAAAATCGAGTTTTCCCGGAAAATTCAACATTTTTTCATCAAATTTTTTTTGATTTATTTTGCACTCGTATAGTAAAATTAGGTGCTCGACCTTTCCCAAGGATTTTCCGCGATCTGATGTGAAAAAAAAATTATTTCATTTCCCATACATAACCTGCTCTGCTAACTTAAAATCGAGTTTTCCCGGAAAATTCAACATTTTTTCATCAAATTTTTTTTTGATTTCTTTTGCACTCGTATAGTAAAATTAGGTGCTCGAACTTTCCCAAGGATTTTCCGCGATCTGATGTGAAAAAAAAAATTATTTCATTTCCCATACATAACCTGCTCTGCTAACTTAAAATCGAGTTTTCCCGGAAAATTCAACATTTTTTCATCAAATTTTTTTTGATTTATTTTGCACTCGTATAGTAAAATTAGGTGCTCGACCTTTCCCAAGGATTTTCCGCGATCTGATGTGAAAAAAAAAATTATTTCATTTCCCATACATAACCTGCTCTGCTAACTTAAAATCGAGTTTTCCCGGAAAATTCAACTTTTTTTCATCCAAATTTTTTTGATTAATTTTGTACACGTATAGTAAAATTAGGTGCTCGACCTTTCCCAAGGATTTTCCGCGATCTGATGTGAAAAAAAAATTATTTCATTTCCCATACATAACCTGCTCCGCTAACTTAAAATCGAGTTTTCCCGGAAAATTCAACATTTTTTCATCAAATTTTTTTTGATTTATTTTGCACTCGTATAGTAAAATTAGGTGCTCGACCTTTCCCAAGGATTTTCCGCGATCTGATGTGAAAAAAAAAATTATTTCATTTCCCATACATAACCTGCTCTGCTAACTTAAAATCGAGTTTTCCCGGAAAATTCAACTTTTTTTCATCCAATTTTTTTTGATTAATTTTGTACACGTATAGTAAAATTAGGTGCTCGACCTTTCCCAAGGATTTTCCGCGATCTGATGTGAAAAAAAAATTATTTCATTTCCCATACATAACCTGCTCTGCTAACTTAAAATCGAGTTTTCCCGGAAAATTCAACTTTTTTTCATCAAATTTTTTTTGATTTATTTTGCACTCGTATAGTTAAATTAGGTGCTCGACCTTTCCCAAGGATTTTCCGCGATCTGATGTGAAAAAAAAATTATTTCATTTCCCATACATAACCTGCTCTGCTAACTTAAAATCGAGTTTTCCCGGAAAATTCAAAATTTTTTCATCAAATTTTTTTTTGATTTCTTTTGCACTCGTATAGTAAAATTAGGTGCTCGAACTTTCCCAAGGATTTTCCGCGATCTGATGTGAAAAAAAAAATTATTTCATTTCCCATACATAACCTGCTCTGCTAACTTAAAATCGAGTTTTCCCGGAAAATTCAACATTTTTTCATCAAATTTTTTTTGATTTATTTTGCACTCGTATAGTAAAATTAGGTGCTCGACCTTTCCCAAGGATTTTCCGCGATCTGATGTGAAAAAAAAATTATTTCATTTCCCATACATAACCTGCTCCGCTAACTTAAAATCGAGTTTTCCCGGAAAATTCAACATTTTTTCATCAAATTTTTTTTGATTTATTTTGCACTCGTATAGTAAAATTAGGTGCTCGACCTTTCCCAAGGATTTTCCGCGATCTGATGTGAAAAAAAAAATTATTTCATTTCCCATACATAACCTGCTCTGCTAACTTAAAATCGAGTTTTCCCGGAAAATTCAACTTTTTTTCATCCAAATTTTTTTGATTAATTTTGTACACGTATAGTAAAATTAGGTGCTCGACCTTTCCCAAGGATTTTCTGCGATCTGATGTGAAAAAAAAATTATTTCATTTCCCATACATAACCTGCTCTGCCAACTTAAAATCGAGTTTTCCTGGAAAATTTAACTTTTTTGCATTCGACTTTTTTTGATTAATTTTGAACTCGTACAGTTAAATTAAATGCTCCCCCTTTCCCAAAAAATTATTTAATTTCCCCTGCAGTACATATACCTACTAAATACAAACCAATTTTCGTCGGAAAAATCAAAATTACCCTCTTATAGTATAGTTCTTTTCAGTTGGAGAATCAAAAAACAAGGAAAAACAAATAATTTTCTTTAGGGCTTTCAGTTTTTCATGACAACAGATGTGTTTATTATAGGTCCCTACATATGTATACCTATGCCTTGAAACAAATAACTTTGTATGCGTTAGTACCTAATTCAAATTTTTTATTCGGTTTGAAACAATCAACATTTTGCTTCTTTCATTCCTAACTCTTCACTTCCCTCGTCTAATAAGATTAATTTCCCCTTTAATTTGTGTAGTTGAAAATTGAGCCAATGTGATGTACCTACTGTGAACATTGAAGAACAAAAAGTAGGTAGGTAGCTACCTATTACATACCTTGAAATAATGCACATTAAATTTTTGTTTTCGTTTTTTGTTTGATAAACTGAATTTATGTATGTATTAATTTATTTTCAAAAGATATTTTATTTAAACGGTCTACCTAAATTATTATTATTTTTTTTTTTGTATGTTCTCGTAGGTACTACAAGAAACTTGTTTCTTTTACCCGTAGGTATAAGAAACTTCTATTATACTCGCTTACAAGAATTAAATATTGTGCAATTTATGAGTTTCTTATAAGCGTCATGTACTGTAGGTACCTTAATATTTTTAGTGCACGTCGAAATTGTATTTTAGCAAAAAGGAATTTTTACGATATTCAATGTGTAAAAAAGAGATGGGTAGATTCCATTCTCTTATCTACACAGCTAAAATACACTTAGATTGTAGGTATAGGTATATGGAACGTGTTCAATACCAAAACATATAACAATGCTTGGAGGGGTAATTTTTGTGCCTTTTGCTTCATCATGTCGTTTTGCTTAGTCTTTTTTACAATATTGCATGTGTAGAAAAGAGAAGAGTAGATTACCTTTCTCTTTTTTTTCGCGGGACTAGGTATATTAGGTTAGGTATGTAGTTACATATGAAAATATTTTGTGATTCTGATCTGACTACCCTAGAGATTTTTTAGCTGTGGGAAAATTAACAACCTATAGTTATTTAAATTATATTCCTGAACAATTTTTTATAGGAATATCTAGGTATCTACCTACCTAGGTAAATAAGTATAGGCAGATACTTCCTCTTCCTCTTATTATTGAAGGTAGTGTCCATTTAAATTATTTTTAAAATATTTTTGTTTTTAAAGTTAGGTCGGCAGGTACCTATAATGTAGTTTACCTACCATAAGGTAGGTATACTACCATATCGTCGTTTCACTAACAATAAAAAGACGAAACGATTATAATTTTTTGTACACGAATTTCCTCGTGGTGCCGGGGAATGTGAAGATTGGATTGGAGAGAAGTTTTATCTAGACTTCAATAATTGTCGCCTTTAGTGCCGGTCCGTTAACTGTTGTTTTAGTAAAACAACAACCTTCAGTTTAGTTTAGGTACATACGTACTTATATACATATGCATGGCGATTTTTCGTTTGATTTTTTTTTTTTTAAGTTTAGGTAGGTAGGTACCTATACGTATGTAATTTAATTTTGTTAAATAACCTTTCAGATACCTACCTAGCATAGAAAAACTTAGGTAGGTACCTACCTACCTATAAAATAAGGTAGAGTAGGTAGGCACCTAATAGTAAACATTTTTATTGGTAGGCTAATACCTATATTTTATAGTGCAATAAGTTTGGATTTTTTGATAATCTAAATTTTTGAAGCAGATAAAAAGGAAAATGTCCTTTTATGTATAGTTTCTAATTTCGTTAATTAGGTAGAATGCTAGAGTTTTGAATTTTTTTAATAATGAAATTCTAATTTTTTGATAATGAAATGCTAAGAACCTTACTGGGTACCCATCTAGTTTAAGTTTTGTATCTATATCTCCTATTGGTATGAAGATATATAAATTATTTTAAGCATATTATCTCAAAATAGCTTATTTCAAAAAATTGAAATCAGGAAAGTCCACTAAAAATTTGAATTGTAGGTGTATGGTTGAAAAATAAATAAAACCAAATTTAAGTTGACATATACCTACAAATTTTTGATTTTGCAGAGATTTTGGGTGTAGGAATTTTTGGAAATTCAACATTCTTAAAACGTCATTTTTACCACATTTTTGTCTTTATAAACTCAAGGAGTTGGCTTAAATTACTGAAAATACAAAACGTATCTATAATTATTTATATTTCTGATTTTTTGATACAATTATTTTTTTTTTTTAGTGCACCGTTAACTGGTGAAAGTAAGCTTTTGCAAAACAGCTAATAACTTTTTTCGTTATGAATCCTTATCTACTTATGTTTTTTTTTTTATCACATCAAAAAATAACTGCGATCTTATGTAGGTACCTATAACATGTAGGTATTTTTAAAACTCCCACGCTTTACTCTTAGGTCTAATAAAAACAGTACAAAATACAACAAAAAAGCAAGCAAAATGCATGTGCTTGCTCGTTTGTCGCGACTCGGCTTCAGTGAGGATTGTATCTGTGAGGTAGGTAGTATGTTATTTTCATTTCCTCTTAGGCCACACGAGCAAGTACTGGCAAGCCAATTTGCTACATAGATTGATTGTCAAGTTCGTATACGTGAATATGCTGTGAAGTAGACGGCAGGCAATTTGTAAGCAAGTTGCTTTCAAGTATCTGCGGTCATGTTCAGCTTTTACTAGGATAGCCTATCTAGGATTCTAAATACAAATTTTTATTGAATTTGCTTTGGCATCGGACTTCGATTTTTTCTTACTTAACAAAAAATGACGTCGAATTCTGCATCAAGTCTTGCAATGGTCAAAGCATAATACTGCGAATGCGTTGACGGATGCGTTGACAGACTTTTCTGTCGCGTCAAAGTAACATGGATTTATTTTCATCTAATTCAAAAATTTCGATTTTTTTAAAAATAATTTTTCCTTAAATTCCTTTAATGGAATTTGACAGTTCATACGTTGACAGAAAGGTAAGAAACTGGGGCCTAATCACGTAAAACGAAAACGATAGGACGATATCGTTTTCAGTATTGCTATCTTCACTGCTAAAAATGGCATTCAATCATTAGAGCATATTTTTGCATATTTTACTATAAATGCTTAAAAATGCATTTTTTGGTTTATTGGACATATTTTTTAAACCAATGCATATTTTTAGTGAATATTTTCGAAATATTCGAAAGATTTAAAAATTTAAATATTATTTACTTTTGCAAAATTTTAACTTAAACATATTAACGCTGAATAGTAACGAAGAAGAGAACTTGGGAAACTATTCAATAAGTGAAATTCTTTCATTCAAGAATACTCTTGTTACATCTTTTGATGTCGAAATACATATATTTTTCAATGTAAAACAAAATTTTTGCGACCAAATAGAGAAGTATTTCTCTCTGAAAATTTCAAAAAAAATGTATGTATGTGTGAACAAGACATATTCAAAGAATCTGGACAACTAGTATCTTATTTAAATGAGATTTGAATAGAATTTTTTAAATTTATTTTGTGTTTATCTATTATTTTTTTCTGACAAATAAAAGACTGATTTTTAATATTTTGTCATTATCTTACAACTTTTTCAGAGCATATTTTTACTTTTTAAGCGCTTATTTTCTCATTTTGCGTGCATATTTTGTGTTTTTAGCACATAAAAAAACTTGACCTGGAGATAGTATACTTCAGTGTTGATTTACGCTTTAAAACGTAAATAGGTACCTTAGGAGTGTCTAATAATTTTATTTTTGTCAGATATTCAAAATGGGTATCGTGGATCTTGTAGAGGATATCCACACAAGTATTTTTACATCCGCGGACATTTTTACGTTTTTTTTTCAAAGTCAACAAATGATAAAGAATTTCGCGTATCAAACGTGGTTTGACCGACTTTAAAATATTTCTTTTGACTCTCTAGGGATACTAATAATTAAATAGCACAAGTAAATGCCCCTTAAAATTTCAAAATATGCCTTTTTTACTCGATCAATGGCTGAAAAAAAAATCGGTTGATTTGTAAGCTTTTCTCGATTTTAAAGACCTCCATTGGTTTAGGAACGAGCAAGGAGTTTTGTCAGATTCGAATAACGAAGTATGTACCTTTAAATATGAAGAGGTTACTTAAAAAATTATTATTCTTAGAGAAAGTTGTTAGTATTGGAGAAAGAATACAAGAAATAAAATGTATGTACGTAGAAAAAAAAATGAACTGTGTAACAAGAAGATAGGTACATCATAGATGGGTAGGTAGGTACAAACGTAATTTCTGCAATGTTAAGATTTTTATTGGTTGGGCATAGGTACCTCTATATTAATACTTACCTAATGATTGCAATTTAATTACACTAGGCTGGAATTTCAGCCAAAAACTTATTACATAATTCCAAAAAAAAAGGGAAAAAAAGTTTTTTTACAATTTGCAGATTTTATTTTTGTTCTTTCTTCAAATTCATAGAACAAAAATAGCAATTCACTATTTAAATTAAATGTATGTTAAAATAGAATTCCTCACATATAATTATTTTCCATGTTAATTTGTATGAGTTTAAACTTACCAGTGACAGTAAAAAAAAATAATAAATGTGAAATTTTTAATAGTATTAAGGCTGAATGAATTTTGATTTATACAGTCGTGGCCGCCTAATTAAGAACGATATTTTTATAAATTTATAAAATGCATAACTTTTGTTTGGGAAATCTGTTGAGGTTGAGTAGTGGTTTTAATAATAGCCCATTAACTACGGTACACTTTGAGTAATGTTTAAAAAATATAAGCATGAGAATATTAGAAGGAAAAAAATAAACATTAATTTAACTCTTATTTCGTCTGGCAATATAATTAAGAACAGAAACAAAATGTTGTCATAACATTAAAAATCTTTGAAATTTCAATATGTTAATGTGAATATATTGTAGGAAAACCTTAATTCATTATAATTTCAGACAAAATGCCTTGCATATTTTCGCGTAAGGCATGGAATCTTGATAGTGGTGTACTCTATCAGATTTCCTCAATGTTTAGAACATTCTGATCAAACTGTCAAGTTCTCGAAAGAATTTAGGCCCGAGCTTTAGACGGTCTAATCTAAAAAATGACTTCTTGACCACGCAAACACCTTCTTAGCAATCCGTTGAGGGCTTCTTGGATCATTATCGTCCTTAAAAACAAATTTTATGGGCATGATTTCAAATGAATAAGACTCCATAGCATGTTCCTCAATGTCTTTATAAACTTCTGGTCAATTCTAGCATTTTTTTCTAACTTATCGACCATGCTATGCCAATTCAATGCACCCTAAACAGATTTCCCATACAAATGTTATGCATTTTAAAATTCTATAAAAATATCGTTCTGAACAAGGTGGCATATCAATCATTAATTGAAAACAGGCCGACTAAGGGGAGGGGAAAAAATCTGAAAAAATAAGGGGATTTTTTTTTATTATTTAGAAACTATGGACGGGTGGAGAAGTGTTTTTGTTTTAGGTGCCTAAGGTCCAGTCTAATGTAGGTAGGTAGGTAGGATGTAAAATTCCTAAAATAAAATCTAAGTATTATACCTACCCACTTTCTTGATCAGGTAGGTACCTATTTAGCATTCACAAAACAAATTTTGTAAAAAAACAATTCCTTTTTTACCTACAGACCTATATAATAATGTAGATATATGTAGGTACATACATTATACCTATAGGTACCTATCTTTAATTTCAAAAAATTAAAGAAAATAGATGTTGTAGTTTCTTACATTTTTCTGTCCATCATTATGTAGGTAGGTAGATGGGTAGCTATAATACCTACATATGTACATAATTTTATTTTATAAAAAAAAAAACATCGCCCTAAAATCCTACGCAACAAGAGCAAGTATATAAAACCTCGGCTGTGTATTTTGTTTTCCACGTAAGTAGATAATGTACCTATAAGTTTCCATCACACCAGACAGTTGTTGTTCTTCTTCGGCACTTCATAGCTTTATGTATATTGGAATTGGTACTTATCATCTGGGGTTGGAGAAGGATGATTCAAATTTGATCGTTGTTGTACGATCAAACGATTCGACTCCTCTCGTTTTCTTCTGTGTGCACGGCACGTGTCATTTTTGATGTAAGTTCGTTTCCTTCCTTTTCATATGACAGTAAGATACCTAACCAAGATACAACAGTATTATTGCTTTTAACCATCGATGTGTAGAGATAGTGCGAGAAGCAGACAACAAATTTCAATGCGAATGTTTTGTAGTATATGATCTGACTTGAACCGTTATCTTCGCCACCTTACAACTTTGTGTCTTGTGTGTTAGTACGTTTAATATAAGGGTTGAAGCAGAAAATATGCTTCCGGCCGCTGCATTGTATATGCATACATGTTTGAGATACCTACTTGTTGGCTCGACTACTCTTCATACATATCTGAACTGGAGATATCTATGGGTTGGGTATATGTTCGTTTCATTCCTTTTTATCAGTCCATGCCTATCCAATTTCCCCAGTAAAGAAGGTTAGCTATGTAACTACGTGCGCGCCAACAACCGCCAAGCCAATTCAATTTGTTTCGTTAAGGAGAGAATAAGAAGTATGCAAAAAACTTTACCAATGTGATACGATCTGGCTTGGCTTGCTGAAAGGATAACAAAAGACAATAATATTAATTTTGTTTCAGTTAGCGTAGCACCAGCGAACTACGGCAGCGGCAGATATGAAATAACCGTGAGCTTAAGTTGCAAGCCACCAATTCCAATAACTTCTCAAAATTTACTTTGAATTCAGTGCAATTGCTGTTTGTTTTTAAAGTAGGAAGGTGGCTACATAAATAACATTTTCGTAATTTCTTTTTTTAATAATACCTATCTAGAGGGCTACATGACTATAAAAAAAATCACACCTATAAAAATAGCTAGATAGGTACCTACATAGATTGATAATTACCTAGGTAACATTTTATTTTGGCAGGCAAGTAGGTACCTACTTAGATAAGTACCTATGTAGTATTTTAGAATAATAAGGTAGGTAAGTACCTACACACGGCACTTGGGTGTAGGTAGGTAAAAAAATACCTATAGGTACATAATTTTAATTAGATTAACTAATTATTGATGTAGCTAGGTAGGTTGGTACCTACCTATAACGTAAGTATATGTATAGGTCAAATTCATAAATGTAAAAGTTCGGTAACACTGCAAAGTTTACATAGGGTAGAGTTGCCAGTAGCCGGCCCCTTAACGAAATTTTCCGACAAAACTTGTCATTAAGCCTTGAATTGTTAACTTTTTGATATTGTTTTATTTAACAAGTAGTTCATTAGATATTTATTAAGAGTTATAGAAACATTAAACAATCATATTTCAACATAAAACAATATATTTCATTGTTTTTATGAAAAAAAAATCACATTTTCCTGTTTTCGGCCCTTTGGCTCTTAATTTCGGCCACCTTGTTTCCTATACTCAGCCCCCTCAATAAAAGGGTTCTAGTTATACTATTATTTTCTACTTATTTTCGTTCCTTATAACAAAAACAACATATTTTTGTTTTTAGTTATATTAAAAAAACAAGTGTTAAACATAAACAAATATGTTCCTGATATAAAATTCTTTTAACTGCAAACGGAAACAGAAAACAAAACCTTAATTCAACAAAAAATAATATTAAATATATTTGTTACTCAAAATAACAAAACAAAAAAAAAATAAGTACAGGGTGTCCTTTAATTTGTCAATAATATTTTAGAAAATGGTTCCTGGTTATATTCTAAGAACAAAATCGTTGTGAACTAACGGTCTATCTCCAACATCTTTTTTCAAGGATTTATGAAATGGCTTATTTTGGTGTACCCTTACCCATGTTAACGGAAATCGCTCTATTAATACTAATGATAGACATTTTGTTTAGACATTTTGTTTATCTTTAGAAGAAACACGTGTAACTGTAACTGCGTTTAAATAAAATTTATATCTTTTTAAAGTCTTCAGATATCCTGTTTGTAGCCTGTACCATTTTTCTTTTAAATCCTAATTTTGTGACTTTAAGGTCAATTTTCTCTAGAGAATGCGTAATAAACAACAATTTACTATTAATATTAATACCTAATATGTAATTTAGAGCCGATTTTTTAATCCTCAAAGTTATCTGCCGGAAGAATAAAGTTATCTGGCTTTTTAACATCGAATATCGAAATTGAATTTCTCATTCAAGAAATGTTTTATAGAATATTATAATAATTTGAAAGTCGTTTTTTAACGTTTACACTTATGTTTTTGAGATTTTTATTTGTGTGTATATAGAACATTTCTATTTAATTTAAATTTTATTTAACGTTTGTTTTAAAGCAATGTTGACAAACAATTATTGATGCGGAGATAGAAAATATTTATTCCTGTGTATAACTTAATCTGACTTCTCAATATGAACAGATAAATTAAGTTAGGTATATCTGACTATTGAAACATATGTTATTGCTCCTTCTAAGGATTAAGTACTAACTGACTGCTTAACTGACTATTGAAAAATTGGCCCTTAATATAATAAAATAATTAAATATAATAAAATTGTGGTATTTTTCCATTTGTTTTTAATAAAATAAATAAATCGGGTGGCACAACGGCTCATGAAGAACCAGGGCCTAGTGACTAACAACTCGCAACCATTCCTGTGTGTGCCTTTCGACAGGAATGGAAGGGACCTACAATTTTATGCCGAATCCGAACGGCTAGACGGGAAGCACTTATTCGTGACAAGTGATACTCTTCGAGGATTTGACAATTCCTCGCAAGAGGCAGTAGCCCTGAAAAAAACTTTTTAGTTTTTAGGTGGACGAGGCTGGGAAGCGATCCCACCCCTCCAGCGTGACGGTCGAACGCACTAACCATTACGCTACGGGCCGAAATAAGGAGACAAACAAAAAATAATGTTTCCTATCTTCGGCCGGGGTGGCCGAGTATAGGCAAACAGGGTTTTTTTGTATGTCCAATTGCCGGCCACCTTTAAAAAATCGTAAAAATGCCTTTTTTTGCTTTTTAAAGTAGATTTCACTAAAACATAACATAATAAACAAATATAAATGCATAAAATACATTGAGCCCTACCAATAATTAAATTTAGTAACGACTTAAATATTTAAGGAAATTGACCATAAAAGTATGGGCTAAAAAAAATGAACCATGCATGTTATGTTTCATATTATAGAGTCCATACCATGCATTCATTAATTAGGGTCCACCTAAATATTTAAGTCATACCATGGTTGGTTTATTATTTAAAGCCCATACAATTATGGTCCATTTTACTTAAATATTTAAGTCGTTACTAAATTTGATTATTGGTAGGGCCCATTAACTTCAAAATACTTCAAAATAAACGCTTATTTTGGAACACTGGCCCACTAACGTTTTTGACAACAAAACTCGTGTGCCGTGCCGGCGAGATTGGACAACTACAGATGCAAAAACTGAGCTAGTATACTTGTGTATAATGTAAAATGTGCAACTAGTAGGAGAGAGCTGACAGACCCTTTAAGAACTCTAACCACAGAACTACTATTTCACTAATTACGACCCTTTTTTTGGTAGGCGGCCGGCTACTGCAGACGGCCGGAATAAGGCCATATATCTGAAGACAAATATTGTCCGTTAGAAAATTTGTCAACTTTTTGAAGTGAAACTTCTTTGCGCGCGTTTAGAGTGAAATTTCATGCTTGAATTTTTGTGAAGCGTAAAAATGTAACGCCGCATGTGCAACGCTGAGATCATTGATTAGCTAAGTGGTGGGAGGTACAGTACAAGCAAACATTTTTATTGACAGGCTCATATTTATTTATTTATTTAAATCTAACAAGTACATATGACATTCATAGAATATCTTTCAAACTAAACTTAATAGGTAGGTATATTTTATAATGCAAAAAGTTTGGGTTTTTTAAAAATATATATTATTGTAGCAGACAGCTTACTTTCACCAGTTAACGGTGCACTAAAAAAAATAATAATGGTATCAAAAAATCAGAAATATAAATAGTTCCTACGTTTTGCAATTTTCAGTAAATTAAGCCAACTCCTTGATTTTATAAAAATAAAAATGTGGTAGAAATGACTTTTTTAAAATGTTGAATTTCCAAAAATTCCTACACTCAAAATTTCTGGAAAATAAAAAATTTGTATATGACAACTTAAATTTGGTTTTATTTATTTTTCAACCATCCTACCTAAGTACCTATAGGTATAACTCAAATTTTTAGTGGACTCTCCTGATTTAATTCAATTTTTTGAAATTAGCCAATCTTGAGATAATATGCTTAAAATAATTTATATCTGCATACCAATAGGAGATAGAAAAAAAAAAAACCTTAAACTAGTTAGATTCTTAGAATTGTATTATCTAGGTACTAATTCAAAACTCTAGCATTCTAATTAACGGAATTAGAAAATAGACATAAAAGAACATTTTCCCTTTTATCTGCTACAATAATTTAGATTATCAAAAAATCCAAACTAATTGCACTATAAAATATATTAGCCTACTAATACAAATTTTTACTATTAAGTAGGTATACCTCCCACTACTAAGCTAATCAATGATCTCAGCGTTGCGCATGTGGCGTTACATTTTTTCGTTTCACAAAAATTCAACCTTGAAATTTAACTCTCAACGCGCGCAAAGAAGTTTAATATAAAAAAAAGTAGTTATTTTATACCTAGGTAGGTACGGGACCTAGGTATTAATAGTTTTTCTATGCTAGGTAGGTATTATTACCTTCGAATCGAACCCACTATACAACCGACGGTTGTTGTTTTACTAAAACAACAGTTAACCGACCGACACTAGAGGCGACAATTATTGAAGTTTATATAAAACTTTTCTTCAATCTTCAAATTCTTCGGCACCTTGAGGAAATTCGTGTACAAAAAATGATACCTAATCATTTCGTCTCAAGAGCATTGTTGTTTTATTGTTAGTGAAACGACAACCTGAATTGGGGGGACTATACCTTCCTTATGGTAGTTATACACATTATGTACCTACCTACCGACCTAACTAATTAAAAACAAAAAAATATTTTTAAAATAATTTAAATGGACACTACCTTCAATAATAATAAGAGGAAGAGGAAGTACCTACCTATCTGCCTATACTTATTTACCTAGGTAGGTAGATATACCTATAAAAAATTGTTCAAGTCACATATTCATGAAAATTTAGGTGGTCCCTGCCACGAACATAATTTTAATAACTATTATAGGTAGGTATTTGATTAATTTTCTCCCAGCTAAAAAATCTCTAGGGTAGTCAGAAAAGATTTTATTTGGACATGGCAAGCAGAACAGATTCATACGTACCTACAACATACCTAATATACCTAGTCCCCAATGTCAAAAACTTACAGACAGCAACATCTCAAATTAATCCCCTTTTAATATATGCGAAAAAAGAGAAAGGGAATCTACTCTTCTCTTTTCTACACATGCAATATCGTAAAAAAGACTAAGCAAAACGACATGATGAAGCAAAAGGCACAAAAATTACCCCTCCAAGCATTGTTATATGTTTTGGTATTGAACACGTTCCATATACCTATACCTACAATCTAAGTGTATTTTAGCTGTGTAGATAAGAGAATGGAATCTACCCATCTCTTTTTTACACATTGAATATCGTAAAAATTCCTTTTTGCTAAAATACAATTTCGACGTGCACTAAAAATATTAAGGTACCTACAGTACATGACGCTTATAAGAAACTCATAAATTGCACAATATTTAATTCTTGTAAGCGAGTATAATAGAAGTTTCTTATACCTACGGGTAAAAGAAACAAGTTTCTTGTAGTACCTACGAGAACATACAAAAAAAAAAATAATAATAATTTAGGTAGACCGTTTAAATAAAATATCTTTTGAAAATAAATTAATACATACATAAATTCAGTTTATCAAACAAAAAACGAAAACAAAAATTTAATGTGCATTATTTCAAGGTATGTAATAGGTAGCTACCTACCTACTTTTTGTTCTTCAATGTTCACAGTAGGTACATCACATTGGCTCAATTTTCAACTACACAAATTAAAGGGGAAATTAATCTTATTAGACGAGGGAAGTGAAGAGTTAGGAATGAAAGAAGCAAAATGTTGATTGTTTCAAACCGAATAAAAAATTTGAATTAGGTACTAACGCATACAAAGTTATTTGTTTCAAGGCATAGGTATACATATGTAGGGACCTATAATAAACACATCTGTTGTCATGAAAAACTGAAAGCCCTAAAGAAAATTATTTGTTTTTCCTTTTTTTTTGATTCTCCAACTGAAAAGAACTATACTATAAGAGGGTAATTTTGATTTTTCCGACGAAAATTGGTTTGTATTTAGTAGGTATATGTACTGCAGGGGAAATTAAATAATTTTTTGGGAAAGGGGGAGCATTTAATTTAACTGTACGAGTTCAAAATTAATCAAAAAAAGTCGAATGCAAAAAAGTTAAATTTTCCAGGAAAACTCGATTTTAAGTTGGCAGAGCAGGTTATGTATGGGAAATGAAATAATTTTTTTTTCACATCAGATCGCAGAAAATCCTTGGGAAAGGTCGAGCACCTAATTTTACTATACGTGTACAAAATTAATCAAAAAAATTTGGATGAAAAAAAGTTGAATTTTCCGGGAAAACTCGATTTTAAGTTAGCAGAGCAGGTTATGTATGGGAAATGAAATAATTTTTTTTTTCACATCAGATCGCGGAAAATCCTTGGGAAAGGTCGAGCACCTAATTTTACTATACGAGTGCAAAATAAATCAAAAAAAATTTGATGAAAAAATGTTGAATTTTCCGGGAAAACTCGATTTTAAGTTAGCGGAGCAGGTTATGTATGGGAAATGAAATAATTTTTTTTTCACATCAGATCGCGGAAAATCCTTGGGAAAGGTCGAGCACCTAATTTTACTATACGAGTGCAAAATAAATCAAAAAAAATTTGATGAAAAAATGTTGAATTTTCCGGGAAAACTCGATTTTAAGTTAGCAGAGCAGGTTATGTATGGGAAATGAAATAATTTTTTTTTTCACATCAGATCGCGGAAAATCCTTGGGAAAGTTCGAGCACCTAATTTTACTATACGAGTGCAAAAGAAATCAAAAAAAAATTTGATGAAAAAATTTTGAATTTTCCGGGAAAACTCGATTTTAAGTTAGCAGAGCAGGTTATGTATGGGAAATGAAATAATTTTTTTTTCACATCAGATCGCGGAAAATCCTTGGGAAAGGTCGAGCACCTAATTTAACTATACGAGTGCAAAATAAATCAAAAAAAATTTGATGAAAAAAAGTTGAATTTTCCGGGAAAACTCGATTTTAAGTTAGCAGAGCAGGTTATGTATGGGAAATGAAATAATTTTTTTTTCACATCAGATCGCGGAAAATCCTTGGGAAAGGTCGAGCACCTAATTTTACTATACGTGTACAAAATTAATCAAAAAAATTTGGATGAAAAAAAGTTGAATTTTCCGGGAAAACTCGATTTTAAGTTAGCAGAGCAGGTTATGTATGGGAAATGAAATAATTTTTTTTTTCACATCAGATCGCGGAAAATCCTTGGGAAAGGTCGAGCACCTAATTTTACTATACGAGTGCAAAATAAATCAAAAAAAATTTGATGAAAAAATGTTGAATTTTCCGGGAAAACTCGATTTTAAGTTAGCGGAGCAGGTTATGTATGGGAAATGAAATAATTTTTTTTTCACATCAGATCGCGGAAAATCCTTGGGAAAGGTCGAGCACCTAATTTTACTATACGTGTACAAAATTAATCAAAAAAATTTGGATGAAAAAAAGTTGAATTTTCCGGGAAAACTCGATTTTAAGTTAGCAGAGCAGGTTATGTATGGGAAATGAAATAATTTTTTTTTCACATCAGATCGCGGAAAATCCTTGGGAAAGGTCGAGCACCTAATTTTACTATACGAGTGCAAAATAAATCAAAAAAAATTTGATGAAAAAATGTTGAATTTTCCGGGAAAACTCGATTTTAAGTTAGCAGAGCAGGTTATGTATGGGAAATGAAATAATTTTTTTTTTCACATCAGATCGCGGAAAATCCTTGGGAAAGTTCGAGCACCTAATTTTACTATACGAGTGCAAAAGAAATCAAAAAAAAATTTGATGAAAAAATGTTGAATTTTCCGGGAAAACTCGATTTTAAGTTAGCAGAGCAGGTTATGTATGGGAAATGAAATAATTTTTTTTTCACATCAGATCGCGGAAAATCCTTGGGAAAGGTCGAGCACCTAATTTTACTATACGTGTACAAAATTAATCAAAAAAATTTGGATGAAAAAAAGTTGAATTTTCCGGGAAAACTCGATTTTAAGTTAGCAGAGCAGGTTATGTATGGGAAATGAAATAATTTTTTTTTTCACATCAGATCGCGGAAAATCCTTGGGAAAGGTCGAGCACCTAATTTTACTATACGAGTGCAAAATAAATCAAAAAAAATTTGATGAAAAAATGTTGAATTTTCCGGGAAAACTCGATTTTAAGTTAGCGGAGCAGGTTATGTATGGGAAATGAAATAATTTTTTTTTCACATCAGATCGCGGAAAATCCTTGGGAAAGGTCGAGCACCTAATTTTACTATACGTGTACAAAATTAATCAAAAAAATTTGGATGAAAAAAAGTTGAATTTTCCGGGAAAACTCGATTTTAAGTTAGCAGAGCAGGTTATGTATGGGAAATGAAATAATTTTTTTTTCACATCAGATCGCGGAAAATCCTTGGGAAAGGTCGAGCACCTAATTTTACTATACGAGTGCAAAATAAATCAAAAAAAATTTGATGAAAAAATGTTGAATTTTCCGGGAAAACTCGATTTTAAGTTAGCAGAGCAGGTTATGTATGGGAAATGAAATAATTTTTTTTTTCACATCAGATCGCGGAAAATCCTTGGGAAAGTTCGAGCACCTAATTTTACTATACGAGTGCAAAAGAAATCAAAAAAAAATTTGATGAAAAAATGTTGAATTTTCCGGGAAAACTCGATTTTAAGTTAGCAGAGCAGGTTATGTATGGGAAATGAAATAATTTTTTTTTCACATCAGATCGCGGAAAATCCTTGGGAAAGGTCGAGCACCTAATTTTACTATACGAGTGCAAAATAAATCAAAAAAAATTTGATGAAAAAATGTTGAATTTTCCGGGAAAACTCGATTTTAAGTTAGCAGAGCAGGTTATGTATGGGAAATGAAATAATTTTTTTTTTCACATCAGATCGCGGAAAATCCTTGGGAAAGTTCGAGCACCTAATTTTACTATACGAGTGCAAAAGAAATCAAAAAAAAATTTGATGAAAAAATGTTGAATTTTCCGGGAAAACTCGATTTTAAGTTAGCAGAGCAGGTTATGTATGGGAAATGAAATAATTTTTTTTTCACATCAGATCGCGGAAAATCCTTGGGAAAGGTCGAGCACCTAATTTTACTATACGAGTGCAAAATAAATCAAAAAAAATTTGATGAAAAAATGTTGAATTTTCCGGGAAAACTCGATTTTAAGTTAGCAGAGCAGGTTATGTATGGGAAATGAAATCATTTTTTTTCACATCAGATCGCGGAAAATCCTTGGGAAAGGTCGAGCACCTAATTTAACTATACGTGTACAAAATTAATCAAAAAAATTTGGATGAAAAAAAGTTGAATTTTCCGGGAAAACTCGATTTTAAGTTAGCAGAGCAGGTTATGTATGGGAAATGAAATAATTTTTTTTTCACATCAGATCGCGGAAAATCCTTGGGAAAGGTCGAGCACCTAATTTTACTATACGAGTGCAAAATAAATCAAAAAAAATTTGATGAAAAAATGTTGAATTTTCCGGGAAAACTCGATTTTAAGTTAGCAGAGCAGGTTATGTATGGGAAATGAAATAATTTTTTTTTTCACATCAGATCGCGGAAAATCCTTGGGAAAGGTCGAGCACCTAATTTTACTATACGTGTACAAAATTAATCAAAAAAATTTGGATGAAAAAAAGTTGAATTTTCCGGGAAAACTCGATTTTAAGTTAGCAGAGCAGGTTATGTATGGGAAATGAAATAATTTTTTTTTCACATCAGATCGCGGAAAATCCTTGGGAAAGGTCGAGCTCCTAATTTTACTATACGAGTGCAAAATAAATCAAAAAAAATTTGATGAAAAAATGTTGAATTTTCCGGGAAAACTCGATTTTAAGTTAGCAGAGCAGGTTATGTATGGGAAATGAAATAATTTTTTTTTCACATCAGATCGCGGAAAATCCTTGGGAAAGGTCGAGCACCTAATTTTACTATACGTGTACAAAATTAATCAAAAAAATTTGGATGAAAAAAAGTTGAATTTTCTGGGAAAACTCGATTTTAAGTTTGCAGAGCAGGTTATGTATGGGAAATGAAATAATTTTTTTTTCACATCAGATCGCGGAAAATCCTTGGGAAAGGTCGAGCACCTAATTTTACTATACGAGTGCAAAATAAATCAAAAAAAATTTGATGAAAAAATGTTGAATTTTCCGGGAAAACTCGATTTTAAGTTAGCAGAGCAGGTTATGTATGGGAAATGAAATAATTTTTTTTTCACATCAGATCGCAGAAAATCCTTGGGAAAGGTCGAGCACCTAATTTTACTATACGTGTACAAAATTAATCAAAAAAATTTGGATGAAAAAAAGTTGAATTTTCCGGGAAAACTCGATTTTAAGTTAGCAGAGCAGGTTATGTATGGGAAATGAAATAATTTTTTTTTTCACATCAGATCGCGGAAAATCCTTGGGAAAGGTCGAGCACCTAATTTTACTATACGAGTGCAAAATAAATCAAAAAAAATTTGATGAAAAAATGTTGAATTTTCCGGGAAAACTCGATTTTAAGTTAGCGGAGCAGGTTATGTATGGGAAATGAAATAATTTTTTTTTCACATCAGATCGCGGAAAATCCTTGGGAAAGGTCGAGCACCTAATTTTACTATACGAGTGCAAAATAAATCAAAAAAAATTTGATGAAAAAATGTTGAATTTTCCGGGAAAACTCGATTTTAAGTTAGCAGAGCAGGTTATGTATGGGAAATGAAATAATTTTTTTTTTCACATCAGATCGCGGAAAATCCTTGGGAAAGTTCGAGCACCTAATTTTACTATACGAGTGCAAAAGAAATCAAAAAAAAATTTGATGAAAAAATGTTGAATTTTCCGGGAAAACTCGATTTTAAGTTAGCAGAGCAGGTTATGTATGGGAAATGAAATAATTTTTTTTTCACATCAGATCGCGGAAAATCCTTGGGAAAGGTCGAGCACCTAATTTAACTATACGAGTGCAAAATAAATCAAAAAAAATTTGATGAAAAAAAGTTGAATTTTCCGGGAAAACTCGATTTTAAGTTAGCAGAGCAGGTTATGTATGGGAAATGAAATAATTTTTTTTTCACATCAGATCGCGGAAAATCCTTGGGAAAGGTCGAGCACCTAATTTTACTATACGTGTACAAAATTAATCAAAAAAATTTGGATGAAAAAAAGTTGAATTTTCCGGGAAAACTCGATTTTAAGTTAGCAGAGCAGGTTATGTATGGGAAATGAAATAATTTTTTTTTTCACATCAGATCGCGGAAAATCCTTGGGAAAGGTCGAGCACCTAATTTTACTATACGAGTGCAAAATAAATCAAAAAAAATTTGATGAAAAAATGTTGAATTTTCCGGGAAAACTCGATTTTAAGTTAGCGGAGCAGGTTATGTATGGGAAATGAAATAATTTTTTTTTCACATCAGATCGCGGAAAATCCTTGGGAAAGGTCGAGCACCTAATTTTACTATACGTGTACAAAATTAATCAAAAAAATTTGGATGAAAAAAAGTTGAATTTTCCGGGAAAACTCGATTTTAAGTTAGCAGAGCAGGTTATGTATGGGAAATGAAATAATTTTTTTTTCACATCAGATCGCGGAAAATCCTTGGGAAAGGTCGAGCACCTAATTTTACTATACGAGTGCAAAATAAATCAAAAAAAATTTGATGAAAAAATGTTGAATTTTCCGGGAAAACTCGATTTTAAGTTAGCAGAGCAGGTTATGTATGGGAAATGAAATAATTTTTTTTTTCACATCAGATCGCGGAAAATCCTTGGGAAAGTTCGAGCACCTAATTTTACTATACGAGTGCAAAAGAAATCAAAAAAAAATTTGATGAAAAAATGTTGAATTTTCCGGGAAAACTCGATTTTAAGTTAGCAGAGCAGGTTATGTATGGGAAATGAAATAATTTTTTTTTCACATCAGATCGCGGAAAATCCTTGGGAAAGGTCGAGCACCTAATTTTACTATACGAGTGCAAAATAAATCAAAAAAAATTTGATGAAAAAATGTTGAATTTTCCGGGAAAACTCGATTTTAAGTTAGCAGAGCAGGTTATGTATGGGAAATGAAATAATTTTTTTTTTCACATCAGATCGCGGAAAATCCTTGGGAAAGGTCGAGCACCTAATTTTACTATACGTGTACAAAATTAATCAAAAAAATTTGGATGAAAAAAAGTTGAATTTTCCGGGAAAACTCGATTTTAAGTTAGCAGAGCAGGTTATGTATGGGAAATGAAATAATTTTTTTTTCACATCAGATCGCGGAAAATCCTTGGGAAAGGTCGAGCTCCTAATTTTACTATACGAGTGCAAAATAAATCAAAAAAAATTTGATGAAAAAATGTTGAATTTTCCGGGAAAACTCGATTTTAAGTTAGCAGAGCAGGTTATGTATGGGAAATGAAATAATTTTTTTTTCACATCAGATCGCGGAAAATCCTTGGGAAAGGTCGAGCACCTAATTTTACTATACGTGTACAAAATTAATCAAAAAAATTTGGATGAAAAAAAGTTGAATTTTCCGGGAAAACTCGATTTTAAGTTAGCAGAGCAGGTTATGTATGGGAAATGAAATAATTTTTTTTTTCACATCAGATCGCGGAAAATCCTTGGGAAAGGTCGAGCACCTAATTTTACTATGCGAGTACAAAATTAATCAAAAAAAATTGGATGAAAAAAAGTTGAAATAAAAATTATAATATTTTTTTTTCAAAATTATTAAAATATTTTTTTTTTTGTAGAAAAAACAATTTTTTTCGAAATTTTTTTTTGGATTCGTAGAGCACTTAAGTAGCTCGTTAACAAAGTATTCACCAAATTTTTCTACCGGAAAGATTAAAGAATTGGTCTGCTAACTTGAAATCAAGTTAGCAGAACATGCATTATTTCCAAAAGTACTGGAGCACTTAATTTAATTTTTGGGTACTTAATTAGCGCTTAATAAGCACCTTGTAAGACCATCAATTTTTTTTTGTTCTGCTGACTTTGCTCTGCTAAGTTGAGAGACATTGATCTGTCAGTGAATCAGGGAGTCAGTTACGGTTTTTGCAATTTTTGCAGTCTAATATCTTGGGAACCACTTATGCTAAAGAATTGAAATTTGGTGAGTTGACTAAGCCTGGTGAGCTTAGCAAATGGTACCAGGGTCGAAAATCGCCTGATTTTGATCCTGTAAAAAGGGTTTAGTGTCAGAACTTGGCTGGGCACTACCGTGCCCTTTGATATGTATGGATGTACATATTCTTCTTATAAATTGTTTGTTAAAGAAGGCTTTTAACCCATTTCCGGCGGCTACCAGTTCCTGTTGACTAAGAAATTTAAATTTTACACACTATCTATTTTTGGTCTAATTAGAGGTAATCTGAAGTAAAAAAAAAATTGGAAAAGCTTCTGGTTCTCCGGAAAATTCACGTTGCGTTTTCGTAACGCTCGCCGAAAGGGGTATCTTCACATGGAATATGAATCAATTTTATTTGAATATTTTTATGAAAAAATTAATTAATTATACATACACTGGGTAATGAAAAGATTATTGAAAATAAAAAATGACGAAATTCGTAATAAGTTAAACAATATATTTAGGTATATGTATATTTACAAAGCATGGGGTTTTGTGTGGTATTCATGGAAGCATTTTGGATGACGCGGGTTATTACATTTCTTGGAGGAAAAAAAACAGTTTGGTTGAAATACTCGTGACATCGGAGACGCTTTTCTGTTTTTATGATGTCGAAACGGACCACTTCATTGGAGTTTCTTTCCGTTTGAATCACAGGTTCAGTGTTTTTGTCCGATCGCAACAGGGAATCTACAACAAACTTTCTTAATTCTAGATAGTTGTGGCATTGGTGTTTTATTCCCAAATTTTTTGTAAATGCCAAATTGTCGAAAGTAACCGTGTGCTGACTTGGTATATCGATTTTCGAAAGTAACCTGAGTATAACATTTTCTCCCAACCTGAATTCACAGGAGTTTTCACTACTTGCGGAATGAATTGAAACAAGTATCCATCATGTGAGCACAAATTCTAATACTTATATCTAAAACAAATGGGTTTTCTTCTAATAAAAATATTAGCCGAATGACGTCCGTAGTAGGGTATCTTCTTCTTCTTCTCCATTTAACCGGCGATCGTCATGATCTCCAGGGGGACCACAACTCTCTAACTCAACAGCTTCACTTGTGGGTTTCACCGCCGGGTTGACCTCAGAAAACGTCGACAGGCCTCCCGGTTTTGGATTGTTCCATGTCTGAGGCCAACTAAATGCAGGTGTCGTTGCATTTATTTCATCCAGGAGTTTTTGCGCCTGCCTTTCTTCCGTGTTGGAACGTCTTGTGCTATTGCCTTTTGAACTGGGTGCTCATGGCATCTTCCTTGTACATCACAGTACCAGCTAAGTTGGTCATGCTGTATTTTGTCCAAGATGGTATTTTTGAGGTGTAGGCTTCCTCGGATTCTCTTGCTTCTTATACGATCACGCTTTGTCACTCCTGCTGTCATGCGAAGCATCTTCATTTCAGCTGCCGTCAATTTACTCTCATACTTGTTGTACATTGTCCAACACTGCCGTGTAGAGGTTTCCTTTCACCTTAGGGGGCATTTTCTATCACAGAAGATGGCAAAGTTTTCCCGTCACTTCATCCAGCCTACGCTTACGCGATGTTTAATGTCGTCATCACAAGATCCTTCGTTATTGATCATTGATCCAAGATATTTAAACTTTTCGCACTTGGGAAGCACTGTTCCATTCAAATAGATGTCCGGAATAGGCCTGTGTGGATCAGAAAATGGAGCATAGGTATTCGATCTTTTTCGCGCTAATGCGGTATCCATTTCCCTCCAGAACATACACCCATACATCCAGTGCTCGTTGCAAGGACCCAGGATCTTCACTTATGATGGCTCCATCGTCAGCAAAGAATAACTGTAATAAAGAGCAAAGGACTTAAGACGCTTCCCTGGTGCACACCTACTCTAATTGGGAACTCTTCGGTGATTCCTGCGGGGCATCTTACCTTTGTTTTAACTTGACGGACCATGACCATCTGCACGTAGACTTCCGTAACTGTCGATGTTGTCTGTCGAATGCTTTTTCAAAATCAACCAATACAATATGCAAATCTCTCGAGGTATCCCGATATTTTTCCATTCTGATTCTTTTAATCTGAATAGTATCTGTGGTTGATTTACCCGAAACAAACCCGTACTGGTCGTCAGATAGCCGCATTATTTTTCGTAGGCGGCCATCCAATATACGCTCAACGATCTTCATGAGGTGTGACATCAGCTTGATCGAACGGTAGCTGTCGCAATTTCGTATATCACCCTTCCCCTTGTAGATTGGAAGAAGTTAATTTTCCCTACACTGATAAGGCATTTGGTCGCTGCAGATAAGTTTGGAGATGAGAATCATGAGCCATCTAGACCCGATGTCTCTCATCTTTTTCCAGAACTCGGTGTCTCGTCTGGCCCAATCGCTTTTCCCTTTTTGGAGTTTTTCACCGCATCGCTAACTTCTTCGACTGTGATGTCGGTGACTTCTTCATTGTTAGGTGCAGCTATTGGAAAGTATATCCTCGGAAACTGTTCATTTAAAAGTCCTTCACAAAACTCTTGCCATCTGTGAAGAATTTTGTCGTCATCCACAAGGAGTTTGCCTTGAGCGTTGTAAATGAATTTTGGTGAACGAATCTCCTGTGCATTTTTCCTTCTCAGTGCGGCATTTTGAAAATAGTTGCGCCCTTGTTCATATTGGCATGTCGCAGTTCCTGTAAAGCTTGGTTTGCATCAGCAGCCGGTGCAGATATTTCCTCCCGCTCCCGATACATGCTCTTCGTACTCTCTGCTTGAAGTTGGGCAAACTTTTTCTTTGCTTCTTTCTTGCAAGGTCTGTAAACCACTTCAAGGCGTGCTTTTTCATCTATGTTCCAATTCTCTATCTCTCTAATGAAATTGATGAGCAGCACAGTTTGTTGTAATTTCGATGCTGATACCACAAATTGATATAATCACTGTTGAATTTGAGAGCTGCAGTTATTTTATGGGACGAATCTTCTTTCCTACTAGAGCAGTTGCAAGTATTTTAAAAGATCTTGATACTAATTTTAACATGACAAAGTCTGTTTTGTCTCCGATTGTCTTTTTTTCCTATAATTCATTAAACTGCAGACGACAGTATTCTCGACTTTTCAAATTCGTTTCTAGAGTCAAATTTCTGTTCTTTGGATGTGGGAGTTCAACCAGAGCGTCTGATTAGCTAATTGAATTCTCGATATCGACTTAATAACACAAACGCTCAAAATTTTCTTGTTTTCTATTATTGTGTGTGTGTTTTTTTTTTTTGTAATAGTCAGGTAAGCCCCAGATAGTACCTACTTTCTCAGATCAAACTTAAATTTGTTCCTGTTGCTCCTCTGATAACTTAACTGATGATTGAAAAAGTTGGTTCTAAGGCCGTTTGTCAATTGCGTTAAAAGTGCGTTAAATTTGATCCCATGTCTAAATTTTGACATTACTGAGGTGAATACAGTTGTCAAAATTTAACCTGCTTAATTTTTGACGTTTGTATTAAACTTCTTGCACATTACTTACACCATCGACCTATTATACCTGGAATCCTAGGAACCAACATCACGATAATAAAAAAATAAATCGGGTGGCACAACGGCTCATGAAGAACCAGGGCCTAGTGACTAACAACTCGCAACCATTCCTGTGTGCGCCTTTCGACAGGAATGGAAGGGACCTACAATTTTATGCCGAATCCGCACGGCTAGACGAGAAGCACTTATTCGTGACAAGTGATACTCTTGGAGGATTTGTCAATTCCTCGCAAAAGGCAGTAGCCCTGAAAAAAAAACTTTTTAGTTTTTAGGTGGACGAAGCTGGGAAGCGATCCCAGACCTCCAGCGTGACAGTCGAACGCACTTACCATTACGCTACGGGCTACTACCAACCAACATCACGATGGTTCCCTTAATTAAACAAAAATCGATACACTAGCGGCAATTTGAAAACGACTTAGTTTGTTCATAGTGGCTTAAATTAAGTATGTGACTTTCACACGCTCTAATTAACTAACGCTTATCAACCAAAATTGGCTTATTAGCAATATCCATGATTAGGAACGCATACTTTGGTTTTTTTGAAAATAATTTGATCAACAATAAACACATTCCACGATCTCCCAGTTTCAATAATCATGGATTAAAGTGGGGTACACATTATCAAACCTGTTTGACAAACATGTTTGATGTCAAACACTCAACAGTATAAAAAAAATTTGTGAACAAGGAACGTGTCAAACAGTGAGTACAAACTTTGAAACCTGAACAGATTTGTCAAACAGGTTTGATAATGTGTACCCCGCTAAAGGCTCTTCCAAACCAACGCGAAACATTCAGCGCGAGGGAGAAACATTTGCCGTTGGCTTGGGCACTCTCATTTATCTCCATGCAAATAAATTTTGACTAGCGAATGATTCACCTTCACCTTAAAGGCTCTCCCAAACCAATTCGAAACATTCGGCGCGGCACAATAGGCACTGTTGTCGCTTTTAATCGGCGAAACCATCTTCAATGCAACTTTTGAATAAGAATGACAATCGACTAGCAGTCCAGGTATACAAGGTCCATGAGTGCCACTGTCAAAATGCAATTTCCGCGTTCAAGATCGTAAAACGATTTGGATAGATTTGTGTTGTAATTCCTTCTGAAAAAAGCTATTCCAACAAAAAATCAAGGTATCTCAACATTTTTGGATAGGTTGACACCGTCTCGGATAGATTCCTTAACGCAAGGTACGTCAATGGGAAATGTATGTTTTAAAAAATTCCATTTAATGCAATTGACACAGCAAAACCCTTCAATTTTATTCACCCCTATAAAAACGGATCAAATTATACTGGGATCAAATTTAAACAAAATTTTAACGCAATTGACACACGGCCTAACGCCTAAGGGCCAATTTTTCAATAGTCAGTTAAAACTCAGATAGTACTTATTCTTCGAATAAAACAAATATTTGTGCCTGTTGCTATAGTAAATATTCCTCTGATAGATTAACTGATGATTGAAATATCGGATCTAAATAAACTAAAATATTTAGATACTCGTAAACTAAAAAAAAAAAAAAAATCGTTAAACAAATTTAAGTTTTTTTTTCTGTCATATTTATTGCTTTGTTTCTTTTGAAATATCCTTCTTTTTTAAACTATCTTTTTTTGGGTTTTATCCAACAAACTTTTCTTTCTTTTTAAATAAAAAGAGTTTGCTCCCACAAATAAACAAACCTACATAATGTGTTTTACATAAAAAACATAAACAAAATCTTATCATTACACAATCATTGTTATAAACCGCAGTATTCAAAAAAAAGTTTACGAAACACGTAAGCCAATTTAAGTATTCACTTCCCATCATTAAAGCCAAATAAGAGACAAATAAATTAAATATGCTTACACATCTTCCAACTAACAAAAAATAAAACTATTTCCGCTAATAAATGTTTTGTTTTACAACTTTCTCACCTAAGTCACCGCAAAACAAAAATGAACACTTGAATGCGGGATTTCCTCGGTGACGAAAAGGCGCCAACGCCAAATCAACACTTTGACATATTTTATTTTTATTTTGTAGTTTTACAACACCACAACATCAGCAAACCCCAGTAACAACGCAACGAAACAAAACAATAAAAACGAAACAATTTACCCACATTATTTGTAGCAACAACTCACTTACACTTTTTATTTATTATCTACTCTATTCTAATTTTGTGTCTTGCTTGTTAAAGGCTTCATATTGGTTTCGTTAAAAAAAAAATCGAGTTATGAATATGAAATGGAATTTTTATTAAAAAACTTTATTTGACAAATTAATTAGTATATATTCTCAAATTGTATGCATGTTTCCAATTAGCACCCTCTCAGCGAAAAAATACGTGCAACCCAGTCGTGCATTTTATTTTGTAATTATCATCGGCATCATCATCATTGTCGTCATACTTTAGATTTGTGTCATCTAAATGATGCATAACTAAGTACAGCCTTTTGGTGGTCTTTGCTTGTCGATGTTCGTTGACACTAACTAACCATATTTGGATAAAACCCATTTAGCCATTGTGTTGGTGAATTTTAATTAGTAATTAATTAAACAGCCAAATTGTTTAACACACTCAATTAACATCCAAGCTCGCAGGTACATACATATGTACACAAATGTCCCGAACTCGCAACACTCTCACTGTGAAACAAACACTAATTATACATTGCTTCACATTCGATAGTTTTGGCATAATTTATTGAATCACTGCCATCACGCGCAGTGTTACGTGTTCTCAGCAGCATGATGCATAATAATGATTAAGTGATCGATTGATTGATAGATTGGGAAAATCTACCTCTACAATTTGGATGCGACTACTATGCTATCAACTGGTTTTTGAACGAGACTTAATGTGGCGACTAATAAACTAAAGGAATTCAAATGAATAATTTAGATAACTAATTAGAATGAATAATTTAAACAAAAAGAACAACAAGAAACACAACTATTGCCGGCGGCTTTGTTTATGTTTTATAATAGAGCGATTGATAATGATTGATTCAATTAATAAAAAGATTAAGATAACACAAAAGCAGATAAAAAAGTTTTTATAATTATAAGTGACTTGTGAAATAAAATTCTTGTATCGACTTTAAATTTATTTTTAATGCTGAAGACAGGGGTTTTCGAACAATATGTATGGTAAGAGTATGTCATACCCGAAGCGAGCCAGATGTAATTCGATATATATATATATTTTTTTATAAATATAAAGAATATCTTAATCTTAACTATTATACAGGGTGTCCCTTAATTCGTCGATAGTATTTAAGGATATGATTCCTGGGTATATTCTAAGAAAAAAATGGTTCTACAGTAAAGGCCTATCTTCAATTTTGATATTTATTTAAACGGGATTCAAGAAAAGTCTTACTTTGGTGTATCCTGACCCATGTTAACGGTAATTGCGCTGTTAGTACTAATGATAGAAACTTTGCTTAGGCCTTTATTATTAGAAGAAATACTAACCTTTGTAACTGTGTTTAAATAAATTTGATATACCTACACTTGGGAGCAGAAAAACGGAATCACTTAAGTTTTCCTTCTTAAAACAACAATCGCGATGGATAAAATATCTATAATTTATTGTTAATAGGCTCGTTTTAAAGCGTTGAACTTAAAACTTTAAATTAAGGGTAAAATTATAAAAATCCATTGGTTAGTTTTCGCGCTATCCATAATAATAACAAAAATAACAAATTGTACTTGTTAAATTTGGTAAGCCCTTGAAACATAGATACGCAATAAATACACCCATAGTCGGTCTTTGGTGTTGATTGTGCAGCTAAAAGTGAATTATAACATACATTGACATATTAGGCCTCTTAATTTTAGAACACAATGTAAACCACGCCTGTAGAAGTTAGTCAAGTTGTCACACTTCTGCAACAAACCAATGAATTATGGCCCGTCAGCTCGGTCTAAGCCAATACAGCATATCAAAGATCTACGGAAGGTTAAGACAAACTCGTAGGTTAGTGTAAAGGCCAGGATCTGTGTGCCACCGGATGTTATGACTGACTCATCGTGATGGCGTTTCTCCGAAATCGTACATTGACTAGCGTTGACGTCCAAAAATAGCAGAGACAGGTACGATAAAGACTCGTAAGTTAATGGACAGTTAGGAGACGACTTAAGGAAGCAGACCTTACCCCAAAATGTCCTGCAACGGGTCCAAAATTAACTGCAACTCATCGACAAGTTCGAGTACAATTTTAACTTTGCACTACAATTGGGAAGTTGATCAATGAAGGTGATTTACGTTATTGGATGAGTGCCGAATGTGTCTGGATGGAAGTTATAGCATAGAGGCAGAAAAAACAGATGACCTGTCTTCCATGCAGACAAACTCTGCACTCATCCGAGAACGTAAATCGCCTACATTGCTCAACTTCCCAATTGTAGTGCATAGTGAAAATCGTACTCGAACTTGTTGATGAGTAACATAGCTAATTTTGGTCACATGGTAGGACATTTTGGGGTAAGGTCTGCTTCCTTTAGTCGTCTCCTAACTGTCCATTAACTTCCGAGTCTTTATCGTACCTGTCTCAGCTATTTGTGGACTTCAACGCTAGTCAAAGTACGATTTCGGAGAAACGCCATCACGATGAATCAGTCATAACATTAGGTGGCACACATATTCTAATGGCCTTTACAATAACCTACGAGTTTGTCTTAACCTTCCGTAGATCTTTGAAATGCAATATTGGCTTAGACCGAGCTGATGGGACACAGTACATTGGTTTATTCCTTGTTGCAGTAATGTGACAACTTAACTAACTTCTACAGGTGTGGTTTCCATTGTTTTCTTAGATTAGGAGGCCTAATAAGTCAAGATATGCTGAAATTCACTTTTAACATCACAATCAACACCAAAGACCGACTATGGGCGCATTTATTGCATATCAATATTTCAAACTTTTGCCTAATTTAAACAAGTATAATTTGTTATTTTTGTTGTTATGGCGGATCGCGCGAAAATTATCCAATGGATTTTTATGCTTTTACCCTTAATTTGATGTTTTAAAGTCAAGCTTCAAAACGAGCCCATTAACAATTAATTATAGATATTGTATCTATCGCGACTGTTGGTTTTAGAAGGCAAACTTGGGTGATTCCATTTTTTGGCTCGCGAGTGTATTTTCTCAGTCTTAAGAGATTCAGTTTTTACGCTGTTCTATTTTTCCTGCCCGTATAGTAATTTTTTAACTTTGGGGTCAATTTTCTCCAGAAAATGCGTAATCAACATGATGTTTCCCTATTTTTTTTTTTTTGAATGTATGTTAAAATACTTAAAATAAAAATCAGTGACAAGTTTGGTAAAAACCCATAGATTTTATGATAGTTTGGAAAACCATCGTTACTGAAAAAAGAAATCAAATTTATTTAAAGGCAGGAAGTTTCTATCATTAGTACTGACACCCTGTATAAAGAAACAATTATTTTGTTTGTCCGCGCATAACTCATAAAGTATTTAACTGATTTACGTGAAACAATTTCTATAACTTTCTTTATGTCTATGAGAGTGTTAAAAAAAATAAGAATTTTTTCATAAAGTCAACACTCTTACGAAAATTTTAAGCCCTATATCTTTTCTTAATTATACATACAAGCTAAGGAATAAATATATACAAATTTGAAAGTTATCAACTTTTCTAATTTATTTCTATGCAGGAATTCTATTCAAGAGCAATCAAGGGGAAGCTGCTTTGTTTTTTTTTTGTTATTTTTGTTTTTCTCTCTTCTTCCGCAAACTGAATTCATGCTTCATAGCTTAGTAATTGTTCGTTTATTAATTATGCCCTTTTTAATTTCGCCGTGCAATGTTTTCTATGTTTTTTGTAAAAAGGTAAAAACTTCTTATATTGAATGGATTATTGCTTAATAATTTGCCGTTAATTAATTTCTCATTAGTTGTGACAATTTAGTTTTGCAATATTTTCTTTGTTTTTTTTTGTTGCTTCGCTAAGCACCTTTTCAAAAATGATTAAAACTCCCAATTAGTTGCGACAATTTCAATTTAGTTGTGCAATGTTTTCTATGGTTTCTACGTTTTTTTTTAATGTTTTCTATGTTTTCTATGTTTTCTATGTTTTCTATGTTTTCTGTTTTCTATGTTTTTTTGTTGCTTCGCTAAGCACCTTTTCAAAAATGATTAAAACGATGATTAATAAAATGGATTCCTTATAGAATAAGAATTTGCCGTTAATTAGGCTTTACTTAGTTGTCGTTTTGTCGTGCAATGTTGTCTAGGTTAGGTAAGGTTAGGAGGGGTGTGCTCAGCCTAGGCTGTTGCGTACACGGGGGCCTATTGGTCCATTGTGATCCCCTTATAAATTAAAACAGAGGTGTTCCTAACTCATGGTTCAAATAGACTGGTTCATTTGTGAACCAGCCTGTCTTTTCGATAAATTTTCTCATATTTGCCATTGAGACCTGCGCTAGGTCCAGTTCTCCAACAAACCTGTTTCCGAAGCACCGGAGGCGATTTGTTTGGAGGTTTGGACAATCACAGAGCAGGTGCTTAATGGTTTCAGTTTCCTCAACATCCTGACAGCTCCTACAGTAATCGGGTGCGAAGGCGCCTATTCTGGTGGCCATTGTGCCAATGGCGCAATGACCCGTAAGTACCCGTATCAAGATTTTTATTTTCTTTTTACTCAGCGATAAAATATACTGAGTTTCCTTTTCCTTAATTCTAGGCCATAAACTTCTAGAGATAACGCAATCGTTCCTGGAAATGCAGGAGTTATTGATTTGCTCTTTCGTTACTAGGTCAAGTTTCCTTTTAATGACGCCGATCGGGATTTCAGGCCCCGTAAATAATTGGCTACTATTGTTTCTATTTGCTAATGACCCTTTCCTTGCCAGTTTATCTGCTATATCATTTCCTTCTATATTGCTATGTCCAGGAACCAAGCAGAGTTTGACTTAGTTGGAGTAACAAATTTTCTCAAATACGCCTCGGCATTTTGCCACTGTCTTGGATCTTATAGTCTCACTGGCTAATGCTTTGATAGCAGCTTGGCTTCCAAGAGCTCATCTCTTTTAGTCGAAGTGCACTTTTGGCTGCTGTGCATTACTCGTCCAGTGCTGGAAGATTTAGAATAATTTCCAGCCCTGCTTGTGGCGTAGAACTCTGTATCCCCGTTATTCCTATACAAGCTAATCCCTGTACCTTGTTCAGGTTTTTGAGATAGCTAACTTTTTCTACTGCCTTCCACCACACGATCGAACCATAATGGGACAAACAATTGCCGTGTACATCCACTGTATGACTTGTGGTTGCATACCCCAACGCGTACCAAAGGTTTTCTTGCATGCGTAGAACGCACAGAGTGCTCTTTTCATTCTTTCCTCTGTGTTACGTTTCCATGTTAGCTTGGAATCAAGGATTTCTCCAAGATATTTAGCTTCTTTGGAAAGTTTCAGTGGAATTCCATTAAGCTTGGGAGGGGTAAAATCCTCTAGTTTCCTTTTCTTGGTAAACAGAACTAGTTCAGTTTTTGTAGGGTTAAATCCCAGACCGTTTTGTGCTGCCCAAGAATTTAGTTCTTGAAGTGCAGATTCCATAATATCTTTGATGGTGGTAAGGTACTTACCCGATATCAAAATTACTATGTCGGCTACAATTTTAAAGCCCTGATTCCTAAGTCTTGTTTTAATTTTGTTTACAACGAGGACCCAGAGGAGAGGTGAGATTGCCCCTCCCTGTGGTGTGCCTCTTGTGACTGTTTTCTCGACCGTAATATCTCCAAGTTGCGAGCTAATAATTCTGCCATTGAGCATGGTATAAATCCAGTCCACAATGGCAGGTATAATGTTGTCTATGTTTTTTGTTTGCTGATTTGTACAATTCATAGATTTGGAGAAAAGCGAACATACATTAAAGGTGCTTATAGTCTAAGAAAGATAGGATCGGACCAGGGACAAATTAGTTCATGAAATTTTATTTCTGGTATCGACCCAGAATTTTATTCTCAACAACATATCCAAAGTCCCCCGAAATCCCCGCATTGGCTTTTTGTATAGACGCATTTAAAGAGGTGGAGAGGAGAGGGAGGCGGGAGTTTGTCAAGCTGAAAAATTTGTTGTAATACAATCTAATCATATGACACATGTTTTTAGGGTGCTTTTCAACGCTGATCATCATGACATCTTAAAATACGTCTACACAAAAAGTCAATTCAGGGATTTCGGAGGACTTTGGATATGTTGTTGAGGATAAAATTCTGCGGTGATACCAGCAATAAAATTTCATGAATTAATTTGTCCCCGGTTGCCCATATAAAATTTCCTATCTTTCCTAGACTATTAGCAAAACAACACAAAAAACATAGAAAACATAGTCCTGCACACAAAACTAGAAATTATTAATTACTAATTAGCAATTAATTAACGGCAAATTATTAAGTCATAAGCTAATCAATTCATGTAGTGTTTATTACTTTTTGAGAGAACATACCAAAATATATTGAACGAAAAACTATGCAATTAACCATTTTTCCATTTGCCACTTATTAAAAATCACATAAAACATACCTTCCTGTCACTGTTCTATCGCTGTTTTTGTAAACAGTGTTCAAGTGAAAAATTCACTTGCATTCGCCCCTTAAACAATTCTCGCGCTCTTGGGAATGCTCCTCAGTTTTATCTTGAGACCAACTTCGGACGTACTGTTAAGTATAGAGATTCTTTCTTTAGTCGCACAACAAGAATGTGAAATGCTTTACCCGACCCTATTCCCCCCCATTTTGGTATTCAGAACTTTGAAGCCAATGTGCATCTTATCTCCTTTCAAATCCTTGCTTATTTTCCCAACCCTCGCACTATGCTTGTTCATGTTAAGGGTAGTTAAAACCTCTTTTTACTGCGCGGTCTATTAAAAAAGCTACATCTTTACCTCATTTTATCAGACTTTATTTCATGGAACCATGATGGAACATATTTTTTCCATTTCTCTGAAAACTAATCAATCCAGTTGGGAAATAATTCCATTGAATAGTAACGTGAATACAATTGAATGTAGTCCTTTAACTGAGTTCTCAATAATGATCTAGCTTCATTGGAAATATTTGAGGCAATATTGATACATTGCTGTAGGATGTGCTTGTCAAATTTCAGGAAACAGCAACAATAGCAAACACATCCGTGTTGTATTTTCTGCCATTTTGAAAGAGAAAAAATATTGCCCTCTTGATAGAATGCTGCTTCCAGGAAAAGTGCGATTGCTAATTTTATTTGCAAAGTACCTTCACAAGCAATATTTAATTTTGAATAGCGGAGTAGTCAATGATTTAATGAGTAACGTTGACGGTAATGTCATAATTGCTGAAAACTGCTAAAGAATCGATCCATGAATACTATTGCAAGCTCTCCCCTATTCACCATAATTTTTCAATAAATAGTACGCATACGTACTACATACCTTTACTGTTATAGTTGGGTGATGTTTAAATGCTCTCTCAGTCTAAGAAAAAACACCCTTTTATTTTGCTTGAAATCTTAATTTAAAGCATTGTTTTATAAACTCAAGCCTGGCCAGGTTATAAATTAACAAGACCATCTTTTCAAAGCTTTTTTTAAAATATGTTATCCATCGAATCAAGGAAAAAAAACAGCTATCATTCTTAACTTATTCTTTGAGGCGATAATCATCATAATTTGGAAGAAATCTGGCAGTATTAACAACGCAAACTTTAATATGTTCGACTGCTTAAAAACCACACTAACCATCGAACAAATAATAATCACTATATTTGTTCATAATTGTATTTCTTGTCTAAATATAGAAATTATCTGTTTCTTCGTTTATTTTAAATATACATTTATAAACAACAAGTGTTGGGTTGGGGTTTCTTGCACTGCAATTAAAATTGTTTTGTGCATCTTTTTTTGGTATATTTTCTTTTTTTCAGAATTCTTAAATCTTCAACAACAAAACAGAAGCAATTCCATTTAGAATAACATAATATTCTTAATGATAATGATGATGGCAGAGAGCACAATGTATATAGAGACAGTAATCAGCAGTAGCCAGTAGAATCATTCAGCTGGTTAGCAATGCGTTTTTATAGTGTAGTAATCAATTCTAATGGAACTCATTTGCCAAGCAGTAGAAAAAAAAATATAGTAATAAATAAAACAATTTAAAGCACTTTAGGGTCACAACAATTTGCTTAAAGCGTTTATAATAAATGATTTAAAAATAATTAAATATTATGTGCATAAGAATTGACCAAAATCGCGTCAGTCGTTCTTGAGTAAATCAGCCCTATTGCTGGAATAAAGGCTCCTGTCACAACAGTTATATTGCCACGAAATTTGTGGCTGGAGCCCTACGCTTGGTTTACTACACAACAATGCTACCGATGGAGTTAAAATTCTAAATGACATATACAATGCAGATTTCACTCAACAGCTGGGTACTCTTGTTGTGACAGAGGAGACTTCAAATGCAAGCTTTGCCAATTTAAAAAAACAAGATCTTAATGCGCCCCCTAGCTGTCAGGAGGATAAAAGGAGTTTAGCAGATCCACCAACCTGCAGCCATCTTTCTAGAGCATAGGGTAAAGGCGCCGCCGTCTGCAAAAATATTATGAAAACCATTGAATTTAAAAAACTTAAAATAATTAGTTATAATGTATCAGGCCTAAGCAATAAATCTTTATTTAGTAATTTTTTTAATTTAATCAATGAATATGATTTCGTGTTTTTATACGAAACATTTATAGTAGAAGATGAATGTTATCTTTATAATAATAGTTTTAAAAACTTCGCGTTTATTTGGATTCCGGCAACAAAACAAATACGAGAGGAAGAGCCAGTGGAGGATGCTACTTCGGGTACAATAAATCGCTTACAAATATAGCGTGTGAGTTCAAATTTTACGACGAAATCCATTTTCTTAAAATAAAAGTATGAGCAATGAAATTGATTATAATTCCCTCGTTTATAAATTGTAACCACTGGGAGCGTGATTTCAATGCACTCAATAGTTTTATTGAACATAATGAAGTTATGATTATTGGAGATCTAAATGCGAGAATAGGTAATAATGAAGGAAGACAAAACAGATTTTCAAAATAGAAATTCAATGGATTTAGAATATTAAATGGAGTTTCTGACTCAGATAAATGTGGAGAGTACACTTTCGTAGGTCAACAAGGATGTTCAGTCGGCGATTACTGTCTAATAAAGGGAAACTGGATTCCTTTAATTTCAGATTTTAAGGTCATAAGTGTCCCATATTCCGACCACTTGCCAATAGTAGTTGAATTTGGAATTAACTGCCAACCCCAAGAAGATACAACAGTTTTAAAGCTCCCCCCAAAACTAACATGGAAAGAAGATAAAGCGGAAGCGTATATATACAACCTTCAGCGAAATGTTTCATCCGATAGTCAACTTACGATAGGAGACATTGAAGACGTTATTAAACAATCATACACTGAAATCAAAAAATGCCATGGAAAAATAATTAAACAAAAAAAACCAATGGTACGACGCGGAGTGCGAAAAAGCACGTCAAAAATCCTTTGGATGGCTCAAAGTTTTCAGACAATACAGCACCAACTACTTTAAAAAAATTTATATAGAAGCGAATGCCGTATTCAAAAAAACATGCAAGGCAAAAAAATCAAAATTTTATGAAAACGAGGCTTTAAAACTAGCTCACTGCAAAGACTCCAAAGAGTTTTGGATGGCAGTAAACCAATTAAACGGCATAAAACTAAAAATAAGTACCAAATTAAATATAGATGTACTTCATGATCACTTCAAATCACTTTTGAATCCGGAAAGCCTAACAGTTCCTATACAATTCGCGAAACCTGCCTACTATAATGATATATTAGATAGAGTTATAACTCATGGTGAAGTAAATAACGTATTGAAGAAACTGAAAGACGGAAAGGCACCTGGCGCTGATAGAATACCACTGGAGTTTCTAAAATATGGAACGGAAATACTTACCTCCAAATTAACTGCTGCTTTTAATATAATTTTGGATACAGGAGTACTACCAGAGCAGTTCAAGCAATCTGTCATTTTCCCCATACATAAGAAGGGTAACATTGAAGATCCAGCTAATTATCGAGGGATTTCCTTCCTTAACGCATCCCATAAGGTGTTCACAAAAATACTGAATGAACGATTGACAAATTGGATAAATAGCAACAAGTTGCTTGGGGAATTCCAAGCTGGATTTCGAAGTGGGTACTCAACCATCGATAATCTTTTTGTACTGCACTCCATCGAATCAAGGAATTTCTGAACCTTAACTCTAAAGACTACAGTCTTTAGAGTTAATTCCTATGGAAATTTGAATAAAAAAGTGAATTTGGGGCTTATTGGAGACAATTTATTAAATATAGAGTCAGGGCTTAACAATAAACATTTTAAGTGCAACAACAACCAAACAACCTTCGCTTAGTGGAGTGAATCTTCGGCTCTCAACTCTAAAACTATCAAGTTGGAAATTGTTTTACGAAAAAAATCGAAGCTGGGTTTTTATCACAAAGAGAATTGGACAAAATACGGGTTTGAGCCTAACAGCGTTTAGATGCATGTATAATGCAAGCAGAATTGTTTCCCTTGAGAATTAACTTTTAAACCTGCCAAGGCCAAGACAATTTTTTTTTTATCTCCACGCGCGCAAAAGGGATTATGGCTACCCTTAAAATGTTATTAACACAGCACGAGCGATTAGGTAAATAGGAAAGGATTTAGAAGGAGATACCGATGCACATTGGTTTTGAACGTTTGTACATCGAAATGAGAGGGGAAAGTCGAGTCGGGTAAAGCATTCCACATTCGTGTGGTGCGACTGAAGAAAGAATCTCTGTACATTACAGTACGTCCGAAGTTGGGCCCAATGGTAAACTGATGGGCATTCCTAGACGCACGAGTATTACGGTTGAATTTTTTAAGGGGAGGAATGCAACTGGCTATTTCACTAGAACACTGATTATAATAATACCGATAAAATAGAGAAAGACACGAAACATTACGGCGGTGTTCGAGAGATGTAATTGTTTCTGCTATAGATCTTTCACCTATCATTTTTAAAGCTCTCTTTTGTATTCTGACCAACAAACTCAATTGAGTTTTTGGAGCTCCTGCCCAAACATGAGAAAAAAGGCTTTGTAGATCACAGCCAGATCAGAAGGGGAGAAAAACTTCTTGCATCTACGGAGAAAACCTAAACATTTAGCAGCATTTTTGGCGACATCAAATATTTGGTCATTCCACAAAAGGTGGTCTGTCACATACCGAACTGAGAGCTGTTCTGTTTCTTCGATGCAAGTGCCGTCCATGGATAGCGGCATTGGGGGTGGGTTTGGCTTTAACGACAGGAGACAGCATTGAGTTTTAGAAGCATTAAATTCTACGCGGTTTTTTATTCCCCATTGGACAGTGCTGTCGAGATCAGAATTTAATAAACTTATCATACGCTGCCGTTCAAGATCCACATCTGAAGGACAAGGATGAAAATCTGTAAACGAATATGAGAAGCTGAGGGTACTATCGTCAGTGAAACAGTTGAATGGATTCGAAGTTTCAGACAAAAGATCATTTATAAAAATAAGGAAGATAGTCGGAGACAAAACGGAGCCCTGTGGCACACCAGCATTTATTTTGTGGATTTCAGACTTGAAACCGTCCAATACGACTTGTATTGAGAGGTCCGACAGGTAATTTCTAATCCAAGGAAGAAGAGGTTCATCGAAACCAAATGCGCGCATTTTCGATAAGAGAGCTTGGTGCCAAATTCTATGAAACGCTTTTGAAATATCAAGTGAAAAAATCTTACTTTCTCCAAAAACGATGTAAAGATTTGTTCCACTGTTCGGTGAGATATACCATCAGATCACCAGTGGACCTATTGCTACGAAAGCCATACTGCCGGTCATTAAGAAGCTTTCGTTTCTCGAGATATTTCTTGAGCTGAAAATTAATCAGCGTTTCCATGACCTTGAAGGGACGTAAGTGCAATTGGTCGGTAGTTAGAGGGTGAAGAAGATACGCATTTTTTAGGGACAGGCTGGACAAATGCTGTTTTCCATCCACTCGGAAAGAGACCAGTAGAGTAGGACAGATGGAAAAGCTTACGCAGTGGTTTTGCCAGCGTTGAAGAACACCTCTTCAGAACAATGGGAGGGATACTATCCGGGCCAGCGGATTTGTGTACATCGAGATCCTTTAGAACTCTAGCAACTGCACGAGTGCGAAAGAAGATTTGTCCCATAGAATCATTTACGCTCTCAAGTACAGGAGGAGTCATAACACTTTCTGGCAGCGTCGAATTAACAGCAAACTGTGCTGCAAGCAAATTGGCTTTATCTTGCGTTGCGTTGGAACCGAAGACGAGGTGGTATTTCGTATGTTTTTTACAAATGACCAAAAATGTTTATTCCCTTTGGGACATTGCAGTATTTTTTGCCGTAATTTGTGATCATGTAAAAATTTAGTTCTTCGAATATGAACGTTACAGGAAGCTTACTTCTCCAACTTAAAAAAAAAGAAGGCAGTTAACTACAAGTCTAGACACGAAATTGCTGTTGTGATACAAGACTATAACGTGGCTAGAAATTTAAGGTATAAATTAATTGTTACAAGTCTTTTAATAAAATACAAATTTAACTACATTCAGCTTCTTTTGGCTTAAAGTTCGAAAGTGCTAAATTTATTTGGTTGGCTATAAATATTTAATTACACGAACGAAAAATAATGACACAATTTTCTCAAAAAATGTCATAATCCGGTATTTTTCCGTTATGTTCTTTACAACATTTTTATTAAAAATAAATCTGAAATGGACGCATTTAAAGAACAATCACTGTGGACATACAGGCTAAGTTTAATAAAAATCGTAAAAAACATTTCCAAGAAAATTAAAAAAATCGGATGGCAGCTATGAGTTCTAGATAACCTTAAACAAAAATTGTAAATTTTCCAATAGGCGATAATGTTCCTACATAAAAATGCTTTGTCCCAAATTTGAAGTTGAAGAAAATTGGTCCACTACTTAATATTCTGCCTCCAATTACGGTTCACAAGTTTTCTGTTTTTTTTTTTTTTTTTTTTTTTTTTTTTTTTTTTTTACTTTTTCAAAATCTCGTGACATGAGTAGGTATCAAGGGCCACCAAAAGATGAATTTTTAAAACATCTTAAAAACATTGAAGTCGTGAAGCATAGTGGCAATTTTTTTAAATTTTAATTTTAGAAAAAAATTGAAGGCAGAAAAGATTACAAGCAAAAGTTTTTTTCAAGATGTTAACCGATTCGGTTTTGAAAACTGTACACTTTCTCTCCGACCCATATGAATTTAAACAAATCGATTTAAAAAACAAATGAGGGGGCGGGGGGTTTGGTGATAATACGCCAAAGGAGAATGGGCATTTTTTGGGTGTGAGCGGCCACGAATGAAATTAGTCTCAAATGAAAGGTCTGCTACAAGGGAGTAACTTTCAATATGGCTGTTTCGTTGCAGTGTATTTAGGAAAGGAGATATGAAGATATTTTCAAATGCATTTTTAAATGCATTTTTGGGGCAGGTGGCATTTTCAATTACTATCTGATACTTATACTGATTTGAAAACGTCTAATGACACAATAAGTACCAGGTCAAGATATAGCCCGCGGTAATTTTACTAAGCTCCTTATACGAGTTTAGAAGGCAACAATAATAAGATTATCTATTTAGTTCATCACAGCTTTTTAAAAAGAGGGTACCAACCGATTCTTTTAGAACAATCATTAACAAAACCGGTGGCGGTGGTCAGATAAGCTTATTCAGGCTGTTTCGGTGGCAAAATGCACTTTTTCTTTTGCATTTTGGTCTAAGTTAGGTTAGTAAGGTTAACAAGGTATATCCAAGAATGGAGTATCAAATGACAAAGCTAGATTGCCCTCTTTATACGAATGTAATAGCCTTTTCACACCAAACCCAAAACCCGGTTTTCGCGAAAATATCGGTTTTGGCTGAAAACCTAGATCGAAAACACAAGTTTTCCCATACATTTTTGCTAAACCACAAGTTTTGATAAAACACAAGTTTTAAATAAAACCTGTCGAAAACATGTTGGATTTGCAAGGTGAACAAAACAAACACACCTTGTGAAACATTCAGCGCTCATTTAAACGTCATATAAATAGCTGACAGGTTGCTGCCAGGAAAAAATATTTTTTTGCTGGAACACAAGAGAGCGCGACGCAGTATAGAGCATCCTAACTACTACGTGAAATTGATCGGTTAGGAAATAAATTAAATAAAACGAATCAGGATTAATTGCATTTTCATTATAAAATTCCAATATTTATAATTTGTCTTTTAATTACCTATAAAACATTTGATTTTTTCACTTTACTGTGGCACTGAAAATTTTCAAAGCGGCGCGGCCCTTCCTTTAGACCATTGTGTTCAAGCAAAACAAATGAAATGTCAAATGAAAACTTGTAAATTTTCGGTGTGAACGCATTTCAAGTTTTCGTAAACCAATTGCCGAAAACCCGGTTTTGGGTTTGGTGTGAAAAGGCTATAAGGCTCAAACAGGCTCCGGTCTAAGAATGTTGGGCCTTTTTTGAATTCTGTAAGAACACATGTTTCTCGTACTAATGTGAATAGGCAAAGACCAACTTTAGGAAGCATCACTGATGTCCATCCCAATTTTGACGATTTTCAAAATCTATCAGAAGATGATTTTGTTCTATTTGCTCTGGGTACGTACCAAGTGAAGATAGCCCGCGGTTATTTTGCTTAGTACCTAGTACAGGGCTTGTATAATATTGAAGTGCACCGAGGACAACAAGTAAGACATCTTCCGCAATATACCAAAAAGCAAGACATTTGGTTATAGCGCGCAACTACAGTGGAATGCTGAGCGCATATTATGTGCGTAGTTTGGTATTACGGCTGGGCAAGAAATCAAAACCAATGATATTCGCTTTGCAGCAGCGGAATTAATTACGATTATAGAGGATGAGTAGTGCCTACTCATTTTAAAAAAAAACATTTTATTAGTATAGAATATTATACAAAGTATGGTAATTGTAGTATTGTACTAATATTTAATGTTTTATGTGCTTTGTTTATAATAAAAATCTTTGAGACTGATGTCTATAATTGTTATTCCACTTTCCTTTTCTATTTTTCCATTCACATTAGCCACAATACTGACTAAAACTCTATAAAAGTGGAAAACACAAAAATGCATTTTATCCTAGTTTGAAGTACACCACAACGAAAAAACTTCTACACTGTACCTTAACGACCAAATCACATCAAAAAATAATAAAACCATTCTTGGCCGCTGGCACCCACTTTTCATACAAATTTGCCCATTCTCCTTTGGTTCTAGAATTGGAGGAGCAATAAAATGCTAAATTAAGATTGTTACAAATTTTGTGAAATACTCCAAATTTGTTGGCAAGATTGACTGTAGGTATAACATTTGCGTCTGGTTTTCTAACGGGTCGACGATTTATGCCTACATATGACTTATGAAACAACTAGTTTGTTTGAAACTACATAATAATGTACATAATGTATATCCGCTCAATCAGTTTCAGACAGCAAAAAACTTTATTTCAAAAAAACAACATATTCACATTTTCCATGTTTTCCAGTTTCAGACAGCAAAAAACTTTATTTCATAAAAAAACATATTCAACATTTTCCATTGACAAAAAAAAAAAAAAAAAAACACAATCACAAATTAAGCTTCTGACGAATTGTTTGAAACTAATAGGTGAATCAGATATTGTGCAGATGTGCGACACGACAATAGGCTAACTGATTTTTATTTTGTTATCATTTAAGTGTCATTATTTCATTAATCTTTTAGTTGAATCTTTAGAAATATTTTCACACTTTCTATATATATATTGGCCAAATAAACATCTTCAAACAAAAGATTGATCAAGGCGCTTAAATAATTTTCATCATAAATAGACAAATTAAATAATATTTTTTTTTTTACAATTTGCGTTTTCATAAGTTGAGATTTTTTATCCGATTTAAAATTGGTTTTGTTTACTGTAGCCTTTATTCACATGAACATTTTCTGCGAAACAACAATAACAAATTCCGAGAAGCTGTTTATTTTGCGGTATAAATTTTTGTTTAGCCTTAAAAAGATGCAAACAGAAACAAACTCACATTTTAAGTGCTTATATAGTCTGCGGGGGTTGGGTTGAGAAATGCTTTATTCATTATATCTAGAATAATTTGATATTAGTTTTTAAACAACAATAAATCGATTCTTATGAGATAACACACCAAATTAGACGAAACAACAAAACATTTTTAATATTCTAAGCCAACTTTCGGTATTAAGACCCCCTCCAATTTGGCCAGCCTCTTGAAAAAGACAGTGTTAAAAGTTTGGCGGCATATTTTCAGAATTGTTAGTATTACAAAAAAAAAAAAAAAAAAATACATTATTTTGTAGAAAATTAAATTATCTAAAAATAAGGTTGAGCAACTGTTTTCCATAGAATTAAAAATAGACAAGAAAAATGTCACTAAAATTTGTATTGATAGCTGAAACTGATGTCAAAACTCAACAAACGCCAAAAATCCGAAAATGAGTTATGGGTTTATAAATTTTTGTCTTAAAAAATAAATAAAATAAAAAATTTAAAAATTTGAACAGAAAAAATTAAAAAAAATATTTGAAATTTGAGCGGTTTTGCAAAACTCAACAAAAGACACTGAGTTTCAACAAAGTACTTAGAGTTTTTGCAAAACTGAACAAAAGTAGAAAAATGCAAAGTTGCATAGGTTATTTAAGACACATAGGGTATATAAGTACAGCAGGTGGAATGCTTAACCTGCAAACCTTTAACCACACCATATCTGTATTTTGAACTGTTTATATAATCTATCTATGCGTGTAAAATGTTATTTGATTTTCGTCATCCCTGATGATGCTAAGGAGTTTTACAATACTATCTTATCATCCAACGCAAATGACTCATTTAAGATATAGAAAAATACTACCAAAATTGTCAATCTTTTTACGTTTAAATTATTTTTAGTTTTTATTATTTTCTCATTTTTCATACTTATTTATGTTCTTTTATTCATTTAAGAACTAGTTCTACTAAAAAAATTTTTTTTTGGCAACACATAGCTTTTATTTCAATTTTTGAACTTATTCGTTTTACTAGAAAATAAAAAAAAAATTTCAAAACTCAACTAAATATGGATTTGTTGAGTTTTGAAAAAACGCACGATATTTGGGTTCAAAATTTAGGTTGTTGCTTCATACCAATTAAAACTAAAATTTACCTGTCGATGACAGCTGCAGTAAGGAAGAGTTCTGCATTTATACTTTTTCAATATTCTTTTCTTTATTCAAATAGGACATAAAAAACCTTCTCCTGAAAAATTAGCAAAATGGACTTGTTGAGTTTTTCAAAAACGCTCCTCAATTATTATTAAAAAATATCAGTTTCTCGCATTTATTACAGAAACGGTAAATGCTATCGAAAAATATTACATAAAAACTTGTTAATCGTGCCATCAACAAGAAAAAATGTTGTAACAATTTTTTCCTACGAATCACCGAAGAAGAAAAAAAAAATGTTCTTTTTTTAGGTATAACTACCAACCGGATCAAAAAAGTTTGTACATTTTCTGACTCCTTATAGGAAAAAATTGTTAATTTTTTCTTAAAAACGAGGCTCAATTTGTAGACCATAATATTCTGTACAAAGAGATTGTGACAATTTTGTCCATACAATTTATAAAACAAAAGATATTGGTACTTCTATTCAACCTTGAAGATTTATTGACGCAAAAGAACTTTCGCAACAGTATTGCTGATACCAAAATAAAGATAATATCGTTTAAAAATATTCACTTTGATTATTTTTTGGCAGTTTGAATTTTTTTTTTGTAATTTTCCTGGGATATTTGTCCAAAGCACTAGTATGTTTTCAGTAGGGAAAGACTGGGCGATGAAAACTTGTCAAATACTCGTCAAGCCCCTTGCTGGTTTTCAGTACCAAACATATAGACGAGGCAATCTTTTCAAATACTCGAGAGTCCCTCCCTATAGTAACAACTTGTATGGGTATGTTTTGGTACCCCATCAGACATACCTCTTGTACAACAGAACCGGCGCAGAAAAACATTCTAGTTTTCGACAAGGCACTTGAAAGTTAAACATATAATCTAGCAAGGATACTAAAATTGCATGGTGCTTATAAAATTTTAGTTTTTGGTGTACAAGAGACATTCCTGATGGGGTAACGAAACATGTCCAACAAGTTTGAAAAGTTTGCCTCGTCTTAATTTTTGGTACTGAAATCCAGCAAGGGCTTGCCAAGTATCTGACCAGTTTAACTCGTCTAGATTTTCCCTACTGAAAACTAACTATGGCCTTACTCAAACTAGACAGAAACTTTGCATTTTGCAGCCGGGAAACAAACATTTTAAAAGCAACATACGATTTCAGTTTCATATGACACTTTGCTTTATTATCTTTTTCTTCTTTCTATATGATTTGTATTTGTAATGCAATATGATATGAAACATTAGAGTATGAAACTTATTCACTTTCGACATTGTATTTATATTTATAGCGAGTTAGCCTAGGAGCGTATTGGACTGATAAGCAGAAGATCGCGGTATCCAATCTCAGTTAAGCCAATTTTATTTTTGTTGTTTTCCTGACGAGGAGAAAAGGGTTCATAATCCCCATCAAAGGCAGAACTAACCCTTGGCAGCCCCTTACTAAAAAATCTATCTCTCTATCTTTTGCTTAATATTTAAAACACTATCTCTCGAACTATAACTGCATATGAGTTCTTATTTCAAATAAAGCATCATCAAAACGAATAACTGATATATCCGACAAAACAAAATTCCTTTCAAGAAGAAAAATCTTTTTCTCTTTGATGTACGAGTAGTATACATATTTTGAAGATTAATTTGTTTTTGTTCTTAAGTCAAAAGTCGTGTTTTATTTGAAGATGATATGCGTTTTTGACGTTTAAGTTCAAATTTCTATGTCAAATTCTCCTATTTTTAGTTTTGTGTCGCAGTTTACAAAATAATTTAATTACCAAAGGAAATCAAGCTGAACAGAGCTCTCTCTGAGAGACAATAATTAATAAATATTTATTTTAAGAATATCTTTTATAGTCTGTCTGCTGATGAGAAATTTCCAAGAGATCATGATTCATAAATCATGAATGACTAATCGAAATTCATTCAATATTCGACAAGGACATGGTGTGTATAACCTTTTTTTTTGTGAATAGGGAATATTTTTAGAATGAAATATATGTACATGTAGGTACACTGAGAATTAATATTTTTACTATTTATTTTATGATAAAGGAATCTATACAAAAAGTGACGGGAAAGATTTATTAGCGTTTCCTTTTTTCTTGTTGTTGGTTTAATTAAAAAGGGAAGTTATTCATTTGTTCATATTACAACGATCTTTACTTTTGAAAGGCTCTATCAATCTGGTTGTATAATTTTCACTGAATTAATGTTTTTAATCCATTACTTGCCACTGTGGAGAAAACGTGTATCGTAAAAGTAAAAACAAAAAACATTAAAACGCATTTTGAACAACAACAAAAGTGCAAACTTTGCAGCAGTATACTGATGCCGGTGGAGGTGTGCGGCAACCCACCGCGCTACCGCCAAAGTGTTAACAAATAATCGTCAACTTATGACAACTTCTTTATTATTATAATTTTTTTTATTATTATTATTTTAATTATTATTTGCACGCCAGGGTTAATGCACTTGGAATAGGTTAAGTGACGATTTGCCTGAGTTGCTTTGTGCATATAGCGCGGATGATGCACATTATTTTGCCGACACATCGGCTTGCAATTGCTATACAGACAGACAGATACCACTTATAAGATAGATATTTTCCGGGTCTTCTGACTCTTTCTCTCTTTCTTTCTCCGATAGAACTTTTATAATAAAAAATATTCTCGAGGCTTGTTGTTTATTTTGATTTTTTGTTTTGTAAACGAATGCGCATGGGCTCGACTCTAACGCAACCAGTTCTTTAGCTTAAACTCATCATCATCTGGATAGAGAGACCTGGGCCAGAGTACAATTAATATCATCTGATGAGACAAATCGTCAGCAATTTATAACGAAGATTGTGTTGAATTCTGAGCGCCTAGCGTCGGGTTTTCAATAATGCCAACGGGACAGGGCTGCACTTAGAGTCGTGCGAATAAAGCGATCTTCTCAACGATGCCGTTGATGCTTGTTTTTTGTTCTGTGTGTGGTGATGAATGTGTGGCATATAGTCACAGGCCACGCACATCACTTGAACATGTGAGTAAATAACACTTTTCCTTTACAATGGCATTTTTTTATGTCACCTTAGGGCCAACTACAGAAGCAGCAGAGCTCAGACTACATAGGTATATATATGTAAGATGGGAATTTTCTTTGAAACGCAATAGATACTTTTAAACGTTTATAGCTCTAGTCTTCTAGAATCAAGATACTTAGATGAAATGTGGTCACGTCGTCGTATTCGTGTCGTCAGAGTAACAATTTTTGCTTATTTATTTTTGTCAATGAGAGAATTACTTGAGAGAATTTACGTTTTATTATTTGAAATTGGATGATTTTTTTTTTCCAGCAGCATGCATAGGTGTGGGTTTGGAATTTGAAGTGTGCCTCAAGTAATTGAGATGGGAAGATTTTAGTAAAGAACAATCATTTAATAAATAAGAACAATCCTTGAAACTTATATTAAACCAGAAACACTTAAGTGTGTGAGTTTAAACTATTGCTAGGCGCAAAACAAGTCAATAAATATGATTTTCTAAAAGATAAGTTGTGTAGATAAAAATTCAAAATATTTTTAAAAAATGATTTGAGACATCGAGTCTGAATTTCCAAATAAAATACTTCGTAATTTTAAGATCACCCTTACTCTGAAAAGATTGTTTTTTTTTTTTTTTTGTTTTCAAAGATAAAAGTATTTGAAAAGTTCTTCATCTTCAAACTCGATTATTTACCAAACGTTTTTAGAATTTAAATCATATCATAATACTCAACAACATATATTGTGGTGAGTAAAATTGGATATTCAAAAAAAAATCTAAAAATTCAGTAATTGGTTAAAAAAAAGCCTACTAGTTTCTGAAATTAGTTAGCTATATGAAATTTTGTATCAATCGTTAAACCTTTTCAAGGCCACAGGCGATTCTTATCACCTGATTTTTGGAACATTCTAAAAAAAAAACTATACCATGTGAAAATTTACTAAAGCGTCAAAAAAGTCAGCTGGTTTCAGGAAATGTGTCGTCAGCCATAACCTCAACCGTAAATTAGGTGCCAAAAATCTTTATGGTTTTGAAAACAAATACGCGGGTGGCAATGGCACAGTGGATATAGTGTTTGACTGCTAACCTGGACGTGTGGGTTCGAGCCCCAGTCTAAGTAGCATTCTTTTCTATATTCCCTAGCTTCAACTGGATGCCACCCGTGGAATTTCATGAGATAATTAACATCTTATTCTCAATCCACTGTGCCAATCTAACTAGTGCCGTGCATTGCATTTAAAAGACCTGAGGTCTTACAGGCATATAGTTAAAATTGTTATTATTATTATTATTATTATTATTTATGATTTTGAAAACAAAAACTGATTTTCTGAAACTATAGTTGACTTTTTTTGAACATTTGGTGACGTTAAAGTTGGTATGTTTTTGTACATAAAAAAACGAGGATTGGGCACTTAACAGTACTTATTTTTTTTTTGTTGTCAAAGAAATTCGAAAAGAGTTTTGCTAACTTCACGCTTCCTAAAATTTAATTTCAGCCGTAAAAGTTGCAAATAATTCTTCGAAAATTGGCAAGCAGGTTGAGCATAGTACCTACAGTACAAGCACAAAAGTCGTGATTTTTGGTGTTTTTGTAAAAAGACATAAAAAAAAAACAAATTCTTTGGAAAAATTTTCAAATTTTGTAAAATTTTTGTCTGAATATTTATGACACAAGGCAGGTTAAGTTGGGTTAATTACAACACAACTGGATTTAACGGTTTCGACGATTTTGATACAAAAATTTCAATTACATAATTAATATGGCAAAAGACTACTTTTTGGCATTTTTTTAAATGGTTGTTTTTGGTAAATACCTACCATATCCTATTTGTTTTTTTTATTTTCTCGAAAACGGTTCAGTTGATATTTTTTGTTTTCGATTTTTTTTTTTATTAAGAAGCTTGTAGAAAGTTTAAATAATTTTCCACTTTCAAATACAAATTGTGCCTTTAAATACAAATTGTACGTTAAAAAAATAAAATTTAAGTAAATTTAGAAATAAAAAACTTAATTTTTCATTATAACTTTATAAATATTTGTAAAACTTAAGTAGAGAGTGATTTTTTAGCACTTTTCTTGTAAAATCATGTTCCTTAAACCAAAAATAACGAAACTATTCAAATTTTGAAAAAGCGTTCAGAAAAATCATATTTTTCTTGAAAATAAATTTAGTTTTTAGATTTGATTTTGCAAAAACGGGTTCATGAATTTTTTTTTAAATTAAAGTTTTATTATTTTTTTTTTAAAATGTTTTCTTAATTTTGTATACATAGCAATTGTCCTTAATTGTAAAAAAAGCTAGAGCATGTAAGTTGGGTCTAGACAGTAAAACATTGTTTCGGTGGGATTTTCTAAAACATAGAAAACAGAAACAAAATATTAAAAACAATGGCAATACTAACAATGTCTTGCTATACCTTTTAAAAAAGCAAGAAATCTCTACTTTTATTTTGTTTTTAAGTTCTTTCAGTTTTTGAAAAATTAATTGATGGTTTCAAGAATTTTACTTTTCAAGATATTTAAAAAAATAAATGATCTTACTTTCTCATAAAATTAATATAACAAAAAAATGTATTGGAAGTATTGAATTTCGGAAACAAAAGTAGTACTTAACTACGTAAAATTTTGAAAATTTTTTTGAAATTAATATTTCCAAAACTGTTCATTTAAAGAACATTACTTAAAATTAAAATAAAAGAAGATTTCTGGCTTAACATTTTAAGTGTTACAGCTGTTTTTTTTTTTTTAATATTTGTGTCTATTTTAAGTATTTTTTTTTTTTTTTAGAAAATTGCCCCTCCTGTCTAAACGGGAGGCATTCTAGTCGTTTACTATAGAAGATCAAGTTCGTGCGCTCCAGTCATGTATTATTTTAATTTGAAACGAGTACACATACTCTTGTGTCATACCCATAATTAGTTTAATTTTTGTATTTTTTGGAAAGATCTTGCAATTCCTTTACCTTTCGTTTACTTATTTCCCCAATAATCTGATTTTATGAGAAACTCATGAAAAATTTACTTGTAAAGCGACAAACAAAAACACGTTTTTTATACTTTAAGATTGGAGTATCTCAAAACCGTTTACATTTAAATATTTTTGAACTCAAATATGTATTTAAATTCAGAAAATGAAAATTACCTGTGGAAAAGCAAAGTTTGCGGTTTCGGAATCAAAAACTGTGTTGACCTGTGTTTCTGTTTTCTACAACCTTCAATGTTAACCAATAATTTTATTTTATTTGAATTATAAAATTTTATTAGAAGATATTTGATTATTTTTTGACAGATTTTTAACGAATTTTTTTTTTTTTTTCATTTCAGGTTTGTGATTCAACATTAATAACATGAAACATCACCTTTCGTTTTTAGAAATTTGCGAACTTATGAAACTTATAATATTATTACAAATATATATTTATTCTCAAAGTATTTGTTTGTAAAATTTAATTTTTGAAACATTAAAAAATTGTATTATTAAAAAGAAAAACTACAAAAACAACATTGGCAACATTCGCAACCGTATTAAAAAAAAAAATCAAGACCATTAAATTAGATACAGAATTTTAGAAGTACCAACATTTCTGGCTGTTTTCTTCATTTAAAAATTAATTTACACAAATAAAATTGCAACTGTCAGCCACTATTTAAAAAAGCTTAAAATGTTTAATCCAAAACCAAAATAATAAACATTTCCTGCGAACTGACTTAACTTAAACTAGCAGCACGTGTAGTTTATTTTCTTAAATATTTAACCAATAAATTTAAAGTAAAAATGTCTTTTATTTTAAATAATAAAGATATATAAATGTTTATTTTTTGTTTTTGGATTTTGTGTACGCTGTGGCGTATACGTCACATTTTTTCCACCTCCTCCTATTTTCACCAAATTTTCAAGTTTAATAAAGAGGCACAAAAATTTATTGAATTTTTGCACAAAAATAGCACACCACCATTTTACGTAAATAAGAGAAAATTATATTTTGACCACCATCACATTGACAAAGGAAATAAAAAAAAAATAATTGATATTTTGGAAAATAATGATGCTTTTAGTTAATGAGAATTCTAAAGCGCATCTCGCTCTGAAGCGACACCCACGGGTGGCGCGCTTATTTTGTTCAGTTCCCAATTTGGATGAGAATTCAGTTAGTGGTCGTTGAATAGATCTGTTAGAATAATTATCTTTTTATTTTGTTTTTGTTTTTTTTTTTAAGTGAAGAAGAGATAAATAAAAATATAAACTAAAAATAAAAATAGTTCTGTGGAATACTCATTTCTCTTAAACAAAAAAAAAAAAAAAGAAAAAAAAAAATACAAGCGGTTTTCTAAAAACAAAAAATTATTTTGTAAACAAAATACAAAAAAAGAATAGAAAAAAACATTGGAAATGTTCGGATCTACGCACGTAAATAAACATTATGTTTATTTAACCAACACAATTACCAACAACAAATGTGGGATAAACATAACCAAATGACGTCCATGACAATGAATATGGTTTTTCTGAAGGACTTACGATCGAAAATTAAAGGATACATTCATGTATGTTTTTGTATAGTTTACACTTACATTGATAAAATGATTTTTTTTATATCTTTTTTGATTTATTTTAGTGTGTTAAAAAAATGGTATTAAATGTTACAATTTAATTCGTATAAATTTAAGTATATTTATATTTTTTTAATTAATAATGAAAGTCCACTGGACTGTGGCCAAATAATGTTTAATAATATTTAGTGCATCAAAAAGTGTCAGAATTTTATTGTTCAATTTTAAATTATGACCTTTTTTTGTCTGATTATGACGTGAATGAAGATAATTTATGAACTTAAAATTTATTTTTTTAATGTTCCTTATAAATTTAATTTAGGTATGCATATGCAAGAATAATCAAAAGTGAACTTAATCTCATATAAATAGATGGGATTTCTAAGAAGTTTAACTTTTAAGGACATTTTTTTTTCATAGAATAATATTAAGTTGTACAAAAACTAACACATTGAACTCAAGAGTTTAAATAAGCAAGATAAGTAAAAAACATTGGCGCAAAATTTTAGTCGATTCAGTACGATGTTAGATCAATTTATGTTAAAAATTGTATTTTGATGGGTAGGTAGGTAGTAGAAATGGCCACGGGCAGTCTAGCCCATAGCCCAATTAGCGCTGAAGTGCGCCGTTTTGATACCATAACTCGTTTGAACCTGTGGATGGAATTGAAGAGAGAGAATATGGGCATATCCTCAGGATATCGTCCCTTTTTATTTGAGTTTAGAATAGGATTTTGTTGTAGCTTTTAGCACAATCATCAGAAAGTGGATCACTCACTCAACCAGAACAGCATCCGCACCCGAACCATCCACAGTTAGCCCACTAGGCAGTTCGTTGGCTGGCACTGGAGCGTCCACTGATCTGATTGGATGATCATCCGGGCGCTGTGCACCACAAACCCCCACCAGAACCCTAATGCACTATCTTGTGATCATAGGGAATCGACGGAAGGTATAATGCAGAAGTAGCCGAAATTTGTCCTAGAGCCATTTCGTCGCGTTGAGAAAAGAAATCAAGTCTTTGATCTTCATTTCAGAAAGTTCGTTAATGTCGTCAAAGAATGCTCTCCCGAGTGACTGTTTTCTAGCTTTGGCCAGAGCAGGGCATTTGCAGACGAAATGAACTACTGTTTCCTTTTCCAGCTGGTCCTCACAGCTCCAACAGTGAGTACTGTGAGGTATGCCCAGCTTCGCTGCATGCTCTCCTATTGGCCAGTGTCCGCTACAGGTTGCAACTACCCTGGCTATGTCTTGCCTGGATCTGCGTATTAGATCAATTGTTCGGTTCTTGTCATAGGTGGGCCAAATCTTCCTAGATATAATGCAGTTTGATTAACTGCTCCACCTACGGTTTGCTTTAGTAAGATAAATTGAGAGAATGTTGCCCTTCATAACTCCAAGCGGAATGTTGACTCTTTCCGCAAGTGAGCCATGAAGGGCTGAACCGTTCATTGCCATCAATGCTACTGTGACCCGGGACCCAGATAAGAGTGAGATTGAGGTCAGTGTTCAGACCCGCAAGCTCATCCCGGCATTGCTGGACGAGTTTGGAGGATGCTGTAGCTGAACTAATGGCTTTAACAGCCGCTTGACTGTCTGTAATAATACCTGCATTACGGTTCTGGTTTGGATCTGCTTTTAATTAACTTGCAAGCTTCCCTGATTGCCAGCAATTCAGCTTGAAAGACGCTAGCAAGGTCAGCTAGCCGAAAGGACCTAGATATATTTAGAGACTCAGAGAAGATTCCTGCACCAACGCCACACTCCATCTTTGAGCCATCAGTAAAGATAGTTGTGTCGAAATCTTTCGTCACGACGTTATCATTCCAATCCTTCCTGGATAGAAATTTAACTTTGAAATCCTTACTGATACTCATTGTAGGGGTGGAGAAGTCAGTGGGAGTCGAAAACATTTCCATTGGAATCAAGTCTGTGATATTGCTGTGACCATAGGGCTTGGCAAACCTAGAGTTTGATTCTTTAAGTCTTAATTGAAGTTTTAATTGTATTTTGATAGTTTTATAGTTTTAAACAAGTTCAGCGTCGTGCTGTCTCCTAACATTAAAGGGCTACCTAATTTTTTTAACATCGTACTAAATCCATATGTCACTTTGACGTTTATAAATGTCCACATGAGTTATGACTTTGTGAATTTTTGCACAAGCTGTTACTTTTTTGATCGTGTTCAGCTGGAGATTATGAAGGAAATTTGTTTAGTTTGATACTATTTTAAAAGTATTTCATATTTAGAAAATTTTAGTTAACTGTTTTACACATTTATTTATGACAAAAAAAAAAATCCTCAAACACCACTTGAGTAGCCTACCACCATTTTTATTTGGGTGGAATTATTGCAATTTCATGGCTGCCACACCAATCATCAGATTCCTTTAGTGATGCTGAACATTTATGTTCAATTTTAATTTATAAATTATTATGCCTCTGAGGCCTATGCACTACGCACTGCGCCACGAGGTCACCTGATCATGCCCATCCAATGTATAATTGCAATAATTCCAGCCAAATTAAAATGGTGGTAGTCCACTCAAGTGGTTGTTGAGAATTCAATCATTCATAATTAAATATAATGACGGAGCAAAACCTATGCAGCCTAACTGCGAGTGTGTTATCATACGAAAAATCCCAAAAAAAAAAAAAAAAAAAATCGTTACAGCGGTTTTCTTAAAAAAATATTTTTTATACATACATATATAAAAATTCTTGAACATTTTTAAAAATAAAACTTTGTATGCCAACTTTTAGTATTTAATAAAATACAATTTTTCACAAAATTAAAAAAAATATTCATTAACCCGTAATATTGAATTTAAAAAAAAAAAATTCAATATATTTTGAAAAATCCAAAAATGATTTTTTGCCAAAAATTTTATGTGCAAAATTGTTAAAATTGTAAAGGACTTCTTGTATACAAAATTGAGTTGAAATCGGTCAACCCGTTACCGAGAATTTTGAAAACCAAAAACCCGGTTCTATCACAGGTACCGTTAATAACACTTATAAATAATTTTTTTTTCTGCCAAAATATTTATTATAAATTTTTTTTTTTTCAAAATCTTTAGAGTCGTTTTTGAAATAAATCAATTTTTGTGTATTGGTTGAATGGCAGGTACCGTTATTTTTTGAGCTAAAAAAATATTTCAAGTTCCCCTCTACAAATCCCCAAATAATCTTAAGTCCAAAGTATGAAGAAAATCGCTTCAGTGGTTTGGGCTGCAGGTTGAGGTACAGACAGACAGACTGAGGGACACAAACGGCGCAGGGTCAAAAGTCCACAGGCCAAAAGTCCATAATGGACTTTGTCCCACTTGGGTGGGTCAGTAGTCCACAATTGTATTATGGAGTTTTGACTCACTCAAGTGGGTCAAAAGTCCACAAAAAAAAGGATCAATATTCCCTAATTTTAGAAAGAAAGTGGGTCATAAGTCCACAATAATTTCATATTATAATAGCCGTGTTTTTTGAGAGAGTGACTAGCAACTCAGCAAAATGTTTGCACGCAAAACAATAAGGCTCGTTTCACACACATTCGATTTCATTCGGTTCGGTCTCTATTCGGTTTGTATTCGGATGTGCCTGATATGTGTGAAACGATAAAACGGTGCTCTACGGTTTCTATTAGGTTTTTATTTTTGCTGTTTTATCGTTTCACACATATCAGGCACAGCCGAATACAAACCGAATAGAGACCCAACCGAATGAAACCGAATGTGTGTGAAACGAGCCTAACAGAACAAATTATTATAGAGAGTTTTGTTTGTGTTTTCCGTGTAAAACTTTACTCAGTTGCTAGTCACTCTTTCAAAAAACAGGGCTAATATTGAAAAAAGCAGAACAATTAAGAATTATTTATTTATTTTGTTAAGAATTAATTTGTAAACTCTTCACTGCTCGTAAACTTAAAGCACACCAACTGACAACATAGGCGCCTGCCTGGCGACTGAGCATACCCTAAGTGGAGCGACAGAGTCGCGTGAGCGGAACAGAGGAAAAGGGAGTTCAAATCCTTAAACCCGCGCAGCGGGCCACCCACAGCAGTCTTGTTAAAGAAAACTATCAATAAAGTGATCCATTGAAGTGGGTCAGAAATCCACAATCAATGGGCCAGAAGTCCACAAGATTTTTGTATGGACTTTTGGCCCATCAGAGTGGGTCAAATTCACAATTGAATTATGGACTTTTGACCCCCATAAGTGGGACAAAAGTCCATTATGGACTTTTGGCCTGTGGACTTTTGACTTTTTTTTAGTGACTTTGGGATCGATTTTAAAAGAATAAAATTTGTATGAAAAAATGCTTTTTATTTTAGCATACCATTTTTGTTCTTTTAAAATCGCTACCAGTCACTAAAAAAAAAAAATTAAAAAAATATTATAACGATATTTTCCAATAATAGCACACCTCTTTGGCGGGAGCAACCTCGTGTTCTCTTTGTTTATATTATTTCTGATCGAATACCACAAAAATCTAAGATCAAAATCTATGGTTGGACTAACAGGAAAAGAATGCTTCCCAAGTGCCAAGGGAAGATCAAATTAGAGCTAGTTGTGCAATTATGTGTACCGCGGGAGTTGTCAACCTACGTGACAAAAAAATATATATTCCAAAAAGTAGGTAGGTACTTTAGGGGTGTCTAATAATTTTTTTTTGTCAGATATTCAAAATGGGTATCGTGGATCTTGTAGAGGATACCCACACAAGTATTTCTACGTCCCGGAAATTTTTTAAAATGGTACTTCCAGACCCCGCGGCCCACGTTTTTTTTTCAAAGTCAACAAATGATCAAGCATTTCGCGTATCAAACGTGGTTTTACCGACTTTAAAAGATTTCTTTTGACTCTCTAGGGATGCTAATAACAAAATAGCACAAGTAACTGCCCCTTAAAATTTCAAAGTATGCTTTTTTTTACTCGATAAATGGCTGAAATCCCCCCAAAAATGGGTTGATTTTTAAGCTTTTCTCGATTTTAAAGACCTACATGAGTTCAGGAACGAGCAAGTAAGACTCGTATCATAGGTAATTTCGTGTGCTGAACTCAAAACTATTATTCGTTTTTCGCCATCAGTTCTAGTTTTTGAGATATTACAGTCTGAAAAGGGAATATAACCATTTTTTCATCTATTTTTGAGATTCTGGAAAAATTCGAAATGCTTTTTTTCAAAAAAATGCACCGATTCATACATGAACATGAGTCATAGTGCAGTACTTTGATGAATCGGTGCCTTGGTTTTGAAAAAAAGCATTTCGAATTTTTATAAAATCTAAAAAAATAGGTGAAAAAATGGTTATATTCCATTTTCAGACTGTAATATCTCAAAAACTAGAGCTGATGGCGCAAAATGGATGATAGATTTGAGTTTAGCACACGAAATTACCTATGATACGAGTCTTACTTGCTCGTTCCTGAACTCATGTAGGTCTTTAAAATCGAGAAAAGCTTAAAAATCAACCGATTTTTGGGGGGTTTTTCAGCCATTTATCGAGTAAAAAAAGCATATTTTGAAATTTTAAGGGGCAGTTACTTGTGCTATGTTATTATTAGCATCCCTAGAGAGTCAAAAGAAATCTTTTAAAGTCGGTGAAACCACGTTTGATTCGCGAAATTCTGGATCATTTGTTGACTTTTACATAAAAAACGGCCGCGGGGTCTGGAAGTACCATTTTAAAAAATTTCCGGGACGTAGAAATACTTGTGTGGGTATCCTCTACAAGATCCACGATACCCATTTTGAATATCTGACAAAAAAAAAAATTATTAGACACCCCTAAGGTACTTATCAAGTAGATTGTCAATTTTTGAATGCGATATGTATATGTAGGGAAAGTTTTGTTTTGGGTTCCTAAAAAAAATCGAAATTGAAATATTACGAGAAATTACGACGACAGATTACGCGAACAAAGTGAGCCCCGCAATTCTGTCCGTCTGTACCTCGACCAGATCCTTTCAAATCTTAACCACTTAAAATAAACATACTTACTTTTGTTTTTAAAAATGTTCAAGAAATTGTGTAGGTACATATACATTTTGTTTTTGTTTATAAATTCATATTTATTAAAAAAATCAGATGGCGTATTTTATTTTGAACTCAACCTATTTAAAATGTTTTTTTTTGCAGCTATTCAAATAACAAATTTCTAGCCATTATTTTTTAACATTTTATTTTAAACGATATCATAAAATTATTGAACCAATAAAATACATCGTCAAAAAGTTGTTACTTCCGAGAGCCAAGTTCGTGCGATCCACTCGTCCATTCTAATTGTTAATGAAAAGTATAAACCTTTTTTAATCTTGGTTGCCATTTTAAAAATATGTTTTTGACCGAACATTAATTTTGAGTATTAAAATCAAGCCGTATAACTGAACTATAACCACTTAAACTGTTATCTTTTGAGAGCATCTTGACTGCCTTTTAAATTTTTTTAGCTAAATCTAGATCATACATCTCAAAAAAATTGACATCTAATTATAACTTCCTTCAACTACTTAACTCTTAACAGGTTTCAAATGTAATTAAATAAAGATATCACTTTAAATTCTTAAATCCGGCTTAACATAAAAATTCTATCATAGATCTTAGTTGTATCTTGGTTAATATAGTCTAGTAGGTAGTGTTGTATAACTTAACTTTTTGTTTCTATTCAGGTAAAACATACACAAAAAAGTTTAATGTAAAACTAGCTGTCAAATATTTTTTTGTTTTGCGATGTTCTTCCACGCGCTCCATATTAAAGGATCCAGCAATTTCCAGCTGAATTTCTCATTAAGGTCAATGAAAATTGTTACCATGTCACAATCTCGAAATAGTTTAGTTACATATTCCAAAACTGTCATTCATAAGTGAAAGCTAAATTATTAAAACAAAAACATAAAAAATCACATTTCTTCAAGTGATGGTAAGTGGTTAACATAATTAAGCTCAACCTATGTCCATGTTTTATCTGTCTTAAATCGATTAATCATCAGTTTCCTTCTAAGCCCATCAAAATCTTTTTTTTTTAATAGGTCTTCTTCGACAAACTGCGGGGAGAAAGTCACGTTTAGCACCAATTACACTCTGGAATGTTCCTGTGTACTTTCATTCAATGTAGGTAGGTTATAGGCATAGGTACTCAAAACACAAGCACATTGCGGGGTCTTTGGCCGGTTGCTCGTCGTTGGCTTTGTTGTCACCATCACATAGTCTATAATGTATAAACGTCCCTATAACGAGTCGAATCAATTTAATTGGCCGCTAAACGAGGCGATTACACCTATATTTCCAGGTTAGCCGTATATCATCGGATATAAAACAACAACAACGACAAACAAAAAACACCCAAGACCTGATTAAACCTATCCTGCCCAAAAAACGTAAGAAACTAGACAACAACCCAAAACAAAAATACAACAAAATAAAGAATATTTACAACACAAAAAGAATCCAAGAAAATGTTGTTTTAGTTGTTGTTGGACATTTGATATTACTCGTACGTATGACGCGAGACAACAAACAGACGGACAAACAACATTTCGAAACCCTGTTTCGCGACTGGGCGATTTCCGGACTGTATAAAGTACCTATACCCGACCCATACAGTTACGTTCACATTATTCATATGGGTGATACATTGGGAACAAACAGCTTAAGCTTATAATATGTACGATTGCTATAAATGCGCTATGTTGTTTGTTTCGTACGTTTAGAGTTGATTTCTTGTCCAGTTCCTATACAGTGTCCATTTGGTGTGTCCAAAGTAGGAATTGTACACATTGTAAATGGTAGCCTTACCTGATGTGCTAGTTGCTAATGCTTGCGGATGGTATGCCATATAGTGGTCATTTTAGAAATTTTATTTTTCCTGACTTTACTTTAGTTGGCTGCGGTGGGCTTTGGATTTATTTTTTTTTTTTTTTTCATCGAGGAATGTTTTTCTTATGCACTGAAAAAAATAATATAAAATTTTGGAGAGTTTTCGCAAAGAATGTGTAGACATTGTATGCTTATTTGGTTTGAGCTTGAAAGCTCAAGAAGTGATATTATTATGTTACTGTACAATTTTGAAACAAGGAAATTCAAGCATTTAGAAAAAAAACTAAGAATGTTTCAGCGACATTTTTGTGAATGTCCGGAGTGGTTTATTTTCATAATTTTATTCTGGAGCAACTGTAAAAAATAAAAAAAAACCTTTGGGCCTTGTATGGTTCCAAGGATTTCTAAGTCATTATAAGGCTCTACCAGCTCACTGAAATCCGTCGCTCCAGTTAGGGTATTTTCAATCGCTAAACAGATGCCAATGGCAACTGTTTTCTTGGACAACTTTTCGGTGGTTGACCCACTTACTAAATGCGTGGTGATTAAACTCAGGAATGAATTTATAAAAACAAAACATTTCTGACTTATACCAATGTTGTTGAAAAATTCTAAGTTTTACCGTTAAGTTTAAGAGTTAATTTGGGGTGTTGCAACTGCATTTACAGCATCCACAGATCTCAATGTACTGGGCTCCTAACATTTAGCACCTCATTTATGGGTTAATCGCAAAAAAAGTATACCAATTGAAAGGCCACTGACTCGTGATAAGAGGTCAACTAGTTTCAGTAATTAGTCAGCCATAGGTTTATTTTAACAAATTTTCAAAGTTTGTTTCATAAACAAAAACCTATGGCTAACCAATAGGTCAGTGTTGGTGTTGGACCAATAGTGCCAACAAAAAAACAAGAAAAGCGATGACAGAAAAACAATAAACAGTGCAACGAGTGATAAACCCATTTTTTCCTCCTCCCTTCTCCTCTCACAGTTGCATTAACTTGATCGTTATGTGTACTGTGTGTGAAGCTTCCCACCTAGTGGATGCATCGAGCAAGTAAGTCTGACGTCAGATAGATAGTTCTTATTTTTTCTAGTTTACCAGGGTTCGGATCAGTACTATTTGTCGCTAAGGCATAACACTAGTGACAAGTTGTACTGAAAAGTTCCAATTGGGAATTAGAATTAAATATTCATCTTAGGTAATTGTCTGACTTGTGTTTTCGTTAGCTTAGAGTATCGAAATGGTTTTTTTAGAGTTGATTTCAGCAACATTCGTAGACTTAGAAGGAATTTTTTTGCCACATATGTTCACACTGCAAAAAACAGGCCAGCTGTTTTGGCACTGAGTGAAACTCAGATAGGTGAAAATTCTGATCATTCGGAATTTTATTTATTTGGGTATAACTTGGTGCCATTATTCTTTCCCCGTCATAGTCTTGCCGTTTACATACGAAATGATGTTGCGTACCAACTTCAACCACAATATTCATATGGTTAAAATTCACGGTAAATAAGCGCATCTTTCATACTTGTTTTCTTTATCGAAGTCCTAATCTGGACAGAAATTCAACTTGTAACGAATTTGATGCTCTGTCCGACTCCATTTAAAGAATTATTGCCCATTACCCTTACACTGAAATCGTCATTGCGGGCGATTTCAATGTACACAATTCTAGTTGGCTTCGCTTTTCGGGTCAGACAACACTCGAAGGAAGGTATGTTGAGCTCTTTGCTGAGTTGAACCACCTGACTCAGCTTGTTGACGAGCCAACTCGAATACCGGATGTTACAGGTCAATCCGCCAACTACCCTTGACTTGTTTCTTACCTCTGACCCTGATAAATACATTATTAGTGTATCATCGCCTCTAGGCTCATCAAACCATTGTGTCATATCTGCGAATTTCTCGTGTCACCAAATCACAGTTAAAGAAAAAATCCCAAAGAGAACCGTTTGGCAACACGAGAAAGCCAACTGGGACGGTATCAATAATTTCTTCAAGAGCTTTAACTGGTCACTATGCTTCCTCGATAGTGATGTTGACGCCAGTGCAGATATGATTACAAACTTAATTCTTTGTGGAATGAGACATTTTATCCCGAATAGGGTGAAATCTATCAAACCAAAAGAAAACTCATGGTTTGATTCGAGCTGTAAAGAGGTTATTAGGGTTAGAGAAGTAAGCTTCCGATGTTATAAAGCCAACCCTACTGAGGAAAACCGGAAAAAGTTTCAACAAGCCAGGAAGTCCATAAACGGCCATATTCGAAGAACCAAATTTTAAAGGCAACAAATTCTACAATGTCCCAAAAGTAGTAAAAAATGTTTGGTCTTTTGCTAAGAACATACGAAATGCCACTTCGTCGTCGGTTCCAACGCTCGTCTTCAACGCCACCACTTTTGTCAGCTCGTTAGAGAAAGCCAATTTGCTTGCAGCACAGTTTTCTGTTAATTCGACGCTGCCAGAAAGTGTTATGACTCCTCCCGTACTTGAGAGCGCAAACGATTTTATGGGACGAATCTTCTTTCGCACTCGTGCAGTTGCCAGAGTCCTAAAAGATCTTGATATACACAAATCCGCTGGCCCGGATAGTATCCCTCCCATTTTTCTGAAGAGGTGTTCTTCAACGCTGGCAAAACCACTGCGTAAGCTTTTCCATCTGTCCTATTCTACTGGTCTCTTTCCGAGTGGATGGAAAACAGCATTTGTCCAGCCAGTCCCTAAAAAAGGCGTATCTTCTTCACCCTCAAATTATCGTCCAATTGCACTTACGTCCCTTCTTTCCAAGGTCATGGAAACGCTGATCAATTTTCAGCTCAAGAAATATCTCGAAGAACGAAAGCTTCTTAATGACCGGCAGTACGGCTTTCGTAGCAATAGGTCCACTGGTGATCTGATGGTATATCTCACCGAACAGTGGAACACATCTTTACATCGTTTTGGAGAAAGTAAGATTATTGCCCTTGATATTTCAAAAGCGTTTAATAGAGTTTGGCATCAAGCTCTCTTATCGAAAATACGCGCATTTGGTTTCGATGAATCTCTTCTTCGTTGGACTAGAAATTACCTTTCGGACCGCTCAATACAAGTTGTATTAGACGGTTTCAAGTCTGAAATCCACAAAATAAATGCTGGTGTACCCTAGGGCTCCGTTTTGTCCCCGGCTCTCTTCCTTATTTTCATAAATGATCTTTTATCTGAAACTTCTAATCCATTAAACTGTTTCGCTGACGACAGTACCCTCAGCTTTTCATATTCGTTTTTAGATTCACATCCATGTCCTTCGGATGTGGAACTCGAACGGCAGCTTATGATAAGCTCATTAAATTCTGATCTTGACAGCATTGTCCAATGGGGAATCAAAAACCGCGTGGAATTTAATGCTTCTAAAACTCAATGCTGTCTTCTGTCGTCCAAACGAAACCCACCCCCCATGCTACTATCCATGAGTGGCACTTGCATTGTGGAAACCGAAAAGCTTTCAGTACTCGGTATGTGTATCACAGACCACCTTGTGTGGAATGATCACATATTTGATGTCGCCAAAAATGCTGCTAAGTGTTTGGATTTTCTACGGCGATGCAAGAAATTTTTTACCCCATCTGATCTGGCTGTTATATATAAAGCCTTTATCCGTCCAAAACTCGAGTACAATTCCCATGTTTGGGCAGGTGCTCCATCAACCCACTTGTGTCTTTTGGATAGGATACAAAGAAGAGCTATGAAAATGATATGTGACAGAAATATAACGCAAGCATTTGCAACTCTCTAACACCGCCGCAATGTTTCATGTCTTTCGTTGTTTTACCGTTATTTTAAATAGCCAGTTGCATGCCGCCCCTAAAAGAATATAACCGTAATACTCGTACTTTCAGCAATGCACATCAGTTTACCCTTGAGCCTAACTTCGGACGTACTGTCAAGTATAGAGATTCTTTTTTTAGCCGAACTACCCGAATGTGAAATGCTTTACCCGGCTCTATTTTTCCCTTCCATTTTGATATTCAAAGGTTCAAAACCAATGTGCATCGGCATCTCCTCTTTAATCCTTCCCTGTTTTCCTAACGCTCGCACTGTGTTTAATTTAACAATTTAAGTGTACCAAAAACCCCTTGAGTGCGCGTACTATCTAAAAAATCACTGAAACTAGCTGACCTTATATCACGAGTCGGTGGCCTTTCGAATGGTATACATTTTTTTTTAAGAATATCCCTTAAATGAGGTGCCAAAAATAGTTGGTGACGTTGAAAAATATTTCTATGCAATTCCCTAGAAGAGAAATTCAAATTTTTGATTTAACCATACAATGATTTCGGTTTTATAAAGCGTTCTCGGATTCTTCTGTTGTGTTTTTATTCATTTTTTTTTATTTTTTTTAGAAAATTGCTCATCTCTTCCAAACGGGGCGGAATTGACCCCCACCCGCGTACAATTTTTATATTGTCTTAGACCGACCTACAAGCTCCAGCTTTTTGTCACACCTATTCGAGTCTTGCGAGCTCGAATCTTCTTCAATTAACTTCCATCAACAATACTTCTTTCAGTGTAGTAGACCTCATTAGTTAGCAAAATTGAAGTTAAGCCCTCCATATGCCGTCTTTCATGTCTAGTAATGGTAATACCCGGTTTAATAACGCGTACATAACATAAATACACAACATGTATTTCCATCTTGTCATTAAGCCATTGTCTATATGGTGTACCGCCTCCTCGTCTCTGGAGGCGTTAATATATCTTTCCCAAAGGTGTATCGCCGCCACTTGCGCTGCCTGCTTGTCTGTCTCTACCTGATAACTCTACTAATCCCCGACACTGACAAACCATTAACCATGTGTCAACTGTCTACAGGCGACTTGTTACGAATTTGTCAATTCGGCTACGAATTGTGTGATCTTCAGCACTCTATAGGGAATTCCCGGAACTATTACATAGACAAAATAACAAAACTTCTTATGTATGTATGTCTTCTTCTATATACGAGTATATTAGCACTCTAGAAATAAATTAACTTGGCCTTAACTCTCCTGCCTGGATGAGGAATTTGAAGGCACCTCAAGCTGTAGACATATATGAATGCCATTTCATGCCCCATAAGGCACCCATAACATCAATTCGCCAGCATTTTATCTCGTATGTACGAGTGAGTATGTATATAAAATTTTCAGACGTTAATAAAGTTAGAAACTCTGGCAATTTTGCTAAACAAACTTAAACATTGTTAAACTCGTGAGTGATGGCGACCACCAAAAAATTCCTCAACTGTCTATGGCGTTTATCGTTTACCGCTACGGTTGGCTGGTTGAGTTGGGTTATATAGCTTTTAGGTGCTTGCATTAACAAAAAAGATGCAGCAGCTCCATGCTGTGCTGATGGTCTGGTCGGGGTAGTCAGGGATTATGAAGCACGCTTCGGTCATTCATCCGGCTGCAGCTCGTTAAACACTTCTCACATCTAATGCACAATGAAGACGTCAATCAGTAGTGGATATAGTGGTGGCGGCAGCAGCAGCAGCAGCATAGGCGACCCACGGACAGCAACGAAGCTTGTATGCATGGAATCCTTTTTGGAATTTTGTCTATATCTAACAGTGGGACAGGGAAGACTTTAATCTGGAAAGAAAACACCTAGAAAATATTGCAATTCAAATTGAGCAAGATCAACTCCAACACTATAAAATCAAGACATCATCAAACTGCCGTTTGGACCTCACTTTTTAAAATATCTATTAACGTATAAAATTGAAGTAAAAGCTATTATTACTCTTTCTTATGGCTTTAAATATTAGATATTGTCAACGAAAATATGTACGTCTACTATGAAGCTCAATGTTTCTAATTCAAAAGTTCGCGGTAAGGTAGAAAGGTTATCTATACTTACTCAGAACTTCGAAATATTTATTATTTCATTAGGCAAATTTATACCAATCAGCGAGTAATATAACGAAAATAGGAACAAAGCCCTTGGAAATACCCGCTAGATGGCGCCATGTGTTAGCGTGTACAAAAAAATAAATATCTTAATATTTATGCACCACATTTGTGTTACACCTAAAGGATAGACCGTCTGTTACTAACTAAGTAGCCAAAGGGAGTTCAAACTAAACGACTTCGACTTTGAAATTTATAAAGCTTCATTTTTTTTTTAATTTATTCCAAATCGATCCCACATTGGTCCCACTGTCCTTTTTCGTGCTTAGATTGTTAAATGAATTGATGTCGGTGAATACGTCTTTTTTACTGAATTTGAGGGGCTATATAGACAATCTCTACTTGTTCCATTATTCGCTGGAAAACTTAATCCATGGTCTGTTTTTTTTTTCGTTCGTTTTGTATACTGATGCCATCATAGTGGGTTATCTAGTTTTTGACATTAAAAAGAATCCAATTCAATTCAATGCTTTTGATTGGACCAACAAAAGTCATGGACAAAAACTTTTATTTCTTCTTTTATTGCCTACTTAAATTTGTAATGAAATTTTTTGGTAAGCTTCGCACGATTGAGAGACTTTAAACAACAAAAAAATCATTAATGTCATAAATATTTTTAAACCATGGAGGGGTTCTAAATTTTAAGCTGACAAAAATTGTTTTGTATATGAACCCATACTTGGTGAAAAGAACTTCGTTTTTTTTTTTTTATTATTATTTAGTACGGCTATTAAAAGCAAGCAGAAAATAAAGGAACTTCTTGGGTTTTTTTTTTTTTTTTTTTTTAGACTGTTACAATTTGAAGAAAGCCACATACACAATATGTAGTTAAAATTGAATTGTAATTTAAACTTGTTTGTGCTTCAAAGTTATTACTTTTTATTTTTTGAAGCCTATAAGAAATAAATCAATACCTTATTTTTAGTAAAATATGATAGAAATTGGGCAATTCTAAAAATTCCCCGGGAAAATATCTCCCCGGGAGTTTTGTTCCTCCAAAATTAAAATGCTCGTCACATTAAATATATTTAAATTTTCCATTTTGTGGACATTTAGAATGACAGCTTTTTTCTCAAAGTATTATTTTTCATAATCGAAGTTTGCTTAGAATAAGGAAAAGGGAACAAAATTCCCTGGAATTTATAGTTTAGAATAAGAGAGTAGGGAAATGGGAAGCATTTCCCCGGGAATTTTTATTTAGAATTGGGCTGGATATGAAATTGAGACAGAAAACCTTCTATAAAGAATTATCAAAACTGTTCTAGAGAAAACTTTATAAAAACCAAAATCGTGGTATGATGGTAGCTACCAGTTCTAGATGAGCTAAAATACAAATTTAAATTTCTCCTCTAGTGAATCCCATAACATTTGAAGCATATCCGTCCAACTTGGAAAAAATAAGATTATTTCACTTGATATTTCAAAAATGTTTGATAGATTTTGGCATCAAGTTCTCTTATCGAAAAAGTGCCATTTGGTATTAGAGATTACCTCCAGAAATTATTGTGTTTCGCCCAAGGTATAACAGTGGGCTCTTCAGTCAGTCTGTTATACCCTACTAAGACACAAATTTTGGTCGATGTTTACCGACTCTTATAAAAATCACAGCAAGTAGATACAGTGAATTTTATTATGCTAGGGGAATTTGTTTAAATTCGTGCACCCAGAAAATATTATTTGAATTATATTCATTCACTCCACTTAAAACCAAAGTAATTTTAATATTTAAATATTCAGATTTCTTTTTCTTTATTAGAGATTACCTTTCGGACCGCTGAGTTTTATGGTTTTAAAACTGAAATTCATAAAACTAAACGCTAGTGTACCCCAAAGCTTCGTTTTGTCTCCGTATCTCTTCCTAATATGCATAAAAAAAACTTCTAATCCATTAAACTGTTTTGACAGTACGTTCAGCTTTTCATATTCGGTTGTCATGCCCTTGGGATGTCGAACTTCTGATCTTGACATCATTGACCATAATAGGGAATTCTAAAACTCAATGCTGTCTTCTCGCCCATGTTCTGCATTTCACTTACTTTGAATTCACATGGCGAAATTGAATGTCGATGTTCCACAATTTGTTATTGTGAATTCGAATTTCGAAAATGAAAATGGATGTCCTGTATTTTGGTTCATTCCATTTTCTGAACGGATTCAAATCACTTTGTTTTTGTTCTGTGAATTGTCTGTAAAATTGGTAGAGTTTCAGTAAGGTTGTGTATGTGTTCGTCTTCGTGCAAAATGTAAGAATAAATTATTTTTTTTGTCTTTTTTTTTTTTTAGTAATTATTTACTTTAGAAAGAACATAAAAATGGATGATCCTTCAGTTTTGACAGTTCGAAGCAATTTCGAAGTTTTCGAAATCGATCGAAATGTAGAACATGTAATTTCATTTTACGTGAAATTGAAAAGTGATTTCAGTTCACTTTCGATCGAATTGCAGAACATGGGCGACTGTTGTTAAAACGAAATTCACTCCCCATGCTGCTATCCATGAATGGCACTTGCATTGAGGAAACCGAAAAGCATTGAGTCCTGGTTATGTGTATTACAGACCACCTTCTGTAGAACGATCACATACTTGACGTCGTTGCCAATAATGCTGCTCAGTGTTTAGTTTTTTATCGGTGATGCAAGAAAGTTTTCAGCCCCTTTGATCTGACTGTAATTTATAAAGACTTTTTTCTTCCAAAAATCGAGTACAATTCCCATATTTGGGCGAGTTCAATAACCCACTTGAGTCTATTGGATAGAATACAAAGAAGATCTATGAAAATGATAGGTGATAGAAATATAACGGAAACGTTTTATGTCTTTCGTTATTTTACCGTTATCTATCTTATTATTTTTATCTATATAAAAGAGAAATGTCGTCCGTGTGTGCGCGAATAACTCGAGAATTGATAGTCCGATTTTCACGATTTTGGGTTTGATTCGTAGTGGCCCAAGGAAGGTCATAGGACGCTGGAGGAAAATCCCGGACATTTTCCAGGAAAATTAGAAATTCGGGAATATCCTGTTTTTAGTGCATAACTCGAGAACGGATACCTCGAATTTCATGGTTCTGGGCTTGATGAATTTGTATTGGCCCAATGAAGGACAAAGGATAATGCAGGAAAATCCCGAAAAATTTCCAGGAAAACTGGAGCGGGAATATCCATTTCACGGATTTTCACGATTTTTGAATTGATGGATTATTGTTGGCCCAAGGAAGGAATGTCCTTTTCGTTTCGTCATTCAAATTGAATTGGACTTGCTGTTGCGTGCGGACAGATAAAATAAAATTTAATTAATTTTGTTTTAACTTGCATTGTTTTCAAAGTATTTGGGATAGCGTCTAGGTTGTTGTAGGGCGGACGAACAGCTAATTCTGCATTGCAATTGCCATTGAACCTTCAAGTGGATTAAGAACTTACATGCTACTTTTCAAAGAACTCTGCGATGACGAAAGTATTGCAGCGATGTAAAATTATCATCTGGAACGAGTGCACAATTGCTCAAAAAAATTTGTTGGCGGTTGGCAATGGAGTAATTCCAGTTGACTAAGTCACTGGACTGATTGAATTTCCACCAAATTTTTGTCCCTTAACAAAAACACCAAAAGAGCTCATCACAAATGTTTTCCCGAAAATCGCTCACATTCATGCTGGCCATGTTGGCTGCGTTCACGATCGATTTTGGCTGCAAAATACAAGGATGTCAATCATTTGAATTAAGTCATTCCGCCGGTGAAATGAATTCATTGCAATCTGTCGATTCTGTGATGAATGAAAACGAAGCCACCAACTATCCCACGGAATTACATTTAATAAGTCGCATGGAAATCGCTGGATGTTTGTAGCATAAATATCGAATTGCTGTTTCTCACATGGTCAACTGTCCATGAGTCGGCAAATCAATTTAACCTTTCGCAAATCAAGTAGATACATAGTTTTACAACAGGTGAATTTGATTTTCAAAAAGTTCAATTTGATGTGCAAAAGTTTGAATTCAATTTAGAAAAAGATGATTTAGAAAAGGATAAAATTCATGTGAAACCACTATAACAAAGTTCGTCCTGGTGACCCTTTACTACTGTTGAAGTCAAAATTCCCATTATAGAATTGTATCTTTCAAATGAAGTGTATCTAATCAATAAACGAGTTGTTTCCTACCTATGTACCTTTTGTTTTTACACATATTTAACTTGAATAAGTATATCGACGTTCGTTTGTTGAAATTTTTTTCAAAACGAATACGTAATTAGAAAGCTGAACAAAACTTTGCAACAATCTTTAAGATACAGAATAGTTAATTGTTTCGCTCCCACATGAGTTCGAATAAACTAACAAAAATAATATAATTGTGTGGGAATAAATATACAAACAACAACAAAAAAAGAGAAGTATAAATCAATTAAGAACAAATGATTTTATCCAAACACACATTCTTTGAGATGTAATGTTTTGATAGACGAAGCGAGTTGGTGGAAAATTAGCTACCGAAGCGAAAATTATTAACCCAACCTGCATGTATACAATTCAGAAAGACCCATAAACAAAGAGGTTATTCACATGGTATAAGTTTTCCAATTTGTTTAAATTGAATGAAAATCTTCTATAAATACAGTTACAAACTTTTTCTTTTCTTTTTTTTCTTTGTAAAAGTTCACCAGCAAGAAAGACCATGCAACAAACTTTTAACTATAAGCTTGATCTGTAGAAAAAAAAATTGAAATGTGAGAAACTTTGATAAAATGTCAATAGCCCTCATTACTATACAGTACAAAAAAAAAATTAAAGCAAATAATCCATAAAAAAAAAACTACTCATGGCCAAACCATATACATATGTAAAAAACTTTCACTCCAAATTCTACCTTTTATCAAATAAATAAATAAAAAAAAACACATCTAGAACGAAGTTGGTCGGTTGGTGGCCCCCAGCGTGGTCATCGGAAACTACTTAAATTTTGTTATCATTAAAATTTTGTTGTAATGATGTTAAATGTTATTGCATCACTTCCACATTTTTTTCTCTTTCCACTTTTTTTTTGTTCTTCTCATTTTTATCGTCTTCTAAAGGCTAGCCCATGGCCCTTCCTGAGAAAAACTAAAAATAAAACTTGCTCTTCCACCATTATCAAGAATACCGCCACTTGGCCTTGGAAGTTTAAAATAAAAAAAAAAACTTGGAAATAAGCAGCCTTTTGTTCGAAATTGACAGATTTTTGTACGACTCTTTTGTTGTATCTTATCGGAAAACTTTAACAAACGACATCAAATACCATGTCCAACTTGTCATTGTTCTGGAACTGCAGCAGTGGTATGAAGCAACTTAATTTCGCACAACATAAATGAAACTTAAGTGTAGATGATGGGTCGAATGTACTTACTGGCAAATATTTTGTACGGAAATTGGTTCTTGGAAATATTTATCTGAAACTTGATCCAAATTTTTTATTTATATGAGGTGATAGTATGGAATATGTTGTTGGGTGCACAAACAGTGAAGGACTAGTTTGTAAAAAACTAAGGACCTTGAATTAACTGTTTTTGTTTACACTTTAAACAGCACATAAATATGTTGCCCCATTCCAGGAATTTCGGCATACATAACTTTTTGTACTGATTACATTATGCAATCTGTACTGGGTACATAATGTTTTCTAGCATGAGATAGTCAATAAATTATTCTATAGAACCATCGCATAAAGATGTGTCGGATATCTTTAATAAATTCATAATTATGTACTCATTACATAAATATAAAAGTTTAATGAACTCATTACATAATTAATTAATTACATTAATTTTGGTTGGTTATTTGTGATGAGTATATGATTATGTGAGTAAAGTTTCTCGATGTTCGTACTCATTACTTCTATATGTACCTTTTATATATACCCCATTTACAAACAGAATCGAGAGCTCGAGTTGGATTAGGGTCGGATTTTCGATACAGGTGTTTTGTCACGTGAGTTGAGAGCCCCATTTGAAGTTGAGTTGATATGGTGTTGAGATTACATTTAATGTAATGGCAACAATATATTCATTTTACATAAAAAAATTTCAAATTTAATGAGTTTTAGTACATACTTCACATAGCTATCAAAACAAATAAATAATTTTACTCGCACATGTGCAAAAACACTGTGGTGAACACATCCTCAAGAGCGACTCTTCGGCCCAGGTTTTTTATCAACAATTTCGACTCGACTCCGCTCCTGAAGTGGAATCGAGTCGGTTGAAGCTCATTTCAAGTCAACGCAGGTATACAAAGGGGCCCAGCGAGCTTGAAGCTCGCTCGAATACCTCATCTAAACCGGGTAATAAAGTACATAATTATTAACTCACTACATAAATAATACTTACTGTTACTCATTACATAAATAACATCTAATCATCGTAATAGCCTGTTTATATTTGTATTATTTTTATGTAATGGCTACTTCTTCCTGTACTAACTTTATATTTGTAAGTCATCTCTTTCTTTATGTAGATACTACTAGCCGCCACGTGCTCGTGTTGCTTCACAAACTTTAACTTTACCTTTATTTCGAACCTTTATTTTACCTTGTTGAAGTTATTTGTGTACCTGGGAAAAAGCAAAAAGAATTAAAAGTATAAAAACTTCTTGCAAAAAAATATAACACTGAATAAAACACTTCCCTAATGGGTACACCAAAAAAGACAAAATGAAACCACCACACAAACAGGTGGAGGTGGAGTAGGTACGAACAAAGATTGCACTTTTTTCCTTCACAAAGACGAGCCCCACGTTGGGCGCCAATTGTTGCAAAATTATCTCGCGAACTTTATGATAAAGTTATGTATATTTACGATGGCGGATTAACTATCCGCAAACTCAACACAATAAGTAAATAAGCGTTTTACTTTTTCAAAAAACAAACTATTAAAGAATTAAATGCACGAAAACCGGCGTGCATCGCGATGAATAAAATGACTATGACAATGTCAAATGTCAGATGTGGGTACGTTCGATTAATCGACGATGATATTAAAAGTGAAAATAAATTGAATTAATTAAATATAAATTGAAGTACAGTGGTGCACTTGCACAACAAAAATAGGGCGCCAGGAAGTTTTTCTTTAAAAAAAAGGTCAAAACTTTCCAAAACCTGAAACGACATAAAAATTCCTCTTTAGAAATAAAAGAATAGTTTATTTTACCCTTTATAAATATAGGTGAAAAACCCATAATTTTTTCATCAACAAGATAATTTACAAATGACTTTGGAAATCGGCAGGGGGCCAATTTTCCAAAGATAACAAAATGAAATTGAAATGAAAGTTATCCCAAATTGCAAATTTAAACAATGGTGTGCCACAAAGAAAATTCACCTTGGGTTAATTTCTGAAAACACAACGGATTTTAACACGGTCGCGAGTCCCGCAATTTGGGGAGAAACAAAAAACTAAACGAAGGCCTAACGAGGTAACACTTTTCGCCAAATTTATGGCCACAAACGAAACGAACAATATTTAGACAAAAAAAACTTAATAAGTTTTTTGATTGTGTTTAATTAGGCTCTTTTGGTCTTTTTGATTTTGGAATGCGAATAAAAACACTTATTCGATTCTTATACCCAACGTTTCGTAAGTATTCCTTACTTCTTCAGGGGTTTATTTTATTTATTCCAGTTTTGTATTAAATCATACTATATATCTTAAATAGTCCCATTATTATATCAACCCGACGGCACTGACACAAAAATTGAAAATAAATTAACAAATATAGGTACGAAATAAACAGAAAAAACTATTCAATTAAACGAGAAATGACATAAAGGTTATCACAGATTATCAGGTACTTTTGTTATATTATATATAAGTTTTATTTAGCTTTTTTTTTCAAAAAGGATCCTATCTCCTCCTATGCTGAACCTGGGTTCGCGCCTCTTGAGAACCTGTCTTGCTTCTCAAGGCTTCGCAAAATAACTAGCTCCTCTATGCTCCTTTGCAATTTCCCCCCTCTGGGATTTATTCTTCTCAAAAAGTACAAATTATTTATTTCACCAAAATATCGACTATTTTCTTCGAAATAATTTTTCCGTTTTCTTCTTATCGTCCCCCCTCTTCAATAGCTTTTATTCAAAAAGTGCCTGTCATGGTCGACCAGTCTCGTTCATCCCTCACCTATTGCAATCTCTATTGCCATTTCTTTCAGATAGCCCGTGCGTGTAGTACTCGGTCACAGTCTAACTGCAGCACTTTGCCCATTGGGTGAGATGCGCGCTGTAGTTGAATCGAGCCACACATGCGATCTCTTTCCAAAAGTGGCTTAATGGACGAGTTCAGTCACCTACCGTCAATTCCTATTGGCATAAAAAGATAAACCTATCATTTTACACGCAAAGTCCCCAGCCCAAACCGGCCCAAACTAAAACTTGGAGGAAATCACCTTGCCAGATGGGATTCAACAAAATCGACGAGAGAGGATCCTTTGACTCACGGGAAAGTTTAATTATTCTAAGCCCGTAGACCTTCGTGCAGACTTAAGGGCATAGGGAAACACGTCGCAAAGTGACTTTTCTTTTGTGTTCAAGACCCTTTAGGTTGGGCATTAAGCCATACTAAATTAACGTTGGTGTAAACTAGGTGTCACACATGTCGTTAAACATGGGTCGGATTCATCATGTTGTACTGCAGTGTGGACCATCTGTCACACACTCAGTGATTATGTGGACTACCTGTCACACGATATATTTGAAGATGTTAAGTTTTACAAAAGTGTAAATTAGCGATGTGAACAAATCCGTTCGCATTATTGGTATATTGTACGACAATCTGTCGCCGAATATTATGGAATATAGTTTGTGTGAACCGCCTGTTACACACACATGGAAAGTTAATGGTTTTGTGGACCGTCCGTCACACATTTTACGCTTTGAGTTACGACGATCTGCTTGGGTTACTTTTCCAATTTTTTTTTTTTATATTCCACTCGCGCAACAGGGGTTATGGCTACCCTTAAAATGTTTTCAAAACACAGCACGAGCGATTAGGTAAGTAGGAGAGGATTTAGAAGGAGATACCGATGCACATTGGTTTTGAACGTTTGTACATCGAAATGGGAGGAGAAAGTCGAGTCAGGTAAAGCATTCCACATTCGTGTGGTGCGACTGAAGAAAATACTTCAAGAGCAGGACTCTGGTTGATGGATACCAAGATTCCACTGAACTCTACAAATACTTTGGAGCCGCAACGGAAAGAAAAGGCTTAAATGGATTTAGGGAAGAAAATAGGCTGGTGAAACTTGTTGTGGTAAATTTAACCGCAACAAAATGATATTTTGTTTCCTATAAGTGCATACATAATATTAGAGGAAAAGATTTTTTTCTTAAGGCTTCCGAATACAACAATGTTTTGGCACTGTAGTCAAGTTATACGCTTTTAACTTGAACCAAATCACTTTTTTTTTAATTTATGAAACTAAACATAACCCAGAAAACACCGCCGTTTTTATATAAAAACGATGCAAAACAAATTATATAGTACATATGCATGTAAAGGGGTTTTCAACAGGGACGCTACAAAAGTAGAGCAACAGGGACAGCAAACGACGAAATATTTTTTGCCACTCTTTTGACATTTCTCTTCAGTAAGGTTTGCCATTTTATGATGGAAAGATGTACAAGCCAACAACGAGTCGAAGTTATTAAAATTTACTACCGAAATTCGGAGTCAGTGGCCTCAACGTTAAGAACGGTACGTCCAATTTATGGTCGTCATAATCGTCCTAGCAGATCAACAATTGAGCGTCTAGTGGAAAAAATTGAATCCACAGGCACAGTACAAAATGTTCCCGTGCCAGTGAGACAAAAAAGTGCCCGTAGTGTCGAGAATATTGCTGCCGCTGAGGCTTCAGTTGCAGAAAGCCCAAATGTGTCTCTCACACGTCGTTCTCAAGCGTTGGGCATCTCTGTGACGTCATTGTGGCGAATTTTGCGAAAAGATCTTGGCCTACATCCTTACAAGATTAAATTGACGCAAGAACTGAAGCCGCTTGACCACCAGAAGCGTCGCGTCGTATGTTCGTGAATTGCGCTGAGCAACAACTTGAAAATGATTCGGATTTTCATCGAAAAATCATCTTCAGCGATAAGGCTCATTTCTGGCTGAATGGCTTCGTCAATAAACAAAATATGCAGTATTCGTCAGGCAGCAATCCACACGTACTGCATGAGTCATCATTGCATCCCGAAAAAATTACGGTTTGGTGTGGTTTATGGGCCGGCGGCGTCATTGAGCCGTACTTCTTCCGTGATGATCAAGACCGGCACGTTACTGTGAATGGGGATCGCTACCGTTCAATGATAACCGAATATTTTTGGCCCCAATTGGATGATATGGACTTGGAGGACATGTGGTTCCAACAGAACGGCGCCACAAGCCACACAGCGAATGTCACAATCAATTTATTGGAAACCAAGTTTGGAGAACGTGTTATCTCACGAAATGGTCCAGTCGCTTGGCCGCCTCGGTCGTGCGATTTGACGCCGTTAGACTATTTCCTGTGGGGCTACGTCAAGTCTATGGTCTATGCCAACAAGCCAGCGACGATTAATGAACTTCGTACGAATATCGAACGTGAAATTGCAGCAGTATCGGCCGATTTATGCTTGCAAACCGTCGCGTCTGGACTTCTGCAAGCGTGCCCGTGGTGGCCATGCAAAAGAAATCGAGTTCCATACATAATGACAGCAAACGTACTTTCACAGGAATAAAGAATTCCATTGATATCCAAAACCGTTTTTGTTTTATTTACAAACACTTTTGTAGCGCACTTATTGAAAAACCCGATATCTAAAATCAAATTGATTTTTTCTCCTCGAAAACCATAAATTGCCTTTAAGTTTTTTTTTCACGTTTACGTCATGCGACAATCTAATTGATTTTTTTTCGTCGAAAACAATAAAGTGCCTTTAAAGTTTTTTTTTTCACATTAATGTTGTGCAATGATTTTATGAAGAAAAGAAAATTATATTCCGAGATCCACTTCCTACATCTGAGATATAGCAAATTGGCATGTGCGAGTCAGATAGCAGACATCTTATGTTTTTCAAAAATCCATCCACACGCCCGACATTTAAAAAAAAAAACAAGTGACACACACTGGCGTCAGGCAGCCCCCAAAGCATTGCAATTTCCAAATTTGGATAACATTCGGAAATTGGGAATAAATTTACTTTGAATACTAATTTTTTTCTTTGTCTTTCGCATTCGATATGGATCTAAATGCCGCTTGGAATTTATTGTGAGAAACAAATATTTGTGTCCCAATAAAGTTGAAATGAATTTTCTTACCCGATATGGCAAAGTTGAATAAATTTTATGATGTGAGAAGTGTTGGCGTGAAATTCTTTTAAGAGTGTGATATTTATTTAGATTGGCAATAGGCTTTGTTTTGTTTTTGTATTGTGTATTTATAAACATTTTTGTTGGTCAACATTTTACGTAACTAACTCTGAAATTTTGTTGATTACTTCAAATAGAAGACGCAACACTTTTCAATGTTTTTTTTCGCCATCAATTGATGCCAAGACCTCCTTACTGGTTTCTTTATACTTAATTAGGCTACTTTAAGTTTCAAAAAACATTAATCATTAATTAATACATCAAATTCAGAAGAACCTTTAACGAAATGTCAGAACTTTATAAAACAAAAAATAATGAGAATAAATCTTAACTCATTTCTTGACTTCGTAAGAGCTTCTGAAGAGCGGAACCTAAAATTATAAAGAAACACTTGACTAACAACAAACTTCCTTTTACAACTAACCAAAAATAACAAACTCAATAACAAAAACAACATCAACTACGGGAAATTTCCGGAAGTTTTTAATTAAGTTTTTGAAATTGTGTAAGACCATGACACGTAAAAACAAAAAAAAAAAAAAAAACACCACTTCCCCTCGTACACTCGGTTAGTTCCTTCAATTAAGTTTCTTAGAAAAGATTTCTTTTTGCTGATGTTGATGTTGCTGCGCTGTCAGAAATTTAAGATGTAAGACGCATATAAACACTTGATTAAGTAATCCTATCAAATTTCATCATAAAAAAAGAAGAAAAAAAAAAAAAACACGAAAGAAATGGTTGTTAGAAATTAAAATGAAGTCATTGTACTTGTTTGCCCAGATTCTTTTGGCCTAGAGATTTAAATAGCTTTTATTTTGGCTTTATCATTTTTGTATGTGTGAGAAATGGAGAAGAAATCACGTGTTGAGAAAAAAAAACAATTAATGTTAATTGGCTAACAATTCTTAAAGTTACAACAAAAAACTCTTAACTCTCTTAATTACCACCGGATTTAATTTTGGTTATTCTTAAAGCTAGGCGCATATTGAGACGCGTCCTACGCGTGTCACGTGACCTGACGAGTGTCGCACGACACGATTATAGAAACGTGTCATGCCGTTCCCTGCACATTGATCCGCGTATATAGTGTCAAAATACATATTAATTGAAGCAAAAATCGTCTGACTTAATATTGATAATAAAATAATTGAAAAAAAAACAATTAATTATAAAAAGGAAACGATTTTTATTTTCAAAACCAACGAAATTTTAAAATTTTATTTTTTTGACAGATAAAAAAGAAACATATGCCGGTCTCGCAAGAACACTGTGTTTCGATTCACTGTGCTGTGTAGTGTCACTCGTGTCAAACGCGCCTTATTCCATAATCGATCTTATCATATAGCAAAAAGTCGTGGAAAATCGAAAATCGAATGCTTTTTTAAACCAACAATTTGCTCCTGTTGCTATGGTACCTTTGATAGTTTAATTGTTGATAGAAAAATCGGCTCAACCTAAAACATCTGCAGGAAAAAAAAAAATTGGAACGCCAATTTAAAGTAATAATTATTAATAGTATGTAATTCATTTTAATGCCTGTTTTTGAAAAAATTTATTTTCAAAAATAAATCTTGAAAATTTGTTTAAAAATAAAAAAAAAATGTTTTGTTGATAATTTTAATATGCAATATATTGTATAATATATTGTATACTTTTTAGGAGCTTCTGTTTAAAAATAAAGGTCAATACTGGATCGCACAAACTTGCTTTTTCTTAGCTAACAACTTTAACGTAGCTTGAAATAGACAATGTACGTATGTATTGGTTCCATAACAGTATGATATGATTAAATAAAGTTTTAAAAACAATTTAAAATATAAATTGTAATTTACTATAAATTATTATAAATTACTATAAAAAATTATAATATTTACCCTAAATTACTATAAATTTGTTATTTCAATAGTTAAATTTAATATAAATTTTGTTAAATAAAGTTTGTTCAATATGAATTTCTGAAGAAAAAAAAAAAAAAAAAAAAAAAAAAAAAAAATCGTTAGAGCGCTTTTCTTCAAAATTAATTTGTATAAAAATTTTTGAAAATAAAATTTGGTATGCCAACTTTTATTACTTAATAAAATGCAATTTTGTACAAAATTAAAAAAAATTTTTCCAGATACTGAATTTTCAAAAAAAAAAAAAAAAAAAAAAAAAAAAAAAAAAAAAAATCAATATTATCGGGTTTTTCAATAAGAGCACTACAAAAGTTTTTTTAAATAAAACAAAAACGGTTTTGGATATCAATAAAATTCTTTATTTCTGTAAAAGTCGTTCGATGCCATTATTTCTTTTGCATGGCCACTACGGCCACGCTTGCAGAAGTCCAGACGCTGAACCCAATTCTCGACGGTTTTCAAGCATAAATCGGCCGATACTGCTGCAATTTCACTTTCGATATTTGTACGAAGTACATCAATCGTCGCTGGCTTGTTGGCATAGACCATAGACTTGACGTTAGCCCCACAGGAAATAGTCTAACGGCGTCAAATCGCACGACCGAGGCGGCCAAGCGACTGGACCATTTCGTGAGATAACACGTTCTCCAAACTTGGTTTCCAATAAATTGATTGTGACATTCGCTGTGTGGCTTGTGGCGCCGTTCTGTTGGAACCACATGTCCTCCAAGTCCATATCGTCCAATTTGGGCCAAAAATATTCGGTTATCATTGAACGGTAGCGATCCCCATTCACAGTAACGTGCCGGTCTTGATCATCACGGAAGAAGTACGGCCCAATGACGCCGCCGGCCCATAAACCACACCAAATCGTAATTTTTTCGAAATTAAATGATGACTCATGGAGTACGTGTGGATTGCTGCCTGACCAATACCGCATATTTTGTTTATTGACGAAGCCATTCAGCCAGAAATGAGCCTCATCGCTGGAGATGATTTTTCGATGAAAATCCGAATCATTTTCAAGTTGTTGCTCAGCCCAATTCACGAACATACGACGCTTCTGTTGGTCAAGCGACTTCAGTTCTTGCGTCAATTTAATCTTGTAAGGATGTAGGCCAAGAACTTTTCGCAAAATTCGCCACAACGACGTCACAGAGATGCCCAACGCTTGAGAACGACGTGTGAGAGACACAATTGGGCTTTCTGCAACTGAAGCCTCAGCGGCAGCAATATTCTCGACACTATGGGCACTTCTTTGTCTCACTGGCACGGGAACATTTTGTACTGTGCCTGTGGATTCAAATTTTTCCACTAGACGCTCAATTGTTGATCTGCTAGTACGATTATGACGACCATAAATTAGACGTAGCGCTCTTAACGTTGAGGCCACTGACTCTGAATTTCGGTTGTAAATTTTAATAATTTCGACTCGTTAGTGGCTCGTATATCTTTCCATCATGAAATGGCAAACCTTACTGAAGAGAAATGTCAAAAGAGTGGCAAAAAATATTTCGTCGTTTGCTGTCCCTGTTGCTCTACTTTTGTAGCGTCCCTGTTGAAAAACCCAACTTTTAAGATTTTCGCGGTGGTTAACATTAAACATTTTAAATTTCGGATTAGCCGCGTTACAAATAAACAAATATTTTTGCGAGTGCAATTCAGTACGCGTTTAATACGCCCACAAGTCTTTTTTAATTTTTTTATGACCAAAAATAACGGCCCCTGCCATACAATTTTTGTAAGAAAACCAACTTTTTGGTAATTTTTTTATTTTCAAAAATTAGATATTTTTGGTGCCTCCAGTACAGGCATGTTTTTAGTTTTTGATTTTCTGGAAAACAGTTAAGTTGAAATTTTTCATTTTTGTTTATGGTAAAACTTCTAAAATGTTTAAACATAATTGTGAACCAAAATTAATTTTTTTTTTTTAAATTAAAAATTTTTTTTTTTTGTTTTGAAAATTAAAAAAAAATCAAAAAAATTTTTATTGAAAACTAAATACACTCGCGAGCAAAAAAATGGAATCACTCAAGTTTGCCTTCTAAAAACAACAATCGCGAAGGATACAATATCTATAATTAATTGTTAATAGGCTCGATTTACAGCTTGAACTTAAAACTTTAAATTAAGGGTAAAATCATAAAAATCCATTTGATAGTTTTTGCGCTATCTGCCATAATAACAAAAATAACAATTTATACTTGTTAAACTAGACAAAATGTGCCCATTGTTGGTCTTTGGGTTTCAGTGCGCTGTTAAAAGTGAATTGCAACATATCTTGACCTATTTGGCCTCCTGATACCACGCCTGTAGAAGATAGTCAAGAAGTCGCATTACTGCAACAAGAAAACAACCGATGTGCTCTGGCCCGTCAGCTCCATCTAAGCCAATCTTGCGTATCCAAGGTTTACGGAAGGTTCAGAGAAACTTGTAAATAAGTGTAAAGGCCAGGATCTGTATGTCACCGGTGTTATTATTGTTTCATCGTGGTGACGTTTCTCTGACATCGAACTTTGACTGAGGTCGACGCCCAACAATAGCAGAAACAGGTACGATAAAAAGTCTCTAGTTAATGTTAAGTTAGGAGACGACTTGAGGAAGCAGACCTTACCCCAAAATATCCCGCCACAGGACCAAAATTAACTGCAACTCAGTACGATTTCCAGCTCGAGTACGATTTTCACTATGCACTGCAATTGGGAAGTTGAGCAATGTAGGCGACTTACGGTCTCGGATGAGTGTTGAATTTGCCTGGATGGGAGCTATAGTATAGAGGCAGAGTAAGCAGATGGCTTGTCTTTCATGGAGACAAATTCCGCACTCATCCGATAACGTGAATCGCGATTGTTGTTTTTAGAAGGCAATTCCAGTGATTCTATTTTTTTTTTCTTGCAAGTGTATTTTGAAAACGACTTGGTTGATATTTTCAAAACTAGATGTATGATAGTTTTTTATGATTTTGTAGAATACTTGAAAAAAGCATATTTCTAAATTAAAAAATAAGGGTACCTTTCATACAAATATTAAAAAACCGTTAAGAAAAATATTATTTTTCTCGAAAACGGCTCCAAGAATTTGGATAAAAGGATGTGCGTTTACTATTAAGATATGGTCAATATTTTGATGAAAACAAATTTAACCAATAACGGTACCTGTCATAGAACCGATTTTTTTGTTTTCAAATTTCTCGTTGACGGGTGCTCCGATTTCAACCAAAATTTGTATACAAGAGCTCCTTCATAATAATTTCGCATATACAAATTTTCAAAAAATAATGTTTGGATTTCTTAAAAAATATTGAATTTTTTTTGAAAATTCAGTATCTTGAAAACCGTCTAATGATTTTTTTTTTATTTTTTGTGAAATTGAATTTTATTAAATAATAGGTAAATGTTGGCATACTAGATTTTATTTTTGAAAATGAGCGAAAATATTTTTTAAGAAAACCGCTCCAACGTTTTTTTATATTTTCATAAATTCATATTGTCAAACAAGTCAGATGGCATACTTGATTTTGAGCTCTTACTCTCAAAGCCATTCAAATAATAAATTTATAGTAATTTATAGTAATAATTTATTTAAATTTTTTTTAATGATATCATAATATTTTGGAACCAATACCTATGTACTTGTACATCATCAATTTCTAGCTACGTAAAAGTTGTTAGCTACCAGAGTGAGTTTGTACGATAAAGTCATGCCCATGTTTTTGTCTGCGCTTTCATCATTAGGATATGTATGTATACAGCAGTGGCGTGGCGTCAATAATTTGAAATGGGAATACGTAACGAAAATGATTGATCTGCGAAAGTAAACAAAACTTAACTCTTTGTATCTTGAACAACAAAAAAACAAGCAGATACATTAAAATTAGTTAAAAAACAACTCTTCCGTTTGCAGTCTATTTTCATAGGACGCATAGAGTGGCCTTTCATTAAAACGATTACTAATAAAAGATACATAATTTGCTTAGTTCATTTGATTCCTCCAAGAGAAAATCTGTTAAGCAACAATCTATGCTTTAAAAAAAATTTAAAAACCAAGACTAAAAACCTACCTCTAAAGTATTTAAATAGCTATCAAACAAAAAATAAAGAACAAAACCTTTAACTTCACAACTAACTAAAAAAAACACTATTTCATTACAGATATTCTTAGGAACTCTTTTGGTTCTTTTTAAACAACACCCCAATGAAACTTTTATTCCAAATCTACCATTTTTTCTAAATATTTAACTTGTTGTTCTAAAAAAGTCCCATAAAAAAAATAAGTTTTTTTTTTTTTGGATCCAGCGTTAACAAGTACCCTAAAATCATTTGTCGCTCGTGCTGTGTTTATCACTTTAAGGGTATTCATAACCCCTTTAGCGCGCGCTAAATAATAAAAAAAAAAAAAAATTCTTACATTTAACCATACCAAATATTTCAGATTGATAAACCATCCCTTCTTCCCTTTGCCCCTCTTTAAATGCCTTTATACCAAAAGCTACTGCTGTGATTTTGCGAGACTTTTGATATGCTGTAGAAGATGAAATTCTGCAATTATACCTAAAATAATATTTTATGAATTCATTTTTCAACTCTTACCCATATTAAATTACGCATTTAAATCTTTCCTGGACTATACTTAGCTTGACCAAAAAACAAGCAAACAAAAATAGAAAATGTATTATGTACAACTTTCAAAGTAAATAAGTCCATGTCCTTCGGATGTGGAACTCGAACGGCAGCGTATGATAAGCTCACTAAATTCTGATCTTGACAGCATTGTCCAATGGGGAATCAGAAACCGCGTAGAATTTAATGCTTCTAAAACTCAATGTTGTCTCCTGTCGTTAAAGCGAAACCCACCCCCAATGCCGCTATCCATGGGCGGCACTTGCATCGAGGAAACCGAACAGCTCTCAGTTCTCGGTATGTGTGTCATAGACCACCTTTTGTGGAATGACCACATATTTGATGTCGCCAAAAACGCTGCTAAGTGTTTAGGTTTTCTCCGTAGATGCAAGAAGTTTTTTTCCCCTTCTGATCTGGCTGTGATCTACAAAGCCTTTATTCCTCCAAAACTTGAGTACAATTCTCATGTTTGGGCAGGAGCTCCAAAAACTCACTTGAGTTTGTTGGACAGAATTCAAAAGAGCTTTAAAAATGATAGGCGAAATATCTATAACAGAAACAATTACATCTCTCGAACACCGCCGTAATGTTTCGTGTCTTTCTCTATTTTATCGCTATTATTATAATCAGTGTTCTAGTGAAATAGCCAGTTGTATTCCTCCCCTTAAAAAATTCAACCGTAATACTCGCGCTACTAGGTATGCCCATCAGTTCACCCTCGGGCCCAACTTTGGACGTACTGTAATGTACAGAGATTCTTTCTCCAGTCGCACCACAAGAATGTGGAATGCTTTACCTGACTCGAATTTCCCCTCCCATTTTGATGTGCATCGGTATCTCCTTCTAAATCCTCTCCTACTTACCTAATCGCTCGTGCTGGTTTAAAAAACATTTTAAGGGTAGTCATAACCCCTTTTGCGCGCGTGGAATATAAAAAAAAAAAAGTCAAATAAGAGCGTGTTATTTTTCACCCAACATAACGAATATTAAGAGAAACAGAGTCAAGCAAAGGAATGAAAAACATTCCATTCCATACCAAGTGCCAGTATAACACGAGGACCAGCGTCTTATTTTTTCCTATGATGTTGCGTGTTGAACAAAGAGGATCTAGAAACTAAAATGCTAAGGGAAGAAAGGGACACAAAACAAATTTTATAAGCCTGTTAAAGACGTGTTTTATTTTTTAATTAATTCTTTCAAAGAGAGCGTATGTTGAGCAGTTGAGCAAAAAGAGCGAATAGAAGAATGAATTGACGGTGTTTATTCGATAGCTTATGTTTGTGTGTTTGTGCGAATTTAATAATTCAAATTGGTTGGGTTGCATAGTTTATTTTTATGTTTATGTTTATTTGATAGTATTTTTCATGCAATTTTTAAAAGGGAAGACGGCAGGAATCGTGTTATATGGAAGCCCACGCCACTGGTATACAGTACCTACCTGTAATGTTGATATAAAATAATAATCAGTTAATTACTAAATGGTCCTTTTCGGTATATATATATTTTCTTTTTTTTTTTTTTTTGCGAAAAATGGTTATTTTTGGTATTTTGATTTTCTCGAAAATAGTTCGAATTATTGGCGCCCTAGTGCACACTTTTAGAATGAACAATGTAGCTTAATATTTTACCTTTATCTAGAGACCTTAATTTTGAAGACCTGAGAATAAGATTCGAAGTTATAATATCAGTATTTTATTAATTTTTAGAATCGGATAACACTTTAAGGCTAGGCGCATATTGAGATGCGTGTGACGTGACCTGACGAGTGACGCACAACACGATTATAGAAACGTGTCATACCGTTCTCCGCAAATTGATTCACGTGTCTCGAGTCGAAATACATACATTTTAATTGAAGCAAAAATCGTCTGACATATTGATTATTGAAATAAACTTTGCAAAAAAAAAAAAACAATTCATTTTTAAAAAGGAAACGATTTTTTATTTTCCAAAACAGCGACAGTTTATTATTTTTTTTTTTGACAGAAAAAAAAAAAAAAAAACACGTGCCGTGCTCGCATGAAACGATTTTCGGAAAACGTGCGTCAGATCATGTCGTGTCGCTCTATCAATATGCGTTGTTCTATTGATTTATATTCCTTACAAAAACTAGTGCTGTGCTGTGTAGCGTCACTCGCGCCGAACGCGTCTCAATATGCGCCTTGCCTAAGGGTAGTCAAAACCCCTTTAGCGCGCGCCGAATATAAAAGAAAAAACACACAAAATGGTGAGAAAAACTGCGCACATTGCAGTGTTTTCAAAATTTCACATGGTAATTCATTTTGGTCTCAAAATTTAAGAAGAAAAAAAAACTACAAAACCGACATGAGCTCCCAGATAATTTAGTTTTACATCGTGTCTACAAAAAGCGTATGAAAAGGATCTTATTCATTTTAAACGTCACCTATAAATGCTACGTGCTACGGTGTAATCCAGGCATTCTTTTTTTTTGTTTGCTTTTACATACATATAATCTTATATTATTAAACACTCTACCAATCGACTATAAAGAACTTTCTCCTTTTAAAACATAAAAAGTGCTTTTTCCCATGAAGCACCCTGTTTCTGTCGTCTTTTGATTAATTGACTGATGGTTGGTAGGTAATTAACGTCATACAGTCTTGACAAGCTTAACTAGAAAATTAATTTTTATCATTTTCTAATTTAAAAAAAAAAAATACCTGTTTCAAATGTCAACTTAAATTGAATATAAAATTGTGAGAAACCCGCAAAAAAAAAGTTCTCAGAATTAAAGACTATAAACAATAAAATTATCATGTATTTTTTTTTTTATATTTTGTTTTTCCCAATTTCCCGCCACTACTAATTTCGAGCTTAATTTATCTATTTATAAATTTTAATATATGGATAAGAAATTATTCATATGAGAACGAACATCAATTTGCCAAAGTTTGTCCTTTTCGGCCATAAATTGCACGTAGCAATTAATAGGCACGAACGAACGCCACATGCTCTGCGCACCTCAAGTCAATAAAAATTTGTTTCTCCCTGAATGCATATTGTTTATACGAAGGTATCATCAATTTTGATTACCCTTGAAGCACATTCTCTGAATTCTGACTAACTATGTATGTATGTAGCAACGAGTATATTGTATGTGTCTGTACGTTTATTTATTTGTATTTCACATTTTTATTTATAATCAGTTTTTATTCGTGTGTATTGATTGTAGTTTTCTAGTGTTTTTTTTTTTCTTGCGAATGCTCGTTTCCACTGATAAGGTTTTTTTTGTTTTGTTTAATCTTCTAAAAGTGTTAAAATATCACTGATAACTATTAAAAGACAACACTCTCCTACATACAAACACACAATTGTGCAGGTATACACTTTATTATTGTACCTTCTGTGAAGCGAACACATGTTTAGATTTGTGCATACACCTTTGCCAGTACGAGTACTTAATGTCTATATTAATAATTTATAGACTAAGGCACATTATAGGGTACTATTAGGTTTGTTTTTATTGTGTGAACTTATGAATAATTGTGAAGTTTTGAAGATGTTTTGAGTCCTGTGAAGTTAACAAAAGAATTTTTTTAAATTGAATACAAATGAGAGTCCCCTGTTGCAAACAAAGAGTTCTAGAGTTCCTCACACTTTTTTTTCAATAGTCCTGGCGAATGAAGTGTGAATGTTCGGAAAAAACTTTTTTTTTTGCTAACTTTACGCAGCAAGTACTTTTTCGAGAAAAAGAATTCTCAGCATGTTTTTCAACTTTAACCCTAGTTTACATCCTGGGGTGTGATACACCCCAGACGACTTTTAAATGCTTGTAACTTTTTTAAAAATCAGTTTTTCGACTTGGGATAAAAAGTCAGTGAACAAAATTCTTTTTTCTGAATATTTTTCTTCTTTATTTTATCAAAGAGCTTCAACTTGATTTTTTGGAAATTTCGTGTGAAAAAAGGTCGTCCACACTTCCCTGGGGTGTGTTACACCCACATGATGAAAATGTGAAATAAATCAATTTTGTTAGTGTTTATTTTATTTGTCATGAATTATAAGTAAATTATAATTAACATTTCAATACATAACATTATTCTGGTATAAATGGAAGTTCTGGGAGACATTTAGTACAAACTGTATTGATGTGGCGATGACCAATGTGTTTTTCAAAAAGTTGATCTCGATTTCCTGTCGTCTGCTCTCGGACAAAGGTGGCATCTGGCCTGAAAATAAAAAGCTTTTTAGAAACGTTTTGTTTTTTACAATAAGCAATACCTGTTTTCGTGGAAGCTCCTCGTCTACTGAACGAAAAACCTGCGATTGTCTTCCCATAGTGCGGAGAGCATCAAGACTAACTTTGGATAACCTTTGCAGGATAGTTCTTCTGCAAGTTGGATAAGCTTTTCGTTTCTAAATAACTTTATATTTCCTGAAGGAGGGTTAGAATGGCGAAAAATAATAACTGTGGCTAAAGCTGAAGCATCCAACAAATTGTAAAATACGACCATGGGCCACCGATTGGTTTGACGAGAATATTGACGAAACTTACTTCGACCACGAAATGCTTTCAATTGCTCGTCAATGGTCAGATTTTCGGATGGAAAGTAATTTGAAGTCAAGGTGTGATTCAAATCTTTCAAACGGCATTCAACGGGCTGGAGAATGTTTTTTTTTGCGGCTGACGGTCCTTGACGGCCAATTGAATCATCGAATCGCAAAAATAAATTCAATTCCTCAAACGTGTAAATGACATCACAGCGCGAAAAATTGTATGGCCATGTATTGCATCCCAAAGTGTACGTAGACGGCGGTGACCACCTTTCATTGCCAACTTTCATACCCCAAATATATGCCTGCAGTTCATTCATATTTAAAGGCTTCCAAAAACTTTGCTTTGTTCGCTTTGCATTTAATTTTTCGTAGACATCATTGGCCTTTTCGTTTGTCCGTTTGATGATTTCATTTCTCATATCCAGGTTAAAAATTCGATTAAAAATTTGGATAAGAGATTTGGATAAGTTTCAAATGAATCGTAGGTCCAACAGTTCCGCCAGGCTTAAAAACATTGCTTCCTTGAACACGAGACAGAGCTGCTGTCTCCGGGTATTTAATCCATTTTCGACCATTATGAGCAAGAAAAAATACGTCATTTGAAACTGGTGTCGTTGATTCTTTATCAATATCACTTCCAACTTCATCAGGTTCAGGCAAACTTTCAATTAGTCTCAAGATCTCTGCGACAGTTTCATCGATGTCCTCATAATCCGCTACGGAATAAATCTATTCAAAGAATGATTTATACAGAATATCAAAACAAAATATTAACAATCGAATTCATCATTTGGCAACAAATCTGGATCATTTTGCGTCATCTCCGCCAGCATAAAATGGATCAGTCTCGCCTTCTTCATCTGATTCCAAGTCTAGCATTGCTCTCAACGCTATTGCCCTTTCTTCTTCATCACCTTTATTATATTTTTTCAATAATTTATCTAAATTAGACACTTAAACAAAATATACATTTACAAAGTTCTTTAATTTTTAACATTTATGTTAGAAAACAATATTTTCATACTTACTTTTTGATAAATTCCAAAGTTTTTTGCACTTCTCTACAAAATCGCTTTAAATTTTGCCGAACAAAATACGTGTTCATAAACAGTTACAATTCCAATGTCAACTCGATTGGAAAAAGAACGTAAACAATGCACCAGAACATTAATTTAAACAATTAGATGCACTTAAAACTGTTGGGGTGTAACACACCCCAGGCAAGAAAAGTAGTAAGTTTTTTGGGGCTGTAAACTAGGGTTAAGCCAAGAGTTCCTGATGGGTTTTAGAAAGAGTTCTGCAAAATTGGAAAAGTAAGGGCAAATTAAGGTCTAGTCTTAAGGACTTAGAACCAAACATTTTCAAAATAAAAAAAGGAGTTCTGATTAGAGTTCCCGATAGCAAACAAAGAGTTCTAAACATTTTCTTAATAACTTTTTTTCTAAAAATAATTTTTCAAAAGTTATTCGCAAATTAAGGACCTCATTGACTGTAAATAATACACATGTAAAAAAAGTATTTAAGGAAGATATGTTGTTAAATAAAATAAGTATTCGTTTGGATTTACAACCGTGTGTACGTGTACAAGTACGAGATCATGTTAGTTTAGATGCCAAGTTATGAACATTGAACTCGATGATAAGGAAGACGAAAACAGTAGGTCTGACAATTCTGCATGTCTGTATGTCTGTCCGTGCGGCTGCAACCTAAATGGCTGCTGGATGGATTTTCTTCAAACTTGATACCTTATCATATATTAGCATCAAAAATAACGGTACATGCGATACAAATTTTTTAAGCCACTTACGGGAAAATTATTTTTCTCAAAGAACGATTGCTACGAGGATTAGGATTTTGTTTGATTAGTTACAAAAGAAAAGGGCTAATTTTATCGGTTATATTTTAGTTCAAAAAATACAAAACATGACAAAAAACGTCAAGATTAAGAATAATTCAAGCTATTTATAATTAGGAAGGTTTTTTTTCAAACTCTCGCTATGGAGTTATTAATTATGTAAGGGCCCAGTTATAGCTATCATTGGAAACCATCATTGAAAATATTAATTGTCAATTTTGAGAGATTTTGAAGAAAAAATATATGATTATTTTGATGCCAAAGTAAAGCTAATTGACTCAATAATTATTTCTAGGTAAAACAAAATTCAATTTGGCACAACTTTTCTCATAAAATTACTTTTAATTTTTCAATGATGAACTACCATACCAATGATCATTGAAAAAATTAAAAGTTACGTAATGGGGAAGATGTGGGTCAAAATGAATTTTTTTTGAAGGAGTAATAATTTTGAAGTCGTAAGCTATATTTCTGCATTCAAATATTTAATGATTAAACTTTCGAAGGGTCTCAAAATCACCAGCTAACTTTTTCAATGATGGATTTCAATGATAGCTATAACTGGGGCCTAAGTCAATTATTTCAAAACAGATTATTGGCAACAAAAAATACCATAAATCAGTGGAGTGTACTCTACAAAGAAAAGTTACATGGTTGCAGAGAATATAAAAAGACATATTAAGTGTCGGATGTCAAATTTTTCGATTTTGTTCATTTTTGAAAAGTCGTTTTCTGCAATATTTTTATTTTAATCTTGTCTAGAGCTGGTTTTAAAAATCTCAAAATTACACAACATAAAGATGGTATTCATATTATATATTTTTGGTAAGAATGTGAAGTTGATATCGTTGTTTGTTCTCATGATATTTGAGGTGAAAAGCATTTTTTAGAAGTTTTAGTAGTTTTTTGGTGCTCTAAAAAAATGATTTTTTTTTGAAAAAATCACAAGTTGTTGAATACGTCATCATGTGTAGAAAACAAAAAAATGGACTGGGCTCGGAATCATTATATGTTCTTGAAATATTTGAGACGAAAATTATTTGTGAACTGTTTTTTTCTTTATTACGTAATTATGTGTAGAATAAAATTTGTCTGAAGTCGATATGTTTTTCCGTTCTCGAGATATTCCAGACGAATGACATTTTACAGCGCTGTTTTAAATTGCTGTAGTAACAAAATTATTTATTAAATTTGTTAGAAAACCTTTTCAACACGTTATGACAACACTATCTGTAAAATAAAATTCATCCGAAGTCTATTATCTGAATTTGTTTTCGAGATATGGTGGACGGAGCAAGTACCCCGAACGTTCATACATACGCACATACAAACATCTGGCTAAAAGCGACAGATTCTGATTCTAGAGACCTCAAAACGAAGATAAGTCAAGATTTTCAATTCGACGAATCGCACCAATTAATATAACTGCCAATGGGAAGTTAAAAAAAAAAATGTTTTTGAATAAAAGAAATTATTACTTTTCGAAAACAGGGCCGATTAAATATTTTGAAATTGAATTTTTGTGTTGATATAAATAAATTCAATTTTTTTTTCAAAATTGCATAATTTTGTTCTAAATCTCTTATCTATATAGAGCCCAATAGGTTAGACGGATTAGCTTAATAAGACGCGGCTATGTGTTCTATATCAAAATGATCGATGGGTTGGGGTTGTAAACTTGAAAATTAAATAATAATGGTGAAAGTTTAAAGTAAAAAAGGTGAAAATTTAAAAGATATAAATCGGTTTATTTGAGTAGGTTTTCCGACTATTTCCAAAAATTCCTACACTCAAAATCTCTGCAAAAACAAAAATTTGTATATGACAACTTTAATTTGGTTTTATTTATTTTGCAACCATATAGAATTCAAATTTTTTGCGGACTCTCCTGATTTAATTCAATTTTTTTTAAATTAGGCTATTTTGAGATAAAATGTTTAAAATAATTTATATCTCCATACCAGTTGGAGATAGATAAAAATTTTAAACTAGTAGGATTCTTAGAATTCCATTATCTATTCACCAAAAAAAAATTCAAAACTCTAACTCAAAATTAGAAAAAAAGACATAGTACGACATTTTCCCTTTTATCTGCTACATAATATAGATTATCAAAAAATCCAAACTTATTGCACTATAAAATATTATTAGCCTATCTATAAAAATCTTTAATTGTACTCTACCCCCCCACCACTTAGCTAATCAATGATCTCAGCGTTGCACATGTGGCGTTACATTTTTTCGTTTCGCAAAAATTCAACCTTGTAATTTCACTCTCAACGCGCGCAAAGAAGTTTCACTTCAAAAATTTGTGATCCATTCTTATGTGATTCTCTAGAGGAGAAATTCTAGTTTTCATCTTAGCTCATCTAGAACGGGTGGCTGTCATATATTGAGTTCAATTTTATCAAGTTTTAACCAAAACGGCTGAAATGATATTGATTAAGTTTCGTACATGTAATATACAGGGTCTCCCTTAATTCGTCAATAGTATTTTAGGGCATGATTCTTGGGTGTATTCTAAGAATAAAATTGTTCAACAGTAAGGGCCTATCTACAATTTTATCACTTAAAGGGGATTTAAGAAAAGTCTTATTTTGGTGTCAATGGCATTTTCGAGTTTAACGAAGGACATAGATGTTATTCTAAAATCGAATATGTAAAGCCGAGGGTACTGTCGTCAGCAAAATAGTTTAATAGATTAGAAGTTTCATTAATGAATATGAGGAAGAGGGTCGCAGACAAAACGGAGCACTGGACACACCAGCATTTATTTTGTGGATATCAGACTTGTAACCATTTATATAAACTGTCAATGTCTAGTTACATTCTAGTTGTTTATTAAAACAACAAGTTTATTAGGTACTTATATTCTCAGCTCCATTTTTTGTAATGCAAAATATTTATAACTTTCTCATTTATTAGAATATACGGACAAAAAATTGCATATCAGAAGTCTTGGAAATTGTTCTCGAAAGACAACAATCAGGGTTATGATATTCTATCAAATTACAGTCGAATAAGGAAATTCAAACAATTAGTATTATAAACTTTTCTTTTTTAATTTTTGCAACAAGTTAATAATATCAAATTTGTATTAACTTTGGTGTTCAAAAAAAAAACTCCATACGCAATATTCCTAAAATGTGCATATTTTTTTTTTTTTTTTTTTTTAGTTTAGAAATTTTACTAAGAGCACCACCTTAATGGTTGGGTCATTTGGAACCTAACTTTTTGTTGAATATTTTTCGTCTGTTTAAAAAATAAACGTCCATGTTTTTTTGTCACTAATTTTCTCACCTCCAGATTTGATGATGATAATCTGAAGAAAAACCACAAACCGGAAACCCTTAAAAGCTTTCTTTTTTTTTAAGTTGGTTGTCCAAAATTAACTTATCCTTCAAAGACTTTCCCTATCTTCTCCCGAATTATATAAAAATAAAACCTATAAAACCTATTATCACCATCGAGTCGTTGGCATTTAAAACAGGGTAAAACAGCCTCCTTCCCATCCACATACTAGCTTGCCTTTATGTGTTATATTTTACCCCAACGATATAGAACAAAAACAAAACAAAACAAAAAAGCTCCAAAACAACTTCAAACGAATCTATACTCCTCACTTTGTAGACTTTGGTTGGAGGGTTGCTATTATTGACTGAGGCTGATGAGAGGGAGGTTAATATAGAGTTGTTGGTTGTTCATGTTCATCTTCTCAGCACTACCAGAAGCAGCAGTAGCAGTCGCAGTAGTAGTGGATAAGAGATTGTATTGGATAGTATTAGGCATGTATCACCCTCGGTGTAGGTACTATAGCATACAGGTTAACTGGTGTGGCTTGACCGACGGACACGGACACAAACACTCACTTCCACCTGTCGTCAGTGATTAAAATCATCGGCACTGCAGGTTGTCGTCGTTGTCGTCGCGAACGGAGTTTTTTTTTTTTTTTTTTAATTTTTGTGTGTTGCCAATAAAGAAATAATTTTCGTTGCACAAAAAAACACAACCCTTTCAGACAGTTGGCCCAAAAAAAGTAATTAATAAAAAAAAAGTCCTTTGTCCTTTGAAAACAAATTGTCATAGAATTTATGACAATTTTTTTTATCAAACAAAAAGTTCATATAGTGCAAAATTTTAACACGTAGTCGAGTTCATTTTTTGTCTGTCTACGCTTGTTGAATACTAAAACAACCTACTAAATCAAAATCAAAAACAAAACAAAGAAAACAAAAATAACCACCCCCACACATGGAAAAATTGAAAATTTAACAAAATTACAAGAGGGAAGTGTCGGAAAAGTGCCAAAATCGTTGCCACAGTCGACTCTTTCAAATCAAAAAAAAAAAAAAAAAAAAAAAATAAAGTAAATACAAAAAATGAAAAGAAGATAAATATTATGTCGATTCCTACTGGCACTTTGCGTGTGTAAATAAATTTAAATGTTGTGTGCGCGCGGGCTTAAGTGTATACGTGGGAGGAGGTGAAGGCAAAGGCAGTCGTCGCAATCATATTCGTATTCGTCGTCGTCGTTGAAGTCTTCTTCGTGTGCGAATAAACTGCACTGTTTTTTCTATCTTTTTTGACTCAATTTTTTTTTGTTCCATATCTCTGTCACTTTTTTGCGTGTTTTTTGTGTTTTTTTTTTCTATTATCACTTTTCAATTTTATTATGAGTTGGAAAGTGTTTTTCGCGCGTATTTTTTAAATTTATTTATATTCTGTATGCTATTTTGTAGGTACCTACAAGTTCAGGATTAATTTGACAGAGACAATTGATATTAACGAACACGACGAAAATACAAACAAATATTCCAAGTGGAAATCTAATGTTATTTACGTAAAGTAAACAATGCAGTTTATTCTGGCGTAGATAGTTTTTTTTGGTCTTCTGTTATGGTTATTGGTCATTTATTTTTAACACCTTCCTTAATTTTTTGTTTGATTTATTAATAATTGAACCAATTATTATTATTTCAAGAAAACAAAAAGCTGAAATCATATTAGGTACATAGGTGGTTTTTCGATTGTAGTCATTGCTTTTTTTGGGCATTGAATGTGGTTTGTTTTAACTTGGTTTTTTCAAAATATTGTCAAAATAATCAAAAAATGCCATTTAGATAAATACTTATAATTTACAGTCCTACCTACCTCCCTATTAAAAATAATAATTATTTAAAAAATCACAAAAGATAAAATTTTATATAAAGCTAGCAGGGTAACTCCGAACATTTTATGGTCCTGAGTTGCTAATTTATTGCTAATTTTTAACGACCAAAAAAAATGATTGCACTGTTGGATTTCGAGATACGATGCTACCTGCTAACTTGACATCAAGTAAGCATGTCAACTTTCTCAAAAATAAAATAAAATAAAATAAAAATAATTTATTGGTAAATATTACTTTTTTGTTTCGTTTGCGAGATACAGGGTTACCTCTTGACGTCAAGTTAGCACTGGCTTTTGAACATTAAGAAAAAATAGTCTTTTTCAAGTGATTTTTTTTTATTTATATTCCACGCGCGCAAAAGGGGTTATGGCTACCCTTAAAATTTTTTTAACACAGCACGAGCGACTAGGTAAGTAGAAGGGGATTTAGAAGGAGATACCGATGCACATTGGTTTTGAACGATTGCACATCGAAATGGGAGGGGAAGTTCGAGTCAGGTAAAGCATTCCACATTCGTGTGGTGCGACTGAAGAAAGAATCTCTGTACATTACAGTACGTCCGAAGTTGGGCTCGAGGGTGAACTGATGGGCATTCCTAGAAGCGCGAGTATTACGGGTGAATTTTTTAAGGGGAGGAATGGAACTGGCTATTTCACTAGAACATTGATTATAATAATAGCGATAAAATAGAGAAAGACACGAAACATTACGGCGGTGTTCGAGAGATGTAATTGTTTCTGTTATAGATCTTTCGCCTATCATTTTTAAAGCTCTCATTTGAATTCTGTCAAACAAACTCAAGTGAGTTTTTGGAGCTCCTGCCCAATCATGAGAATTGTACTCAAGTTTTGGACGAAAAAAGAGATGCAATGTAAAAGACAGAAGAATTTATCACTGCGCCCCTTATACGTCAATTAATTGGTTCACACGACATAAACAAACTAAGAGTGACCAAACAAAAATGTATTATGCTGCATTTACACGAATGGCAAAATGCCATTATATCTGTCAAATTATAGCCATTTTTCTTTTCATCGTGTAAACGCTCTAAATACTGGCAATATTTTTGTCAAAATAACGTCAATAACGTCAATAACGTGGCAGAGATCATTTGGCATGAAATGCTGCCATTAGTATGACTATGTGTAAACACTTTACTGACGCCATTTTCCGAAATTATGCCATTCTAGATAAGAATGAACTTGCTCATTCTAGAGTAAGTAAGCGCCAAAAATCTTAGACATACTTTTATTTTTAAATTTTTACTTAGCAAACCAAAAGCAAATTTCAGTCATAAAAAAATATGGATAATGGCAAATAGGTCAGCAAAAATATTGTAAACAATAACAATCCAAAATATTACCCTCTGTTGAAAAAACATTTCTCGCAGTACAGGTTGTGTCAAATAAAGGATTTTCCAATATGTGGTGTTGTTTTGATATTCAAAGAAAAATGTAATTTTTTGAGTAAATTATTGGATGTTTATTTCAATGTAAAGTAGCTGTTGCTCCAGTCTCATTTTCGAAAAAGTAAGGTCCAATGACCCCGCCGGACCATTAACCACACCAAACAGTTACTCATTGAGGATGAAGAGGCTTTTCAACAATAAATCTTGGGTTTTCCGAGTCTCAAATGCGACAATTTTGCTTGTTGACGTAGCCACCGAGGTGGAAATGGGCCTCATCAGTCAAGATGATTTTTTGGTGAAATTCCGGACCATTTTCATGCATATTTTATAGTGAATTTTAATAATTTAAATGCGTTGTTGAAGCGTGTATCGTTCTATTTTTATTAATGGCGTATTTTCTACTTGTCAAATGTCAAACAATTTCAGCTTCAAAAGTGACAACTACCGAAATAGCGGGCTCTTCAAAATAACACCTTTTATTGGAAAACCCTATAATTATGTATTTAAACTCATGCAAAATTTAATAACGAATCCAATGGTTTATACTAAAATCTAACGGGTGTCGAGTTCATACCTTTATTATTTAATTTTCTAAAACACTTCCAGCTAGTTTATGGGTCACACTGTCCAAATTTATTTTTTATTTTTTACAAGTTCTTTGTAATACTATTATTATTTGATCAAGCATTATTTTAGATTTATTTCACCATTTGGCGACAAATAAATGTAGAATCCCTTATATGCTGAAAGCTCATTTTTATTTTTAACATTATGGAACTGCATCCAGCAACAATTGTAGTTCTAAAAATAGGTAATATATTTCCATATTTCAGTATTCACTTCATCCCTCGTTTTTCATTTTCCAAAAAAGTATACAAAACACCTAAAATCGTCTTTGATCAAAAGTTATAAGCATGAAATTGTGGAATTATGTATTTGCCTGGAAGAACTTATATAAATGAATGCCCCAGAGTGTTATGTCGTCACATGAAACTTCTTCAGTATTAATAAGCTCGTTAACAAACTATTAAATTTGATCCCTTTATTTTATTAGCTCTCATATTTGACAAATCTACTAGAAGTATGATAAGATTGGCAATTTTTATTCGACACATGTGTCTTACGTATATTTTTGATTTCTTTCACTAAACGGTACAAGTTCACGTACAATAGTTACTATGGAAAGATATGTCTTTAAATTCAGATTTGACTGCATTCCGACCCGATGTCTGCACCGTTTTAAATTACTGATTACAAATATTATTTAAAATGCCATAACAACACGTCTTTGTCTACACATTGAATGCGTCGATAAAATTCAAGCGCCGCCGCTGCCATTGTTATTTAGAAATGCATCGAAACTAAATGTAAATGCAAATGTGTCAAAGTCTATATCTCAGGTTTTAGAAATATCTATGCATTTTAAAAAAAACTTCATATTAATGTATTTGTTAACAATGCTATTGAACATCACTAAATATTTAAGTTTTATCATTAGATACGTGATTTGTTTGGTAAATTTGTCAGGTTAATTAAATTTTCTATTAATCATCAAATAAACTAAAAAAAAAACACAGAAACAGAAACATGAGAATCGTGATTTATTGATAAAAAAACTTAAGTTAGAATAATTTAATTCGAATTTCATCACTTATTTTGAATGCAACACAAAATTTAGAAGGAAAGTTACTCCCGGCAGGCGGCGTGGTGTGTCGGCATCAGGAACAAGAAAAACATAATGTTTATTCAGCTCACTGTCAAGGCTAACTAAGTAAATACCTAATTATTATTCAATTGCATTCACTATTAGGTATAGGTACTTACTATGTATTTATCATCACCAGCCATTTGTTAGATCTCCATAAATACGTACATACATACATACACCTAAATAATATACCTACTTCTAAGAAATATTCAATTTTTCCTCTACACATGCAAGTTGATTTTTGACAGATAAAGTAAACAAAAATGCTTCCTATAGAAAATTACCTATACGAATTCCAAACAGTGAAACAAGAAATAAATAATTGTAGTTTTCTTCAGGCGCAAACACTTAATACAAAGAAAACACAAATTCACTAATAACAATAACAATTAAGATTTCCGTTCAACTCTCCAGTCTCCATACGCATACGAATGTGTAGGTATTTTTATAAAATTGATCCAAAAATTAACAAAAGATATAAGACATTTAAATATCTATTAAATTGCTGTGTCGTCATTTATTAGCTTCGTTCACAATAATCACAGCTATTTATTGAAATACAAATAAAACTTTTTGTCATAATGTCAGCGAAGAAGTTCAAATTTAATGTTTTTCTGTTTATCTATTATTAAAACTTTGTTTCCGGCTGAATAAACAAACGTTGATAAACAAAACAAAATTATTGCTATCGTTTTTAATTGGTGAATTTGGAATTTTAGATAAAATTCCAAAAAAAAAATTGTTGATAAGATAAATTTTAGTTAAGAACAACCTGGAGATTGTATAGTAACTTCTAGTTTAAATAACTATGAAAAATCATTTGATAGTAATGGTCTTGTTTTTAGTTTATAAACAAATCATATCTATTCGTGTTTTGTATTCTCCGAGATTGTAAATAGGTTTGAGTTTGTTTTTCTATTGTGAATTTGCGTAAGCATCATTTTGTTTTCTTTGTTTCAGTAGATAAAGCTGAAATAGTTATGTATTTGTAAAATAATGCAAAATAATGCTAAAGTGTACTTTGGAAAGTTGTTTACCAATTGTTTAAATAAATAATTATGAATATGTTAAAAGTACATAGGTACGTTCAATAATTTGAATTATTTGGGAAATGTTTTTGTCAAGCTAATCAAATTTAACTTAATAGAATATTAACTAGAATATTTAACTACAATAGAATATTATTAATCGTTGTTTTTTTTTTTTTTTTTTAATTCCATCATAATTATAATTGTGAATTGATGTTTCCCTTGTTTTTTTTTTTTTAATTTGCCAATCATCGTAAATATGCGGAAATAGATCACAATGAAATGAATTATTGGAAAAAAATAAGAAACAGAAATGGAATTCGTTCTTCAAAAGGACAATAAATGGGAATTAAAATTGGTTTTCGACCGCCACCGGTCTTTTTGTCTGTGCGTGTGTGTGTTTGTGCGTGATGAAGCTGATTTTCATCGAGCTAGAGCCTAAACGAACGGACAGATTTGCCTCAAATTTTGCGTGAAGCATATTTTAGTGATTCCCTAGAGAATAAATTCAAGTATTTCATTCTATCTCATTTAGTACGGCTAGCTGTCATATAACGACTTCGACTGTATGAAGTTTTATCAGAAACGACTGTAACGATTTTGATAAAATTTGGTTCATGTATTCTCTAGAACACTTTTAATAATGCTACATACAAGGTGTTTACCGAAAAAATCGTCTTAGGTCATTTTAGCAAATAAACATTTATTTTTGCATATTCCCAAATATATTGGGGCGTATTCATAGTCATTTTAGACCTGGGTCTAAGTTAAACATAGCTTTGGTTGAATTTTTGGACGTTGATTCTATTTTTTTAAGGTTATCATTTCAAAATATTTGAAGCTATTTGTGTAGTATACCAAGCTAATTATTTTATAAAAATATAAAACCAACAATTTGTAATTAAAATCGGTCTGTATTCATTGAGCCAGAATTGTCTTAAACTGTAGTTTAGTTAAACCTGGGTCTATCTGCGACTATGAATATGCCCCATTGTTTTTTTTTTTTTTTCATAATTTTGCACTTCGGTACTTCTAAGCTAGTCAAAAAATATAGCATTTAAAATTTATGTAAATATTTTTTTTTTTACAATTCTCGTTAACGACATAAAAATATTATTGAACCATTAACATAAAACCATCAATGTATTTATAGCTACAGTAGTGTCAAAAACATTCCGGGTTTTTTTGGTCAACTGCATTGAGTGTTGGTTCGTGCGATAAAAATGAACAAATCAAATGTTGGTAATTTTTCGCCATTTTTATTAAACAATTGTATCATTTTAAACAAAACACATGGTAAATTATCCATTAAAACAAAAAATAATAGTCAAAAATTAAAGTTGATTCAGAATTTTAATGCGACAAACTAACCGAATTTTATCTTGTACAATTAATTATTATTTTGTATTTAATATTTTGTCCAGTAACCCCTAATTTTTATCACAGCTCGACATCGACGAGGCATTGACTGAATTAAATTTTCGAAAATAGAAGCAGGAATATTCTCCCATTCATTTTTCAAGGCTGCAAAAAAAGGCTTTATAAAAAAGTTGTTGACGTGTGCTTTTTTTTCCAACCCGTGTTTTTAAAATGGCCCACAAGTTTTTAATTGGGTTTAGATGTGATTGAGACGGCCATTCTAAAACACGAATATTTTTAGTGGCAAACCACTCTTTTAGCAGCTTTGAAGACTGTTTGGGGTCATTATCCTGCTGAAAAACCCAACGCAAAGGCATTTCTTCCTCTGCATATGGAAGCATTACTGACTCCAAAATGTCCTTATATTGAAAACGGTCCATAATTCCTGTGATTTGGTGTATTGGACCGCAGCCTGCGCCTGAAAACAGCCCCAAACCATCACCGAGGCTCCACCGTGCTTAACTGTAGGGAGTACATTTGCAGGCTTTAATCGCGTACCTTTTGAGCGCCTTACTGTCCTGTAAAACAAGTTGAATTTGCTTTCATCACTGAAAAGCACGCTCCTACATTTGCTTAAAGACCAGTTAAGATGATTTTTTGCAAATTCAACCTTGAGTTAAATATTTTGATTAGGAATTTTATTCCTTTCACTTATGAAAGTTTTTGGTCCTTTCAAGACGCATTGCCCGATTTGGTTTTATTATTTTGACCCAATCTTATGAAATAGTGTGACCCACTCTACTCTGCTAGTGCGGGCTTACATTGAAATTATTCATGAACGGAAAACAAAACTTCTATCTGTATCGATCTCGTTGGTTTCAAAATTTAAGAACTCTCAAAGTACCCTTAAAAGTACTTTCAATCTTATAAAAAACTATCAGGATCTTGAAGACCCGCTTTCAAATTCTGTAAACTACTGAGTATATGAGAAGTTTCAGAATATTCGTCTTTAAAACCTTCTTTTCAAACCAAGTCTGAAGGCTCATCTTTGTGTTGAAGTTTGCAATGTTAAACATGATCCAACCATTATGAGTAAACCTGATCTACTAAAATAAATGACCAATTAACCAGCAGAAAAAAAAGACAAAATTCACTCACCATTTATAAGCAAGGAAATGTTTAAATCTACCTCAATCTACCATGACGAATAAGAGTTGTTTTTATTGTGCCTTTTCGTGTTCTTTATAATGATTAATTACTTCCCCAGGTTCTTCATCAAGTAGGTAACCAAAAACCGTTTTATGTCCAAAAGAGCAACATAGTGCGTGTGAAAAAAAAAAAAAAACACAATAGCTATGGCCAAGTTGTGTATGAACTTGCAGTAAATTTTTTAGTGCAGTGGATGACCTCTACCGGCAAAAAAAAAAAAAAAAAAAAAAACATCGACGAGACGAAACCAAGGGAGAACCGGCCATACTGTATTATACAGCTCGCATTCTTCATGCTTGAATTCACATACTAAATTGGATTTTCCCGCTTTTTTTTTTTTGTTGTCTTCTTTCTTTACTTTAACATTACCGGCGCGTTACATTCTATGCCATTACGTTAATTACGTTATAAGTACACATGAAGAATTCGCCGCCGCCGCCGGTTTGGTTGCGTATATTTGATTTTTTTTGCTCACCTCAGAAGCAAAAACAACAATTTAACCCTGAAATGGAATTGCATCGATCAAAATCGACAAAATCATTACGTATACGTAAAGTGTCTAGAGGTTCGTTAAAGACGTTACGTCGTGGAACAGTTTGCGTCACCGTAAGCACACATGCCTCATCGATATTCTATGCAGAGGTAAATACAAAAATAATAAATAAAAATAAGAAAAAAAAAAAAAAAAAAAGAAAATATTTCAAGGTTTTCTTCTGTGTCTCACGTTTGTGTCGTCTTGTATATTGTATCTAATTAACCTCTATAATTTATGTAATCTTTTTCAAGAAATAATAAAAAAAAAGACCATGAATTATGTTTAAGGTAATTTTTCCTTTTTTATGTTATTGTGAATGATAAGAAGGTGCTTCTTTGTTTAAGCCGCTTATCAACATTGTTCTAGGAGTCACCTGGTGATGTGAATGAGTCATGTACATTATATATTCTGTTTGTATAGTATCGATGTCAAGTGACGAGTTTGTCATTGGAATTTGTAAGGCTTGTTATGTTTTCTTTTTGTTCAAGGTGTAATGTCATGAGAAAAACCTTCGGAAGGAAGTGGTATTTTGTTTCTAAGGGAACTTTCATTCGAAATATACGTATATGTATTCAAATGCTTTTCCTGTTTATACAATATATGCTTCGCATATTGTTCCCTCTCAATTAAAGAACGAGGTCGCCTCATTTTATTACATTTGCATTACATTTTGCGTCTTATAGAAAAATTGATTCCAGTTTAAAAGACTTATTTGGGTTATAAACATCCTTAGTGTTATTATGTCAAAACTATTTATATGAGTTGCTTTAATTTAGCGGTTCAGTTGCGTTCCAGTGAATTAATGAAACACACTCGCCGTTTTAGTGGAACAGTAAATGCATCTCTATAGGAAGATCAAAAATATGTTCATGGATTAGTTAAAAACTGGAATTATCTTGATTTATTTTCAGTTCTGTTAATCTATTAATAACTTCCGCGCAGAAAAGTATCTAATCTAGTTTTCGACAACGCACTAGAGAGTTTTACAAAGATTCTGGCAAGGGGCTAGCAAGGGTTTGCAATGGCTAGAAGAAGGACCCTTTTATGTACCCTTCTGCTCGTTAAACAAAAAAAAAACAAAAAAAAAGTTGGCTAATGTGGGACTTCATCTCGCGATCTTCTGCTTTTCAGTCCAATACCTATCCACTGGGCTAACTCGCTATACAAAAATTGAATGTCGAAAGTGAATAGGTTTCATACTCTAACATTTCATACCATATTGCATAACAAATACATATAATTAACAGATGTCTCACACCCATAGAAAAAAGTGTTTAATGAAAAATAAGACAAAGAAAAGAAAGAAAAAAGTGTCGTATGATCCTGAAATTGCATGGTAGATAGTGCTTATAAAATGTTTGTTTTTGGTATGCAAGCTGAATTCCTGATGGGGTACCGAAACATGTCCAACAAGTTATTACTAGGGAGGGCCTCACGAGTGTTTGAAAAGTTTCCCTCGTCTAAATTTTTGGTAATTAGTAGTTTTTGGAAATCCAGTAAGGGCTTTCCAAGTTTCTGACAAGTTTCCCTCGTCTAGATTGTCCAAACTAGACAATAACTTGGCATTTTTCCAGCAGGGGTGCTAATTCATTTGTAATATGATCATTACATTCGTATACATTTATAGTTTTCGAAAAACTGCCTTTCAAAGTGTCATAACGTAACAATTTATTTCCGAAATTATGTAATTATGAGTCTTAAACAAAAATAATTATGTACGAATTTATGGTATCTTATATTACAGTAAACTTGGCCATTTACTCACTTGCTATCTGTTATACTTATCACTTAGTCGAGTTCGAGATTCTGTTTTTAAAAACTTTATTTCATTTCAGTGTTTTAAAGTATTTTCTTGTAGTCATTAACGTGAACCAAAGTCAGAGAGATGTGTGAATCAAGTTAGAGAGATTCAGTGAAAGCTAACAATTTTGTAAAAAAAAAATGAACAAATCAAGATCAATAAACTTTCCGCCTCAGTCAGTCTGTTATTGGTTAAAAGTTGTATTTCCTTGTTCAAAATACAAAAATTAGTAGGGCTGACCACGAGACGAAAAAAGTCTCAGTTTCGATCTCGGTCTCGCATGACGAGACTGGCTCTTAAGCAACCGACACGAGAACGAATCGAGACTGAAAATTTTCGATTTTAACGAGACCGAGACGAGACTTTCAAAAGTCTCGCAGAGTCCCGTCTCGTGGCCAGCTCTAAAAATTAGACATAAGTAGAAACAGATACACATTGTTTTCGATATTTTGTTGTAAAGAGTTTTGAAATAAAGAATTCTAAAATGCAAAATTTTAGCCATGCAAGATTTTCAAAAAATAGTTTCTTAACCGAATTTTGGTGGTACAAAATTTAGAAACCAGGAATTCCAATCCGTTTCCCGAAATCGTCATTTCATTATTTTTATTTCTAGAAGCTTCAAGGTTAGTAGAGTAAGAGCCCAGGACCGCCAGACATACATCATTTTATCAAAGCTAAGATTTTTTCTGCGAACAGGTACTATGGTAGCTAAGAACAAATGGATACTAAGAATCTTCAATCCGGGTGCAATTAAGAGGTAGAAAGTGTTTAAGTTCCATACAAATGTTGCAACATTGCGTTATTTTATCGAAGCTGAATTTTTGAAATGTCTTAGGGGCTGGTGTTATTTACTTTATTGGACACTTGGCAGACATCTACAGTGGGGCCTTACGTGAGCCAGACTGTTTAAATATGTCAAACTAATCGTGCCATTTACGTTGTAGTTTGAAAGCTAATATTTATATGTTTTATGGGCAACTGTTTTAAAATAATTCCCCATCAGCTATACATCTACAGTGGGACGTTTCATCAGACAGACATTTAAAAACAGCTAAAATAAGCGAAAAAATCACGTTTTAGTAACAAAGAATTATTATTTTGACAGTTTTACGGTGATGTAAGGCCCCGCTATAGGTGTCTTGCTGATTAGAAAATATTGTAGAATATTTGCTCAAATAAAAAATAAAATCTTGATTTGATTCTGTTATGTAAATGGCACGATTAGTTTGACAGATTTTAAGTGTCTGGTTCACGTTAGGCCGCACTGTAGGTGTCTGGCAAGTGTCAAATAAATTAAATGACACCATCCCCTAACACATATCAAAAATTTAGCTTTGCTTAAATAAAGCAATGTTGCAACATTTGTATGCAACTTTAACACTCGCTTCCTCTTAATTGCACCCGGATTGAAAAATCTTAGTATCCAATTGTTTTTAGCTTCCATAGGATCTGTTCGCGGAAAAAATCTTAGCTTTGATAAAATGACGTATGTCTGGCGACCCTGGGCTCTTAGTCTATAGCCTTTCTTTCTTAGAATTGATTTCTTTTAAAAAATTGTCTCAATATTGAATTTTTATTTTTCAAAATCCTTTGACAAGCCAGGAGATACAAATTGAACGGAAATCCGCAAGAGCTTAGTTCACAGATTTTGACAACGATATTACAATTTTTTCATAACAGATATTAGCAAGATCTTAAATATTATTTATATATTCAATTTATACTTTAATTTTAATTATTTGGGTTTTGAAAACGTAAAAACGATTTATCAAATCAATTTGTGGACAATTTTCAAATGTATCTTTATCTTATTGGTAATTGAGATGTGAAAAAAAAACGAAATGAAGGTACTACAGAAATCAATTATTGTTTCCCTGGTTTTTTGTTTTTAAAGAATGTTACCTATTTTTTTAATACTTTGTTATACAATATTTTTTGTACTTGGAGCATAATTTAGCCATTTACGAGACAAATATGCAAAAGGGGTTTTTCCTCAAATACCTACCTCAAAATACGTCAAAACCTTATTTTAGTTTTAATTTCTGATGAATAACAACCACGTGAGTTGGCAAGCACTATTGTTTTTAGGCTGGAATTATAGCTATTTCACGGCTTCCAGACCGATCATCATATTCATTAAGTGGTGCTTAGTATGCACCACGCATTGCATGACCGAGGTCACCTGATCGTGCTCATTCAATGTAGGGTGTTGTTGTTAAAAATTGAATTGGAAACAACTAGTATTTTTACAAGCTAGCTGCGCAAACAAGGTATAGTTAACATGTATAAAGTGGACATACAGACCAACAGACTTTATAAGGAAAGCATTTATTTTTTTTGACATGAATTAAAAAATTTAGATTTTTGTCAAGATATTTATTTAAGCTGGAACACAGTGTTCAGTGCTAAAACGATCCATATTACAAAATGGCAAAACTTAAACAGGACAAATCACAAGTTCGATGACATTTGATGTTTAACAGCTGCCAAAATTACAGTCCTATACTTTCCGAACCACAAATGTATAACCCATTACATCCAGCCCCAACAAATTGAAAATTAAAACAAAAAAATCATCTTAACTTGAGCTGAATATTTTTTTCAAAAATTCTCCGAAGCAAACCAAAAATTTCTCAAAATTGGGAAACTCACTCAGTTGTAGTCCTAACGGGTTTGTGGATCAAAATTAAAAAAAAAAAAAAAAAAAAAAAAAAAAGGGAAAAACACTAATCAGCAAAAACGACAGTAAAAAAAGAAGTTTCAATTCAAAATCCAAGCCTCTGATTTTTTTAATATACTAACGTTATTTTTTTTGTTTTTAATTAAAAAAAAAAAAATAGTTGACGTTTTTGAAATCTTAGAGATTTTAGCAACTGCCAGAAGTCTGGACGCAAATCTTCATCAAAATTCCTCAGTTGTATGGTCAAAAAGGGGTTACTGAATGCTTAAGTGTATTTGTACTCCATTATATTTTGTCCCGATGGATAATGCCTTTAAGGTACTCCCAAACCAATTGGGAACATTCGTTGCGGCGAAGAAAAAATGTATTTACATGGTGATATATGAGAGTGCCCACACCAACGCGGCGGAGAAACATATGAATTAATTTGGACTGACGAATGTTTCTTCGCCGCAACGAATGTTTCGCATTGGTTTGGGAGAATCTTTAACCTTTTGATCTGAATCAACGGAAAAAAATATCTGAGATCTTACTTCGTGTGTCCTTACCCTTAGGCCACACGAGTACTGGCAAGCATGTTGGCTACATACATTAACTGTCAAGTTCCTGTACGTGAATATGCTGTGACGTAGGCGGCACACAACTTGTAACAAGTACCTTCCTGGCCACGTTCAGCTCTTACAAGGATAGTTTATTTAGGATTCTAAAAACAAACTTTTATTGAATTTACTTTGGCATCGGACTTCAATTTTTTCTTATTTCAACGCGTTAACAAAAAATGACGTCGAATTCAGCACCAAGTCTTGCGATGGTCATCGCATAATACAGCCAATGCGTTGTCGGATGCGTTGACAGACTTCTGTCGCGTCAAACTTACATAGATTGACATTTATCTAATTAAAAATTTCGATTTTTACACAAATAATTAAAGAAAAATTGGATTTTTTTGAGGATTTTTAATCCAACATCATCGTAGCCATCCTTTAATGGAATTTGACAGTTCATACGTTCACAGATAGTCAAGCAATTAATTTATACTACTACTTACTTACTTAGATCCTTGACCCCTCTAAGGGGCACAGGGCGTCAACTACCGCTACACGCCATCTCGTTCGGTTTCTGGAAATGTATTTTAGCTCTCCCTAATTTTTACCGAGCTTTTGTGATTCCTTGTCGACTGTTCTGTGCCAAGATTTTCTCTGGCCTCCAGGTCTTCTGCCATCTTGGATGAGTGGATCCCACTCCATTGCATGTCTTGCAATAGAGTCTGCACCATGACGTAGGGTGTGACCAATCCACTGCCACTTTCTTTTCCTAATAACGATGTCAATAGGACTTTGGCCCGTTCTCCGAAGGAGTTCTTGGTTGGAGATGGTGTTCGGCCAAAAAATCCTTAGGATGTTTCGGAGACATCTATTTTCGAAAGTTTGTAGCTTCCTTGTGACAGAGGCGGTCACTTTCCATGTACTACACCCATATAGTAGCACTGACTCTACGTTCGACCGGAACAGTCGCAGCTTGGTCTTCGTACTGTAGACGTAGCTCCTCCAAACTTTAGACAGCATGCCGAAAGCAGCTTTAGCTTTGCCGATTCGGCAGTTAACATCTTCATCCGTACCACCGCCGTCTTTTGAGACAACACTACCGAGGTACAGGAAGTTGTCCACCGCTTCAACCTGCTGTCCCGCAATGACAACTTGAGAAGAAGATTCAGAAATGTTGAGGATTTTTGTTTTCCCGGTGTTGATCCTCAAACCGACTTTGTTTGCCTCGCATTCCAGATTAGTCACCATATGGTGAAGATCCATAATGTTGTGCGAGAGCAAACAAATATCGTCAGCGTAATCAAGATGTTGCAGGAACGAAAACATCGTCCATCGAATTCCACGCGCTTGCTCGGCTAGAGCTGCATGAAGGACATCCCCTATAACCACCAGGAAAAGTAGTGGAGATAGCAAACATCCTTGACGAACTCCGCTATGGATATCGAAGTCCTCTGATACCTTTCCGTTGTGTAAGACTTGACACGATGCACCCTCGTAGGTAGCCTTTATAACGGCGATAATCTTCTCGGGTACTTCTCTCCTACGTAAAGCTGACCAAATGAAATCTCGATTCAAACTATCGAAAGCCTTTTCGAAGTCGATGAAGAGCAAATGAAGAGGGGAACGGAACTCCACGCATTGTTCTATTATGATCCTCAAGGTGTTGATGTGATCAATGCAGGATGAGCCTGCACGAAATACCATTTGCTCTTTGTCGAGAGTAGAATCGAGATGTTCTTTGATTCGTTCCAAGATTATTTTCGCCATTATCTTTGCCACCGCGGGGAGGACACAGATCCCTCTCCAGTTTCCGCAATCCGTAAGATTTCCCTTTTTTGGCAGTTTGACGATCATCCCTTTTTTCCATTCAATGGGGAAACTTTCGTTCTCCCATGCCTGTGCTATTAAGGGGTGTAGCAACTTCGCTGATGTTTGTGGATCTGCTTGGTAGAGCTCAGCGGGAATTCCGTCCAAACCTACCGCTTTGTTGTTCTTGAGGGATTTGATTGCTGATGTTATCTCGGCTAAACTGGGAGGGCAGGTGCGAATACGGGAACTAGTTTCTACGAATAGCTCATTTGGGTTAGGGGCTGGAACACCTCCGCTATCGCCTATGTGGTTGAGCACGCTAGCAAAATGTTCCTTCCATCTCCTGAGCTGATCCTCATCCGTAACTAGCAGGGTGCCGTCTACATCCTTGACGAGGTGTTGTTTCCGGGAGTTGTTGTTTCCAACCAATTCCTTGGTTATCTTGTAGACGGTACCACTGTCGCACCTAGATGCTGCTTCCTCTGCCTGTTCTGCGAGAACATTTACGCGCCTCCTTTTGTCACGTCTGACACTACGCTGCACTTCTTTCCTTTTCCTACGGTACTGAGACTCGATGTTAAATCTCTCACCTACTGAGGCAGCCGCAAGTTGGGATCTAATCGCGTTCCTTTCTTCAATCTTACTCCATGTATCTGCAGAAAGCCATGTGCTTTGGCTTCTCTGCCTTATACCCACAGACTCAGTTGCGGCAGTTGCAAAGGCCTTTTTCACATTGCTCCAGTGTTGGTCTGCATTTTCTGGCGTGGCAATGCTGATGACTTCTGCTTCTGCGGCGAGGCGGTCCTTATATCTTTGGCGCACTGTAGGATCCCGTAATCTGTCGGTATTGTACCTGGGTGTACGCAGGAAGTTTTGCCGATTTCCATGTACTGAAGCAATTCGAAGACGAACGTAGGCAAGCATAAGATGGTGATCGCGAGCTAACCCTACATCAGCACCGCGTCTGTTTCGGACGTCGAGAAGACAATTTTTAAAGCGCTTGCTAATAGCAAAGTGATCGATTGAGTTCGCTGTACATTGACGATCTGTGGATAACCAACTTATCTTGTGCGAGATCCTATGCTCGAACAGAGTACCTCCAATGACTAGCTGATTTGCGTTACAGAAGTCAACAAACCGCTCTCCGTTGTCGTTCCGTTCCCCGATACCGTGGTTACCCAGAACGTGCTTCAACGCTGTGATGTCCTGGCCAACCTTAGCATTGAGATCTCCCATTACGATAGTGATGTCTCCATTCGGCGAGCTTCTGAAAACCGCGCTAAGTTGGTTGTAAAATTCGTCCTTCTCGGCGTCCGACGCTTCCTCAGTTGGGGCATAGCACTGGATGATGGTGATTTTTCTTAATTTACTCTGGAACCTGGCTGTCAATATCCTGTCGTTGATGGGTTTCCAGGTTATAAGACTTTGCCGCTCCTTTGGAGTCAACATTAAACCTACGCCGGAACATCGGGAGCTTCCAACTGGGTTTCCGGAGTAAATAAAGAAAGTGCTTTTCGAAGGTGAATCCACCTGCCCTGCGCTCAACCATCTCACTTCACTCAGACCCAATATGTCTAGGTTGTACCGTAGGAATTCTTTCTCAAGTTGGAGGAATCTGGCGTTGTTAGGGCCTTCTTCGCGGTTATCGAGAAGAGTTTTAACATTCCAGAATCCAATCTTTGTCCTTGTTCGATAGCCAAAAGTTGTCATCGTTTGATCATTCCTTATCCGAGGCTGTAGTTGCCGATTCGAAGCGGTTGATTTCTTTACATGTGGTAGGTTGCCAACCCGTCACACGATCCCCAGACCCGGAGGGCCGGATCCTTGTGTAGCCTTAGGACAGCAGGCCGGATAATCCGATACCAGTAGCCCACTACGGGGATATGAGTGCTGCCGTTGACCCTTGAAGGGTTCATCCGCCACCATCTCTTTTTCAGCACCCTGGCTAGTACTGAAATTCCTTACCGACCTCAGCTCTAAATATTTCAGAGTAGCTCACGTAAGGTCTCTGTCGTCCATACCGTTGATTCTGATGAATTCATCCGCCGTACACCTTCCTTCTGATGGGCTCGTCTAAGACTTCAGCCGACTTATACAGCCAGTCATTTCCGACAGAGTATTTATAGTGTTGCTATTTTTGTCTCTTGTTCAACACTCGCGCTTATTTGTTTAGCAAGTCAAGTCCGGATGGACGAGACCAGTACCCGATGGTTACCACTTGGAGGTAAAATAAGCACAATTGATGTGTAGTATTCGTTACATCACTGGACATCGCCGTGTTGACGCCACTCAGTGACTACCCGCGTCCTACAACATCCAACCATCAGCAATTAATTTATGTCGTGCGATGAATATTTCGTTTAAAATGTACCAAAAAGCCATAAAATCACCATTTACCTAAAACTCAGATTTCCTTAAATTCCTCCTTCCTCCTCTCATTAAAAGTAGTGGCAGAAAGAATATTTAATTCCAACATTTTCAACGAAAAGCTATCACCATCTCTTTATATACAACAAGTCTGAAGTCCACTTGCTTCTCTACTGGCTTCGAAAATGGCAACCCAGTTAACAAGCTCAGGTTGCTTAGGTTTGTATGTGTTCGTAAAAAAAGTTTAGTGTATTGTAACTTGTTAGTCAGTACTGGCTCGTGTGGCCTCAGGGTTACCTATAAATCACATGAATAAAATTTGATTTTAGTGCTGCCAAATTAAAACTAAAACTTATTTTGATCCGTCAAATTTTAATTTGCTTAAAAGGACAATATTTTTTTAGATTCACGATTAGTTTCGAAGATTTTCTTCCAAAACAAGATTTTCTTTTAAACATTATTATACCTTTCTCTCTTCTCTTTTTTAACTTATTTTATAAAAATAATTGCAAGACCAATTTACTAATTAGATTTTTGTTTTTGATATCTTTACAGGGCGATTACATAAAACACCCTGTTCTCTATGAACTTAGCCATAAATATGGATTCACAGATAATTTACCAGAAAGTGCCCTTCCAAATCGCTTGGAAGAAATCAAAGAAGCCATTCGACGTGAAATTCGTAAAGAATTGAAAATTAAAGAAGGCGCCGAAAAGCTACGCGAAGTGGCTACGGATAGACGTTCCTTAAATGATGTTGCATCGATTGTTAAAAAATCAAATATCAAATTGGCTGAACTTAAATCAGAATTACAAGAATTAGAGAGTCAAATATTATTAACACAAGGCAATACTGTCACGAGTAATGGACGTGGTGAGTTTGGAATTTTATATTTTGTATTGTGTTTTTGTTTTTTTTTTTTTGTTCGTAAAAAGAGTTCTGTGACAGCAGCATTGTTGGGTTCTAAGTTATCGTTTATTTTTTTTTTACGTTTCAGAACTTTTGTATGAAAGTAATAATTTACAATCAATTAAATTGGGCAAGATCCAACTTAATAAGTTAAAAAACCTTAAAATTCAACTACTGAAAGATGAGAAATGTCTCTTCTGATTTTTTATTTGACATGCATTATTTATACGATGATGTATTTTGACAGTTTTGACAGAAGGCATACTCAATACTTTAACTTTAAATAAATGACGAGTAGATTAACAGTTAGTTTATTTTAATAGAAAATCTTTCTTCATCAAAGCATTTGGTTTCTTTTAAATCAAAGAAGAAATTTCATAATAACCGACTTTGATTGATCAATTCTTCTTTGACACATAATTCTTTGACAGATGAGCGCTTGTATGATTTTACATAGACTGATCATATGACAGTTAATGAGTTACCTAACATCTGCATTACCACACTACCTATCCTTGTCTTAAATCATTACAATCTGTCTCAGACAATTTCGTGAGATTCAAATTCGTGAGTGTGATGTGAAAAGGAGAACTAATTAATCAAAAGAAAACACAGGAAAACAATTATATTAAAATGTCTTATGTCATTTCTAGTGATCATATTTCGACATGAGAAATATCGCTGCCGCGGCAGGCGCCTGTAGCGTCGAGCTGCCATCACTGTCACCTATCAAACTGAACTTTTATACTAATTTTCATAATTATGACATAACTTAAACAAATGAAATGAAGAAAAATACCGTCAGTCGGCGACACACACACACACAAACACCTCTATGTACACATCATAAGATAAACAATTGAAACTGATATCTTTGGGCATTGTATAATTTGTGGCGCGACTTATGTAATCAAATGCAGTCGAGACTAGTGCATGATGTATATGGAGGAAGGTATGGTGTAAATCCATGTGAGAGATTTTTCTTAATTGCAATTGGAGACTTGCAACGGTTTATTGCCCTAGATAAGGTTCGTATTCGTATATGCAGCTTCTCTGTGTGGCGGGTACAAACACACGTCACATCAGCCAACATTTTTCTTAGAGAATTTGCAATATGGCGCGCAATTTTGACAGCATAAAGCAATATCAACAAAACCGAAAAAACTCCCATCGTCATTTTAACCAATTAAATTCCATCAGGTTCTTTTTATATTTTTCTCACCTCTGTCATCCGTCGGTTGTCGTTGATGTTTCACCACTTTAATGATGTGTTATGTCGTGGTTGTAGAGATATAGACGGACAATTTTGGGAAAATTGAATTTCAAAGTTTTACACGACCATAAAATGTGATTTATGTGACACCATGGCGGACAATTCTCGCTACTGCAATGCTGGCTGCTGTCAGACTGCTGCAGCAGACTATGCAGGCAAAGTGAATTAAATTTATTTAATTCATTTTAAAATGTTTGACATTCGTCGATTGAGCCTATAAGTAGTAGGTATAGCAGCAAACAAGCATACTCGAATGGTTTTCCATATAGTATAGAGGACTTTGACAGTGTTCCTCCCCCTCCAGCTTAACACATTTATGCCTTTTAACGAGACGAGCGTGGGCCAAAATTTAATTTACACTAAAAGCCTTGTTTATGCATAAAATGTTGTGAATATTTGGTAGCATAGGTACTTCAACCATTCAACCATATTCGTAGGTATCTTCTGTGCCAGTGTTGTTTGTTGATGCATAAATAAAGCATGATGCGTTCACAGTTCACAATAAAACTTAAATAAATCAATAAAGTTTTTCAGGATGGAAAGTTAAAGTCGTGACTGCGAAGTACAGTGCGGTGCACAGGCAGGCAGTGTGCTTTAATATTGAATAGTATACAATTTGTTTTTTTTTTTTGCTTTTTTTTTTTCATTCCAATTGACTTTTGTGTCGACCTACAAATTGATGATTTATTAATGTTCAATTGAATCGTGTAACAAAATGAACGATTTTCTAAACCGTTTTAGACTTTAAGATTGACGATTTATTCATGAAGTACTATTTAATGCGGTTGATGATGATGACAGCTATAGGAGGATGGTGTATACATTTCGTTCAATGATGCCATATGGATGTCGCCGCTCTCTGATGCGCCCCGCACCCCTCTGTTTTGAAATTTCCAAATGTGTGTCATTCGTATTTCATTGATACCTGCACGCAAGAGATTTAACATTTTCTGTCGAATTAATCATTAATGAGGTTTTTGGCAGATCATCACAAACGAAAAAATTCCATGTTAACAAACATTTTCTAGTTACTTGAACATACAACCATACACATAGGCCTATACATATTTGTAGGTTCATTAGGGCGACTCCGTTTACCTTTGTTTTGTTTGAAGCCAACTTCTGGAATTAAGTTCCTTGGGCAGTTAAAACACCACCTCATTTTTGTCAGAATTTGAAGATAATGTGTAGATGTGAGAGTTTTGTTTGTATTTCTTAAAAAGACAAATATTTGTTTTCAGTGGTATTTTTGGTGTCGAACAAATGTACATAACATTTATCAAAATAATAATGGGCCTTGTTTTAAAGGTTTTCAATTGAAATTCCTGCATATTTTGATAAAATGACCACCAAAACAACCAACCTCATGTAATTATTAGAGTTTAAAGACACATCTTTTTTGCTTATTCCTCATTAAGGCCGTGTGGCAATTGCGTTAAAAGTGCGTTAAATTTGATCCCATGGCTAAATTTGCACATTATTGAGGTTGAATACAGTCGTCAAAATTTAACCTGCTCAGGAGCTCGTTTAAATTTGAACTTGTATATAAATTTTGACGTTTGTATTAAACTTTTTGCACATTACTGAGACCATCGACCTATTATATCTGGACTGCTAGGAGCCAACATCACGATGGTACCATTTATTAAAAAAAAAAAATCGATACACGCGGCAATTTGTAAACGACTTAGGGCCAGTTTGTTCACAGTGGATTAAATTTAGTATGTGACTTTCACACGCTCTAATTAACTAACGCTTATCAACCAAAATTGGCTTATTAGCGATATCAATGATTAGGAACTCATACTTTGGATTTTTTGAAAACATTTTGATCAACAATAAACACATTCGACGATTTCCCAGTTGCAATAATTATGGATCAAAGCGGGGTACACATTATCAAACCTGTTTGACAAACCTGTTTGATGTCAACCACTCAACAGTATCAAATAAATTTTTGATTAAAGAACGTGTTTTTTCAAACAGAGAGTACGCACTATCAAACGGGAACCAATGGTACAAACAGGTTTGATAATGTGTACTGCGCTTAAGGCTCTTCCAAACCAACGCCAAACGTTCAGTGCGGCGGAGAAACAATCGCCGTTGGCTTGGGAACTGTCATTTATCTCCATGTAAATAAATTTTGACTAGCGAATGTTTCACCTTAAAGGTTTCCCAAACCAATGCGAAACATTCGGCGTGGCACAATAAGCACTGTTGTCGCTTTTAATCGGTTAAACCATCTTCAATGCAACTTTTGTATGAAAATGCAATCGACTAGCAGTCCAGGTATACTAGGTCCATGACTTCCACTGCTAAAATTGCAATTTCTGCGTTCAAGAACGTATCCAAAGCGACTTGGATAGATTTGTGCTGTAATTCCTTCTGAAAAAAGCTATTGCAACAACAAATAAAGGTGTCTGAACATTTTTGGATAGGTTGACGCCGTATAGGATAGGTTCCTTAACGCAAGGAACGTCAATGGTAAATTAATTTTTAAAAAAATATCATTTAATGCAATTGACATATCAAAACCCTTCAATTTTATTCAACCCTATAAAAACGGACCAAATTTAAATGGGATCAAATTTACACAAAATTATAACGCAATTGACACACGGCCTAAGTGACGAAATGGTCATACATTTATTATTTATTTAAATTCTATATTTCAAAGTTTCTATGAATCCAAAATTCAAAAAATGATTATTCATTATCAAAACAATTTTTTTTTTTATCATTTACAGAATATTTAAATAAAGATTATGATACTCTGGATTCTTACAGAATTTTGGAATACAGGAAGTTGGATTTCTCGAATAATAATATGTAATACAGAAATTTGGTCACGAAAAATGTTTGTCCCCGAACATCTATTTTCAAAGTGCATGAACCAACAAAAAATAAAAATCACCTAGAATAATAAAATTCACAGTGTATCAGTGCTGTGATTTTTATGAGTTGGTAAATATCGATCAAAAGCGACCATCTAACCGATGAGCCAACTGTCAAACCTGGGCGAAACACTTCTGTAGTTGAAGTCACTTGTACTTTTAATTGAACTAAATTAGGTCAAGTCACTCGAGAAAAAAGACAGAAGTTAAGGATAAAAATCTTTTAGGCATCGATCTTATGAAGTTTTCACTATTTAAACATCGTGAAACCACAACTCTATAACAAGACTTTTCAATCCCTCCCGTATAATCCGTTCAACTGACACAAAGAGGCCCAGTACCTTGCAAAATAAAATTCAAAATAATTTAACAATTGGTGGCGTATAAGTACGATTGAATTTTTAATAGTGTTTTTAAATATTAAAGTAACAAAAATTCCAAATTGTGTTTTTATAAATCAACGATTTTGCTTTTAAATAAAGAATTATTTATTTATTTTTATTTATTTATTTAGTTATCCATCAAGTACATCAACTTTCTTAGATTTGGCATATGTGATTTTTAAAAATAGTGGGTATGAAGAGAGATATATACAAGATACTTTTAATAAATTAAGACAAGAAGGTAAAATAAGTTAGTTAAAAATTTGTTTATAATATATTACATGTTGTTCAATATGATATTTTTACAAACATTGCGACTCATATTAAAATCGATTACATGATCATACTTGCTATAATTAATAGAAGCCATAATTATTGGGTCATTAAAACCGTAGTTAGTCCTATGTGAGGAGATAAAAAATAAATCACATCCTCGATCAACAAACTAAACTTGGAAAGCAATTGTGAACATTGAATGTGCACACATAAAACATCACGTGCAAAAAGAACAGAAAAATATTCACATCTTATACTTAGTGGCTTAAGATTGATCAAAGCACATCTGGCATCATAAGGTGGTTCTATAGGTTAGGTTAGGTTAAAAGTGGCAAGCGGAAACATCTCACTCGGATCTCAGTGGATCCATTGTGCTCCCCGGGAGTTGACTTGGGTAGAAGAAAGGATGGGCGAGGAGAGGACATGGTGGGTATTAGGTAGGGCTTATTGTGGAAGGAGCCTCCCTGAACCATCCTGAAATCTGAATAAATTTCATGATGTTTGCAGGTGGCAAAATAGAGACGCTATCTAAGTCGTCGAAGAAGTATTCTCCGAGAGTTGCTCTTCTGTTTCTAGCTAGGCTGGGGCATTTGCAAAGGAAGTGGTATGAGCCCTCCACCGCCTCCTCGTCTTGACACCCTCTACATAGGTCAGATGAGCTGATGCCCATTCTGCTCAAGTGGGTTCCCATGGAGTTGTGACCCGTGAGTATGCCAACTAAAAGGGATAATTGGGGCCTGCTTAGCTTTAGTAAATAGTCTGTCTTGTTCTTAGAGAGCAACGGCCACAAAGTCCTTGAAACTCGATAGGACTCCAGTGTTGACCACCGGTCGTTAGTAGCTTTTAAGAAACTATGGTGAATTCTACATTTTTCTTGTTCAAGAGGCATAAGTACCCAGGGTATGACTTGGCTCGGTTCAAGTGTTGCCCTGTTTTTGGCCAGTTCGTCTGCCGATTCATTACCAAAAATGTCACGATGTCCTGAGACCCAACGAAGGGTAACTGTGTTTGCTGCCCTCAACGATTTTAGTTCGCTGCGACAGCAATCAATCAGTTTGGATTTAGTGACTTTGATTGCAGCCTGACTATCTATGAAGAAATCAATGTTCTTTCCCGTCAATTCAAGCATGGAGACATGCTTTGCAGCTTCACAAACTGCAAGGACCTCTGCTTGAAAGACGCTACAGAAGTTCGGTAGTTTTATCGATTTGTTTATGGGTGGGTTTTCTGAAAAGATGCTGGACCCTACCCCCTCGTCTGATTTGGACCCGTCAGTGAATACCGAGATATGATCTTCGTTAGTGACCCGGTTTTCCTTCCAGAGTTCTCTTGATGGAAAGTCTGTAAGTACAACTGGGTTGAAATCAATATGTGGTTCTATAGGTCCAATTAAATTTTTTTAAAGCAAATTTATTGAACCTCCTTTGAACTTTCTCAATACGTAGTTGGGCATTAGCGTAATACGGATTCCACACAACAGAACAGTACTCTAGAGATGAACGTACCAATGAAATATAAATTGACTTGAGAGTATAAGGGTCTTGAAAAAAAGAATTTCGAAATACAGCATTTTAGAAACAGATTTTTGGCCATACAACATTTCGACCCAAAACAGTTTTATTCACATAGTAAGTCCAACGATCCAGCCAAGTCTTATGAACGTACGAATTATAAGTAATATTTTACCAGTAGGTACCTCCAACAATAACTTTGTCTACATACAAAATATTCTATAAATTTTAATGAGTTATAAAATGGCATATCAACGAGACTATCGCGCTAAGCTGTATGTTGACAAGCCTTCGTTTCTCTTATTTGCCTAGCCTGGATAGAAAATGTCTTCAAATTAATGACATTTACCTTGAAAGATATTAATTTTTTATCAAGCCAAAGCACACAAAGCCTAGATAAATATTAATATTAACGACTTTTTGACGGACTTAGTTTAGGTTTTAGTTTGCTAATTGATATTTTGTTTAAGGCTGTAAAGATTAGAAACAAAACACGCCTAAATAAGGAAATTAGAAACAAAAGTATTTTTTTTGTATATGTACGGTACTATTGACTATTTTTTTTACTTTCCCATAACAATCCATTTCAATTATAACAAGATCAAGTTCGTGCGATTAGAAGCGGTATTTAATAGAATCCTTTATAATATGAAAACATGAAAAACGATAAATCTGCTCATCGTGGTCATCATATCTCACAAAACAAAATGCATTGCGATATATTTTGAAATAAATATTCTCTCCCATGCATTGATCCATCGCCTTGGCCAAATAAGCTTTTTCTTTTTTTATCCAGAAACCTACATACATATGCTCAACAGATGCAACAATGTGATAGTATAATATTTTATCGATTGACAGATTATAGATTCATTGGATAAAAATAGCCAGTTAAACCAGTAGCATCATAAATAAAATATAAATGTCTTGTTGCTCTATGAAGTATATTTTTTCCCCATAGCCCAAAAGGTTATGTTTATACTAAAACAACAACATCAACGAAATGCAGTCATAAATCAAGATACAATATCTGAATAAATATCCACTTGTGTGGGTTCGTATATATATTCATACATTGCTAAATTGGAATCTTTTTAGTATAATTGTTATTATTTTTTATTTGATTGGCAATTATGCGTGATCAGTGGATGAAAAAATCGACGGAGGGTGTTGGATTTAATATTTATACGGCTGGCATACATACATATATTATTTTCTGTTATTTATCTAATGAAGATTACAATCTAATATCAGACATGTGCTGAAAATAAGTGTTTAAATCGAGCACAAATTAATTTATGTTTTTTTTTTTTACACTGAAAGAAAAAGTCTTAAGATTTCAATAAATAATTTAAATGCTAAGATATAAGGTTTAGGTTAGACCGCACTAGGCGGAACTGCACTGCAGCGGAACTGCGATTCAAAATAATTTGTATGAAATTTAATGAAGTTCAGTTGCCGCTTAGTGGGATATAGCTCATACAGTTTCATACAAAATATGTTTTACCGCGTCGTGAAGTGTAGTTCCGCTGCAGTTGTGTGCGGTCTAACCTTTAAATAAACCAAACAATTAATAATAACTTTATCAAAAATGTATTAGAATACATGAGGCCGTGAGTGCAATAGTGCCCTTACTTATAGTGACCATACGTCCCGTTTTTAGCGGGACAGTCCCGTTTGTGAGGTCTCTGTCCCGCGGACATAACTGTCCCGCTAAATGTCCCGCTTTTCCTACGACGACGTTTGTAGATAGATAGATAGATAAGATTGATTTTATTAATTTTTCTTTTGATCATACAATTACTTATATTTATACAAAAAATCTTAATGGCATGGCAAAATGCCTTCTGCCAGATTGACAATAAAAATATACCTAATAAATAATTTGTAATAAGCTTTCCTTAAATTTCAGAATTACGTATTTTTTATGTTTGTGCAATTTTCAACAATAATATTTTGATAATGTGGAAAGTATTATTTAGATAATGCGGAAATTATTTTATTAATTTTGATAATGCGGAAATTAATTTTCAATAATCTTCATTTTGTATTCTTTTCCTATATTTCAAGGAAATCTGGCAGTACTCATAAAGTCGTGGCATAATAACCCGATCCTCTGACAAGAAATCACTTCCAAACACACTTCTCCTCGTTTCTCTAAGAGTTGGGCATTTTCCAAGAAAGTGGACCACATCTTCCCGTTCCGATATGTTGCATATACTGCATTCCAATGTCAAATCTGGTCTATGAGGAATAAAGTTAAGGTTCAGCAATTCACTTCGAAGCCTGACCATTGTAGCAATCATTTGGACACAAATTTTGAATCGTGAAAGTAATTTTTGTCTAACAGGTTGTGATTGAGTCTACTGTATACTGATCTGTACAACGAACCAGATGCTTCAGCTATGTGTTCTGCTCTAAATTGCTCGTCTACTTTTTCTATTATTTCGTAGAGGTTTCTTTATCTGCTCTTTACATCATCAATATTGATACTCAAACTCAAATTACATTCCTGCGGCGTTCCAAACCACTCTCCATACCAGCTGTTTTTGTCTTGAATGGCTTTGAGGGCTATTTTTCTAGCTAGCCGGGTTTCAGGCATCTTTAAGATTTTAAGCAAATAATCCGCTTGGAGCTTAAGCGTTTTTATGAACAGAAGTGATAGCCCCGTCTCAATCATAATGACGTAATTTGGGGTGTTTGATGGTAGGAATATCCTATTCACAAAAAACCTCAAGAGTTGCTCAACTGCATCAAACTTCTTACATCCCCAAGCTTGTGATCCATATAGAAGAATGGTCTCCGCCACTGCTTCAAACACCTTATATTTGCTGCTGTGCGCTATATTTTTGTTATTAAAACATCTTTTCCAAGAAATGTTAATTGCCACTTTTGCCTTCTGAAGCTTTTCCTTGAAATGCTTCTCCATACTTAAGTTTTTCGAAAAGTAAACACCTAGGTATTTGTATTCGTTAACACTCTCTATATTTTGTCCGTTATATTTCCACTTTCCACCTCTTCTAAAAATCATTACTTTAGACTTTTCTACGTTGACAATGAGGTTCCATAACTGACAGTAGTCATACACTTTATTGATCATGAGTTGCAGAGTTTCGGGGGAATATGCGAACATGACTACATCATCCGCAAAGAGCAGTGCCTTCAAATGCACTCTTGCAAAGTCCACTCCACCAGGAAGAAAATCAATCAGATCATCTATGAAGAGTGCAAATAAGGTTGGGCTCAATGAACATCCCTGCCGTACCCCAGATAAAGTCTCGAACCAGTCGGAAAGTTCTGCTCCGTTGCACACCGCAGCTTATGTTCCTTTATACAGCTCTTCTAGAACTCGACCAAACTTCCGTGATAAGCCCAATCCATACAATTTGTAAAATAGTGCTCTTCGGTCAATTGTATCGAAAGCTGCCTTGAAGTCAATAAAGAACACGTACAGTTTTTTGCCTTGCATCAAAAAGTTCTCCGCTATACTTCTCAGAATGAAAATGTTGTCCACTGTCGAGTACCCTGGTCTAAAACCAGCTTGAAACTCTTTTAACAAGTTCCGAGACTCAATCCATGTTGTAAGCCCCTTTTGTAATACTAATGTAAGTATTTTGTTCGTGGCATTCTGGAAAGAGATTCCTCGATAGTTTGATGGATTCGTTAAGCAGCCTTTTTTATGTATCGGGAATATGATCGAATCTTGGAACTCTTTAGGCGGAAGATACCCTTCAAACACTTTATTTTTAAAATTCGACTGGTATTCCATTCGCTCCCGAAGCTTTTCCATCTTGAAGACTGCCAAAGACTAGTTCTATTTCCTGCCAAGTGATAACATGGTCTAAAATTTCACTTTCGAACCCAGGAACTGCATATTGCCAATTTAAGGTGCTTGGTACTGGATTTAGCAAGTCTTTGAAATGATCTCTCAATACGTTTCTACACAGCTTCGTGTTGATGGTAAATTGTTTTCCATTTAGTTTCCATGCTAACTTCCAGAACTCCGATGCGTCTTTACACCTCGCCAACCTGACCGCTTCTAATTCGCCATAGCTCCTCTTTTTTATTCTACAAAGTTCCTTGTATTTTCTATTCGCCTCCGTGTAATTTTCTCTGAATAGGCCAACGTTAGAATTCCGAAAAATTTGTAGCCATCTAAATGAAACGACGTTTGTAAAAATGTGTGTAGGCTTCTACAATTCTCAAAACGCAGCAATTTTATAATTATGCGATTTAACATCCCTGTGCATACAAATTGGCGCATATTAAACAAACGTTAGAGCCTCTAAAGGAAAAAAATGAGCACATGTGCATATGTATATTCCATGTTAAATGAATTGTAAGTTTGGCTGAGTTCCAAAAAGTTATGATGCGTCAGCAATACTCTATTGATGCGCATCTGCTATAGCCCAGTCAAAAAAAAAAACATTTCTCTGAACAAAATTCCGATAACGCTTATACTTGGTGGGGGCCTTCCAGTGACTATAACGCATCATTGACTAAAATTCCCCGACGATCCGACAGGAGCATAACTTTTTAAGCATGGTAAAGTGTCGAAAAAATCAGTTTTTAGGAAATAACTTTTTAATGGCAAATGCCATCGAAAAGAAGTTGGACTACAGTTTGTAGATCATTAAATTCTCTATAAAAAAAAATGCCTGCTTTTTTTTTTCAAAATAACCTAAAATGACGAAAATATTGTTTTTTTTTTTAATATAACTGTTAAACCGTCAATGCTTTCGATAAAAAGTCTAGGAACACTTTGTAGACAGCAAAATGTTTTATAAAAAAGATTAACACACTTTCTTACCTACGACCTTACTTACTTACTTTACTTTTGATGGCGCTCACAGCCCAGGATGAGCTTCGGCCTCAACTAACAAGCCCCTCCAGCCAGCTCTGTCCCTAGCTAGCCGCTTCCAGTTGCGCACACCGAGTGCTTTGATGTCGTCATTCACTTGATTGCGCCACCTGTTACGGGTTCTTCCTCTGCTGCGTACCCCATCGCGGTTGGATTCGAAGACTCGTGGGGCAGGTGCGTTGCTGTCCATACGCTACACGTGCCCCAGCCATCTCAGCCGCTGTATTTTCAGCTTTTTGACCAGGTCAACGTCGCTGTATAGCCCGTATAGCTCGTCGTTGAATCTTCTCCTCCATACTCCTTCGATACACACCGGACCGAAAATCAGACGAAGAATCTTCCTCTCAAAGCACCCTAGCAGATTTTTATCCGAATCTTTTAGTGTCCATGCTTCTGATCCATAAAGCAGGACCGGAATGATAAGGGGTTTTGTATAAAGTCTCCTTGGTTCTCTGAGAGAGGGCCTTACTACTTAAATGCCTTCTTAGACCGAAGAAACAGCGGTTGGCAAGAGTAATTCTTCGCTTGATCTCTGCACTGATGTCATTCTGCGATGTAACAGTGGAGCCCAGGTAGACAAAGTCCTTGACAACTTCGAAGTTATATCTGTCCGTCGTGATATTTTGCCCGAGTCGACGATGTTGAGATTCCTCTCTCGATGACAGCATATACTTCGTCTTGTCCTCATTAACCGCCAATCCCATTCTAGCCGCCTCCAATTCAATGCTCGCAAATGCCCCTGCCACAGCTCGCTTCATTCTGCCGACAATGTCTATGTCATCCGCATATGCAAGCAATTGAACGGACTTTTGATAGACATGGCTCTGTATAATTCGTCCCTTTTCACGCTATCATACGCTACTTTAAAATCGATAAAAAGGCGGTGTGTATCGATCTGGAATTCCCGGGATTTTTCTAAAATCTGTCGGAGTGTGAACATTTGATCGACGGTTGACTTGCCTGGCCTAAAACCGCACTGATAAGGGCCGATCAGATCGTTGACAAAAGGTTTTAAGCGGTCACACAGGATGGCCGACAAGATTTTATAAGCGACGTTTAGGAGACTAATTCCTCTGTAGTTGGTACATTTCAGAACATCTCCCTTTTTATGGATGGGGCACACTATACCGAGGTTCCATTCATCGGGCATACTTTCCTCCGACCAAATTTTGCAGATGAGCTGGTGTATGCTCCTAGCCAATTCATCTCCCGCTGATTTAAATAGTTCGGCTTGTAAGCCATCCGCACCAGCAGCCTTGTACGACTTAAGTTTATATATCGCCAGCCGCACTTCGGTTAGGTCGGGTGGACGGAACTCTTGGACATCATCGTCCAAGTTGAATGGAGCGTTCTGCCTATTAGCGGCATCTTGGCTGTCTTCGCCATTAAGCAGTCTAGAGAAGTGTTCTTTCCAGATCCTCAGCACTTTCAAATAGCTATATTTTCTTAATTCTTGCGTGTACAAAAAAAAACAGTTTTATATTTGTTAAAGAAAATTTTGTGGTCTACAAACTGTACTAGACTACTTTTCGATATCATTGACGGCTTAGCAGTTATTATTAAATAAACAATAATTTTGTCAGTTTTTTGTTTTCTTAAAAGCTCTATTTTGTAAATTAAAGGTCGTAGGAAAAAAAGTTTGTTAATCTTTTTTATAGAAAATTATGTGGTCTACAAAGTGTTCCTAGACTTTTTTGTGATAGCATTGACGCTTTAACAGTTATATTCAAAAACACAATATTTTCTCATTTTATCTTATTTTCAAATAGCTATACCTTCGTAGGAAAAAAAGTAGGTATTTTTTTTATAGAGAATTTAATGATCTACAAATTGTACTCGAACTTCATTTCGTTAGCATTTGCCATTAAAAGGTTATTTCCTAAAAACTGATTTTTTCGACACTTCACCATGCTTAACAAGTTATTCTCGTGTCGGATCGTCGGGGAATTTTAGTCATTGATGCGTTATAGTCACTGGAAGGCCCCCGCCAAGTTTAAGCGTTATCGGAATTTTGTTCAGGATTTGAGATTTTTATGTCTTTTTTAACTGTGCTATATTAGACCAAGAGCCGACAGAACATTTTGGGAGTGGATTGATGACCAAAATTATGAATATGATGGTTTCTAGATCTATGTATCGTGGAATCGAAAACAAAAGTCTGGCAGTTTTTTTTCAGCCTTTGATGAGTGTGATGGTTTGAAAATAACAATTTTTGCAGAGGTATTACCACTTATATAAAATTTAAAAAAATACGCCATGATGCTCTATCATTTTCCTTATACGTCCAAACGTCATAATCTTGACCAATAAAACTCAAGCTTTAAGATTTTTAAGAGGACCTTATCGTCTTTTTCTTGGAGAATTATAAAACACAAAAAGAACACACTAAAAAAAAGTCTTAAAAGAAAAATCGATTTCGCTTCGCTTAAAAAGCTAATATCTTGAGTTCTATAGGTTGGATTGCCAAGATTATGACGTTTGGACTTAAAAAAAAAATGACATAGTGTCATGGCATATTTTTTTGAATTTGACAAAAAAACTGGAAAATAGCTATTTTCAAACCCCCATCCCTTACAAAAGGCTGAAACACATATTCATATTTTGGTTATCAATCCACTCCCAAAATTTGCGGTCGGCTCTTAGACTATTTTCTTAGACTATTAGGATAAATAAAATTTGTTCGTTTAATTAATTTGTACAACTTTGACCATTCGGTATGGGTAATCGAAACGCCAACGGTTCTATGAACTAATTTGAAAATCTTAAAGGAATATTGGTAACTTATTTCCTTAAAAAACTTTAAACCAACATAAAGTCTTGCATCAATATTTCTAAGGCAGAAAAAGATAATTAAAAAAATCATATTTTCTACTCCCTGCGAAGTTTTGAAAATGTGTCCCGATTTTGCTTCAAATAAATCTGGTCACTTTACCCTAACTACATTTTTTATTTTTTTTTTCAGTTGAGCAAAAATTAGAAACTTAAAGTTTCAAACAATAACATAAAATTTGCGAGCGCCTTAGCGGTAGATAGGCCACTCTTGCGCTCAAGCATTCATTTTTTTTTGTGTTTGACCTAAGTACAAAAGCCTTTTTAATACAGAAATGTGGGTTAGTAGGTACATATTCAATTTTTGTAATAAACTTAATTTCGACCAAATTGAAGGTTATGCCACTATTGCACTCACGGCCTGATATTTCAACTCAATCAATAAATTGTGTGTTTGAGACTACCCTCTATGACATAGTTTAAAAATTCTTAAACAACATTCCAACAATTTATTTGCCATAGAATCTTTTTGATTTGTAGTAGCCCGTAGCGTAATGGTTAGTGCGTTCGACTGTCACGCTGAAGGTCTGGGTTCGCTTCCCAGCCTCGTCCACCTAAAAACTAAAAAGTTTTTTTTCAGGGCTACTGCCTCTTGCGATGAATTGACAAATCCTCCAAGAGTATCACTTGTCACGAATAAGTGCTTCTCGTCTAGCCGTTCGGATTTGGCACAAAATTGTAGGTCCCTGCCATTCCTGTCAACAGGCGCACACAGGAATGGTTGCGAGTTGTTAGTCACTAGGCCCTGGTTCTTCATGAGCCGTTGTGCCACCGAATTTATTTATATTTTATAGAATCTTTTTATGTTTTCATTTTATTTTCGACTTTCTACTTGGCGAATTATTAACTTTTATTTTAAATGGCTTAATTAACCATTTTCGATAAATAATTTTTCAGCAGTGTACTGCGCAGCTTAATATGAGGTCATTGTTTGGATTTATCAAAATTTGTACAGGGTTAAAAGCCAGACGGTAGTAATTTTTCAGCACACAAACAAATTATGATTATAAATTTATCTTGTTTATGATTTTTTTCTTCTGATGGGTAATGATTTTGGAATTCAGACTGAAAGTTAACTGTTCACTCATATTGCGTTGAATTTTTATTTTATTTTTTTTTTTTTTTACTAAGAATATCAGTCGCGTCTGTCGTCATTATGTCTCTTATGTCTGTTCAATTCGAGATTGTACATATAATTGAAAGAAACTTGAGTTTTGCTTTCATCATATTTGTTTATAAATCAAAATATGAAAGCACTTAGTTGAATTTATTGTTGTTTGAAAATAATTTTAGACAGAGATTTTTTTTTATTTCACGAAACAACAAATTTAACCAATCTGGTTTTTTGTTTGCAATGAAATTTACAGACAGAATATGAATTTATATTTTGTTTAATAAATTAAGAATACCTTATTAATGAATAAATAATAAATTTGTTTAAATGGCCACACGCAGCATCATATTTTTAATTCGGAATAGGCACACATTGGGCATTACCAATAATAAAATTTAGAGATGTCTGGAATATTGAAGTAAAATGAATCACACATGGTAAGGGGTCGAAATGATAAACCATACATTTACAGCCTTATGTATACACGAATTATAGCGAGTGCATAGCACTATGCACTCTTTATAATGCCGCTGAACGCAAAAACCTTATTCATAAACGTATGCAACGTTGAATAGAAGCAACATAAGCTAAACGCGTTTGGGGGTTGTATAGAGGAGCCAACATAAGGGTTGTTTAGTATCGAAATGTCACTTTGACTCACACATAGCAATAATGTAGATAGATGTTAGGGGGTCGCTTATTTTTCTCACTTTAAAAATATTTTATAAAATTTAATACAACAATTAGTAATGTTGGTTTGTTAATTTACTGTACATTTTTGTTGGGATATTGTTTAAAAAAATAAATTATATTTTTTTGTACACTTTATTTTATAGAAGCTGCTTATTAAATGTACAAAATTTAAAGATTTTCCATCAAATCTTACAACTTTTGCAAATGGTCGACGGCATGCGTGATTTAAATCAAATTATACAAAGACCTTCACCTTCATCACTTTCATGGGAAAAAACAAATGAATTTTAAGCATTACAAAATAAGCACCACCCTCTTATTTTTCTCCTCAACAAAAACATAACGATGTGTGTGAATGGAACAATTCATGGAATAAATCAAAAACAACGTATTTTTTGTTTCAAATATATTTAATTTTATTTGCGAACACAAAAAAACAACAAAGTAACTGGATAATTATAATAATATTAAAAGAAATGAATAAGAAACCAAAAAGAATCCAATCGCCAGCAGAATGACTTCTATTGATTTTTCACACAGCACACACACAGCTGGGTCTCCTTTGTCAATTTTGAAAGTAAAACGTACTAGATTCTTCCTTTATGGTACTAATTTTGACACAAGCTCATTATACCTATAATGGGTTGAAAAATATTTTATGCATTACAATTTATGCAACGTTGTATAGTGGCTACATAAATCCTTATGCAGTGCATAACTATTCATCTGTTCAGCGGATTCTAATGAATACGGCTGTTAATGTTTCATTATTTAAAGTCATACCATGTGTGGTTCATTTAACTTAAGTAAGTAGGTCACCTGAATTTGGTAATTGACAAGATCCATTGTTTCATCTTAACATAAACAATGCTCGGAAAAAGTCTTTACCTACTTATTTATTTTGAAAACGTAAATCAAATAAAACTATTGGATGCCACCCGTGGAATTTCATGAGATAATTAACATCTAATTCTCAATCCACTGTGCCAACAAAAATCTTTCCTTTCCTTCTATGCCTTCTAACTAGTGCCGTTCATTGCATTTAAAAGACCTGAGGTCTTACTGGCATATAGTTAAATTATTATACATTATTATTATATTAACAACTATCTTTCGGATACCAACATTAAAAAAAAAAAAAAAAAAAAAAACAAAAAAAAAAAAAAAAATATCCAATATCAAAGGTGCCACTACTAAAATAAACATAAATAAACTAAAATAAATGAAGCGCTTAGAAGATGAAGGTGTTAAGTGACATTTTTTGAAATTTGGCTTTTTACCTACAGATGAAAGTGTTATATGAAAACTTAAATTTAAAAACTTAGATTCATATTTAGCCAAAGATGAAGGTGTTATATGCAATCACTTTAAAAATAAACTTTGTGGATGAATGTGTTAAATGCGCTTACGTCCTTTATATTAAGTCCTTTATACAAAAATAATTTTATCTGAACTTTTCATTTCACGCATAAAGGTGTTAAGTGGGCACTTTAAGATAAGACATTAAAGGTGAACACCACAAAAATCAGTGCATGTGCAGGCAAGAGGCACCAGCCAACACACACTATTGAATATTCCGACGCAGGTGGCTTAACATGATGGCTAAATTTTGTATAGTCTTACGTACAATTTGAAGGCGTTATTTTTCACACACATCTATTAGTCTAAGAGCCAACGACATCAAAATTCAAGTTATTTGCGTAATGTTGTAACCCATACCAAAACATAGCCGCTACCCTTGACGAATGGGTGTTAAATTGACCTTAGGTGTGACAAAAATGACAGAAATCAAGTCATTTGCTTCAGGACGCTCTCACAGGCTTAAGTTCAAAAACGCAGACCGAAATTCCGTGAAGAACACCCCAGCAGAAAACTTTTATAGTCAAATGGTATACTGATGGATCGAGAACGTCTGACTGCGGCGGGTATATATTAGGGCCAAGAACCAAACTATCTGTACCGATGGGACAGTCCACAAGCGTTTTCCAGGCGGAAATAGTTGCCATAGGTAAATGTGCAGGACGTAACCTTGAAAGAAACTGCCGAAGTCGTAACATTGCCATCATGTCAGATAGCCAAGCCGTGCTTAAAGCGTTAAGCTCCTATGCCATTAGCTCAAAACTGGTATGGGAATGCTTGCGGAGGTTAAATGAGGCAAAAACAACAATTTCTAACTATATTGGGTACCGGGTAATGCGGGTATCGATGGTTAAGAGGAGGCAGACTCCCTAGCCAAAATAGGAGCAACAACCCCCCGACAGGGCCTTAGCCCTATTGCGGATTAGGTGAAAATGTGATCAAAAACAAGATCAAATTAGAAGAGGAGGCAAAAAGAGTGAACTCCCAAAACTGAGGCAGGCCAAAATACTACTTGGGAACTTCAACCAAGAACGCTACAAAGCCTTCATAAGTCTCATCAGGAACAGCCTAAGAATAATAACGGGCAATACGAAGTTTTTGAATGAAATCTAGGTCTTTTTCCAACGTTTCTGTTTCAAAACCTAACCGGCAGTGACTCTGCAAAAAAGCAAACGAAAATTCCTTCACGAATACTCCAGCAGACTAATTTTATTTTTACTTTATTTTATTATATAGGTTCAATTTAGGGACTCAATAAAATGGATTCGCAGGGAGTATGGTTCTTACCTTTACAAAGAATGCTATGATGAATATGTTTCTTATAGTTAGGTTATTATAGCCAAAAGTAACAAACGTCCTGACTATAATGCCAAGATTTTATGCCAAGAGAGAACAAATTGAAACAACTTTCTGCAGAAAAAATTAAAAATTTAAAAGAACAGATGAATTTCGTTCGTGTAGAACATCAATTGTTTTATTTAAATGCAATTTCAGCAGATACTGGAGAAGGGAAAGAGAAAAAACAAACGAAAAATAAGTAAATTACAACATATCAAAAAGCCACTTAACACCTTTACAAAAACAAAATTAAATTTAATACAAAAAAGTTCCTAGATAAAGGTGTTAAATGCACAAAAGTGTAAATATCTCAACAACTATTTGCGTTAGATAAAAAACATTCCTAAAATTAAATTCACCTGAGTTTTATTGACTTTAAATTATCCATACAGTATTTTTATTATTTTCATAAAAAAAGTTATAGGCAATAAATTTTAAATGCTTATTACTCAAATGTTTAAAAATGTCGTTTACGTCCTTCATCTTTCAAGCGCTTCAAATATAAACGGGCATTTCCAAAGCAAACTAATATTTTTGAACATGTACCTTTGAATTATCAACAAGATTCCGCCCCTATCCACACTTCCAAGGCAGTACATTCTCGAAAACATTTGAACCAGGATATTTCGAAAAGGTTTAAAGTCTTAGTATAGACAGTTTAAAGACCATGAAGTAAAAAACGCTTTCAGTGATTCCTGGGTCAAGATTGCGCTTCATTGTTTAAAAAAAAAAACATGTGATTCAATTAAAAGCGCTCTAATTGCTTCTGTCAAAAAATGACAGCCATACTTATTTTTGTAACAAACAATGACATATTAAATTATTGTTTAAAAACAAATTTAATTTTGTTGATAAGACTTTTCTTGTGGCCTCAATCAAGTAACGCATTTTTGTGTAGCCCTCTTTTGTAGTTCACTTACAGAACCAAGGAGTTTTCGATGGATTTTTATGTCACTGTTTAAGAAAAATATGTACTTAATTCACAGCTTGTAAACTTTCCTGGGGAACAAATATTCAGCAAAACAATGATTAAGAAATGAGTGAAATTAGACTAAACAAATCCTAAATCTTTATTTGACATTTTTTCGGCAAACACCTGGTATGTAGTATTATTGAAACTGTTCTAGAGATGTTAAAGCCGTTTTCGAGAAAACTCGATAAAACCGAACCGTTGTATGGTAGCTTCCCCTTCTAGATAAGCTTAACCACAAACTTGAATTTATCCTCTAAGGAATCGCAGAGATATTCCTTTATACCAAATTTGAAGATTTGAAGTGAATTCGCATATTCATTGAGGCTCTATCATGTAAAAATCCCTTTTTTAATTAATTATTGCGGCTTAATCACGACTTTCGTGGGTTTTGCGGTCACATAAACGTTTTTCATGTTCATATTCGCACTTAAAAGAGACCAATTCATTTCCTTTGAGATATATTTCAAATTGTTTCTGTAAAGTCAAAAAATTAGAAAGAAAATGGCGGCGGTGACTGTCTGTCGGATGTTTTTTAGCTAGCAAACACTATAAAATCTTACAAAATAAAACCCCCATCTTTTTAATTATTATTTTATCTATTTTTTTTTTTACGATTTTTTAAAGTTTTCTCATCATAGTCAGTAGTCACGCATACCTTAATTGTTTTAATTTATTTAGCTTAGATAGCAAAGTTCAGATTGAAATCTTATACAGCTCATAAAGTTTTGTCATGAAATATAGACTGAAGACGAAACCGTAACGACTCCCTTGCCAACTGTAAATTAAATTCCCACAGTTGTTGTTAAATAAAAAATAAAAAAAAAATTATTACTTTCCTTAATAAATATGACACTTTGTATTCACCGTCATATCTATGAGTAAGCTTTATCAAATTCATCTATCTACCGCCAGCGACGTAGCGTCGCGACGCGTATGCAAATTTAATATTCAAAGTCCCCGTGGTTCAACCATTCATAAATTATTATCTCTACCGCCCCCTATATAGACCTACTCCTCATTCACTCGACCTAATTTCCGATATCACAAAATATGATATACAACACAACACAGTAATACGTTTCTACCTATAGGAAGGTACATCTAAAAATAGATATATACCTATATCGCACAAACAAGTGATGACTTTCATTCAAGCTCACAAAATGTCAATATATGTAGAAAGATAAAAATATCTTCATTTAATATATTCGAGGACATCCGTCAATGTTTCTAGCAAAATCCACTCATACTTGTGTCTTTATTTATGCAACATCATAATAGGTGCTTTTAGGGTGCTTGACTATATTCATCCTCCTCCTCCCCATCAGACCAACGAACAACGTACCTAACGTTCCAAATTCCAATGTCCTAAAAACGCATTGAGCGCGAGCTATCTCTCGTCGTCATTCAGATACCAACCAACTCGAATAATTCAAATAATCAAATCAATTGTTATGATGAGATGCGTTAAGGGTCATTGTGTTGTGTAGCTAGCAAAAAAAAAAAAATGTTAGTGTATTCAAAAGCTTGATGATGGTGTATCCGATGAGGATGTTTTGATATGATGAGAACGAGAGTATCAACTTTAAGTTGACATAACGCACAACACTTGAGAAAACGAAACTTAAGCCTTTTTAGATTGTGGTTCGTTCGGTGAGCTACGTTGTGCAGTATTGCGGTATTGTTTGGGTTCATTCAATAATTGAAGTTGTCACAAAAGATATACCTACCAAATGTCATCATATAAGTCGTCTTCGTCTATCTGTTTGCCTGTAGTAGGTACAACGCTGTCAATTGTCATATACACTTTCATCTAGAGTTGGTTGAGTTTTTATTTTTATTTGTTGGTTTTATTGTGGGGAAAATATAAAAGGAATAACAATATTGTTTTGATGCTGAGATAATGTGAGTCACAGAAAAAGTGTTCCCAATTTGATAGTTTTTTCTCAATAATAAAAAAAAGAAAATATCTGGAATATTGTTGTTGGCACGAATAACTTGGGCGCCGACAATTGATAACGGATTTTTGTAGAGGGGTCCAATACAAATATTTTTTACTATGGGTGGGCGGGGGTCTATCACCCCCCGTTTGGGCAGAAGGGTCAATTTAATGAAAAAAGTTCTAAAAATTGAAAAACATCAATTAAAAAATGACGGTAATACCTACAATTAAGTATTATATCTTTTTTGAAAGTCAATACTCTGTTTTATTAGCCAGTTCAAGTGAAATCTATCTATAGTTTTTGAAAAAAACTACTTTTAAAATCAAAATTTGGGAAAAATACATAAAACAAATGTTTAAAGTGTAATTTTTCAAAACTGAGATTTTATATCATATTTTTTCTTAGAAATCGTTGGTCATATTAATTCTTAATCAGAAACCGAAAACAAAAGGATTTTATATCTTCTCGTTTTCGAGTAAATTAAGAATTACCAAAACTACTATTTTAATTCAATTAATGTTTTTTGCTTGAGTATTTTACGTGGTCTTATTTTGATAGTAAAAATAGAATATGGATTAATTTCTTTTATATATTTCGTTAAGTACTAACGATACATTATTTTTTTTTTTTTTAAATTATAACAAAAAAAAAAGAAAACTTAAATCTAATGTACATTGTGATTTTACATTGTCATTGCTGGAATTAATTATATTTGAATTTTTACTGTAAATATTAACTAAAAGATTTAAAGGACTATTAGCACCGTAGTTTGATCTACTGTAAATGTTAGAAATTGGCAACTGCCTTCTCAAACTATGCTGACTAGCAATGAAATTTAATCGACAGAGGATCAATGGAGCTGAAATCGATCCATTGATTATCCCGACAATAAAACAAAATTGTAGGTACGCTCTGTGACTCGTTAGAGATGGAAGATTTATTAGTTGAATACGTGGTATAGGTGGCAAGGTAATTCGATTCGACCATGGTAGAAATCTTAAGCAAAATCTCATAAATCTTCTTTGAACGGACTCCAATCTATTTATATGAACCGCATAATATGGCGCCCATACAACACAACCATACTCTAAGATGGATCTTACAAATGAGACATAGACAGTTTTTAGAACATAAGGATCACGAAATTCTCTAGCAAATCTTTTAATAAAACCGAGCGTCCTGTTAGCTTGTTTAATAATGTAGTCAAAATGGTCAATAAAAGTTAATTTTGAGTCCAACACTATCCCAAGGTCAGTAAAACTGAACAGGTTACTAATTGGTGACAAATATATCACATAACTATAGACAGTCACATTTTTCTTGCGTGTAGAACACATTGTTTTACACTTGTCAATATTTAAAACTTAACCATTAATAGTGCACCATTCCCAGAAACTTTGAAAGTCTTTTTGTAAAAGATCACAGTCTACTACAGAGTTGATTGTACGAAAAATTTTTACATCATCGGCATATATAAGAGACATAGAATTAACTAGTACGGACGGAAGATCGTTAATAAATACTATAAATAGTAACGCGCCAAGATGGCTACCCTGAGGTACACCGGAGTTAACAGTAAAACATTTAGAACGTTCACTCTTGAAAACAACACTATATAACCTATCTTTGAGATATGAAGATATCCATAGCACAAATCGGTCGTTGAGACCCATATTTTGCAGTTTTCTTAAAAGTATATGGTGACTAAGTTTGTCAAATAAAAAGTTTGTCAGTAAAAATACAGTCAACTTGTTGTTTTTTTTTTCAAACGCGTCAATACAAAATGTAGTTAACTGTTACAAATTTGTTATAGTGGATTTCTTTTTAACAAAGCCATGTTGGTTGTCACATAAAACGGAGGAACAGTCAAAAGACAAAATAACACAAATAATAGATTCAAACATTTTGGGTATAGCAGATAGTAGTTAATTCTTACACAAATTGGCTCTTAATTATCATACTTTCCTAACACCCAGCCTTACGGCGTATAAACAGTGAGGTATGTTTGGGGGGCATGTTGCCCCCCTGCAACCCTCCTGCTTGGGCTCACTATAGGATTTGGGGTATGTGCGAGGTTCAGTGTATGCCAAATTTCGTTTGCATTTAAGGAACCTAACACCAACATTAATTTTTATCAAAAACAGATCACATTAAATTTATAAAAAAAATACTCATAAAAAAGTACCCCGCGCAGAAAAACAATCTAGTTTTCGATATGGCACTAGAGAGATTTACATAGATTCTTGCAGGGCATTAGCAAGATTTAGCCAGGGTTAGAACACGGGCCTTGGCGATTATGAACCCTTTTGCCTCGTCAGGCAAACAAAAAAAAAAGCTGGCAGTCCAATGCGCTACCCACTGGGGTAACTCGCTATACAAAATTTTAATGTCGGAAGTGAATAAGTTTCATTCATTATTACATAACAAATACATACAGAATAGAGCCGGATTTTATGTACTGGCTTTTTAGGTAGAACAACTTAGAACCGGTTTTTCTTCATTCGACAATCCTATACAGATGTCTCACACCCATAGTAAAGTGTGATACGAAAAAGAAGACAGGAAAGAGAGAAAAAAGTGTCGTATAATGCTGATATTCCATGGTGCTTATAAAATGTGTGTTTCTGGTGTACAAGAGACAGTTCAGAAACATGTCACACAACTTTTTACTAGAGATTGCCTCACGAGTGGTTGAAAAGTTTTCCTCGTCTAAATTTTTGGGTACTGAAATCAGCAAATGCTTGTTAAGTATCTGACAAGTATTCCTTGTCTATATTTACCCTGCTGAAAACCTAGTAGGGCCTTGCCCAAACTAGACAGAAACTTGACATTTTTCCAGCCGGGACTTCTAGTAATTTTCAATTTTCTCAAAAATTTAGTAAATTTAGAAAATTTAGTTTTCCATTTCACAATTTTGAGCAATATTGATCCAATCATTTCTTTTTGCGTATTTTTTTTAAACATTTTGAGTTTGAATGCAAATTTTTTGAAAACTATTGACACTAAAAATTTAATTTAAATGTAGGATTAAAGATCAGACTTCTGGCTTTTAAAAACCTTTATTGTTTTGCATTTTTAGTTTTGTGTTTTGTCGTTGCTTTTTAATATTTGTTTTCCATTTAAGTCGTTTTTTATCGAAAATTGCCATTACCTCCTAAACGAGGGGATATAGACCCCCCTCCCATAGTAAAAAATGCTTGTATTTGACCCTTCTACAAAAATCCGTTTTCAAATCAATCAATCAAATCAATTTTCGGCGTCCAAGTTATCGAGCTCTCCCCTTGCTACTGTATAGGTACTTTACGTACCAAATGTCAGCATATAAGTCGTCTTCGTCTGTCTGTTTGCCAGTATAGTAGGTACAACGCTGTCAATTGTCATATATACTTTCATCTAGAGTTGGTTGAGTTTTTTTTTATTTGTTGGTTTTATTGTGGGGAAAATATAAAAGGAATAACAATATTGTTTTGATGCTGAGATAATGTGAGTCACAAAAAAAGTGTTCCCAATTTGATGATTTTTTCTCAATAAAAAAAAAAATATCTGGAATATTGTTACTGGCACGAGTAACTTTGGCGCCGACAATTGATAACGCATTTTTGTAGAGGGGTCCAATACAAATATTTTTTACTATAGGTGGGCGGGGGTCTATCACCCCCCGTTTGGGCGGAAGGGTCAATTTAATGAAAAAAGTTCTAAAAATTGAAAAACATCATTAAAAAATGACGGTAATACCTACAATTAAGTATTATATCTTTTTTGAAAGCCAATACTCTGTTTTATTAGCCAGTTTTTAAATCAAGTGAAATCTATCTATAGTTTTTGAAAAAAAAAACTACTTTCAAAATCAAAATTTGGGAAACAAACATAAAACAAATGTTTAAAGTGTAATTTTTCAAAACAGGTTTTATATTATATTTTTTTCTTAGAAATCGTTGGTCATATTAATTCTTAATCAGAAACCGAAAACAAAATGATTTTATGACTCGAGAACATTAAGAATTACCAAAACTACTATTTTAATTCAATTAATTTTTTTGCTTGAGTATTTTACGTGGTCTTCTTTTGATAGTAAAAATAGAATATGGATTAATTCTTACACAAATTTACTCTTAATCATCATACTTTCCCAACACCCAGTCTTACGGCGTATAAACAGTGAGGTATGTTTGGGGACATGTTGCCCCCCTGCAACCCTCCTGCTTGGGCTCACTATAGGATTTGGGGTATGTGCGAGGTTCAATGTATGCCAAATTTCGTTTGCATTTAAGGAACCTAACACCAACGTTAATTTTTATCAAAAACAGATCACATTAAATTTATAAAAAAAAAAATACTCATAAAAAAGTACCGCTCGCAGAAAAACAATCTAGTTTTCGATATGGCACTAGAGCGATTAACATAGATTCTTGCAGGGCACTAGCAAGATATAGCAGGGGTTAGAACACGGGCCTTGGCGATTATGAACCCTTTTGCCTCGTCAGGCAAACAAAAACAAAAAAAAAAGCTGGCTTATGTAGGAGTTGATCCCGTGATCTTCTGACTGTCAGTCCAATGCGCTACCGACTGGGCTAACTCTCTATACAAAAGTTTAATGTCGAAAGTGAATAAGTTTCATTCAATATTACATAACAAATACATACAGAATAGAACCGGATTTTATGTACTGGCTTTTTAGGTAGAACAACTTCTTTATTCGACAATCCTATACAGATGTCTCACACCTATAGTAAAGTGTGATACGAAAAAGAAGACAGGAAACAGAGAAAAAACTGTCGTATAATGCTGATATTCCATGGTGCTTATAAAATTTGTGTTTCTGGTGTACAAGAGACAGTCCAGAAACGTGTCACACAACTTTTTACTAGAGATTGCCTCACGAGTTGTTGAAAAGTTTTACTCATCTAAATGTTTGGGTACTGACATCAGCAAGGGCTTGTTAAGTATCTGACAAGTATTGCTTGTCTATATTTACCCTACTGAAAACCTAGTAGGGCCTTGCCCAAACTAGACAGAAACTTGACATTTTTCCAGCCGGGACTTCTAGTAATTTTCAATTTTCTCCAAAATTTAGTAAATTTAGAAAATTTAGTTTTCCATTTCACAATTTTGAGCAAAATTGATCCAATTATTTCTTTTTGCGTTTTTTTTTTATCAACATTTTGAGTTTGAATGCAAATTTTTGAAAACTATTGACACTAATAATTTAATTTAAATGTAGGATTAAAGATCAGACTTCTGGCTTTTAAAAACCTTTATTGTTTTTAATTTTAAGTATTTTAGTTGCTTTTTAATATTTATTTTCCATTTAAGTCGTTTTTTATCGAAAATCGCCACTACCTCCTAAACGAGGCGAGATAGACCCCCCTCCCATGGTAAAAAATGCTTGTATTTGACCCTTCTACAAAAATCCGTTATCAATTTTCGGCGTCCATGTTATCGTACTCTCCCCTTGCTACTGTATAAGTACTTTACCTACCAAATGTCATCATATAAGTCGTCTTCGTCTGCCTGTTTGCCAGTATAGTAGGTACAACGCTGTCAATTGTCATATATACTTTCATCTAAAATTGGTTGAGCTTTTTTTTTATTTGTTGGTTGTGGCTTAAATATAAAATGAATAACAATATAGTTTTGATGCTGAGATGATGTGAGTCACAGAAAAAGTGTTCCCAATTTATGATTTTTTCTCAATTAAAAAAAAAAAAAAAAAACAAATATCTGGAATATGTAACTGTATAAAGTATAATAGGTCATTTTATTGAATGCTTATAAAACTATTATTTAAAAAAAAGAAGCATTTTAATTAACTTCCTAACTAACTAAACTAAAGGAGTAAAATGATTTGCTTTAAATTTGGTTAATGTAATTTTGGTGTATAATTTACTAATGAAGAAATTCGACTTTTTTTTAAGCTCATCAAAAAGAGAACGGGTTTTGCAACGGTTAAGATTTTTTCCAAAATTTCTCCAAAACGATTCAAGATGAATTTTGATTGTCTGTTTAAAGTGAATACAAAAATTTAATTTTTGCGCCAGAAATGTCTCTAAACGTAACTAGGGTTTACATTTAGCATACCAGGCACTTCCAACACCTTATAAAGACCTAATATTGCGCATTTCAAAATTTTACATATTTTTAGAACAAACAAAATCAATTTTTGTTTTGTAATTTTTGACTTTTTCCTATAACGATGCATTGGATTTTTGTATTATTTTTTTTTTTTTTTTATTTTTATTGACTTAAATAGAATTAACTACGTCAAAGTCCTCAATTTTAGTCCTGATATTTCTTCCCCACGTACTCTACGCACTTTGATACAATTGTTGGAAAATATTTCTGAATTTTGTCATCAATCTTTTCGAGCTCTGAATGTATTTCCGGTGTGTCGTGTTTCATCATATACGCTACGTTTTTCGAAAAAATCTTCTCCCGTCCATTACTTGCGTGAATACCGACCTGATTGGCCAAGTAGCATTACCAATGGTCACTTCCAGGCAAGCATGGCTGGCGTGGATGTAGTTTATCGACAGAAAATGCTTCGTTATGACTACCAAGCTGTTGTAAATGTCAGCTGGCAAGTTTTTGTGTTTCAGCTCCAGAAAGAGTGGTTTACGTACTCATTTGTTTTTCTGTATAAATAACTCGTGCCATTCTGACTTTGGGTCATTGCTTCTCTTGGGCAGAATACGATGTGATCTGGCCGTTCCACAGCTTAAGCAGGAAAGTAAGAAGAGTTATGATGACATCCATGTTGTGTTCCTTGTTACCGCGACCCATTGTCTTGGGCATTTCATCGATGGACTCCCAACTGGCCAACATTTCATTAAGGTGAGCCTGATCGACTTGCATAGTACTTCTTGAAAGTCATTAAGGAAGATCTTACCAAAACGAAATCGATGAGAGGACTCCATTTCAATTTCAACAAATAGTGAAATTGGTTCGGTACGTTCACGAAGACGACGAATTACCTCTCAGGGGAGGATATTGCTCTCTGAGACAGAGTTGTGTGTGTGTAGCTATTTCATTTTTGAGGGCGTCTGTTTTATTTTCAAATTTCGAAATTTTGTATACAATTTTCTGGAAGATTTCTTCAGTATTGTTGGCAATCAGTTCGCATCTTCTATAATATTTCTTTTCACCCATTACCTGCTTACCTTCTACAAGTTTGCTTTGACGTGCTATTTCAGCTTTCAAAACATCCGTTTTAGAAGAAAATTAAATTTTTGTATACATTTTCAAAATGACTTTTTTGAATGATTAATAAAAGCGGATTTTTGTATTGATAAAGTCTTAATGTCTCATATGCTTAGTAACATTATAGCCTTGGACCATAAGGGCAAGTTTCTGCGATCCAGTCGTTCTTCGTTATTCCTTTTTGGCTAAGCGGCAGTATTGGTATTTAGCTAAGTGGTGTCTTGCCAAACTGCGCCTGAACCTTAATTGAAACCCAGACCAATTTATTATACTATCAATGAATCCCTGATTAAATTGTGTTTTTTTTTTCTTTTATTCGTAAGAAATAGCCTTGGTCGCCATCGTGAACTTATTTAGTTAACTAACTCGTTTATTTTCAAATTTTGACTAAAAGTTCTGTTAGCAAAAGTTGTCAGAAAAGTATGACCCCAAAGTTTTTAATATTTAAATTTTAAACAACTTTTGTGAAAACCATTTTTCAGTCAAAACCTTAAAATAAACATTTTTTTTTTATTAAAACCAATATTAGTTAAAATTCCGGCTGGAATACTCCACACTCTTACAATTTTTTATTGTCTCGACCCAATCTACACTTTCCAGCATCTTATCAACCTTAACCTTTTCCCGGAAACGGTTCCAGCGATTTTCATGAAATTTAGTCTTGATATTTTTTTTTTTTAAGTTGATCCAGACAGAGTTGTAGCCAGTGGGTACCAAGAGAAATGTTTAGTGCCACAATGGTTCTTAAAGATCTGTATTAAATTTTAATTTTTGTATAACATTTTTTACTTTTCAAGTTGATCTACCCAGATTCAGGACTATGGACAAGAGGTTCAAAAAGAAATAAGTGGTGCGCTGAACTGGTAGGTAGGTAGAAATGGCGGCCACGGACAGTCTAGCCCATAGCCCAATAGCGCTTAAGTGCGCCGTTTTGATACCAAAACTCGTTTGAACCTGTGGATGGAATTGAAGAGAGAAAATATGGGCATATCCTCAGGATATCGTCCCTTTTTATTTAGTTTAAAATAGGATTTTGTTGTAGCTTTTAGCACAATCATCAGAAAGTGGATGACTCACTCAACCAGATCAGCACCCGCACCCGCACCATCCACAGTTAGCCCACTAGGCAGTTCGTTGGCTGGCACTGGAGCGTCCACTGATCTGATTGGATGATCATCCGGCCGCTGTGCACCACAAACCCCCACCAGAACCCTAGTCCACTATCTTGTGATCATAGGGAATCGACGGAAGGTATAATGCAGAAGTAGCCGAAATTTGTCCTAGAGCCATTTCGTCGCGTTGAGAAAAGAAATCAAGTCTTTGATCTTCATTTCACAAAAGTACGTTAATGTCGTCAAAGAATGCTCTGCCGAGTGACTGTTTTCTAGCTTTGGCCAGAGCAGGGCATTTGCAGAGGAAATGAACTACTGTTTCCTTTTCCTGCTGGTCCTCACAGCTCCGACAGTGAGTATTGTGAGGTATCCCCAGCTTCGCTGCATGCTCTCCTATTGGCTAGTGTCCTCTACAGGTTGCAACTACCCTGACTATGTCTTGCCTGTGTCTGCGTATTAGATCAATTGTTCGGTTCTTGTCATAGGTGGGCCAAATCTTCCTAGATATAATACAGTTTGATAAACTGCTCCACCTACGGTTTGCTTTAGTAAGATAAAATGAGAGAATGTTGCCCTTCATAACTCCAAGCGGAATGTTGACTCTTTCCGCAAGTGAGCCATGAAGGGCTGAACCTTGCCTGGCCAGCTCGTCAGCCCGTTCATTGCCCTCAATGCCACTGTGACCCGGGACCCAGATAAGAGTGACATTGAGGTCAGTGTTCAGACCCGCAAGCTCATTCCGGCATTGCTGGACTAGTTTGGAGGATGCTGTAGCTAAATTAATGGCTTTAACAGCTGCTTGACTGTCTGTAATAATAGCTGCATTACGGTTTTGGTTTGGATCTGCTTTAAGTAACTTGTAAGCATCCCTGGTTGCCAGCTATTCAGCTTGAAAGACGCTAGCAAGGTCAGATAGCCGAAAGGACCTAGATACATTTAGAGACTCGGAGAAGATTATTGCACCAACGCCACACTCCATCTTTGAGCCATCAGTAAAGATAGTTGTGTCGAAATCTTTCGTCACGACGTTATCATTCCAATCCTTCCTGGATGGAAATTTAACTTTGAAATCCTTACTGATACTCATTGTAGGGGTGCAGTAGTCAGTGGGAGTCGTAAAACATTTCCAATGGAATCAAGTCTGTGATATTGCTGTGACCATAGGGCTTGGCAAACCAAGAGATTGATTATTTAAGTCTTAAAGCGCTGCAAGATACTAGATATTTAATATGTAAATCAAGTGGTAGAAGGTGCAGAAAAACACTTAAGACATCAGTCGGGCAGGATCTTATAGCCCCTGTCGTGCCAATGCCAGCAGTTCTTTGAACCTTCCTAAGTCTATCGATGTTATATTTTTTGTTAAGTGCAGGCCACCATACACTCGAACCGTATGTGAGGATCGGTCGTACCACGGCTGTGTAGACATGTAATGAGGATTGCAATTTTACTACACTCCACTCCACTTGAATAGAAACAAACTTTCTGTTTACTATCTGAGCGTGTAGCGCTTTGGTAAATTTATAAATTCACCTTTTGGTTTTTGTTCCTAAAAAAGGGATCTATTGCGAATAAAACTGCAGGAACATAATAATTCAAGAAAATACCCTAAGAATATTTTTGTATGACTTTTCTAATTACTTCATTAAAAACACTGTTTTTTTCTTTGCGCCACTTGAATAGAAACATTCTCTTAAATAAGGGAACAAATTAAAAAAGTGCAGTAAAATTGTGTAGTTCAGAATGTGTAGGTCAGAATCGTCAACTTTCCGAACTTGTCCATGGTATTGGTCCAAGGACATCGGTAAACTTAGGGCAATCTTCTTGCAATATTTCCTTGTAAGATTTTCCCATCATTTTCAATGCGGAAAAGTCCAGATCAATTGTTCAAAACCAGAAAATCGCACCAACCGCCATTACAACACCTTCACGGCTATGGTGACGCTCCAGAAACCTGGGTTCCTTCTTTATAACATGAAATAGTAATTATATCCGTCCGGGCCATCTTAATTGAATTTTTTTCGTCAGAAAATATCAATTTTGTCCACTCTTCCTTCCAAGTCATATTCTTTCTCATAATCTATTATATTGTATCTTCGTATTGGATTTAATTGTGGTTTTTTCTATAATTTTAGGCGGTTTAAATGTTGTGACCCACGAATTACACGTCTAATAGTGTTAAGACTAGCTGTAATATCACTCTTCGCCTTGATTTTACCAGCAGAGTCGCTTGAATTTAAAGCCAGTCTAATTGTCTTTCTTCGGTCTTCTTCTGTTGTGGCTCTTGATTGCCCACCTTACTCATTTTTCCGTAGTTTTCTTTATTTCTAAGGTTCGACCAAACAATTTTCACACTTCTACTTATTCTTTTGGCAATTGTGCCTAGGGGAAGTTTGTTTTCCGCGAGTACTTTTATTTTGGCTTTTTCTGCAGGGTGTAATAGTTTTCCGCGGCCCATCTTTTCTTTGATAAAGCAATTATTATTTGTAATCTACACTTCTATTATCCAATATTTATTCTTCGTACCGTAATCTATAGAGACAAAACGCACACTGTTTCTGTTCAAGTGGAAAGATGGCAGGGTACTTTCTTTAATATAACTAAGAGATAGCGTTAATCTGTAAATTTATAATGATGATTTTTGTTTAAATCGTTACAATACCAAACAAACTTATCATTCCATATTTTGATATTTGATTTTTTTTAAATATTTTGTATAAAACTTCGGTTTAACAATGAAGTGGGAACACTTGATGCTATCAACGACACAGAACGCTGACTTTGGGCTTACCACTGACTGCCGTTAATGTTGGCTTTTGTTCGCGCTGCCGTTAAACAGTCTCCGAGTTGTCTTGCTTGAGGCATTTTCAGAAAACACCTTTGGGCAGATCATCGTATACATATATACTCCATGTTACTGCCACCGCGCGCTGCACCAGCTCCCCTACCATCACTATCCATTCATGCCTCCTAATTGACGACAGTCTTTTTTAGGAACTCACAATGCAGTAGTAGTATTGGTAAGGTACCTTCAGGGGCGGGCGAGGTGAATACGAACAGGCATCATCATCAGCGTTTAGATATGATTGTTAGTCGTGGTGGCATAAAAGAAAGTCATAGTTGAGCTGATGGTGTTGTTGTTTTTTTTTCTGGTTGCATCCACTCAGCAATTGAATTTCTAATTTTAGTCCTCTTGCTTGCGGCTGAGTTCATTATCTGTTGTTGTTTTTGATTGTTGTTGTTTTCATTATTATTATTTGGTATTGTGTGTTCCAGAGCTACAAGCAAAAACTGTCAACGTCTATACAAAACAGCAAAGCCTCGACGGCTTTTTAAAGAGGTAAAGCAGCAGTGAAATGGCTTAATTGCGAATGTGGTTTTCTCTGCACTTTCTTCTTGGAGCTCTTCCGCTCCGGACGGACTCCGGAGGGCGGTTGATGGCTCATCGAGTCATGACTGCAGGCTGTATAAGAAGTTATATATAGGTTGGTAGGTAGATATAAATGGGTGGTCATTACCATTTTGTTTGTTGTGCTTCACTTGGCCTTAAGAGGATTTTTTTTTTTAACTTTGCTTTGTTGTTGTTTTTATTTTTTGTTCGCTTACTGTTTTCCTGCAAAATGCAAGCTCCTGTGTGGAAATCGGTACGGCTCTTCAAGTCAACCGGAACCTTGAGGGAAAAGGTTAATTGGAGTCATTTGAGTACAAACAAAAAAAAAAAAAAAACACTAGCTGAAAATATATCTATTTTTAATTAAAGAGCTGATTAGAGATTAAAATAGAATGTAATTCCAGGCTATTGTTAGGTTATAAATATACTTGTTAGAAGCTACTGCCTATAGTGCCTTGGGCAAAGCTTATGGAAGACAATAAATGTAAGAGCCATTAATAACAAATTTAGTAGCAGGTTGTTGAGCGAATCAAAATACAGGTAGGTAGGTATGTAGGCATAGGAAAAACGTCACACTTTAGGCTAGAATTGATGTCAGTTTTCAGTAGAAATAAACACAGGTGAAACGTATTAATAACCAATATACATACAAAAAAAAATCAATCGGGTGGCACAACGGCTCATGAAGAACCAGGGCCTAGTGACTAGCAACTCGCAACCATTCCTGTGTGCGCCTGTCGACAGGAATGGAAGGGACCTACCATTTTATGTCGAATCCGAACGGCTAGACGAGAAGCACTTATTCGTGACAAGTGATACTCTTGGAGTATTTGTCAATTCCTCGCAAGAGGCAGTAGCCCTGAAAAATTTTTTTTAGTTTTTAGGCGGACGAGGCTGGGAAGCGAACCCAACCCTTCAGCGTGACAGTCGAACGCACTAACCATTACGCTACGGGCTACTACTAACCAATATACAGGGTGTCCCTTAATTCGTCAATAGTATTTAAGGGCATGATTCTTGGGTGTATTCTAAGAAAAAAATTGTTCTACAGTAAGGGCCTATCTCCAATTTTGATAAATTTATCGGGGATTTAAGAAAAGTCTTATTTTGGTGTACCCTGAACCATGTTTACGGTTATTGCTTTGTTAGTAATGATGATAGAAACTTCGTTTAGGTCTTTGTTTGTAGAAGAAATACCAGCCTTTGTAATCGCGTTTAAATAAATTGTATATCTTTTCTCAGTCTTGACTGGTTTTGACTGGTTTTCTCCAAAAAATGCGTAATCAACATGATGTGTTAATATTTTTGTTGATTGTATGTAAGAATACTTAAAATAAAAGTCAGAACAAGTTTCCCGAAAACCCCATAGATTTTATGATAATTTGGAAAAACAGCGGCAGGTAAAATTTAAATATAAATGTTTTTTTTAGCTTTAAGCTCAAAAAGCAATGTTACTGTTGTCCAAGAACATTGTTGACATTGGCGCCAAACAGAGTTGTGTGAGTGTCACTCACTGATGATCCAAAAAAGTTTTAATTCTTAGATCCTGCCAAACGGGCCACCCATGATACTGTTTTCAAAAAATAAAAACAATTGAAAAAGTTCAGTGAAATTTGTAATTAAAAAAACGTCACAAAATTTTTTTTTTGTGAAAATTTCTTAGGAATGTTCTAAAATTTGTATAAATTTTATTTAATTTTTTTTATTATACAAATCTATTAGTAAAACCATGTCGATTGCATTGTGTAAATTTCTCTTTTTGTATAAACAAACAAGCCTTACTTTAAGCCTACTTTAAGGAGGTTCAAGTCGAAAAAAATTGTACCGATAATGTGGAGGCTTAGGGCCAGTTTCACATTGAAAGTAGTGGCGTTTAAGTGCGTTATATAGGATACAAAATGCCAATTTCCGCAGTACACACTTACCTCAATCAGTTGCACTTAAGTCCCCCGTGCCGGGTACTTAAGTGTCACTAATTAAGACTGGGAAATTTACCAAAAAGTTCCAAAATGCAAAGCATAAGTGCAACTTATTCCGGTAAGTGTTCACTGTGAAACTGGCCCTAAGTATATCCTAGCCACAAAATTCAGAATACAAAATTTCTAAAACCAAAAAAAAAAAAAACTAAAATGTTCAGAAAATTGGAACTACCACCTATAACGACGTGGCTTACAACGACGAATTTCAGACAAAAAATACTTCACTTTCGCCGCTTACAACGACGACGACGGAATGACGAAAAATTCAAACAAAAAGTTGGTAACTGACAACTCAAAACTAAACGTGTTCGAATTTACACAAATTCCTTGCTTCGCGAATGAATTTAACAAGGTTGTTTATTATGCTGTTCCTAAAATTTAAAAGCGCATACTTATGTCCTTATGTTTTTTCTTATCAATCATTTTCTCGGTAAGTCGGATATAACGGCCACATTTGGCTGGTCCCTTGGCGATCACTATAAGCGGCGTCGACTGTATATACACTTTTTGCTTTAGTCCAAAATGTCAAAGTTTTAAGCAACATCTATAGCCGGAAGTATACCTAACAATGCTTTCTGCAATTATTATTTTCCACTGGAGTGGTTCATAAAATTTGACCTGAAATATGTATTTTATTTCTGGTATTTCTTTGAATAAACTGTCAGTGTTATCTGTAGCTGCATCAGTTGATAAGAAATAGCTCAGAAATATTTGGAAAAGTAATTGTTCTGTTTCGGGCTGCCATAATTATTTCTGCGCCTTGTGGTTTTATAGTGGTATTTGCGGTCTTTTCAGGAGCTTAGCTGCATTCCATAAAGAATATTTGCTTGCATCCCCTTCGTAAATATTTTTCAGGAATCATTTTTAAAATCATATCTTTTTTCAGTTAATTGCTTAGACCCTAGATTTCAAACCTCAGGTCAAAATATGAGTTGCCAAATATGAGTCGCTGATTGAATACGGGTTGGTCGCATCAATCCAAGATAAAAAGATTTTTTGTTACTGAATATTTCTCGTTTAATGATATTCTGTCGAGAGGTTTGGTAAGCAAAACGGTCGTTGGCTACATAGGTTGACTGTCAAATTGGCAGACTTTTCTGTTGCGTCAAAGTTTTAATAGTTGTTATCTAAACAAAAATCGGATTTTGTAACAGTTTTTTAATCCATCATTATCGTTGCCAACCATCAATGGAATTTGACAGTTCATACCTTGACTGACAGATAGGTAATAAACTAAATTATGGCGTACACATAATATTTTGTTCCAAATGTCACTTTAAAGCCATCTTTTCCCGAGCGTAAAAATTAATTTTCAAAACATCATCTTCGTAGCAATCCTTTAATTTAATTTGACAGTTATAATTTGTTCCAAATGACACTTGAAAGTCCCGAGCAAAAAATTAAATAAAAAAAAAAAATCGTATTTTCAAGAGATTTTTTTACTTCATTATTACTCCGAGCCTGTAGCAGGCCGTAGCGTAATGGTTAGAGCCTTGGACTGTCACGCTGGAGATCTGGGTTCGATTCTCAGTCTCGTCTTCCTGAGGAATTGACAAATTCTCCAAGAGTATCACTTGTCAAGAATAAGTGATCAGCCATCCTTCAATTGAATTTGACAGCTGCTTATTTTGGAAATGTGTAAATTTGTTGGCTCCTCCAGCCTTCTGTGGGAGAATGAATGTTTAATTCCAAAAATGATGGGATTAAGCCATCTAAATCGCATAATACACTATACTCTGTTCATTTTATATTTTCAGTACAAGGAAGATAGGGTGTTTCCCTTTCACCCTTACTTTTATGGATTTCTATAAGCTATCTCTTTTTTTATTAAGCTTTTCCATATTCTATGGTTGCCGTATCGAGCATTATAAATTGGTATATTTCTCTCTTCTCTCTCATTCAAATGTCCGTAGGGTTACCAACTGATAATTTAGATTTCATTAACAGAAAAATGTAGATCGTAAACTAAATCTAAAAAAAAATTAAAGTAAATGCAAATAAAAATAAATCTATCTTTTTTCACACCACCTAATCTCTTTCAACGTAAAAATAAATCGCAGAAAAAAAGTACATTATAAAGAAATTAGAGTTTAAAAAAAAATTAAAAAAAAAAAAAAACTTTTTATCACTCCGACGAGTAGTTGCTGCTACGCTCTTCATTTAAATTTTCCACAGCTCTTTCAGTAAAAACATCCATTTCCCACATCTTTGGCTAAATCACCTGCTCAACGTGTTGGACACACCTTTGCCATTTTTCAGCATCAACCTTTGCAAGTCCTGTTTTTAGAAGATCTTTTACTTCTGCCAGTTTAAAGGACTTATTTTGGCTTGCCACGAATCTTTTCACTTGAGCCCAAACAACCTGTATGGGATTAAGTTCCAAAAAGTTAAAAAAAAAAAACTATTTGGTAATTCAAAATTGCAATTAATTAATGAACCGAACTCCATCAAAAACTTGCTCAAGTAGTAATTCTTCTTAAAAAACAAATACCCAACAAATCAAACGAAAAGATGTAAGCAGAAAAACACGAAGTGACAACACTTTTTTCTTAAACATAAAATATATGCTCTTAAAAGCTTTTATAAAGCTTCAATTCTGAAAGCTCCATAGCAAAAACCAAAGAAAAATGTATTAGAATTTCCATCCACGGACGTATATAGTCTGAACGAGGTCACTCTTGCTTCTTTACTGGCTTCACAATTTGCTTCGAAAAATGCAAGCCAGTTGACGAGCAAGTTGCTCAAAATTTAAGTGTATTGTAACTTGTAAGTCAGTACTGGCTCGTGTGGCCTCAAGGTAAAAAATATTGTTTTTCGTTCCAAATTTTTGAAATCATGCACTAGCTTTACCATTACGAGTATACAAAATTGAGTTAATATTGAGTTAATTTCTTGTCAACTTCCCTTTCTAGTATAGCGATAAACCTCAGTGTGATTGCAAAAATCTATTGGCAACAATATAACAACACTGCGCGTTTTAGTCGTATACCCTAGTGTTTCCTCAAAATAATCACTCCTTTTTAACAAACCGTATATACCACAATTTTATTGAATTTATGTAAATTTTAACTCTCAACTAAAAACATTTCTTGTCTAAAAGAGAAGTTCGTGTTCTGCTAAAACAAGTCCTCTAGAAGAACCTCCCCAAAAACATTTCTAGATAACCTTTCTTTTCATTCAAAAATTAAGTAATTACTTCCCAAGAGGCGGTCAATTGTGTATAAAATCGCGTCGAACAACCTGCCTATGGAGTCTGACTAACTGCCTCATGGTTGAATTAAGTATTCCTCCCAGTTTGCCACTATCACTGACCTGAAACAATCACAGTTTAGCGTTCCCCATGGTATGTGAAGTGGATGTCTCTCCAAAAACACAGAGTCTTCATTATATGGCTAAATGTGGATAGGTATACTAACTACACAATATGCCCTGCCCTTCTCTATTCCCCCCTCTTCCCTTAAAGTGCCCAAGTACTTGATGTTGTGAAAAATTTAAATTTTCCAACTCTCTATATGTGGGATCTCGCTGGTGATGCTTTTGTTTGAGAAGGCTTGAAGTTGTTGTGTCCACAGAGAAGACCACGTACAGGCCACAAATGTGAAGATGACAACAACTAGTTTTAAAATTGTCAAAGGGTGGGGTAAAATCTTCTATGCCGCAGCAATGATGCTACTACCACTGCCGCTGCTACCACCAGAGCCAGTGCCAAGTAAGGTGAAGTCAGGTAGACAGCCAGTCTGACGTGCAACGGTCCAAAATTCAATGAAAATGGGCACCGAATAAAGCTGCATATTAGTTGACATTTCAATAACAGACTCCAATCTGAACCGAGACTCCGGGAGGGAAACTGTCGCTCGTGGGTGGGGTGGTGACGATGACGACGGCGACGGACGTAAAGAATAAACGTGCATCGTTCAACGTGCCTCATCGTCATCTGAGTTGGAATGGTTGTTCTTCGATGTTGTTGTCGTGGTGTCATGGCAAAATAGTTTTAAGCGCGATTATGGAATGGCACGGATTCACTTCACATGGATGACGACAACGACGACGATGATTATGATGATGATGGTATAGAGTTTTGGGAGTAGGAGTCTCCATAGTCTCGCTCTCGGAATAGATTTAGAGGTTGGTTGTATACCTACCAGCAACAGCAGTAGCAGGTGAACCTGCACTGCACTGTCAAGTCGTGACAGTTGGAATTTCAAAGTTCAGGGATAGAGTTTATGTTATTTTTTTTTTTAAAGTTGAATTCTTTGAAGGAGTGGCTCTCGAGTTCAGTTTGTCACACGTTTTTAAGTATGCTTGCATGAACATCAGACATAATTAGTTAAATGGCTTTGGCCCGCTGCCGCTGCTGTCTCCGGTGGTAACAGCAGCTTTGATGTCAACGGTGCAATGGCAACGGAAAATTAATGGAAGATAATGAGATATAAAACAATTAAGGGAATTTAACATTTTTTTAAATTAATATGTACCTATGTAATTATTTGATGGTTTAGTCTTTGTCTTGAACTATGAGTATAGATTATCTAGGAGTTTATTATAATTATAGTCGCTCATCAGAAAAATGTGCATCATCATAATTGTTGAGCATAACGTTCCACCTTCCATTTCTATGGAAAGAAAATTATACATATTTATATGTATAAGTAATTACTTAAATCAGACACATTTTTTTTTTTATTTTACGAAAAATGGAATATATTTCCATTATAATTTTCACTTGCTCTATAGGGCAAGTAATGGTTTCGTGTTACAAAAGAATTTCGAGGTCTTAATCAAAACTAACATTTACGATGATGGAGAAGTCAAAAAATCTGATTTTCGTGAAAACGTCCGTCTGTTTGTCTGTGCGTCCTGATGTTCATCGAGCTAGAGGATTTGCTACAAATTTGATGAGAATCATTTTTATGTGGTTCCCTAGAGAAGAAATTCGCATTTTTGTTTTAACTCATCTAGAACAGGTAGCTGCCATACAACGATTTCGGTTTTATCAAGTTTTCTCGAAAACGACTCTAACGACTTTGATTAAACTTTGTACATGATGTCTTCCTAAGACGAGTTGTATTAATACTGCATACACCGTTTTAACCAACAAAATACCAATAATAGAAATAAAAATATGTGTTTTTATTTTAAATTGCCTTTTTTATAGTTATTTATGTACTTAGGTATATTCCCTCATATCACGTCATTGGCTTGGTTGATTTTATCATTATTTTGCGATTCAGTACAGACTTCTAAGTTATTCAACAAATATTGCATTTAAAATTTGTTGGAATAATTTTTTTTTTGCGAAAAAATAAAATCGAAAAAAAAAAATGTTTGTTTTCGTTATTTTTAACTTTTTTTCAAAATTGCTTTGTTTAAATCAAACAAAGGACCATGGGCATTTTGGGCCCACTTTCAAAGTCGCTCAACAGCGATCAAACCTATGTCAAATGAAAGGTAGTAAGGTTTCCATAATTTGATTATATGGCAGCCCAGTTCAAATCGAGCGCGAACATGGTGTTTCGGTGGGTTTTATAAAAAAAAAAAAAAAAAAAAAAAAAAAAAAAAAAAAAAATATTAAAAAAAGATGGCAACACTTACAAAAGAGATTTTTACGTTTTTTGAAAGCTAGAAGTCTTTTTTTGTGTAATGGTTTTAAATTAAGTCATTTCTATCAATAGTTTTCGAGAAAATCACTTTCAAAAACTTGGTTCTTTTTTATAACATTTTTTTTTTTTTTTGTTGCTATTTAATTGGATTTTTCTTGATCTTAATAACAGATTTATTATTATAAGTGCATTAACGAAACCTACATATGTCATATTGAAGCTTTTGGAGTTTACCCTACCCAGCTTCAAATCAAGCATGGTACAGCGAAACTAAATTCAAGGCGAAACACAAAAAGGATGTTTAGTTCTCGATAACTATGGATTTTGTTGAAACAAAACGTTGATGTTGTTTTTGATAACTAAGGTTTCGTTTGGTTCAATGTTTTTGTATCTTGTATTGTGAGCGGCAAACATCCTATCTTCCCTGTACTGACTATTTTTGTTGGACAGAGCATAATAAATTAAAAAATCCAAACTAATCTCCAAACTATAATCCAAAATATTTCGTTCCAATAATCCACAGGTTGTCCGAAAATCGTACCCGGACAAGACGTAATTATGCGAGACCGACACGAGACCGAGACGAGACTGAAAACATTCGATGTTAACGAGACCGACGAGACTAACAAAAGTCTCGCCGAGTCTCTTCACATGGCCAGCCATAATGTTAATTTAAAAAAAAAAAAAAGATTTTTCTTAACGGTTTTTAAATATTTTAAGGAAGGCAATTTTATTCTTGACCATCATATTTAAGAGCTGTAATTGGTGCGATTTGTCGAATTGAAAATGTTGACTTATCTTCATGTCCTTATGTGCATATGTATGTACGTTTGTGATACTTGTTCCGTCCACTATATCTCGAAAACGAATTCAGATATCGACTTCGGATGAATTTTATTTTACAGATAATATTGTCATAACGTGTTGAAAAGGTTTCCTAACAAATTACTTTGACCGTTTTTTACTACTGCAATTAAAAGAGGAGTTGTAAAATTTCATTCGTCTCAAATATCTCGAGAACGGAAAAAGGTATCGACTTCAGACTAATTTTATCTGCAAATTATCACGCAATAACAAATTGTTAAAATTAAAAAAAAAAAAAAATATTAACGTACCCTTTTTATTTAACTAAAAAAAACAGTTGTTTCGTCTAAAATATTTCAAAAACAAATTATGATTCGGACAAAGTATTTTTTTTTTATACATTTATAATGACACAAGTGCTATTTTTTTTTTTTTTTCTTTTAAATAATTAGTTTTTTTAGAGCAAAAAAACTGCAAACGAAAACTACATAAAACTCGTAAAAAATATTTTCCAACCCAAATATCTCGAGAACGAACAATGATATGACTTCAAATTTTTACCAAAAATATATATCTACCAATACCATCTATAATAAAAAAAAATAAATCGGGTGACACAACGGCTCATAAAGAACCAGGGCCTAGTGACTAACAACTCGCAACCATTGCTGTGTGCGCCTTTCGACATAAATGGAAGGGACCTACAATCTTGCGAGGAATTGACAAATCCTCCAAGAGTATCACTTGTCATGAATAAGTGCTTCTCGTCTAGCCGTTCGGATTCGCCATAAAATTGTAGCTCCCCAATGTTGTTGTGTAATTTTGAGATTTTTAAAGTTACGCTGTGAAAAGATTAAAATCAAAATGCCAAAAACGACTTTCAAAAATGTATTAACTTGAAAAATGCTTACTCTCAAAATCGTTTCAAAATCAACATTTTGCATCTGACACTTAGTTTGTCTTTTTATATTTTTTGCACCCATGTAATTTTTTTAAATTACATATAATATACTCCCCTGATTTATGATATTTTTTGTTGACAATAATCTATTTTGAAATAATTGGCTTAAATAATAATTTTACCAAGAGGAGCTCAAATAACGATTTATAAGGCAAATATGTACATAAGAGTGTCCGTTGTATCCCAAACTCATTTTTTTTATGCCGAAAGAATAACTATTGACCAAACAAATTTGTTTCTATTTTGTAATATAAAAAATACTCTAATATTATATATTTTTCTCTTATTTTTCTCTTATTTTTCTCTTTCGATCCTCCGCAGTTTTTGTTCTTTTTTTTTATTTATTATCATAAAGTTAAGTTTTTTTTTTTTAAATTGCATTAAAAAAAATAAGGAAAAAAAATTAGAAATAATTTATTTCGATTTTTCAAAATATTGAAATTTTTTTAAATTTGTATGTATTCAATTTTTTTTTCTTATAAAATAAAGTTTTTTTTTTTTATTAATTTTTGAATGTGGTTTTTAAACAAGATAAGGGTCAAAAAAAAAAAAATCTTTTAAAAAAACTTTTGTTGATAAGAACAAAAAAAAAAATTTTTATTTAATATTTTGAAAAATTGAAATAAATTATTTTTAATTTGTTTTCATTATTAAAAAAAAAACAACAAAAACTGCTGATGATCGAGAGAGAAAAATAAGAGAAAAATATATAATATTAAAGTATTTTTTAACTTAAAAATCGAAATAAATTATAATTTAAATTTTTTTAATACATTTTTAAATGGAGTTTTTTAAAGGACCGATTAAGAACAAAAATAAAATGTTAAAAGTGTAAAGTTCCCATACAAATTTGTATGACCCCGGAAAAAAATTTGTTTGTTCAATAATTTCTTCTTTTGGCATAACTTTTCGATTGACGGGGTGTGCTATCCAAAAAAGGAGTTTATGAAATAACGGACACCCTAATGTACATACATATATGGTTTCCAAGGGTTCCAATAAGGAGTTACTAGTGTGAGTCGCAAACAAAAATTTGCTCATGTGGCTATAGTATTTATTCCTCTGATAATTTAGCTGATGACTGAAAAATTGGCTCTTAATAAACAGAATTGTATGGAACTGTTATTATTGGCAACAAAAAAAAAAATCATAAAAAAGTGTGGACATTTAAAGTTCAAAGCATTTACGTAAAAATTGTAAAAAACTTCATTCAATTGACCATTTATCCCGAATTAATCAATTATTATTTAAAAAAAAAAAAGACTTACTCAATCTCCAATATTTGTTGTTCCTTGAGTATTTGAATTTTATTTGCTCACAGTAAAACTTTGACAGCTGTGACATCGTTTTGTTTTTATATAGAAATTACCTTGACGACATTTTGTATAGAAAAATTACTTCCGATATTAAAAATTAAGTTTGATAAATTTTAGAAAATTAAATAAGTTTCTCAGTGAAAGTTAAGAAGGATTTTGCACAAAAATTATTTAAAAGATAATTAAGTTTCAATAAGCATTATTCCCACAGTCATTTAAACCAAACTAAACTGGCATATAAAACAAAACTGATCTACCACATTAAACCACCATAGTTAGCCAAGTAAGAATACACAAACTATCTCCGAGTAGATAACATCATTTGTAAGAAAATAACTTGACAAATTCCAATTGCATCTTCCATATTCATGTATCGTTGGCACTGCCGCATTTAAAGTAAAACATTCTATACAGCGAGCTGATGGACTCCACAAAAAAAAAAACCAAAGATGATGAATAATCATTTGTGTGTATTTTCAAATTCCTTTCATATAATATGTCGATATTCTTAACTCAATCTCTCGAGGCTGTCGTCTCATGATGGTAAACCTATTCCCAAACTTATATATTCAACCTTTGTATTGCATTTTTCAATCCTCGTAATACCCACTTATGTAGAATTCCGTAGGTTTGTACTAATTCAAATATAGATACAGACCATTGACGCCCGCGAAATAAATTGTATGGGGGGCTCTGTACCCAATCAATTTTTTGTACAATACTTAATCAAAGAACAGTAACAACGACATAATTTTTTCCATTTTTCTATGTTAACCGCTTTTGATTTTGTTATGTAGAAAATAGGTTATTTGACACTTTTCTTGCCAATCAAGAATAAACTGATAAAAACTGTTTAAGTTTAAGATCGAAATAAGATCTCGAAAAAAACAGTTTTGTTTTTAAATTACTTGGATCTTGGACTTGAACCCCTTTTTCTGAATTTCTATGGCCGCCTATGGCTTTAATCCTTCTTCTTCCTCGTTTTTTGCATTGTAACTTCATGTCATGATTACAACACGCCAACAACAACAACCAAAATCAATCCTAAAGTTAATAAACAAAAAAAAGGAATGTATAACTTGGGATCTTCTATTCTAGAGATCCGGCTGGATGATACGATGCTCCTTTTGATTTATGCCGACTTTTGCGTGTACATATAAATAAGTCCTATGGTAACACGCTAAAAACCCATTACAATGCTGTCACTCTTAAACCCGACTCGTCCACCAATAAATGCACTTCCATGTAGATTGTATAGATACACAACCATACATACAAAATACCAACTCTATACAATATCCTTGTTCCACGGTATAAAATGAATAATGAACATATTTTTTTGTTCTTGTCTTCTTTTTATTTTCATGTTCAACACAGATATTCTCTACTCGTCGCTTTCACCATCGAGCGGTGGTGGCGGCGGTGGAAATTCCGAACTGACAGCCAATGATAAAATGCTTATGTCGCTGGAGAAGCAACTCAACATCGAGATGAAAGTGAAGAACGGTGCCGAGAATATGATTCAATCGATATCGAGTGGCCACCATGGTCGCGATAAGAAACTATTGGCGGAAGCGCAACAGATGCTTGCCGATTCGAAGGCAAAAATCGAATTTCTTCGATTGCGAATTTTAAAAGTTAAACAAAATAAAGATCATATGTGTAAGCTTAAGGCAGCTAATGAAGAGAATGGTGGAATTTGTGGTGATGGAAGACCACAACGCTTGGAGACATCGCTAGAGGAGCGCATCGATGAGCTGAGACATCGATTGCGAATTGAGGCAGCCGTTGTGGACGGAGCAAAAAATGTGATACGAACTTTAATGAATAATAAAGTTCCCGATAAAAAAGCTCTTCAAGAGGTAAGTGATTTTTTTTCACATTTTTTTTTTGTATTTATGACATAATTTTGTATTGTTGTTCTTGGATAAATATAGTACATTTTTTTACATCATTTTTTTAACTCATCCTTGTTTTCCATAAAATAAACACAATATTTTTAATCTAGCTTGCGCATTACAGTAATCTCAGAAGTGGGACAGAACGTGCAAAATGTTCGTATAAACTCTAAAAATAATTTAATGAACAATTAAAGAGATAGGTATCCACAATATTATATTTGTTAATTTAATATTGCTTCTCACGAATAAATTTTTTAACTTAGGCCGTGCGTCAATTGCGTTAAATTTGATCCCATGGCTTAATTTTGACATTACTGAGGTGAATACAGTCGTCAAAATTCAACCTGCTCTGGAGCTCGTTTAAATTTTAACTAGTGGATAAATTTTGACGTTTGTATTAAACTACTTCTTGCATATTACTGACCCCATCGACCTATTATACCTGGACTGCTAGGAGTCAACATCACGATGGTTCCATTTATTAAAAAAGAAATCGATACTCTAGCAGAAATTTGAAAACGACTGAGGGCCAGTTTGTTCACAGTGGGTTAAATTTAGTATGTGACTTTCACACGCTCTAAATTACTAACGCTTATCAACCAAAATTGGATTATTAGCGATATATATGATAACAAACTCATACTTTGGATTTTTTGAAAACAATTTGATCAACAATAAACACATTCGACGAATTCCCAGTTTCAATAATAATGGATCAAAGCGGGGTCCACACTATCAAACCTGTTTGATGTCAAACACTCAACAGTATCAAACAAATTCGTGAACAAAGAACGTGTTTTCAAACAGAGAGAACACACTATCAAACGTGAACAGATTTGTCAAACTGGTTTGATAATGTGTACCGCCCTTAAGGCTCTTCTAAACCAACGCAAAACATTCGGCGTGGTGGAGAGCTTGGTCACTCTCATTTATCTTTATTTAAATAAATTTTGACTCGCAAATGTTTCACCTTAAAGGCTCTCCCAAACCAATGCGAAACATTCGGCGGGGCACAAAAGGCACTGTTGTCGTTCTTAATCGGTGAAACCATCTTCAATGCAACTTTTGAATGGGAATGACAATCGATTAGCAGTCCAGGTATACTAGGTACATGACTGCCACTGTCAAAATGCAATTTCGGCGTTCCTGATCGTATCCAAAGTGATTTTGATAGATTTGTGTTGTAATTCTTTCTGAAAAAAGCTATTGCAACAACAAATCAGCGTGTTTCAACATTTTTGCATCGGTTAATACTGTCTCGGATAGGTTCAATGGGAACAAGGAATGGCAATGGGAAATGTATGTTTTAAAAAATCTAATTTAATTCAATTGACACAGCAAAACTCTTCAATTTTATTCACCCCTATAAAAACGGATCAAATTTAACTGGGATCAAATTTAACCAACATTTTAACGCAATTGCCACACGGCCTAAGTAGAAGAGTGTACGTAAGTCATAGTTCCAAATTTTAATAAACGGACCTTTTTTATTCTTTTTGATTTTTCTTACAACAAAAGTGGTGCTGTTAGTATATTCAGCTTGGCTTTTGGTTCCGAAGAAAAGAAAACAAAATAGCTTTTTTGTTTCGCTATATTTACGACCTACGGCAGCATTTTTTTTATTTGCGTGAAGTTAGCACCGCCATTTTGGATTTTCGTAAAAAAAAAAAAATACCATTGTGCTGTAATATGACCAACTTGTGCTGTCATATTATGTCTTTTGAATGCAAACATGCGAATTTTTTCATTTTTTTTTTTTTTTTCAAATTTGAAAGGTTACGATTTTTTTTTAAAACATTAACGGCACTTGTCAGCACAAGTTGGGTAAATTAAACTTTTTTTTTCGATATCCGGAAATGGTGGTGCTAACTCATCACGCTTCACAAAATGTATGTTTGGCCGTAAACGCTGCAATTATGCGATTTTTTTCATTATCTTTTCGGATAATGGCAGCACAAACTGAGCACAACACAGCACAAGTTTTATATTTCCAAAATCGCAAAGAAAAAAAAACGGTTGCAAAATTTTGTAAAGTTTCGATTTTTTTTTTTAAATATTTACGGCACATGGCAGCACAAGCTAGCCATAATACAGAACAATTTTTTTTTTTTAAATCCAAAATGGCGGTGCTAACTTCACGCACATATTTTTTTTAGTATATTTTTAATGTTAAAAACGCGAGGAAATTATTTTTTTAATCATATATTCTAACAATTTTTACTTATCTTTCATTTTCAAAATTTGTTTGATGTCCACTTGGCACATATTGGGTCGCAGATAGACACAGGTTAAACTAAACTACAGTTTAAGACAATTTTGGCTCAATGAATACAGACCGATTTTAATTACAAATTATTGGTTTTATATTTTTATAAGATAATTAACTTGGTATACTACACAAACAGCTTCAAATATTTTGAAATGATAACCTTAGAAAAATAGAATCAACGTCCCAAAATTCAACCAAAGCTATGTTTAACTTAGACCCAGGTCTAAAATGACTATGAATATGCCCCAATATGTTTAGGATGCTTTTGCTGAAACTGTTATTCCCAGTGATTATATATTTTTTTTTAATTTAATAGAATACCCAAACGAATACTTTACTATAATTAGAGTGCGATTTAAATAAGCGTAAGTATTCACTCAAATAAAATTAATTTTAACGTTTGGTTTTAATTTAAGGCCCATAGCGTTTTATTCCATTAAAATTTGTAACAATAGAATTCTAAAATCAAACAACAAAAAAAAAAAATGACTAAACTAGCAATTTTAATTTTATCAAAAGTTGCAACAACGCAAATCGCCCACAATCAAGGAAAATACCTTAAAATAAATTAAATTTGTATCATTGATGAGAAATTGTGGTTTTCTGGTGGCTGACGTTCGACGAACGCGACATGCAAGACCCAACGCACAACTCATGGGGGCGTGTGATAATGAAAATTGCCTTTTCTCGCAATTTCTTTTTATTTTTGTAAATTTATTATTCGTACTTTATTTCACTTTATTTCACTTTTATTCATGTTTTTCTATACCTATACATTTCAGTTCATATATTTGTACCTATTAGTCTTCTTTTGTTGTTGTTGTATTTAATTGCGAAATGAGCAAAAATAGGTCATAAAACGACATTGCCAGCAGCATAGTTCGTACAAAAAGGCAGCCAAACAATATACATAAAATATACATATATCTCTGACAACAATTTTAATCTACGTATCTTCTCCCTGCTGTCACAATAATTGTTGGAAATTAATTCACTCATTTTAGAGCTCTCACATTTAAAATTCTTTTCCGCAACGAGAAAAATACCATCATCATCATCATCATTCGTTTTTCATGTTATTATGTGTGTCTGATGTATGGTATCGGTAGGTATGTATGTGATGTTGAATCACCTCCTTCATATTCACATTTTGCAGATTTATCATTTGGCAATTAAAAGTAAAAGAAGCAGAAATTAAAGTTGAGATACATTTGTTTTATTTTTGTTTGGGTATGATTTGGTAAAATCTGACGGGGATGAAGACACCTGGCATCGCAACGTTCGTTGGTGTGATTTTGCTTCGATGAAAAAATTAAATTAATTCAATTTTCTTTTGATAGTTCTTTTTTTTGTATTTTCTTATAAGTACCTACTCATGTCAGATGCAAGAACAAAAATTAAATCTCGTGTCTGTGTCGCTCGCACTTGCTCTGGAAACTTTGTCTACATCACGAACTTATTATCAGTTGTACACAAGTTGTTTAACAAGTTATGTTCTTTTTTATTCTGATATTTTTTATTTCGTTCTATTTTGTTCTGAAATTGCTGTATTGAACGGCAAGAATTGGTTTCGAGCAAAAAACGAGGTTTTCATCAAATCGTGATTTAGAGGAGTCCAAAGAAGTGCTTTTCGTCATGACGTCCGTCCGTTGCGTCCTCGGTCTGTAGTATTGAGCTAGAGTCCGCGCAAAAAAACCATCTAGTTTTCGACAAGGAACTAGAGAGTTTTAAATAGATTCTGGCAAGGGGCTGGCAAGGGTAAGAAAAAGCTAGAACAAGAGCCTTGGCGATGCTCTATGCCTCGTCAGGCAAACAAAATCAGAAATTAGCTTATGTGGCACTTGATCCCACGATCTTCTGATCTTGTCAGTCCAATGCAATACTACTGGGCTTACTCGCTATACAAAAATGGCAAAAGTGGCAGCCATGAAATTGCAATAATTCCTGCTAAAATGTAATACTCGGTGGTAGCCAACACAAGTGGTTCTTGTTCATTCAAAACCTTCAATGTTAAATATGACGGAGCAAAAGCTATGCAGCCTAACTGCGAATGTTATCACGAGAAAACACCTTTGAATGATATACAAAAATAAGTGAATACGTTTTATACTCTAATGATTCATACCATAACAAATACATATATAGAATAGAACAGAATGTTATGTACTTGCTTTATAGGTAGAACAACTTAGAACAGGGTTTTCCTCACTAAACAATCCTATAATATAAATGTACAGATATCCCACACCCATAGTAAAAAGTGTGATATGATAAAGAAGACGAAGGAAATAGAGAAAAAAGTGCCGTATGATTGCATGGTGCAAAAGAGACATTCCTGATGGGGTACCGAAACATATCCAGAAAGTTTTTACTAGGGAGGGCTTCACGAGTGTTTGAAAAGTTTCCCTCGTCTAGATTTTTGGTATGTTCTGAAATCCAACAAGGACTTGCCAAGTATCTGACACGTTTTCCTCGTCCAGATTTTTCCTACTGAAAACTTACTAGGGCCTTGCTCAAACTAGACAGAAACTTGGCATTTATCCAGCCTCCTTAGCGTGTATACCTATTTGTCTTCAAAACACATTCGGTTCAGTAATCTCTGTACAGCTGCGTCTGCTTACACAGCATGACTTATGGTTACCAGAGAAAATACCACCCGCACGTATGACCAGGATTTGGACATGAGACAAAACTCAATAAGGATTTGGACATAAGAAAAACACCCGGTAGGACCAAAGTTCGCAACTTAAAACCATCTACATTGTGCCCACTAGACGACTTGTTGACTGGTATTGAAGCGAAGATAGGCACAACCATGTGATCGTCCGGTCCTCGTGCACCGTGAGCCACTTTCAAACACCAGTAGTCTGCTAGCTCACAGTCATAGGAATTCAAGAAAAAAAAAAAATGGTGCAAAAGAAAACCGAAGTTAATTCTAGATCAATTGAAACTTTCTTTGATTTGAACATAGGAAAACACTCAAAGGAGTCGAAGTTCGCAACTAAGAGCCATCTACACTGTGCCGCCTAGGCAACTTTTTGACTGGTATTGAAGCGGAGATCGGCCCAATCATGTGATCGTCCGGTCCTCGACCATGAGCCACCTTCAAAAACCAGTAGTCCGCTAGCTCGCAGTCATAGGAGTTTGAGAAAGAAGATGATGCAAGAGGAAACCGAAGTCAATCCTAGTTCTATTTCGTCGCGTTGAGGAAAGAAGTCAAATCTTTGATCTTCATTTCGGAGAGTTCGTTAATGTCGTTAAAAAAGGGCTTCCCAAAAGATTGTTGCATCATTCTTTTGTTTCCTATTATTATTATTGTTGGGGATGCAAAGCTTCGCCGCATGTTCTCCTATTGGCCATTGTCCAGTGCATGTTGCAACAATCCTGGCTATGTCTCGCCTGGGTCTGTACATTAGGTTAATAGGTTGTGATTTATTATAGGTAGGCCAGATCTTTCTAGAAATGATGCATTTGGTTAAACTATTCCACCTACTATTAGATTCTGAGAGAAAAATTGAGAATATATTGCCCTTTATAACTCCGAGAGGAATTCTGACTCTTTCCGTTTTAGTTCACCTAAAAAAGGGGCAGCTTCCACTGTAGATACAAATTTCAATACCAACATTTTTTTTTTTTTTTATTTCTCAAACAATCTGGAGAACGGCATTAACGATTTTGACACTTGCATTTTTGTTTGGGTTATATTACCGTTAATCTCGTAAATGTCTACGCCAATTTTTGTTCAATTTCCCAAACAAGTATTTGAGTTTTTTAGCAATCTGCCATCACTTTGCAATTTGTAGACATTAATAAAAGAAAACGGTTTTAAGCCTGAAAAAATTACTATAGCCGGATTAGAGTGAGTCATGAACCACAAGATCGAGTTATTGTGATCTAGTCGTTCATTTTATTATTCACACAAAGAAGATGAGTTTCTAGCAACTGGAAGTTTGTTTGTGAGAAGGGCGTGAGGGGAGGGAAACAAAACTCCCCTTACTAGGACTGGCCACGTGACGAGAGACGAGACCGCGACGAGAGACGACACCGAGACGAGACTGAAAATTTTCGACTTTAAGGAGACCGAGACGAGACTTACAAAAGTCTCGGCGAGTCTCGTCTCAGCACCAGCCCTACCCCTTACGCCCTTTTCACAAAAAAACCCCTGTTGTTGGTAACTCAGTTTCCTTGAGTGAAAAGGAAATCTATAAGTCAGCTAATTTTTTTTTTGTACAAACCCCATAACTTTGCCGCAAAGAACCATAGGTAAGAAGTATGTAGTTTCTACCTGATGCTAAGCTTAATGAAAGGTAGGTCACAGATGTTTATTTTTTGAATCTTAAATGAGTTGCTCGTTCTGCATTCTGCCAAAACTAATTGAAACAAATAGGTACCTACATCAGTTCGTCGCAAATGAAGAAGTCACAAAGGAAAACTGTTTAACTATTAAAAGAGCAAGTTCTTGTTTTACGAAGCCAATGTTTAAGTCACACATTATAAGTTTTCATGACAGAGTTGTATAGGCTCCTATATAATGTATATAAAGCGATATATTTATATTGATTGGATAAGAAAAGACTGACATAGTGGTTGGGTTGATTGGTGTGTGGTTAATAATAAATGAAACTGTTCTTGGCATACTTTGGGGTTGATGTGGTGTCATTGTTTTTTTTTTTTTTTTTTTTTTTCTTTAATATTTAACTACAATACCCCCAGCAAGAGGCTAATAGGGGTGGCCTTGAAGAAAATTGATAAAACTAGGTGAAAACTTTTTAATATGTTATTAATTTTTTTTAATTAAAATGACATAATTGTTTGGGAATGGCCTTGCATTTATAATGATGTGTGTGGAAGTGCAGATAATCTTTTTGCCGTCGCAGTTCATGTTAATTATTTAATTTGTATTATTTTATTAAAGAAAAATATCTTCGAGCTTTATGGGTTTGATATAGAGGGTGATTCCCATAAGATATGACAAAAATCTAGTATTCTTACTTTTTGTCTTAAGAGAATAACATTAAACCCGAAGTTAAATAAATAAATTTAATTGAACCGACAGGTAAATGAGTTAGCAATAATAAAGAATTAAAGTTTAAAGTTTAAGTTAAAAAAACAGCAAGTCACCTTCAACTATGATAAATTGGTGTTAGCTGACCTACCGCTAACAATAACTCCAGTTTAATATTTTCATAAACCACATATTGTTTTAACTACTAAGCAATTAAGTTTGGCGCCTGTGCTTAATGATCTCAGCAAAGGGTATAGTCAGTGCCAGAACTTGGCTTATAATTACCGTTACCGTGTGCCCTTTGATTTCTGAAGCTTGATTCGGTTGAAAATTGATATTTATTTCAAGGTTGCAAGAACAACCACGGCTGGAAAATTTCAAGTTTCTGTCTAGTTTGGGCAAGGCCCTAGTAAGTTTTCAGTAGGGAAAATTTAGACGAGGAAAATTTGTCAGATATTTGGCAATCACTTGCTGGACTTCAGTATCAAAAATTTAGACGAGAGAAACTTTTTAAACACTCGTAAGAGCCTCCCTAGTAAAAACTTTTTGGACATGTTTCGGATCATTCAGAATAATAAATAAAAAAAATTATAAATATTATACACTCCCTGTTACTTGTTTGAGGCCACTATTTTCACAAAAGTTTTTTCTCGATAAATACCTTTAGGAAATATTTGGCCAGGAAATTTTTGATACCTGTGAGTAGGTAAATATATTTTGCAATAAAAAATGATAAATTTAAAGGGGTAACTTGAAAATTCTATAGGAGTTTTACAAATTAAAAAAATGGACTGGAAAAATGGGTTTAAAAAAATGCGTCACTTAATTGAGGCTTCTTGAAAAATCTTATAGAAAAGAACAAAACTATAAAGTTTTTCACTTTTTTGTACTTAAACATTAATGTATTATTAAGAAGAAGATAAAAAATAACAATAGAAATTTTTTTTTTAAGTGCACTTTTTAATATGAAATATTAATTTGAAAGGTTTTTGCGACCTATAGTGCAGATGTGTTTCGCTCTGACAACAACAATTGAGCTCTTCAGTTAGAATTGTTGTTGCCTTTCTTAGACACATGTTTTTAGTCGATGGCTACCGACGTATTTATAAAATAAGCTGCACTGATGTGCTGCAAATTATATAACTTCCAGGGGAATTTGGTTAAATTCTTGCACCCAGATAGTTGTTGTAATTGCCCGTTAATGTATTATGTTTTTGTCAATTAATAATGAGTATGCCCGCCATTTTTTGAAATACGCTCTATTAGACGGTTTGGAATTGAATCATACAGTTTTTTTGAAACAATCCAGTGAATCTGGCTCCAGGCATCGCATTTAGCTTCGACCAAGACGTCCTTATCTTCAAACTGTCTACCAGCATCATAAACTTTTCGAGATAGCCAGGCCCAAACGTTTTCGATGATGTTTAAGTCCGGTGAATAGACTGGCCACGTTAAAAGTTCAACGTTTTCCGACAGAATCCAGCTTCTAGCTACCCTGGAAGTATGGATAGGGGCGTTGTGTTGTTGGAATATCCCAGGTAGATGTTCAAAAATATTCTTTAGCCTTGGAAATGCACGTTCCAGCCGGCATTTGTAACTATTTCCGTTCATTGTTGTTGTTATAAAATCCAATTCAATTGTTCCATAAAAGTTGATAGCTCCTCACACCATAACAATTGATGTATGGCTGTGATGTCTTAGCAAAATAAGTTCTTCTATTCTTTAATCGTCAAAACGAAAATTGTAACCATCGGGTCCGTCAAGATCAATCTTTTTTTCATCTGAAAAGACAACCTTTTTCCATGCGTTGCGACAGGCAACATTCTCCCTGGCGAAATTCAACCGTAGTTCCTTGTGTAACTGCCGTAGAACCGGTTTCTTTTTAATTTCCATACTCTTGATGTTACCACTGGTTTTAATTATCCTTAAAACCGTCAAAATACTGGCTGATACCCCACTTTTTGACCTTATTTAAGGTGCTGATAGTGTGGAATTCGAAGCTTGTTTCAGAATCAGTCGCCTTTCTCGGGTTGTTGTTGCTTTAGCTGTGCGTCCTTTACGTTTTTTTATAGTTTTCGGTGTCTGCTAGATAGTTGTTCACAGTGGTCTTACTTCTATTTTTAGTCTCCTAGCTATTTCTCGGCCTGAGAATCCCAGTTCCTTTAAAACATCTATTGATGCTCTTTCTGCTACTGTCGACGTGTTTCCAGAAATTTAAAATAAAATATAGTTTTCTATCCTCTCTTAAATATTTTAAAATTTTGTTTGAATCAAATCGGCGATGTAAACTTTTGCCAAGCAAATTTTGGAATGGCCTCAATCAAGTGACGCAACTTTTTATATCCTTATTTGCAGTATATTAACATAATTTGGGAAATTTCTATGGATTTTCCAATTTGACTCTTTAACTTTATCCTTTTTTATTGCAAAACATATATACCTACTCACACGCATCAAAACTTTCCAGGAAAAATATTGCTTACAGGTTTTTATCGAGAAAAAACTTTTATGAAAATAGTGCCCTCAAACAAGTGACAGGGAGTGTATGTATTAATACTCCCCAAAATAAAAGAAATACATATTCTAAATATGAAAATCGTTTATGTACCTACCTACTTTAAGTTTGAGTGAATTTGAAATCCATAGACCTAATAATCAAAAACTCACTCAAATTCAAAATTTCTCACTTAAAATGTTCAATTTTTTTCCATGATTTGTTTACAAAATTTCAGTTCATTCCCCACTCACCATTTTTTGTTTATAAAGAGATTCTTAGATCTATCTTCATTCTTAAGAGAATTATGTGTTCTCTCTTTATAGTGAAATACAAAAAATACCCACTCATATTTTCGCTATCCCTCGAAAACGGAAACCAATTCTCAACATAAGATAGAACACCCAAATTGTTCTCCCAAAAGATTTTTTTTTTTTTTTTTTTTTTGAAGAAAATCCAAAAAGAATTTTCTAATTTTCAGTTAGTTGTGTTCTTTGTACTTGCGTGTCGTGTTGTGGTGATGTCTTTTCGATTGAAAATAAAAAAATATTTTTAAAATATCTTCTATAAATTTAAGTGTCCTAACTAAAAAAAAATCCAAAACTGACGGTCGGCAAGCTGCCCATGATTTGAAATTTTAAAAATTATAATTTATTTCTAAGCAACATCGTGCGAACTTCCGTGGTTTGGTTAAATTAATTATTTTAAAAAAAATCTTTCATCATTCCTTAAAGTTAATAAAATTGCGTAATTTTCGAAATTCGACATTGAAATTAATTTAGTTTATTAAAAAATAAAATATATAGATATATAAAATTGCTGAATAACCTGTTGGTTAGATATTTTTTTTTTTACAGTTTTAATGATCAAAACCGAAATAGAAAAAGTTTTGAAAAACATTAAACAGCAATTCTTTTGATTTTCTATTCGAAAACGAAAATAGAATTGTGCAAAGGAGGAAAGAAATAACAGCAAAAAAATAAAAAAAAAAGACTGAAAAAAAAAAAAAAAACCCAGCGTGCAGCGAACTTTGTTCGGTTAAACAGGATTTGTTTATATTTTATTTTGTTCGTTTTTGCAATTAAGTTTGATTTCCTAAAAAAAAAATAAAAATCAAATTCATATAAATGTAACATGGCTCAGGTGTTTCGAATCCATTCGAGTACATTTTGTGTTCAGAAAAAGATTTTCCTCGAAAACGAATGAGGGCAAAGCCCACATTCTGTGACCACTACCATTGCTCGCCAGTCGCCGCTGCCACCTCTCGTTCGATCTTTTGTGTGACGTAAAAAAAATACTTGCTGGTGTCGCATGTAGATAAAATAAATAATTGTGTTTGTAAGCACATTTTCAGCATATCAATAAATTGTGCCCCACGTCCAATGAAATTAGTGTAAAAGATAAAAAAGTTTCAAACGCGTTGTGTATACACCTCGATTGGTGGTAGCAGTCCCCTGCCCTGTGTGATCTGTATCAAATCCGTGGGTGGAATTTTCGAATAAATTTTAATTTTTTTTTTACGTCAAAATTCAGACACGATTTATGCTGTGAGAGGATATACGGGTTTTAATTTTTTGTCAATTTTTATTTTCACGTGATGTGTGACGACTTCGTCATTTTGAGAAAAACGAAAAAAAATCAAAATTAGATGAAATTTCGCGGCGCAACCGAACACGAAACGAAAACTTCCGTCAGAAAATGACTGACAAAAGTCAGTCATCATCACAATCGCGACAACAGCAACAACAAACCCAACATGATACTGGACCTTCATCATCATCTCCACGTCCTCCGGGGATTCCTGAGCTGACAGCTGAATGGGTAGTTCGAGCCCAGTTGACATTTGGTCGGCCCGGAGAAACAGTTACCAGAGATTTCTCAACGAACAACAACAATAGCACGATAAACCCAGTTAGGGTGGTTTACAGATGGAGCTCAGGCGAGGGTGGTCCTGGCGATGAGGAGAAGCCTTCACCATCAAGTCGAGAGACTCTAGTTGGTTCGGGACAATCTACACCTTCAAAGGTTGTTTTTTTTTTAAAGACCCTCTGACCGATATACATAAACAAACAAATTCATCTTTCCAGACAAAAGGTAAGCATGCTGAGAGCTTTAATTCAGCAACTTCAGGAGAATTTTGTGGTGGTGATTCTGCCTTTAGTGGATCGAATACGCCAAGGAATAAACACCAACAAAACCAACAATCGAATCAACACCAACCATTGTACGGGACAAGATGTCGAAGTACATGTAATATTATTGTATCAGCTGTGGCAGATTTTCTGCCAAACAATGCTGGCAATGATATCCCAGAAGAACCAGATCCGTTTGTGTTTAATACGACAGCTAGTTACACTGTTATACCGGACAAGGTATTTGTTCAGTAATTTATTTTTTTGCATCGCATCGGCAAGTGGAAAACATACAATTTTTCTCTTTAGTAAAAAAAATTGTTTCGAAATTTTTAAGAAATTTAGGCTCCTGAATTCAATATTTGTTTGTAGCCTTAAAAGAAAATCAAACAAAAACCTAGGTTACTTTATGTTTCTGACCTAACATAATCCATACACCATACCGTCTACAGAATGATACGGTTCATTGAAATACTGCAAGCTATAGGCATTGAGTCGGCTATCTATTTTATGTCAAATTTATGTTGCCATTGACAGCTGACAAAAGTAACAAATCAAAAATATTAAAATTTGATTTACTATTTGAATTGGAAAGCTGAAAAATGTTGCTAATTCTAATCCTGTTTTAGTTTCTCAAATATTGCTAAAATCTCTGACACCTGAACAGGCTAATTAAAATATCTGTCATAAATATCTATAAGTTGACATTGACAGGTTATTTAACTTCCTAATTGAGTGTCTTCATGATGTTTTGAAAGCTGTCTAGATGAACTTAGATTTTATTAGATTTTTAATGACAGTTTGCTAAATCACATTAAGTTGAGATATGATCCGAAGAATTTTTTTTTTCTGTTGACAAGAAGTGTCAAAATCGGTTTTATTTATTATTATTTCATAATAATTTCATCATAAATATTATAATTTTCCTTTACAATACTTGACAAGAACGATTGGGGTGCGGCTGTTTTTTTTGTTGTTGTGTAGGAGGGTAAGAGTGGTGCACCGGAGGAGATTATGCATTTTTAAAATAGCGTGCATTTATTTGAATTATTCAAATTGTTTTTTTCGAATGTAACCAAGTTAACATGATGGCATCGTTTTTAAAACCGAATTTTTCTTATTTCCGATAGTTGTACTATAATTTCAAGACATAAATTTGCAAAAAAAAAAAAATAAATTCCAGAAAGACGAACGAAGTGGGTTTCGCAAGTTTGCCTAAGCGTCTAGATGGATATTTCTCAAACTAAGTACATATCTTTTGATATATGGGCATTATGCCCACTATTTTTTTAGTATTTTCTTGGACCCAAAATAAAGGTGAAAAAATCGAACTCGAGATAATAATTTTCCCTGTCTGTCTCTCTGTCTGTACCTCGACCAGCAGCCTGAAACACTGAAGCGATTTTCTACAAACTTTGGACTTAAGGTTCTTAGGTGATTCCCTAGAGGGGAAATTGATATTTTTAGTTCAAAAAAGAACGGTACCTGTCATATACCCGATTTTTTTGGTTATCAAATTTCTCGTTAACGGCTACACCAATTTCAACCAAAATTTTCATACAAGAGTTCCCTTACAATTTTAACAAATTTGCATGTTAAATAAAAAAAAATTTTTTTAAAAAAATATTATGTATTTTTTTTTGAAAATGCAATACATATCTTGAAAACGGGTGAATGAATATTTTTTTTTTTATTTTGTATAAAATTGTATTTTATTAAATACTAAAAGTTGGCATACCAAATTACAGTTCTAAAGATGTTCAAAAATGTTTATATATAAAAATTTAATTTTTAGAAATCTGCTCTAACGATTTTTGATTTTTTTTCTCATAAATTCATATTTATCAAATAAATCAAATAGCACATTTTTTTGAGCTGTATCTCTTTAAGCTATTAAAATAAAAAAATTATAGTAATTTATAGTTTTTAAAGGGTAATTTATAGTAGATAATCAATCTTTTTTTTTTAAATCGAAAAATTATTTTTTTTTTCGAAAATTTGTATACGCAAAATTGATTAAATTCCAAAAATACTTTTGTATAAAAATGTGCAATCGGTGCAACCGTTAACGGGAAATTTTAAAACCAAAAATCGGTTATTGGGTTCTTATCAAAGTATTGATCATACCCTTAATAATTTTGTTATCAAAATAGTAAGAGCCGTATTTGAGATAAATTACTTTTTTCATAATAGTTGTTTGGCAGGTACCGTTATTTTTTGAGCTATACAAAAAATTCAACTCCCCCTCTAGGGAATCATCTATGAAAACCTTAAGTTCTAAGTTTGAAGAAAATCTATTCAGTGGTTTAGGCTGCAGGTCGAGGTACAGGAAGACAGGACAGATAGAACTGCGGAATCCACTTTCACGTTCTCTATCATCGTAATTTTAGGGAACAAAATTCATGTCGATTACAGAATCCACAAAATTGTGTTTGGAGTTGACTTGATCCACAAAGACTTTATTTTCCTATATATGGGACAAAGTTTAACAATATTTTATAATGTTAAATAATTTTTAGGTAAGGTGCCAGTTATAGCTATCATTGAAAACCATCATTGAAAAAGTTAATTGTTGATTTTCAGACCCTTCGAAAGTTTAATCATTGAATATTTTAATGCAGAAAGGTAGCTTACGACTTCAAAATTATTTCTCCTACAATATCTTCCCCATAACGTAACTTATAATTATTTCAATGATCATTGTTAAGGTAGTTCATCATTGAAAAATTAAAAGTCATTTTATGAGAAAATTTGTGTCAAATTGTATTTCGTTTTACCTAGAAATAATTATTAAGTCAATTAGCTTTACTTTGGCATCACAATAATCATTTGTTTTAACTTCTTAATCTCTCAAAATTGGCAATTAATATTTTCAATGATCGTTTCCAATGATAGCTATAACTGGGCCCTAAACCTAAATGTTTGATCACCGTGTTTTTTTTAATTTGATTTAAATAAATTTATATCCAAAATGGGAGCATTAAATTAAATAGTTCTGATTTCATTTCTATTAAACAATTTCTTTAAAAACGTTTTCTGTAACAATTTTACTTTACGAAGTATTCACAAAAATGTACTGTAATCCAACGTGATACAATTTCCCTTTAAAAAAAAATTTAAAGTCGTTTTTTTATGTAATGGATGGAAGTATTTCCAGGTAGTAGCCCGTAGCGTAATGGTTAGTGCGTTCGACTGTCATGCTAGAGGTCTGGGTTCGCTTCCCAGCCTCGTCCACCTAAAAACCAAAAAGTTTTTTTTTCAGGGCTACTGCCTCTCGCGAGGAATTGACAAATCCTCCAAGAGTATCACTTGTCCCGAATAAGTGCTTCTCGTCTAGCCGTTCGGATTCGGCATCAAATTGTAGGTCCCTTCCATTCCTGCCGACAGGCGCACACAGGAATGGTTGAAGGCCCTGGTTCTTCACGAGCCGTTGTGCCACCCAATTTATTTATTTATTTTTTGGAAGTATTTCCAGTGCAAAAGGTACTTTAATCTTGTTTAAAATAATAGTGTGATTGATAATGAACCTAAGAACAAACGTTTCAATTGACACCAGTGATAAGAATCGATAGAGTCCAAAAAAATATCAACGGTGAAGAGGTTCACTTATGTATGTACACTCCTCGTCATAAGGTTAGAAGCAGTTATTTTTGAGAATTGAATTTGATTTGTCTCGTGTTATACCCCAAAGAGATCGAAATTTTATATGACACAAGAGAGACTATTTAATGTGCCATAGCAAAACCTATGCTTGCACTTCAAGAACAAAAATTAACGGCAGCCAAGAGAATAAGTGTTAGCTGAGTCACTTTTTTAAGTAATTTTATCGCGTCATAAGGTAAGCACATACAAAATTGAAGAAAAATATTGGTTTAAATTTTTTTTTAATTTTAAAATTTATTTACTTAACAGTGTGTGCCGCCAGCTTTAAACAAAAATTCCAAAATTCGATGTTTAAGAGAGTTATACAGTGATTTAAGATAGTCAAGTGAAATTTTAATCAAGGCCAAATTAACGGTGTGAATCAGTCATCGCATTGCTTCGATTTTTGGTATACTTTTCATGTGAGCCATCCCAATAAATGTTCTTTTATTTTGAAGTACGGTGAATAGGAAACCAAGGCAGCAATAGAACATTTTTCCTTAAAATAATGATTTAAACACTCGAGCTGCATGAAAAGGAGCATTATTTTGTTGAAAACCAATGCGGTTTGTCCAAAAAGATCATTGGTTCTTCGCGGAAACAATTTTTCTGGCAATGGTTTGTACCAAGATGACTGGATTTCAAGCATCTTAGTACTTTCAACTGCCAAGTTAATTGTTCCCTAATAGGATATTGCGGCCCAGATTACTACACCTCCCACCCTGTTGTGCTACCAAAAACCTCTTCCAAAATTTAAAGTTGATTAAAATTGATAGAAATGCTTCAAATTTCAAGACAACCAAGAATTAAAATATTGTGTGAAGGGTTGCATGGCTTGCCCTGCGAAATTGTCCACTTACGTTCATACTATAATAATCTCCTGTGCAAGATTTTTTCTAATGAAATATTAATTTCCACACGATAAAAGAAATATAGTTTAAATATTTAGTGTGACACAGCTGTTGACAATTTGGTCTTTAGCCTTAACCTATTAAATTTTATGTCTTTGTATCGCCATATCTTGACGGTAAAAAAATGTTACTCCCTGCATTTATGCTGAAATCTGTGAAGCAAGATTTATATTTATTATAACTATCATAAAATTTTGTATTCATAAAAAATTATAGTTCTAAGAAAAACAATAAAGTTTTAATTTCATTGAAATTGAAAATTGTTTTTTGATAAAAGCTGTTTTTTTTTGTCAGTTTCTTTTAGAAACATCATTTGGTCTACTGATTGTGACAAACATTAAAAACAAAAAAAAAAAAACAAAACAAATACAACAAACATTCAAGCTAAATTAAATTGGCATATTGCCATTAAAATAATCATGAATTTAGATATTTCTTAAAGAAGTTTCATTCATTCATATTAAAACAAAACCATAAATTAAATATTCACGATGAATTATGATGACACATTTATAGTTTTTATAAACTTTTAGTATTGTGTGTTTGAAGAATAAATAATTTGCAAGTCTTCTCAGCCTAAATGACCCAAAAATCATACCATCGTTTTTAATTTGTAATTTCAGCAAACTGATTTATTTATTTGATTTCAATTCAAATTAAAATCATAACCTATCTTTGTTTAGCGAGAAAGTAAATATTTTTGATTCCTTTTGTAAAATATCAGAAGCAAAAATAGTTCTTGCATAGCAGGTGTATTAAAATTAAACAAGAATTCAAATAAAAAAGTTCTTCTTTTAAACCCTGCGTACATGCAATGCTCATACTTTTTTTACTTTACCTACATACTTTCTACAATTCATTTAAATCTATTTATTTAATGTTTCCTGCTGTTTAAAAAAAATCTCTTGACATGTTTTCATTTTTAATAATGAAGTAGAACATTTGTACATCATGCCTGCTTCCTTCACAGAAAGCACTTAAAATAAATTAAAAAAATAAACTGACATTTTGAAATAGTGACTTAGGTACCATTTAAATGACCTACAGCATTCCGTCAAAACAATTTTGTTCATTGACAGGGTGCAAAATATGTAATGTTTAGAATGTCAAGTTCGCATGATCTCAGTTTTGTTTTAATGCATATTAATGAGTTTAAAGTGAATTTAATTCAGCATGAAATATTGCTTTAATGTAAAACATTTCCAACTCTACCACCCCCCCCCCCCCAGCACCTGGCTTACCGATTCTCTACAAATCTGCGATTCATTTGAATAAACATTTACATAGTTTACCAGAGAAATCCTTGATCTTGAAATCTTTGTTTTGCCTGGGTTGATCATAGATTTAACTGGAATAAGCCAAAGAAAAAGAAATCTGTGATTTTCCATAATCAACCTATTATTTAGAGATGAAATCGTTGATTTAATCTTTTGCCGGAATTATCCCGAGATTTAGTGGAGAAATCAACGATTTATCAGAGAAATATGTAATTTGCCAAGGTTAACCTGAGATTTTGCGAAGAGATTCTTAATAAACCAGAAAAGTCTGTAATTTGCGAAGAAATTTGTGATTAATTAGAGAAACCTTACCGGAAAAACCTGTGATGTACCAAAGTCAGCCAGAGATTAAAGAAGAAATACTCGATTAACCAGATAAATCTGTGATTTGCTAGGATTAATCTAAAATTAATCGACAAAATTTTCAAGCGCCAACCTGAGATTAACCGTAGAAATCTGTGACTGTCTGTCAACCTTGGTTTTGCAGAGGAAATCTGTGACTAACCAGAGAAATTTTACGACATTTTTCAGCGGAAATTTGTTACTTTGCCAGAGAAATTTAAGATTTACCTGCGGATACCAACAAAATCTATACTTTGTCTTTGTTGACATGTAGTTTATTGGATATGGATACATCTGTATTTTGCTAGAAAAATCTGTAATTTACTAGAGAAATCTGAATTTACCAGAGTCAACCTGAGATTTAGTGGAGAAATCCCTGATCCCTGAGATTAACCGACGAAATGCGTGATTAACCAGAGAATTCTGTGATTTTTCAGGACCAACCTCAAGTTAAATGGATACATTCGAGATAAGATTATTTAGTGGTGAAATCTGTGATCAACTGAATTGATTCCCTTTGGTTTTTTTTTTTTTTTTTAATTCTAAAATGTTTCAAAAAAGTAAAAATAAAAATACTTTTGCTTCGTTTAATTTTTATTTGCATCCATTGATTATAACAATATTTCTCCTTCATATGAAATTTCGAAATATTAAACCAATTAAAAACGTATTATTTTTTGAAATATTAATCTTTTTTCTTACAAATTATTTCAATGCCACTTTCCACCGAGCAATTAAAGAAGACATCTGTTTCCTATAAAATCAACAAACTTATGCTTACCACAAAAATTTCTAAATGTTTCCATCTGAAAACATATTTCCGCCTTAAAAAAAAAAACGAACCTCAAGCTAACCATAATTTACAAAAATATCCCCTTCCGGTTGTATAGTAAATTATGTTTCGATGTTTAAACTAACTCAATATTTTCAAATTGTTTCCATTTGCCGAGGTGTTGTTGTTTTTATTTTTACATCATCTTGACCTAATAGTTTCGACAAACAAAATACCATTTTCCCTTTAGCTCCCCGGTAATGGTTCCCCGATGGCATCTAAAACTTTTACATCTGGTAAAATTCTTGCTCTACGTGATGCCTTCTCGCAGACAAGCGACACAGAAACGACGAAATTTCTCAACAGAGAATTTCGCTACTCCAGCCGTAGTCCGCCCACCGATAGGCGATCAACGCTTGACGATTTTAGGCGTCAGCAGAGACGGATCTATGATCATAATCGTCGTGCCACAGACTCTTTGTTGCCACTGCCTACCTCACCCATAGCCGGAGTCGACGAGGGAAACTCTTTTACGGTTTGTATTTGCGCGCTCGCCTGTTTCTATTTTTAAATTGAAATATTATTTTTGTTTTAATTTTCTAGCCCTCGTACACACCATCGCCTACGCAAACGTGTAAATCAGCTTCCCTGCCAAGAATTCCTCCACTTCCAGGTCAACAAAGGCAGTTTTTGCAGCAACATGCTGCCAGTGGGCCAAAGTCAGAACCGAAGAAACCGAGAACAGTGCACATCGATGTTTATTGCACAGGTTCCGATGAAGACGACGATGATGATGATGATGACGACGACGACGACGATGAATTGGACATCGATGACTCGTCGAGCTCATCCGATACTTCTAATCATCTGTCAAATTCTACCCCTCAAACTGTATTGGACAACGAACAAATGCTGCTGCGTCATCAACGAATTGGAGCGAATACACTTCCGAGGCGGGTTAACCTGCATCGCGAGAAATTCGCTGGCCATTCGCCAAATCCCCCAACAACAGTGTCAAGCACTTCGCGATCTGATTTGAATGTCGGGCATGCTATAACCAAATCGAGCACAGCCGAGGAAGTTTCCGAATCGAAACAATTGCTCTTCCGCAAACACATTGGCGATCAGAGAGCTACAAAGCTTCAAAATCTACGACAGAAGTACTTACGAAAAGATCCTAGTGATGATTGCATCAGTTCCAACTATCCGAACTCATCGAGGTCGACCATGAGGGATGCGACCTGCAGTAGTATCTCCAGTGCAATGGCATCTCAAGATCAGGAATCATCCTGGAAGGAGACGGAAGAAATCGAAGTGAGCGTGAGCTTGGCCAAGTCGGATAGCTTTGACTATGACAACTCTGTGGATCGCTTGCGAATAAGGCACATGGAGTCCCTTTGGTCGAGACCTGATGAACAGCCTAACTTTGCCACTACCCGGAGTCACACTCAGCCGGTGTTTCTTCATCCCATTTCGGAGGGGAATTCGCACAGAACCTCGCCTTATACAGGAAACGTTCCGTTGCAACGAACCGATACTCTTCCATCGGAATCGGAAAACTTCTCAGAGTCTGATAACTTATTTTATCCCTACCACCGATTCAGTGCTCCGACCCAACAGCTGTACGAACCTCCTCCACCTCCAGCCTCACCAAGTCATCCACCAAAGATTGTTTACTCTTACCCGGCAACTCCAACCCGAGATCCTCCTGCGTTCATGCAGTTTTTCGGCCCAAGACCTCAAAGTCCCCAACAAGCCGGATACCAGCCCAGTTTTCGACCAGGTCTGCAAAGGTGGAAGAGTGAAGCTCGGGATGATCTTGACTCATCAGCGCTTAAGCCTACACAGACTTTCCAGCGAGCTGGCAGTGAAACTCCATCTCCACCAACTAAAGCCCTATCGCCAGAATTGCCGCTCTCTCCTCCTGTTCAGCACCTTCCTTCCAAAAATCTTTCACCTATTCCTCCACCCCTTAAATCGGATTCATCAAACCGTGAGAGCAGTGTAGCTTCCAGTAGTGTTGCTGCCATTATTCAAGGATACACAGCTGAGCATTTACAGAAAGCTCGAAAATTCGGCCAAGTTATGGGCACGGTTCGCAAACCAGGACACCATATTGGACCAACCAAGAATCCGACTTGCTTGTGTGAGCATTGCCAACGCTGGATGGCCGAACGATTTCAAATAAGAAGTAGAGCTTTTTCGGTTGGAGACAAACCAATTGTATTAAAGAGACCGAATTTTAACAGAAATTAGAAAAACATAACACTAGACAAAAGAAACATAAGTAACAAAAAAAAAAAAAAAAACACTGCCAGACCAAAACAAATGAATATGAATAAAAATAAGCTGTTAACCTTTTTTTAATTTTTTGTTTGTTACCTTTACTCGTATGCATTTAAAATTAAATGTTTTAAATAAGATAAATTTAAAATTTAATAGAAAGCTTTTCCTCCAATTGTGTGAAAGATTCTGAAATTTATTTATGTTTATTGTTAAAAAAAAAAAATAATTTTAAGAAAAAAAAAAAAAAAAAAAAAAAAAAAAAAAAAAAAACATTAATATATTCTATAGTGATTTGTTAATACATAGATATAAAAGAAATAATATTATATATTAATTCCTAACGCGTATGTTCCTGTAACTTTGTATGAATTGAATAAAAAAATGCACAGTAAGATTGTAGAGTTAAGAATTATTTTTAGATAACAGTATAGGTAAATCCTAATCCTAAAATCAAAAATGAGTTGTTGGGTCTTTGAAGAACAAAAGTAAGTAAATAAAAGGTGGGGAAATTTCACTAATTTAAAATTATTTAGTTTTAAGGTTTATATACATATAATAATGATACACAATAATTTCATATGTTGGCAGCACTGTTAATTTTCCAGCTGTCAATAAACGTCAGAAAGCGTTATTTAAGCGTCAAGTGTTTGTTTTCAAACACATTATCTGAAATACGTTATTAAAAGAGCTACATGACACCATTTCACTTACCGGTTACGTCTGGTGGTGACGAAGATTTCGGTAAACTCTACTCTAACTCCAACGTCATAATCAATTAATGTTGCACGGAATTTTAAATATGTATTGACATTTATTTAAAATTATTGTTACATTTTATCGGAAGATTGTCTGATCTGTCAATCGGAACGGATACCTCGGTAGAAAATTATCCGATTTCGAATAGATCGGAAAAAAATTCTCCGAACGGATACCTCGATAGGGCTGATTAAAAGCTCTTTCTAATAGTCTGAAAATAAAAGTAACAAATATTGACATCAAATTCGAAAAATCTACTCGTTTCAAACCCATGAAAGTTTTCAACCAACAGCATGAGGCGGCAGCTCTCAATCCCTACAATCGCGAACACGCTGCTTCCAATCATTATGATCAACTGAATCAAGCGGTCTGGTATCACCGATGTCATCAAATTTGGAGTTTCGAACTCCAAGAATTTGGAGACTTGAATTTTAAGACTGTTTTGGATAGATTTGAAGAGTCTTGGATACTTGGATGGATTTCGATATGGTCGTACCAATGTAGTGTACATGTTTTTGGACTACAGATACATCTTGTTACGGCGCACCTATAGTTCGCAATTAAATCTTCTTCATTTTTCGACCTCATCGTATATACGACTAAATCGATCTTTTCGAGGTATCCGTCAGAACGGAAAACAAAGTGTATTTGCTACGAGGTATTCTTCCGAAATGCTGAACGGAACAAAGATCATTCGATTCGTATGAACTCGGAGAATTTACCGTTCCATCCGATACAGCGCAATTGTCAAATATACGTCAAAGAATTTCTCTTCGAAAGAGCTCAGTATCAGCTCTCCTTTTCTGCTTATCATTTCACACTGAGAGAGTTCCGAAGGGCATGTACAGTACATCGTAAGTAGTTTTGAACCCATTTTTTGTTTCTTCGGAAAACCAAAGTACCAGTGATTTTCTAATATAATTCTTTGTCTGGTCTCAATTAAGGTGTCATTCGTGGATGAATTCATTAACTATCTACTTCGAATTTTATCCATTGGATGGATACTTGATTCTACGTTGGTAGAAAACTCGTTAATTTCCGCCTTGAGATGAGAAGTGAAGGAGTGAATGATGATTTGTTGAAAACTTCCGCTTACCCTCCTAGCAGATCTGTTGAAGATAGTGCATTCCTGCTTTGTGCAGTATCTGTTGCAAAGGATAATTGGAGAAGTCACATGATATCGTATATTCCCTTGCTGAAACCTGGTGCCTGTTTAAAATAGTTCAACCCAGCTTTCTAATATCACCGGGTTTTCTAGTTCGACCATTGCCATATACGAAGAGTTCTTGACGCTGACTGCTGAGGTAAATAAAAAAGGTTTGCAGATTTTGTTCGTAGTCAATCCTACAGGAACTTATCGGTTACAAGTTTTTTTTTTAAAGCGGTACTCAGCATTGAAACTGAGGCTTTATTTACTGAAAGTGAGCTCTCTACTTCTTCTCACATTTGTATGATAATGCTGCTAGAATTTTCCCAGGTTCTAGGTTACCTTCGCTTTTTCGAAGAGCCTTCATTACCGTCTTAAAACTTTGGGCTTTTTATAGAACCTCCGGGGGGTGCTGTCTCGATCTCCTATTGTTGGGAAATGTCCGCGTGAATACTGTCATAAGCGGCTATAAATTCGATGAAAACTTGATAGACATCAAGCTTTCTTCCGACCATTTTAAACTTCCGATAAGGTGGTAGTGTTTGTTCATCACAACTGGCTGCTTAATTTGCCTGATGGTGACGCCTTACTTGATCTCATTGTGGTGGATTAGCTCTTTTGGTTGAAATGAACGAATGGCATATATTCTCTTTCCATTACTAGCGGAAAATGTTCTAAATACAAAAAAGCATGACATCAAAACATCTGGTATTTTGCTCGAATATAATGAGGTGTTAAAGAAAAATTTGTAAATTCGTCATCCTCATCATCAATCATCAGAATTTATTTTTTGCAAAAAAAAAAAAAAAATCATAGAACTTTTAAAATAGAAACTGAATTTTAGAGAATCATTTGAATTAGTTTCCTTCATTTGCAGTGCTTTTTGCATAAAGAAGACATATTTTTCTTTCGACTTTTCATACATGATTTGATTTCCCAGAATCGTGAGTAAAAATAATTTCAAATTTATCCAAGAACACCAAATAAACTTATTCATTTTTCTGTTTTAAACAAAATTAAACCTTTTAACTTATGTAATTTTTTTTTTCCTCATTCAGGCTCAAGCACGATTATCCGAATCATTGCGAAAGCTCGACCTGCTTCGTCACTCATTGGATCTTCGCCGACAAGAACTACCACCCGATTCACCAACAGCTCAACAGCTCAAAACCGAGCTGCAAAGTGTTCAAGCATCGTCGCCAGTTCCGGTTACCTACACATCATTGCAACCGTTCCAAGGTGGCCTGGGTGGTAAGCCTTATCATCAAGTAACATCGTTGGGTCGTTGTGCCTCGGTAACAGGTAAACTTGAAGTTCGTCTTATGGGATGCCAGGATCTGCTGGAAGATGTCCCTGGTCGATCACGACGCGACAAGGACAACAATTCAAGTCCTGGCGATTTGCGAAGTTTCGTCAAAGGCGTTACCAGTCGTAGTTCTTCGAAGAGTTACAGCATCAAAGATGAGACTTCATTTGAAATTATGGCAGTTATAAAGCTTGATAATACCACTGTTGCTCAAACCTCCTGGAAGCCGTGCTCTCAACAGGCCTGGGATCAGCGATTCTCTATCGATCTAGATCGTTCGCGAGAGCTTGAGATCGCTGTGTTCTGGCGTGACTGGCGTTCTTTGTGTGCTGTGAAATTTCTTCGCCTTGAGGAATTCATCGATGATGTGCGACACGGAATGGCACTGCAACTGGAACCACAGGGTTTGCTCTTTGCCGAAATCAAATTCCTGAACCCCATGATTTCCCAGAAGCCAAAACTGCAGCGTCAACGAATGATCTTCAATAAACAGCAAGTGAAAAACATCCCGCGTGCCAAACAAATGAACATCAACATTGCCACCTGGGGCCGTCTGCTCAAGCGAAACACGCCCAACAATCAAAACGATCTGCCAATCTCTCGAACCCCCTCGTCGGGTACAATCGATGGTGAGCCGTATACTCCCGGACAGCAAGCTATGAATCTGGAATATGATCCGACAGTTGCCGAAACAGAACATGTGGCTACGCCTGGTGAGATTCCAGATCTCAGTGTGGCCGGTCTAAGTGGCGCCCGACCCCTATCTATGCAGGGTATTGCTGCTCTGCCACCAGAAGTCTCCCCATTAACTACTGCAAACCTAAACAAACAGAACAACAATAATCAGCAGTCAGGGGCAGTTATAGTGTCTCCGACAGGTCTTCATTTGCAAATCAATCAGAAGTCAACAACAACAGCCGGAAGTAAAAAATCGAGCAGCTCCAATCAAATGCCAAGTCCACCACCACAGATACCAATAGGATCGCCACCAACTCTGCAGAAGATGGATCAAGAGGTAAGTAAAGCATGTAAAAGTGAACTTAGTCTTTTGTTGTACAGCTGTAATTTTTATTGTGAGTATGTATCTATACGAAGTAGAAAGTAGCGATTTTTTTTTTAATTTGAAACAGGTGTAGGGCTCTCAAATATTGTAAATTTAGGCCCAAGCTATATCCTTACTTAGGTGACGGCTTGAGTTGAACACTAAGTTTAGTTTATTTTTTTTTTTGTTTTATAGACTTTATAGTTCACAGCGTGTTCACACAAAACACTAATACTTTAGGAATTAATAATACATTTTACAACATATACATTTTTATAAACGTCATTTTGCATTAAAGTATAATTATGTGTCTCAGAAATCGCTGTTATGTCTCTGCGTTGTTGTCTTAAAATTCCATCTTTGAAATGTGAGAATAATGTTGAAGGGAAATTAATTCTAAATTATAAAAATGTCATTTAGAAATATGTTAAGTGTCATTGGTGTTGTTTCGTTTTTGTCGTTCGTCCTGTCAAATCGTAAAATGTGTCAACTTTTATAAAAGAATAAGTAGGTACAGATAAAATGTATTTACGGCATTACATTTTTGAAGAAAAACCTTGTCGTATTCCGTTTTCGATTGGTCGTCCGAAGTTACTCTTTTTTCACTGTTTCTGTTCTATTTCTATAGAATATGGGAAATCTAGAGTAGATGGAGTAACTCCGAAACGTCCACTGGAAACCGACATTAATCAGGCAAAAATTAGTCTCGTACGAATGATCGACACAAAAATGTTGATTGGTCAAAATGTTGACATTTTTGAAATTTAAAAGTGCTGTCAACAAGCGCGCGCTCACTAAAAAATATCAAATGTAAAAATGTCGACTATCAAAATCTCGACTGTTGTAATGTTGATTATTGAAACTTACAGACTAATCAACAAATAATAGAAATGTTTTAAAGCATTCTAAGCGAGCATGCTTATTGCCACTTTGCCAGCGGAATACATCCGGTTTCTTTACGTTCTCATACAAATTATCGATAACATGTTCGTGCCGGTAATACAGATTTTCTTCGCGATTAAGTTTAGCTCCTAAAATTTCTGCACTTAGCTGAGCCCGAAGGCAAAAATTATGTTCGTACAAATGATCGCCACACATAAATGTCTTTTAAAATGTCGACTATTGAAATGTCGGCTGTAACAATGTAAAATGGTAAAATCTCGACTATCAAAATCTGGACTGATGTTATCTCGACTGATGTTATCTCGATTATTGAAATATCGAATACAGTCGAATCAACAAATAATGGAAATGTTAAAAAGCATTCTAAGCGCGAAAATGCTTATCGGCGCCTAGTCAGAGGAATACATGAATCCGGTTTTTTGACGTTCTCATACAAATTATCGATACTATGTCTGTGCCGGTAATACTGTTTTTCTCCGCGATAAAGTGTAGCACCTAAAATTCTATGCACTTAGCTAAACCCGAAGGCAAAAATTAGGTTCGTATCAATGATCGACACAAAAATGTCTACTTAAATGTCGCCTATGGAAATTTCGACT